>CM046882.1:387411782-388611782 GCA_025667525.1 Glebionis coronaria
AACCCCATAACAAAGAATATTGCTATACTTCAACCTCTAAATTTCACTTTCCATTAATTCATCATCCATAACTCTTCTGCATCATCTCCTCGGTTCCTTTCCTTACTTCAATACATCTAAAGCCTAGCTTACATCATGTAAAGCCCCAAACAGTACCTCCTAATTACTGATATGACGACTATCTTCGTATAAAGACTCCATCAACAATTGATTTCGTTTGGATTCGTAGTAAAATAATTGAAAATAACATCATCCTAAATTTTAATCGCATCTACACAAGTACAATTTCTATTGTTCAAATCATCCTCTCACTCTGTCCATTGGTTTCTGAAGAATACATGATATTCATTCTTAACTCGAGTCTTCTCGCTTTCTATAAAGGTCTCTATAACTCAAAAGTGAACTTCCATCTCTGGGTTATATATATTATATTAAAATGTTATTCCATTCTTATTTCTTCCTACAGAGATTTCCAAAAATTCAAAAATACTGACACTACGACCTGGGATTATCGACAATTTCATCACTAAATCCTTAGTGATTTCCTTCTTTTCCATTCACAGATTGCATCTCGTACCAATCACCTATATAATTTCCTATACTCATCTTCCATCTTTATTCAAATCAAAGAATTACTAACACACTGAACCACTGAACCATTCATATTACACCAACACTGTTTAGATAACTCAGTAGATTTCCTGTACTCAAATCTGATAATTAATACGTCTTTCTTATGTCATAATACATCTTACCCCAACCAGAATGTATCAATACTTTATCTTGTGAAATTCCTTTAATACTAAATATAGCACTCTCAGCACACCTTGAAGAATTGAACTCTCTTTGATCTGAAAACATTATTCACCACCATCTCTCGTATTCCTAACAGATCTCCTTTAAATAGATAATTATAATAATCAATTTTATTTCTCCAAAATATCTCATCTCAATCATCCTTATTACTAATCCATTTCAAAATTTTGACAACCTGTTGAGATACCTTCCTTAACATTATTTTCCATCAATTCATTAATTCAAACTTTAAATTTTTATTCCATCAAATCCATATTCCTCATTATTACCAAGACTCAAAATCTCAAAACGCAAAATTCAAAACTCAAATACTTTAGAACTTTCTAGGCCTTTTTCCTTCTCCTTCCTACTGAGTACTTTAACTGCCACACTCGTCCTCTAGAACGGTAACAAATCTCGTGATCATAATCACTCACTATTATAATTACTGCTTATCACCTTTCATTCAACACTAAGTAATCTTTTACTCATCTCTATTGAAATTCCCAGATGTTAAATATGAGTAAACCTTTATTATTCTTAATTACCACATACTTGATTCCATACAAGCAATATTTCACACTTCTAAATTAAGCACCGCACTATCTAAACTAAAAGTTATATAATTCCCCTTATACTTCTCTAATTAGATGCATGAATGGGTTTCACACATTTAGTTCTTCTTTGTCAGCTTAATCAATGGTTTAACAATCAGTGAAAACCTTTCGATAAACCTCCGATAATACTCAGCTTAGACAAAGGAATTAACAAGCTTCAGTCGGCTTCGTCGGTATCGACAAATACTTAACCGATTCAATCTAGACAAGATTTTCACGAATACTTCGGTTATAAATCACAAATTACAGTATTCACACTAATTCCAACCACAATTGAATTTGGCACATCATTCTTCTTTTTTCAACAATTCCATAATTGTTATCAATCACTATTATTACTTCTCCTTACAATTTGTTCAATAAAACATCACTCATCACTAATGGATACCAATTCTTGGTATTCAATTCGTTCAAAATTACAACCATCATTTTATCTCCACTCCATCTATCCTCTGTCCTACTATCAATACCAACATTCCTTATGATTCAACCTTCCACCTTTACTAAATTAACTTTGTCACCGTATCCATCAATTACCACAATTGATCAAATAACCATTCTCAATTCCTAACAATGCCAAATGACAAAACTATAACACCCCCAACAAATGCTATGCGCAGCGGAACTACGACATTTGGGTGCTACTTAGTTATCATCACACATAAGCTATATTAAACTACTCAAAGAGACGTAAAAGTTTTAAACATAAATTTAAACATTATTAAAATCATACAAGTCTACAGTTTTCCAAATCCCAAGATAATACTAAACAGAGTTTGCGTTAGGTCCCCACTGAATCTCAACCCAAAAGTACATTTTTGCTCACATGACAGAATAGTAAAAGAGTTTTTAATTAAATAAGGGTGGAAAAACAAGTAGACCACCAAGCCACAACAACTTCCATCCTCGCATGCTCCGCTGCTAACAACCTTGGTTACCTGAAACACATGCTTAAAACTGTCAACACAAAGGTTGAGCGAATCTATAGGTTTATCAAATCATAAGTTGAACATAAGTATTTAAAAACCAATCATGATCATTCAATAGCATTGTCGCGCAAACAATCTATTATTCAAGGATGAGACAATTGTGTTTAAGCTCATGACACTAATCCGTTAACTCAATCACCCGCGTAATAATTACCGGCGTGATTTAGATGAAACCAGTGCCCATACTAAAGGCATTAGTTGCAATTATACCTTATCTCTTATCACAAATTATCCGTCCACAGGGGGTATCAACGTACTAGCCCTCGTCTCGGATAGGGTAGTCAACCCCATAGTACTATCACTTTGTATAAGCGGCTATTTCCCCCTTCGCAAGGGCAAGACAATAGTTAATAGTTCATGAAATTAGGGCCTTTTGCAACTAGGTACTCAACACAATTTCAAGGCAACATTCGGGTCCAACAATCATTCATGACTTATGTTCATTTTCATTTAAATAGCATGTATCCACCTCGCGGGTAAAAACATTTGAAATAAGTAATGAGCGAGGCTATAGACTCACCTTGCGTAGTAGTAGTAGTTCTAGCGAAGACGTAACGAGAAATGTCACCGACGACGTGGATGCCCGGGAAAATCAAACACTTGACCTAAGAGTCAAAGTACGAAAACCAAATCAATACACCGCGTACATAATTGTACTAACACACGCATACGCAACACACTCAATGCTTATGAAAACTCACGCCAAAATCAAACAAGTAGTTGTTACTAGACTTATACCATTTATCAATGTTGTTAAAGTTTACTATCAATTTTACGATTTCGCCGATACTTACCAAAAGTACGGGCTGTATTCCTAGACTTATACCCTTTTATAAAATTTGGGAAAATTCTCAAAAATACCTTAAGACCTGTAGAAAACCCATATTTAATCCCATTAAAAGTTTTCGCTTTTACGACCCGTTACTCAACACATTACTAAACCTACATTTTTCGGACTGAAATTGCACTTTGACCAAGTCGGACTCATTTGACCCATTTAAAATATACCATTGACCTCTACGACACCTAAGTCTAATAATAGACTCAAATACACAGGTTTGAGACCAAAAATCAACTTTCAAACATATACCAAACTCTATCTATGGTCCCCGTGATTTGACCCAAAACCAAACACAAATTTGGATTGTGTTGATTCTCATCTCCCGGTACACGTATTTTCAAAATAACATAAATTTTGACTCGTTTGGAGTTAAAAGCTCTATCTTATACCGAAACGAGCGTCTCGACGACCACTACAACTATATCCTACAATCACAACCTGGACCAAAAATTAAAACCACGAAAATAGCCCTAAACAATCTGTTTGAAAACGACTCATTCAAAATCACCTTTCTACTTGTGTTCAATCCATCCAAACATCACCTAAACCTAGATTAACCCCTCATACCCATTCCCAATCACCCAAACGGCCTATAACACTATAAAAATCGAATCCTCATCAAAACCTAAAGCCTAAATCATACATGCAATTGGTTCCACTCATTCAGAAACATCTAAAACACAATCCTAAACATGAACCCACAACACAAAACATCAAACTCATCAAACCACAACCAATCCCACTTTGGCCGTGGGTTTGGTGTAGCCAAAACACCCAAGAAAAATAGCCCCCAACTCATTTTATTGATGATTCATCCTTATAAACACATGAATTAAACATGTATATGGTTTAATTAGATCAAAACCCATTTTTGAAAAATCATAATTTTTATGAAAAGATTAAGTGAATGCATGTGTGTTTTTAATTGATTAAAAGACTTACAAAGATGATAGAAGAGGTGGTCTTTGATTAGTTTCTTCCAAAACCCAAAAAAAATGGTGGTGGAGGTGGTTTTGTGGTGGTGGCCGTCGGCCATGGGAGAGAAAGGGAGAGAGTGTTTGTTTTTTTTTGTCAAATGAAAGTGTGTGTAAGCCTTGTTCCCTTTTGTAAAAATGGAGGTACCTATGGTGCAATTTGGCTAATATTTTGGCCTTAAGTGAAAACGACTCTTCTAAATAGCGGGAACGACCTATTAGTCGACTTGAAAATTTTACGGAAGTCGGGGGTTGTCCCGAACACTCGAAAATACTTTTAAATGGTTCAAACGCACACAAAACGAATATACACATGGTTCCGACTCGACTTAATCACGTAATAAAAATAAAAGCTCGAAAAACTCAAATATCGATCAATCGATAATAAAAGGTAAATTTTGGGCATCCGTCGGTATCGTAGTCGTTATCGGTTCTTCTTAAATCGTCAAACGTTAAATTACGACCGTAAACGTTGGTTTCAACTTAAACCGTCAAATATATAACAAACGAAATTTCTTAAAAGTTTCAAAAATATACGTAAAATAGGATTAAATAAATGACGTTGGGCTCGGGATATCACATCCACAAGTGAGCCACAACTTAAGAGCGATGCTCATACTAAACAGCTCTTGAGACAATAACTTAGCATCTTACGGCACTTTCACGGGTCTTACATCCTCCCCTCCTTAAAGGAGCGACGTCCCGACGCTCTCCGGTTCTTATACTCGCATTTCGTACTACTAGAAAGATGAGGGTACTTCTTACTAAAGAGGTATTCACATTCCAATATGGACTTCGGTTCACGTCTCGGGTTCCATCACACCTTCACAATGAGTGTTATACCTTGCTTAAATCTCTTAACATCTCGATCCATGATCTCCACTTCAATTTCCCAAATTCTTCCCACGGGTATCCACACATCTCTTTCCACAGCTTCTCGCGGTTAGCAAATAATTCTTAATCTACACCATCTCTTTCGTAGTCTCTCAAATCCTTTCAAGTCCATTCAACTGAATTTTTCCTACTCCATTCCACTCAACTGGTGATCTACATTTTCATCAACATAATTCTTCAAATGCTACAACTTCAATGCTAACAAGGTAAAAGTCGTTGTACAAAGATACTACCAACGACAAGTGTTGATCTCAACGACTATCAAAATCAATCACACACGCTCAGAGCACGTCTTCCAAATTTCGAATCGTTCCTTCACTTGGTTCATCGTCTCATAAAAACAATTAATCATAAAGAAAATCACACGGGTCGCACATAAACCCATCGAAAAACGTTCAGAATATAAAAGACGAAGTAATTAATACTAGTCCTACAAAATCACCTTATCGCAATATTAGGTACATACAAACCTATTTCATCAAAAACGAATCCATCGATACGGTAATCATTCGACGTATACATAACTCTCTCGAAAACATCACAAACCAATCAAACACAAAAGCCATTATGAAGCACATAAAGCCGTATCACGACATGTTTGTGAAATAGCCAAACCATGCCAAGTAAATAAGTTCAACCAAGTTAACTCATGCTTGCTAATCAGCCAAGCCATGATAAAATAAGAAATGTTGACATATTTCTCGGATGAGTCCAGTCAAATGAAAATTGCAAGTTAAAGAAGGTTCACGAGCTTTCTAGCTAAGGATGCATATCCAAAAAAAAAATAGATACATATGTCATCGCAGGGTGCTCACACACGAATCCATACCCAAATGAAAATGTTACAAGAACACCATTTTACTTCTGTCCCAAACGTAGACAAAATCTCAATAAGCATCATCGTTCATCGTAAAAAAAAATATATTACATGGTACGTGTTCTCCATGATCAGACTTCATTGGACAATGTCGTCTCGAGTTCTCACAACTTACGATCACTCGACCAGATCACTTACCACATAAATACATGAAAGGCAAGTGTTTACCACTAAAACATCAACTATGGATATCTATCGTTTAACCATCGATAATCAAGGATGGTTGAGTCTAGCAAAGAGGATTCCTCACTTAAATAAACGAAGACGGCAAATGGAATTGTCTTCCAACTTTCAATGAACAGTTGGTAAACTTCAACAATTTATCTCGTGTCGTTGACATATCAAAAGAACAAGAAAAGAAAATACCTAAAGTACAATACATTTGATGTAGGATAAGTCTTCGTCATTTCCCTCAGAGTTATTCGAACTCGGGGTTCCTCTACTTCGGCAGTCTTCTATTTTTGTTAAAAACTCTTCTCAGTGTCGATACGAGCCCCTTAGGTATTTAATCAACACCCTCATGATTCCGATGAAATTCGCATGTTACATTCAACACATAAAAACATTTTCCAAAATTACTCGATCAAGGTGACTTACTAAGTCAACACTAACAAAAAGAAAAGATTTCAAAGAACACAAGAAAATTCAAAAATTTTCTTTAAGAATCAAAGAAATTACGACTACTTGCAATAATGATCCACCATTTAAAAAAAAGAAACGTTCTCATCCAAACGTTTATCAAAACACTACAAGTTTCAAGATGACCAATTTGTTTGACACGATAGTGCCCTTCCTAAACTATGCATAATTAGCTAGATCATGCATACTTAAGGATCAAGCAACAACAACCAACAAAACAGGACTCTTCCCGAATTATGCATAGTAAGCTAAGCTGTGCATAATTGAGGATCGAGTGACGACACAAACATTATTATTACATACCAAATATGACTACGAAAGTTTTCGACCTAATCTTCAAAATAATTAAACCATTTGAAATGGAATTTGAAATGGGAAAATGTTGTTACCATCGTTTTAAGAAACACATCAAACATTTTTCGTCTACTTTTGGAAACATACATTACTTTGCCTATTTATGAGAAAAATGAATAAATAATTAAATAAATAAATCGACACCATTTACATTTGGTTAAACGAAACATTTCACACTCATACATATTTTCAAAATAGACTACTCACAAAATAACGGTAAGGTGGTTCAAGATTAAAGATCATTGCAAGCACAACAAGTAATAAAATCAAAAATCAATGAGATCGAACGAGGTAAACGAGCAATATAATTGCCAGCTAAAATTAACTACATCAGAAACGAAAATACTTCAAATATATGACAAAAGTCTTGGGATAAAAACAGCGATCTACGAATACATAGAGTAAAAATTGAATATCAGCACAAGCGTCAAAAATAAAACAACAGTCATAATTCCCATCGTCTCGAGTTGTACATACATTCCACCAAGGGTAAACGGGGAGAAGAGAATAATCACTTGGTCAAATAGAAACAATTTCTCTAGAAAGATCGAGTTCTTTCACTTCTACAATTTGATAAGGCGGCTTCGTCTCCTTGCTTTTGTTCAATATAAATAAATAACCAATTTAATGAAGATTTATAGCATCATTCAAGTAAATACAGAATTTTAGGTTCCATTAACCGAAAGAAGAAAAGTTACAGCGTCCATGAACAGGACAAAAATATACACCGGGTGACATACCCTTATTATCATGTAATCGTGAAGTAGCAATTCAAGATAAATAATGGTCTCATGCCATTGACAATATTAAAACGAAAAATCACATGACTACCCAAATTTAGATATAGACTTGCAAAATCAAAGAACTGATGTTGTACGATCGAACCATCGTGACCCAAAAGATTAGATATACATCCTTATTAAATAATGCACAAGTAGGCGTGTGTTGTATAATCCAGTTGCGTATAATAATTAGTGTTACCTTGTACATTGTAAAACCGAACATTTACACATTTTTAATTTGTGTTACACCATTAAAGAATTTATACCTTTCATTTTCTAATCTTTACAACGTTTTTATTTCTAGAAAAATTACAGTTGCAAGAAAATTTCTAACATTAGTTGATTCGGTGACTCGGTTATTACAACTGGTAAAATCATTAGTTTTGAAAATCTCCATACTTGTGTCAAAGTCTCGTTAATCTTCATATTTAAGTATCAAAAACGTACATAGTAAGAATTTTCAAAGTTTCTCATTACTGTTATTAAGACTTATCTCATTACGTATATACGAATATCCAAAATAACTCAATCTAGTCCAAACCTTTGGCTTTTTATTATACACATGTGTTCCTTAAAACTGATTTGTTAAATCACATTCGCGCACTTCGACTCAGATGATAAAGAGGTTTCACGTGGTATTATCTCGGATAAATTTACTGATTTTAGTCGATACTTGAATCTCGATGATAATAATAAAATAATAAATAATTAGGATGCTTATTTCAATAATTCAAAGATATGTAAAATTCAACTTTTAATCATTAGCCCATTATCAAGTGATTTTAAAATTAACACATCTCGCAGCGGAATAAAACAAAAGATTTTTCAAACGATTTTAAACAAGAATCATCGAATTATGCATAGTGATTCTCTATGATGACAATTAAATAAACAATGATTTCCAATGACGTTCCATCAATGTTTAAAAATTTATTTCAAGCGTTAGAATTTCTCACTTATAGTGTATATTCCGATTTTATCCCAGTTTATTCACTACAACAAGTAACGAGTTCTAGTTTACACCAATGCATACGTAAACATAACCTTATGTTTAAGATTAAAACCAGTTTTACAAAGTTTTTAGCTCCAAAATGCATGACCAATTCTTCTACTCATGTTTTATATTACAAAATACGCCAAAAGTTTGCTACATTGACCCGAAAATTAATTCATACTAAATCCAAGTTACATATACTCAATAGTCATATCGTAAATTTTATTATAAACTCCTTTTTAAAATTATATTAAACAAATTCTTAACAAATCCATCACAAGCTTCTAGTATTAAATTATTAATATATGAAAACAAGGGTTTTACGAGTAGTATAAATCACTTATTATGATATACCAACCAAGGTTGAAGGAAAAATAATTTCACTTTATCACTTTACTCTCTATAAGAGTTTTACTTTTTACAAGACACATCATAAGTCATTTTTATCCAAAAATTTCATCCGCCAAGTATTAAATATGTAAAACACTTTATGTTTAACTCATTCAATCAACGAAATTCGATGCTTACTTAACTCGCACAAAAGCCGGACTTCATCATGTAAAATATTAACTTCAAAATAATGAAACAACAAAACAAAATGAAATAAATGAAACGAGAATACGTATGTCAACTAAATGTTGTTATCGGCCTCGGATGAGTCTCGAAATTGTACTCCACAAAATTAACACAAAAACCAACCAAATTCCAAGTTATCGCGATTGATCACAACGCTAGTCTATTTTAAACACATCCTTAAATTCAAGGAGAATAGTAAACAACGATTAAATGGCAACACGCCTCAACCACGTTTTATAACACACACATGTGATTCGTCGCTACGATGTACGCATCGTTGATTATACTCCGTCCATATTATAGTTACGCCAATTAACATATCAAACCCATAAGGAATAAAGGAAAATAAAGTAATACGTAAGTAAATTACGTTTCAAAAGAAAATGTCCAAAATGACACATCACGGTGCGATAACGACAATCGAGATCAATCTAGTCAATATACAATATGTTACGAAGCGTTATTTACATATCTAGAGTATCAAACGAGGTTCATATTATCCGAACAATAAATTAATTATCAAGATTGATAATTAGCGGTAAGGCCGAATTCTCAACAAAACCGCATCTTAATGTACGATAATTACCCAAGGACCATTGCTTCGCGTGCAATGCCTTTAAATACCATAGTATATACATACTTATACATACAACCATTCCTACATACACGTAGGATTACAACACGGTGTTGCCATGTAATGCAATGTAGCCCGTTATGCCAATTACATGCAACATATAAGATAATCTTACAAGAATTTGCAAATTACGATGATAAGTACTCAACGTACACAACAATATATCTCAATATATATCAAAGTATTTACTTACTAAATACTATAGAATTCGTGTCAGTTTGAGGGATACATCTAAAATATAAAGCAATGCTAAAGAAAGCTTACCGGAGCCATGCAGGATAGTTGTGTGCTTGGACAATTTCTTACGACACCAAAAGTTATAGTTTAGGATTTTTCAAAATGACCTAGTTCTCTATAACTCATGGCTCTGATACCAATCTATAACACCCCCAACAAATGCTATGCGCAGCGGAACTACGACATTTGGGTGCTACTTAGTTATCATCACACATAAGCTATATTAAACGACTCAAAGAGACGTAAAAGTTTTAAACATAAATTTAAACATTATTAAAATCATACAAGTCTATAGTTTTCCAAATCCCAAGATAATACTAAACAGAGTTTGCGTTAGGTCCCCACTGAATCTCAACCCAAAAGTACATTTTTGCTCACATGACAGAATAGTAAAAGAGTTTTAAATTAAATAAGGGTGGAAAAACAAGTAGACCACCAAGCCACAACAACTTCCATCCTCGCATGCTCCGCTGCTAACAACCTTGGTTACCTGAAACACATGCTTAAAACTGTCAACACAAAGGTTGAGCGAATCTATAGGTTTATCAAATCATAAGTTAAACATAAGTATTTAAAAACCAATCATGATCATTCAATAGCATTGTCGCGCAAACAATCTATTATTCAAGGATGAGACAATTGTGTTTAAGCTCATGACACTAATCCGATAACTCAATCACCCGCGTAATAATTACCGGCGTGATTCAGATGAAACCAGTGCCCATACTAAAGGCATTAGTTGCAATTATACCTTATCTCTTATCACAAATTATCCATCCGCAGGGGGTATCAACGTACTAGCCCTCGTCTCGGATAGGGTAGTCAACCCCATAGTACTATCACTTTGTATAAGCGGCTATTTCCCCCTTCGCAAGGGCAAGACAATAGTTAATAGTTCATGAAATTAGGGCCTTTTGCAACTAGGTACTCAACACAATTTCAAGGCAACATTCGGGTCCAACAATCATTCATGACTTATGTTCATTTTCATTTAAATAGCATGTATCCCCCTCGCGGGTAAAAACATTTGAAATAAGTAAAGAGCGAGGCTATAGACTCACCTTGCGTAGTAGTAGTAGTTCTAGCGAAGACGTAACGAGAAATGTCACTGACGACGTGGATGCCCGGAAAAATCAAACACTTGACCTAAGAGTCAAAGTACGAAAACCAAATCAATACAACGCGTACATAATTGTACTAACACACGCATACGCAACACACTCAATTCTTATGAAAACTCACGCCAAAATCAAACAAGTAGTTGTTACTAGACTTATACCATTTATCAATGTTGTTAAAGTTTACTATCAATTTTACGATTTCGCCGATACTTACCAAAAGTACGGGCTGTATTCCTAGACTTATGCCCTTTTATAAAATTTGGGAAAATTCTCAAAAATACCTTAAGACCTGTAGAAAACCCATTTTTAATCCCATTAAAATTTTTCTGTTTTACGACCCGTTACTCAACACATTACTAAACCTACATTTTTCGGACTGAAATTGCACTTTGACCAAGTCGGACTCATTTGACCCATTTAAAATATACCATTGACCTCTACGACACCTAAGTATAATAATAGACTCAAATACACAGGTTTGAGACCAAAAATCAACTTTCAAACATTTACCAAAGTCTATCTATGGTCCCCGGGATTTGACCCAAAAACAAACACAAATTCGGATTGTGTTGATTCTCATTTCCCGGTACACGTATTTTCAAAATAACATAACTTTTGACTCGTTTGGAGTTAAAAGCTCTATCTTATACCGAAACGAGCGTCTCGACGACCACTACAACTATATCCTACAATCACAACCTGGACCAAAAATTAAAACCACGAAAATAGCCCTAAACAATCTGTTTGAAAACGACTCATTCAAAATCACCTTTCTACTTGTTTTCAATCCATCCAAACATCACCTAAACCTATATTAACCCCTCATACCCATTCCCAATCACCCAAACAGCCTATAACACTATAACAATCGAATCCTCATCAAAACCTAAAGCCTAAATCATACATGCAATTGGTTCCACTCATTCAAAAACATCTAAAACACAATCCTAAACATGAACCCACAACACAAAACATCAAACTCATCAAACCACTACCAATCCCACTTTGGCCGTGGGTTTGGTGTAGCCAAAACACCCAAGAAAAACAGCCCCAACAAATTTTATTGATGATTCATCCTTATAAACACATGAATTAAACATGTATATGGTTTAATTAGATCAAAACCCATTTTTGAAAAATCATAATTTGTATGAAAAGATTAAGTGAATGCATGTGTGTTTTTAATTGATTAAAAGACTTACAAAGATGATAGAAGAGGTGTTCTTTGATTAGTTTCTTCCAAAACCCAAAAAAATGGTGGTGGAGGTGGTTTTGTGGTGGTGGCCGTCGGCCATGGGAGAGAAAGGGAGAGAGTGTTTGTTTTTTTTTGTCAAATGAAAGTGTGTGTAAGCCTTGTTCCCTTTTGTAAAAATGGAGGGACCTATGGTACAATTTGGCTAATCTTTTGGCCTTAAGTGAAAACGACTCATCTAAATAGCGGGAACGACCTATTAGTCGACTTGAAAATTTTACAGATGTCGGGGGTTGTCCCGAACACTCGAAAATACTTTTAAATGGTTCAAACGCACACAAAACGAATATACACATGGTTCCGACTCGACTTAATCACGTAATAAAAATAAAAGCTCGAAAAACTCAAATATCGATCAATCGATAATAAAAGGTAAATTTTGGGCATCCGTCGGTATCGTAGTCGTTATCGGTTCTTCTTAAATCGTCAAACGTTAAATTACGACCGTAAACGTTGGTTTCAACTTAAACCGTCAAATATATAACAAACGAAATTTCTTAAAAATTTCAAAAATATACGTAAAATAGGATTAAATAAATGACGTTGGGCTCGGGATATCACATCCACAAGTGAGCCACAACTTAAGAGAGATGCTCATACTAAACAGCTCTTGAGACAATAACTTAGCATCTTACGGCACTTTCACGGGTCTTACAAAAACACACAAACAACAAGCATAATTCTCAGGACTAAATTGACACAAATCTCCATTTCACAATACAGCAACAAACTCGACAATTTTATAGGTAAGTTTCATATTACTTTTTATTACAAATATGTCTTCTCATTTCCTTTCAATCACTTCCATCAGTAGTGAGCTATGTATACAATATATATTACAATGCCCTTCTCATTCTTATCCAAATAAAATTCTCAAGTGGATAGTTTACTCATCACCCCTTGCAACCAATATCAAGTCCTCAATAAAATTTAAATCAATCACTTCCGCCAATACTCACTATGTCATACAACTTTGATTCCTATATCAACAATCCACGCAAAATCCTAGTTTGGCTGGGTGTATAATATCACTTAATTTCTTAAGTCCAAGGAATACTCCCTTAACATAAAACTAATTACTAACGACCTTTCTATTGGTCAATCCCTCCTCGCAATTAATTGCTAATTCTTACTGGTTACTCATCCTTAAGTCAACTAAATCTAACAGTTTCAAAATTCTTATCGAATATATATTCAGACAATATACTAACTTAACGTTCATCAAATAAGAACATACCAATCACAACATCTGAATCTCAAAACATATCAGCATTACTCATAATATAGGTTGTAGCAGTAGCAACATTCCTTTCCTGTTGATTCCCAATATCTGAACAATTTCTCTATTTATACTCTTCTTTACCACAATGAAAACATTTCACTATTCCAGAAATACTAATTCCTATAACCACATTCCTTGTCCTACATTCAACATCAAGTCATACCATACTTGCCATAAGTAGCAAGACAATTACCTATATGGTACAAAGTACATCACTTACTCTTAGAATTTTTATTGCTTCTTTAATTTACTAATGTATAGATTTTGCTAGGTTGAAAGTTCGTTTCTCGGTATCTTCTCGAATTGATTTCCGGTTCAAAGTGCGACTCAGTTGTTCTTGGTGGAAAAGAAATAGAATGGTTGTCGATGTCTACACTAATTAAAATAAAGACTTGAAACAATAAAAATAAAGTAAAGACTATAAAAAGAAATACTGAAAGATAAAAACTTGGCGAAAAATAAATGACGAGAAATTAAAAGGCAAATAAAGTAAATAAGAGAAACTTAAACTCAAACTAAAAGGGAGACAAGTAAAAGTGCGACTAAGTAAAAAGGCGGGAAAAGTAAAGTTTTAAAACTAAATATAAAAAAATCACAAAAATGAGAAAATCCTTCATCCGGAATAAAAACGTTCATTCGGAACAAAATACTTCATTCGGAACAAAATCCTTTATTCGGAATAAAAAACTTTATTCGGAACAAAATGGTTCATTCAGAACAAAGTGGTTCATTCGGAACATACGGCTTCATCAGGAATAAACATTGATTCGGAACATTAATACTGATTCAGAATAATAAAATGAAAAACACTGATTCGGGATAATATTTAAGAAAGCTTCATTCGGAACATCCCTTCATCCGGAATATTGATTATTCCGGATAAAGACGCTGATTCGGAATACTTATTACAATAAGCTCATTCGGAACAATTCCTTGATCAGGAACAATAAACTGATTCGGAATAAAGGATTTGATTCGGAATATTACACAGATCCGGAATAAATTGAAAGTAAATGCTGGTTCGGAATAAAAGAAAGAAATGCTTGGTTCGAAACATTAATTGATGCGGAATAATTAAGATAAAAACACTGATTCGAAATAACCTAGATTAAACCCTTCATTCGGAACATTAATGCATTGATTTGGAATCTGGGCAACTATAAATGCGAAGAACACGGGGAAGAAATAGAACACGAATTTAAACAAAATCAATCAAGATCAACCAAAATATTAAACCAAAACAACCACAAATGATCTAATAAAAATAACCAAATAATCTAAATAAACAAAACTATCAATAATAACCAAATCGATGAAAACCCACTTGATTGAAAACCATAAAAATAAAAGAACATAAACATAAAGATTAAGATTAAGATTAATCAAGTAAGGAAGATGAGAGATTAACAATGAAAGTAAAGATTAACAACAATTAAAAGTGAACTTACTTGGAATTAAAGGAATTAAAGGTGCATGACAAGGTAATTAAAGGTGCAAGTAATTAAGGTGCAAAAATTAAAATGGAAGAGCATAGTTTGTCAAACTAGCCAGCAACACTAAACAATGAAGCTAATGATCTATTTATAGGGGAGGAGGAGGATTAGTGGAAGGAAGCTTCCTCCCCTCTTTCTTCTTTCTTTAATTATCCTTTAGTCCTTAATCTTCTTAATACTTCGACTTTTGACTTTGTCTCGGGATTAATAAACTCGTCTTGTGATTTCTTCAATAAATTAGACTTGAGTTCTTCGGCTTTTAGTAAACTTCCGTCTTTTGACTTTTTCTTCGATAAATCTTCAGAATTGGTCTTGGACTTCCGTTCTTTTTGCACTCTTGATTTCTTGACTTCGTCTTTTGTATTTTTCTTCAATAAAAGCCCGTGAAAGCCCGTGTTTTCCTTCCTTTTCACATTTTGATCCTAAATAACAACAAAAACACAAACCACGCATAATTCCGACATTTATGACACAAAATACACGTTTTGGCTTGGTTATTATTGTAATTAAGTGGTAAAAGGATGGGTGTTTTCACACCTATCATTTACAATAGTAGCATAAACACCATTGATGAGACTGCTTTTATACATAGTCTCATCTTCCAAACAGGGCTTAAAATGCATTAAATATCATCAAAATACCCATATATATGCTTGTTTTTGTTGCTTGTGTATTTTAGGTACGGATATTGAGAAAATGACAAAAGATTACAAGAATCAAGCAAAAACGAACACGGGAAACGAAGCCGCACAATGAACCAAGCCCTAGTGAAGACTTTCCCAAGATCAACCCTTGAAGATTTGAAGAATTATGAAGAAGGGTCCTCCAATTATGAAGAATTGACACTTTATACCCTTGTATCCTCATAATTACAAGTTTGGTCCCTAAAGTTTGTCAAAATTACAAAAAGGGCCCTCCACTTTGAAGATTTGGCAAGTTTAGCCCCTCAACAAAGCTAAATTGTCAACCAATATTATCCACAAAGTCAAATACATCATGAAGTCCTTCAAAGTACAAGAAATTACAAGTTTGGTCCTTTGAAAATCTCAAAATTACAAAAAGGACCCTCAACTTTCAACATTTGGCAAAAATGGTCCCTCATCAAACAAGACTTGGCAATTTCAGTCCTCCAAAATGCTCATTATACAAGTCAAGACCATTATCCATAATCAAAATGCCAATTCAGCCCTTGAAGAATTCAAAAATGGCAAGAAATACCCCTGAAAATACTTTGGAAAAGTATTTGGGGCAAAAGTGTGAAAATAGAAACTTAAATTACAAAGGGATCCGGATTTTAGTGTGATATTTACAACATAAAAGGATTTGCAAAGAGGAAGGGTTATTTCTGGCCAGACAAGAAAGATACATAGGCCAGTAATAGTTTGACACGTGCCCCACTAAATCAAACCCACCAATCACCAAATTTCCTGGCGCCACATCACCAATCCACTCACCCCATTTAACTAATTAACTATTTAGTTAGTTAATAATGGTGCCTAACGCGTTTTTAAATCCTTAAACAGATCAAATGGCTTGTTCTACATGTTCTTAACAAAATTGGGCTTTTGTTATTTACTCAAAATTAGACCTTAATTGTTTCCAGAATTATGATTAAGGATATTGTTAACTAATCCCAACCATAATATATGCCACCTCATCAACCAAGGGTGCACATGAAAGGTGCCCTGCTATACCTTTAAGCATGAAGACAAAACCATAGCAGGGAATCTACAGCTCACAATCCAACTTTCATCCTAAGCAAAATATGGACCCTTTGATCAACTTTTCACCTTGGACACCTCACACAAACGTCCAAGAATCAGTCACATGAAGCAAATGAGTTCAAATTCAAGAGGGAATTTGGGGACTTCAGCAACATTAGGGCAACGTTTTTTATGCTTTCTAGTAGCTCATGTATGCCTATATAAAGGCTTAGGGTTCCAACATTTAGCCTTTGCTTTTGATTTTTCCTTGGTTCAAGTTTCTGTAATCCTATTTCTAAGTTAATGAAATTGAGTTTGAAATCTTGAAGAAAAGTCATTGGCCAATCTTATTTACTGCTTTCATTTGTTATATGCTTGTTAGTTCTTGAAGTTCAAAACCTGTTTTCAAAAGAGGAGTGTGCAAAAGTTTGCATATTTCCTCATTTTCTTGATATTTTGCTAAGTCTTGTTCAAATCTTGGAATTCTTAGGCTATAGGGCTGATCATAGCATCCTAACTGAGTTGGTTAAGGTGTGGTAAGGCTTATAACTTGGGGATAATCAAGTGTGGGGTAACAAGTTTGCATTAATCAAGTTTTTCAAAGTTTCTGATTTTTATGATATTGTGCTTAACCCTTGTTCAATCTTAGCAGGCTTATTGTGGAAGCTTGTGCTTGTTCTTGCTAGCACATAAGCTCAAAATTCGTGGGTGTGGATGTACATCCATGAGGTTTGCATACTTAATCTCAAAATCTGCTTAAATTGTGATTTTTGGTGATATTTGTATGAAACTTGTGTTCTTGTGAATTTTGTGGCTTGTTCTTGCTAGAATCTGTTTATTATACTTGTTTTAGTGTTGATTGATGCTTGGTTGGCCTGAAATCTTATTTTGCTTTTGAAAATTTTGATTTGGAAAAGTTAAAGGGGTGTTTGGGTCTACTGGTTTATGCTTGTAACTTGTTATTGTGTTAAGGGAAGTTGTTGTTTATGCTTTGTATCTGATAAGTACCTTGTTGAGAGTGTTTTGCTGCAAGTTTTTGGGTTTGAACACTTGAATTAAACAATCTGCTATATAGACCTTGTTTCTGCTTGTTTTGACCTAGGATTTTGGGAACACTTAGTGTGTATGCATGCTTAGGGATAAAAGTGGTTTAAACAAAGTTAATATAACCTGTTTGAAAGATTTGAGGTGTTGAAATTGGCTTGTGTGTCAAATACATCAGCAAAAGTAGAAACTGCATGTGTTAGTGTTCATCAGAACTTTCATTGCTTGAATCTTGCTTAATTCTTTGAAACAGTGCATGAAACCTGTTTAGACTTGCTTATTGGAGTTTATTATAACTTGTGTGTGCATTTGGTTGAATTTGGCTGGTTGATTTGTGCTAAAACTGCTCATAAGTGCTTAACTGCTTATTGTTCATGTATGTATCATGTCTGATGATTAATTGATTAAACTGTATCAATTGGGTGTTAGTGATTGTGTTATTTTGATTGTGATTGACTCCTTTTGATCCAAAGATCATTTGGGTGCCTTTGTGAAATCTGAATCCAAGAAAAAGTCACTAAAGACAAAAAGTCAAAATAGTCAAGCAGTGGAAAAAGTTCCCACTGCTCAACATCCAAAACTAGCCCCTGCTAGTGCAATTTTGTCATCAGCTTATCAATAAACTATTCTAGCTTATTCTGACTTGCAACAACTTATTTTTTGTAATAGATCTTCATTATTTGACCCATTTAAGTAGACTGGAGCTTATTGGACTTTGACTTTGACTTTTTACTAGAAAACCAACTTATTTGACTTTTAACATAAGTGCTTATTTGATTTTCCAGCTTATTGAGAGTGCTTATTGAGTAGGTTTTTGATTATTAAGCTTAGTTTTGTCATAAGAAACATTTTGCAACTTGAATCAGCTTTTGAGGTGGTCTAGATCATAAAAACGACTATTTTGTCGTTTTGTGAATAAGTTTGTGAACTGTTTCTGGCTTATTAAGAGGGCTTATTTGAAAATTCTTTTTGCAGAAGTCTTTGTTAGGTCAAAAGAAGCTTGTGTGTAAAATTTTAGCTTATGGCATCAGCTTATGGCTTAATGGGCTCAAAAGCCCATTAAGAATAAGCTGCTTATTATAAGTTGACTTATTTCACATTTTCAGCTTTTGGGCCTTTGGAAAAAGTTGTTTAAAATCAAATTTTGAGTCAACCTGTGCTTTTTGGGCTTATTTTGAACACTTTTTCTTATTGGGCCTTAATTAAGCCCAATAAGGGTCTGTTTTGGGTTTGGCCCATTTTCTAGTCCCAATAGGGGTATTTAGGTAATTTCACTTTCATTTCTGAGTTATTTAGGTTAAATTAAGCTAGTTTGTAAGTTTTTAGAATTTTTTATAACTTTTGGATTTTTAATATTATTTTAATATTATTTTATTATTAAAAATTAAAAGTCTGATTTTCTAGGTTTTATATTTTTCCTAGGTTCTAAACACTTAATTAGGATTTTTACAACTTTCCAAATATTTTTTAGGTCTTTTAATTATTTTCTACAATTAATTTACGATTTAATTGATTTTAGGAGTTTTTAATTGTTTAAAAATAGTTTAAATTGGTTTTAAAATTTTGAAAAATAGTTTTTAGCTTAATTAGAGTATTTTTGAGGTTTACAAACTTGAAAATCTTGTTTAGGGCTTTTTAATAATTAATTTTGATTTTTAGGGCTTTAATTAGCGTTAAAAAGTCATTATCTAATTAATTAAAAGGTTTTTGCAAGTTTTGATTTTTTTTGTAAACTCTTAGAATATTATTAGGGATTTTTGGTAATTTTTAGAAATTTTTAGGTTAAAATATTAATTTTGGTGGTTTTTACGACTTTACGTGTACGCCTTTTTAGAATTAGTTTAATACGTCTTGATAACCGTCTTTCTCTTCTAATCCCTTTTCTATTTTTCTTTCTCAAATATAATCACAAATTAATCCATATCATTACACACATAACACACTAGCCTCCTTGAGAACGAACTTACTTAGGGTCATTCACACACGGTTTTCCTAAATCGTCGTGCTCACTTGCCCTATTTATTGCTCTTTTCCTAAAGAGTTGTAAAAACTCAACTATCATTTTGGCGCCGCTGCCGGGGAGGCGTGTTGTGTTTTGATTTGGCATTGTTGTTTTTATACTAACCATAATTAGTATTTGTATTAGTAGCACTCTACTAATACGTATTATCTTTTTTCGGTTTTTGTGTGAATATTATTACTATATTGTATACGTAGAACAATTGTAAAACCCGTAAAATTTGTTTTCAATTTCAATGAAGAATTTATTTTAGAAAAACATATAATATCTCAAATCTTAATTATTACTTTAGTTATTATATTAGCACTACTAATAAAGCAGAAATAAAATAAAACTTAACAACATTTCATACAAAGTTTATGTTTTAAACGTGCGAAAAGATTGAAAAAAAAATATGTGTTAGTCAAACAGAATAATGAAGAGGCTTTGTCTTAGTCAAACATGGTTTCAATCGAATTCCGTAAATTATGACTTCAGTTACATTTTTTTTGGTCACCTGATTACTCGGTCATCAATCTCATCCATATTCTGTTTTTTTTTCTTCAGATTTAACCTATTGGGAATTTTACAAAGACACTAAACAAAACTCCAAACTCATGGACGTCTTCATATGACGATGAGTATGTTTTAGCTTTAGTGTTGGGTTGCCCACGTACATCATTCCAACTATGAGGCAAATTTGAACTCAGGTTGATGTTCATGAATGAATTTCGTTTCAGTTTATGCGAAGGTACGGATTCTTATATTCGATATTCATCCTTTGAACTACTCTTACTCGATCATGTCCTGTTTGTGAACACGGTTCGTATTTGTTCAAGACAGAAGTCTCGGGTTCGTCTGTTCGTACGCACAAGAATCTGGGTCCAATGATGATGATGTTTGTGTTTGTATGTGTTCAAGTTTGATTCATTGCTATTTCTCATCTTCGCGTTCGCTCTTGAATTGTGTCTCGTTCTCAGTCGGCTCAAAGGTAATTCGTGTGTTGTATTTGCATTATGATCTCATGTTACGCATGACCTTCATGTGCCCCTTCTTGAAACCATTCTAGGATAATGCTTTAATATAAGTTGTAGATATAAGTCATCATTGGCTAACAAACACGTATGCCATATTTTTTGTTCTTAAAATACTCACTAAAGTTGTTTGCCGTTGCTTGTGAATGTTATTATATAAATGATTTTCCAACCATTTGAAACCAAACCTGGTAACATAAAACATGGCTTGAGAATTTGTGTTTGATTCTTAGTTCTGTAATATAACCGCAGCAAGCGAGTTTCGGTTTTCATACATGGTTGTGTGATGTTTTGGCCATGCATTGTCATTTGTGTTGGTTTTATACGTAACCATGATGACTAATTTCAAAATGAGTATATCTTGATCAAATGTAAAGAATGCAATATATACGGAACCAACGTTAGTAGTATGAAATGGCATCACTAACAATAATAGCTAGTTAATATATAAACTAAAATACTTAGAAACTTATGAGAAATTAACTATTATTAATTAGATACAAACTCTTGTAGATAATTTGAAGAAGGAGTAAATTGTATTTTCGGATACGTTTTGAATTGCATAAGGTACGGGTATTCCTATCTCTCTACTATTAATTGTCTTGTTTCATTTCGGGACACGAGGTACGGATTTTCCGTCCTTTCAGTAAGGATTTCTTTTCTATGCATGATTAGGATTCCCCATCTGCAGCCAAATGTTTTCCCCAGTATATGTTTAAACTTATCAGTAATCATGTTAAGAATTAAATAAATTGCCTGAGCATTATATACAAGCATGATTAGTTTATGTACTAGTTACGGAGGTACCGTAACCACGGTACTAGAGGCACCGGTGTCGTGACTCACATGCAGGAGAGTGATATCCTGCATCGTCCCACTCAGCTCAGCTTGGCCATTTTATCAGTATTATTAGTGGGGCGTATGGATGCATCCTAGGCTACAGTTTACAGTTTAGCAGGTGAATGTGGTGTGTGCTCTACATCCCTCACATTAGAGCTGATCCCTCCACCCAGCACAGTTATTTAGAGGTCACCCCTCTATAGCATGACGAGGTCACCCCTCCAGTTATTCATGCAACGTTGTTACAGCACATGACCTATATAAGCTCTGGCAATTAAATTATAGAAAATGCATGTTTTCAGATTTAACAGATAACAGTTCAGCTTTATTATTTATAAATCAGGCTTTACAGATTTATACACAGATTTCCGCTGCAATCTTTACTTATAAGTATTACAGCTTCAGTATTTTATCATCTGTTTTATTTTAGTAATTCCCTATCATGATTTATATCCGTTCACTGAGCTTTATGCTCATCCGTAGTTCCTTTCATGTTCTAACGACAGGTACACCAGAACGCTCTTAGGATTCTGAGAGCTTGTGCATTGGATGGAAGCAATCCAGACTTCTTTACTTTATGCACATCATTCTTATATTACCGTTGGACATTGTTCAGTCCTTTCTTTCTCTATTTTACTTTTCATGTTTTGAGCTTATGTTGGATTACCGATGTTTGATTCCGGTATTTCTGTTATGGTCAGTTAATGTTCTAGGACATTTACCTTATGATTTGAT
Organism: Glebionis coronaria; assembly: GCA_025667525.1. Lineage (NCBI taxonomy): Eukaryota > Viridiplantae > Streptophyta > Magnoliopsida > Asterales > Asteraceae > Glebionis > Glebionis coronaria. Next base: position 387,434,489 of record CM046882.1, read on the forward strand.
GACACGCCATAAATACACGTAACGGTCCACTTATCCAAGTGGGGTGTTACAATTATGGTATCAGAGCGCAAGGTTCGACCTGTAGGCTCTAAAACTTGACCTGTGACTAGTGGGTAGTCACCAGGAACTTTCCAGATTTTGGCATTGTTATCTTTCATGTTCTTATGCTTTTATCAGTCAGTTTTCTTCATTTACCAGTCAGTTTTCTTAAAGTTTTGACTAAGTAAAAGGTTGGTACAGAACTGGCCATATTTAGTCGCATGTGTTTTTGCTGTGAATTTTCGTTTTGTTGAACCGACCCATAGGCGTTCACCCTTGTCGTTCAGATTTTTTATTGGTAAACCGACCCATAGGCGTTTACCCTTACTCATGTCAGATTCATGTTTTCAGTCAAATCTCACTTGGTGAACCAGCCATAAACGTTCACCATTTCTCAAGACAAAGTTCATGCTTTTCAGTCAAATGATGTTTTGTGAACTGATCCACAGTTGTTCACCCTTGTCATATCAGGACATTTCATAAATTTTGACCAGTATGGATCGAACCAGAATAGCCCATACTTAGTCTCATGATTTCTTCTTTGAATTCTGTGAATTGAACCATAGCCGTCCACATCAATTGATATTACACCTCAGTTGATTTGATTTTTTTTATGTTCCTTGTAACAGTCAAATTTTCATACCCTCACGTTGATGTCATCTACATGATGACTCAGTTTCATGTCTCCTTACGAGGATTATGTTTTCCACAAAGTAATGATGCCTTCATGTTAAGATACACAAGAACTTCAGTAAAATCTGTTTCATGATAAATCTTGCTTGGTCTTCATCAACCATGTCTTCATGCTAACCATTGATGAAACTCCGTTAATCATACTTTGAGCCTCTATACAACCAGCATCAAGTCTACGCAGGAAGTGTCATCCTATCATGTTACTCGTTTCAGTTCATTTTGTCAACCGCTTAAATCAATTTATTTTCCTTTGATAATGTAAGACGTTTGACACTAGTATCGATCATATCAGCAACTTTCATCGGTGCCATGTACAGTGTATAATATTCCAGGTGTACTCCATGTACCTTACTCCATGTGTATTGTTAACCGATCCTCAATCATCTTAGGCGTTTCCACTTGTCAACATTCTACCACATACTGATGCTACTCGTGAGTTGAAGATTTTACCAGATACTAATGTTGCTAACACTTCGAAGACCTCACGAATACTGATGCTGTTGATACTTTGGAGATTCCACAAGATGTCGATGCTGTTTATATTATGAATACTTTTCAGAGCAAGGACGAAGACTACAGATTTGAAATTCCAGACAATAATATACTTCAACTATCAGACGCTACCATCCCATTTCATGCCGTTACTTCCTCAGTTTGATGTCACACGTCACACAGCTATTTTCAGTCAGAAGAATGGGAACCGGTACCCAGCCGGCTACTCAGCTGAAATAGTTACATGAATCACGGTCATGATAATGACCATCATAAAATTGACATACAAGGCGGTAGTGACAACCACCGTGTTAAAAATTAATCAGTCCATAACCATCAGAACTACGGAACGGATGTGACCAGAAATACAGAGGTCAGCAGACTAACCGGTCCGCCAACCCTAGCAGTTACCAAAATTTTTAGCCTTGTTCGGATTCACCTACTAAAACACATGTCAGGACATCAGTCAAGACACGGGTCTCTAGTCTCCTTTCGGAAGACACCTTTCAGGACACCAGTTACGATCATGACATAAAAATATCTTCTCAAGGCATGATTCAAGACTCATAACTCCAATATGTTTTCTAAACCAGGCCCTCAGTAATTCAGGGTACCCTCTAAAAGGGGTATACCGTTCTGTTATGCCACGTATAAATTAGACCATTAAAAAATTCAGTTACGCCACATGAGTATTGTCCAGATTAGTCACGTAGTGTTAGTTCTGCGAGGTTACAAATGATACAAATTCAATGAAATCTGCCACATTTACTTTACGTATTCATATGCCAGTTTTATCTTAAATCATGTATTACCCGCCTCCCAACCAGAAAAGACTCCATGGAATTACCATACTTATAAGGTTTTCCTTCCAGTTAAAGACGAGATCTGTTTTGCTAACTTATGAACATGTTCATTATATTTCCTGCCAGAAAAATCAGTATGAACTGTTTCTACTTTACGAGCGCGTGACTTATTATTCCATAACTATGAAGACTTTCTAGCTACTAGTTATGAACCGATTTCTGAAGTCACTTAAATCCATGATTAGCAGATCATTCCAGAGTTTCCCGATGTATTTCTAGAAGTGTTCCACAAATCCCTCCCTAACCATGAGACGGAGTTTGACATAGAGCTTGTCTCAAAGATAGAACCTATTTTCAGAAATCCTTATCGTAGGACTCCAGCTGAGCTAAAAGAGTTGCAGCAATTGCTGCAGGAGTTATCGGGGCGAAGCTTATTCGCCCTAGCACACCACCAGGAGGTGCACCACTTTTCTGTCTATCAGGAAAAGGCCGGTATCATGAGACCATGTATCAACCACCGAAATTTTTATAAGATCACCGTTCTTAATCGATGTTCATTCCACGTATAGAAGATTACCTGATCTGCTACGATGACTTAAATAATTTTCCCAGGACAATTCACGACCATGTCACCATTAGAGGTGAGAGAAAGAACATGAGGTTTTCCAGACTGCTGTTGCACATTACAGTCATTAAAATTTTTGATTTATACTTCTGAGCTCCCTAATGCTCCAACTATAGTATAAAATTTATCAATAAGTTTTTTATGACTTCTTAGACAAAATTGTCAGTATACTCATTGATAATATTCTGATCTACCAAATTCTAGAGAAGTACAAGAGAATCATCTTCTCACAGTTGTACAGAATCTTCGATAGAGAAAGTTATATAAGCATCTTCCCAGATGTGAAATACAGTTGAACAAGGTGGCATTTCTGAACCACCCTATTTTAGCAGAAAGAAATTTTAGACAATCCTGTGAAGGATAAGGCCATCACCAGATGGTTAAGACTGACGTCTGTAACTAGATTACAAAATTTTCTAGAACTCAGCTGAATGCTACCGTAGAAATTACTGTTAGTTCTCACTAAAATCCTTCCATGACTATTCATTCAGATTCCACCAGAATGTACCATAATACCAGACAAAATTTTGATAGAGGCAGTATAACACAAGGATGCAGCTATGTTCATATTTAGATGCCTGACATGCCAGCAGGTTCAAGATAGAACGCCGTCATGTTAGTGAGTTACTACAACCCTTGGAAATTTCTGAACAGAAATGAGACGAAATTCCTTGAAATCGTTATCAGCCACCACAGGCTCAGAGAAAGTATGATACTATCTAAGTTATCATCAACCATGTAATCAGCCTGCGCATTTCTATCATCCGAAAGGATCACGTAGCAGCAGATCTGCAGAAAATTTAGAAATTCAGCAGTAAATCGTACGAATTCAAGGCATTCCATCGACCATCATATCAGACAGAATTCATGTTCACGATCAAGTGTATGTTTACGTCCACTTTAAGTTCATGTTTATTTTCACTTTCACGTTTACGTCTCATTCGCAGTATGATGTTGTTTCAGTCATCTTTTATGCTATTTCGTGATTTAAGCTCACGTTTGTGTTCATAACATTGTTCACGTTCAAGTTCGAGTGCCATTTCACGATACACGTTTCTTAGGTTATTACCGACTAAGGTTACAGGAAGCTTGAGAGACCAGACTCAAATTTAGCACAACTATTCCATAACCAGGCAGACGTTTCACATCTCAGGCCGTATCGTTTGCCATTCATTCATCAGTCATCATACGTTCATGATATGTTCTAGTAACACGTTCGCAGTATGATTCACGTATCACATTCATGATATATTCCATGCCAGCGCTTCTCATATAATTATGAACCACGTTCACAATTGCTCACGTAGCACGTTCACAATTGTTCACATAGTTCATCCCTATATATTTCAGCAACTTGCTCAGAGTTATGAATGTTATCTTTTCAGAATATTTACACGTACCGTTTCATGTATCATACATGCTATAGTTATTCAGTCTATCAGATTCAGAAAACCCATCTTATAATATGGAACCAGAAGCTTTTCAGCATCATCAGGACAGGGTCATCAGGACAAAGATTTTATTTACTATGTTAGACCTTTGAAGGAATCGTTTCGAGCGGGAGGCCACTCGAAACGGAGGAGTCCATCTGGACCTCTCATTATTTCTTCAATAAATTCAGTTATGTTCTTTCAGTCATGTCAGGTTTATACCTATCAGCAGCATTATGTCTTAATTAGGAGACAATTTATCTTTCAACTTAATTGTCTTTTTAGTCTACGTGTTCTTTCAGTTCTTATAACTTCATCAGCTTATTACCTTTAATTCGAGGACGAATTCCCCCATTTTAGAGGGGAAGAATTGTAAAACCCAGTATAGTCGTATCTCTAATTCGAGGACGAAATATTTTTTTTAGAGGGGAAGAATTGTAAAACCCGTAAAATTTGTTTTCAATTTCAATGAAGAATTTATTTTAGAAAAACATATAATATCTCAAATCTTAATTATTACTTTAGTTATTATATTAGCACTACTAATAAAGCAGAAATAAAATAAAACTTAACAACATTTCATACAAAGTTTATGTTTTAAACGTGCGAAAAGATTGAAAAAAAAATATGTGTTAGTCAAACAGAATAATGAAGAGGCTTTGTCTTAGTCAAACATGGTTTCAATCGAATTCCGTAAATTATGACTTCAGTTACATTTTTTTTGGTCACCTGATTACTCGGTCATCAATCTCATCCATATTCTGTTTTTTTTTTCTTCAGATTTAACCTATTGGGAATTTTACAAAGACACTAAACAAAACTCCAAACTCATGGACGTCTTCATATGACGATGAGTATGTTTTAGCTTTAGTGTTGGGTTGCCCACGTACATCATTCCAACTATGAGGCAAATTTGAACTCAAGTTGATGTTCATGAATGAATTTCGTTTCAGTTTATGCGAAGGTACGGATTCTTATATTCGATATTCATCCTTTGAACTACTCTTACTCGATCATGTCCTGTTTGTGAACACGGTTCGTATTTGTTCAAGACAGAAGTCTCGGGTTCGTCTGTTCGTACGCACAAGAATCTGGGTCCAATGATGATGATGTTTGTGTTTGTATGTGTTCAAGTTTGATTCATTGCTATTTCTCATCTTCGCGTTCGCTCTTGAATTGTGTCTCGTTCTCAGTCGGCTCAAAGGTAATTCGTGTGTTGTATTTGCATTATGATCTCATGTTACGCATGACCTTCATGTGCCCCTTCTTGAAACCATTCTAGGATAATGCTTTAATATAAGTTGTAGATATAAGTCATCATTGGCTAACAAACACGTATGCCATATTTTTGGTTCTTAAAATACTCACTAAAGTTGTTTGCCGTTGCTTGTGAATGTTATTATATAAATGATTTTCCAACCATTTGAAACCAAACCTGGTAACATAAAACATGGCTTGAGAATTTGTGTTTGATTCTTAGTTCTGTAATATAACCGCAGCAAGCGAGTTTCGGTTTTCATACATGGTTGTGTGATGTTTTGGCCATGCATTGTCATTTGTGTTGGTTTTATACGTAACCATGATGACTAATTTCAAAATGAGTATATCTTGATCAAATGTAAAGAATGCAATATATACGGAACCAACGTTAGTAGTATGAAATGGCATCACTAACAATAATAGCTAGTTAATATATAAACTAAAATACTTAGAAACTTATGAGAAATTAACTATTATTAATTAGATACAAACTCTTGTAGATAATTTGAAGAAGGAGTAAATTGTATTTTCGGATACGTTTTGAATTGCATAAGGTACGGGTATTCCTATCTCTCTACTATTAATTGTCTTGTTTCATTTCGGGACACGAGGTACGGATTTTCCGTCCTTTCAGTAAGGATTTCTTTTCTATGCATGATTAGGATTCCCCATCTGCAGCCAAATGTTTTCCCCAGTATATGTTTAAACTTATCAGTAATCATGTTAAGAATTAAATAAATTGCCTGAGCATTATATACAAGCATGATTAGTTTATGTACTAGTTACGGAGGTACCGTAACCACGGCACTAGAGGCACCGGTGTCGTGACTCACATGCAGGAGAGTGATATCCTGCATCGTCCCACTCAGCTCAGCTTGGCCATTTTATCAGTATTATTAGTGGGGCGTATGGATGCATCCTAGGCTACAGTTTACAGTTTAGCAGGTGAATGTGGTGTGTGCTCTACATCCTTCACATTGGAGCTGATCTCTCCACCCAGCACAGTTATTTAGAGGTCACCCCTCTATAGCATGACGAGGTCACCCCTCCAGTTATTCATGCAACGTTGTTACAGCACATGACCTATATAAGCTCTGGCAATTAAATTATAGAAAATGCATGTTTTCAGATTTAACAGATAACAGTTCAGCTTTATTATTTATAAATCAGGCTTTACAGATTTATACACAGATTTCCGCTGCAATCTTTACTTATCAGTATTACAGCTTCAGTATTTTATCATCTGTTTTATTTTAGTAATTCCCTATCATGATTTATATCCGTTCACTGAGCGTTATGCTCAGCCGTAGTTCCTTTCATGTTCTAACGGCAGGTACACCAGAACGCTCTTAGGATTCTGAGAGCTTGTGCATTGGATGGAAGCAATCCAGACTTCTTTACTTTATGCACATCATTCTTATATTACCGTTGTACATTGTTCAGTCCTTTCTTTCTGTATTTTACTTTTCATGTTTTGAGCTTATGTTGGATTACCGATGTTTGATTCCGGTATTTCCGTTATGGTCAGTTAATGTTCTAGGACATTTACCTTATGATTTGATGACACGCCATAAATACACGTAACGGTCCACTTATCCAAGTGGGGTGTTACAACAATAAATTCACAAGTACTCCAAATACGTGAGAAATCACAACCTTGACTTGGGAGGTCATTACCCAATCATTGTATTCGAATCTCAAACCAAAGAAAAAGGCAAAAATAGATAAATACTTTCGTGAAGCTTAATCTTGAAAATACAAACTATAAGGTGGGTATAAGGCGGATATTATAAAATATATCCTAAGGAAAAAGGCTCTTAAGTGCTTCGCGCCGCCTCGTTTCCCCGCTTGCTTGTGAGTATTTGATTGTGAGAGCTAATCGAGGGTTTTGCCGCCCAAAGTATTACTAAGTATCCTATATATTTTCTTGGTTTCTATTGATTAAACCCTCTTGAACGATTTGGTGTTCCACCATCGTTCAAAAGTCATCGAAGGCGCTCACTTCACGTGATCGTTTTCATTCCTTGAGGCTTCTTTAATTGAGAGATTTGATTAAGGAGGAGATTTGTAGATTTTTGTCTACTTAATACATTTCACCAAATTCCAAAAAGGTTAATACAATCAAAAACCAAAAAACAAAATTTTGAAAATATACAAAACACCAAAAAGAATCTTCTTTGCTCGTCCCCTCGTTGTACGTGACGTTTATGCTAACTCGAAATCAAGCAAGACGTGCACGTAAACGAAAGAACAAAACTCACACTCCCAACAATTCTAGTGAGGAGTCTCCTATTGACGAACCCATTGTAAGAGAAGCACCAACCATGGCAAATCGAACTATGATGGAGTTACTTCAAGCACCCACCGAGGGTTATGGAGAGGCTATTGTGATTCCCGCTATCCTTGCGGAGAATTTTGAGGTTAAGACGGGTTTGTTGTCCATGATTCAAAACAACAAATTCCGTGGTGATGAGAAGGACAATCCACACAACCATATCCGCCAATTCAATCGTCTTACCGCAACTTTCAAGTTTAAGGATGTCTCTAACGACTCCATTAAGATGATGCTTTTTCCGTATTCCTTAGCGGGGCCTGCTAAAATTTGGTTAGAGAAAGAGCCACCCAATTCTATATTGACGTGGAAGGATCTCGTGTCTAAGTTTGTGAACCAATTCTTTCCGCCCTCTAAGACTACGCACTTGAAAAACGAGATTTCAAAGTTTTCACAAGAATTTAATGAAAGTTTTTCAACGGCTTGGAATAGGTTTAAGGAAATGTTACATGAATGTCCTCATCACGGTTTTTCCGATTTGCATCAAATTGACACGTTTTACAATGGACTTAATGATCATGAAAGGGATTATTTGAATGCCGCCGCGGGTGGTAATTTTTTGTGTAAAACGGTTGAGGAAGCTTTGGTGATAATTGAAAATAGATCTAAGGTGTATAGTCCTCGTAGCACGTCTAGTGTTCGTAAGGCTTCGTCTTCGGCTTCACCTTCTTTGTCTAATACCATCGATGCTTGCCAAATTGAGGCGAATTTGGAAAACAAGATTTTTGATAAGTTGAAAGGACTTTTGATTGAGTTTAAAGTTGGTGAACCAAGTGCTCCCGCTACGGCTATAGCGGTTGAGGTTTCTTGCATGTATTGTGGTGGAGGTCATGATTTCTCCGAGTGCATTACCAACGGTGGTAACACTTCGAGTTCCTTCGCGGCCACGAGAAATTACAACCAAAACGGTCAAGTTTCTCGCTCTAATCAAATGACTCCACCGGGTTTTGGTTCAAATCAAAATGCTAACAACAACTATCGCAACAATCAAGTTGGTTTTAAGAACAATTACAACAAGGGAAACTATGGGAATCAAGGGGCTAATAATCAAGTTTCAAACAAAAATGATTTTCAAAATAACAACAAAAGTTTGCAAACATTGAAAGATCTTCCAAGTGAGTTTGTTGAATATGCTAGTGGGAATGATGCTAGGTTTGACAACATACAAAGAGAAATCATTAGCCTAAGATCCGAGTTTAAAAACGACTTGAAGAAAGAGTTGAAAAATGAGTTAGCTAATGAACTTAAAATCCACACCAACAAGATGGAAGGAAATGTCACTAGGTTGCAACAAAACCAACAAAAGATGGAACAAGGGCAACATGAGATTAAACAAGAGATGCTTAAGGCCGAGAAAAGGCAAAGCGAAGCCGTATTGAGGCAATCTAATTTTGAAGATAAAATCTCGTCTATGTTTGAGGCAATAATGTGTAAACCGTCGTCAAGTGGTCTTCCTAGCAACACCATATCCAACCCTAAGGGTGAGATGAAAGTAATTACCACACGTAGTGGTAAGACACTTAAGGAACCGATTCCTCAACCAATTGCTCCTACGGAGGAAGCAATTGAGGAAGAACCCGAGGTGGTGGTCCAAAAGGAGCAGGTTCCAATCCCACGAAGTACCGCTCATGCCACACCTACGGTTGACCCATTACCATCATTGGAACCCGAGATTCCAAAGGCTATGCCTACTATGCCTCAACCCACACCACCTTTGCCCTATCCATCGAGACTTAGGAAGGAGAAACGTCAAGAGCGCGACAATTACCAATTTGAGCTTTTTATGAAAATGTTTCGTGATTTGCACCTTAATGTGAGTTTCGCCGATGCTTTGGTCATGATGCCTCGATTTGCCGCTAACTTTAAGAGTATGTTGAACAACAAGGAGAAATTGCACCAATTGTCTAGTTGTTCGTCGGTTTATCTTAATCGCATACCTCAAAAAGTCGGTGATCCCGGTAAATTTTTGATCCCTTGTGCAATCCAAGATATGGAGGAATGCTTCGCCTTGGCCGATCTTGGTGCTAGCATTAACTTGATGCCACTTGCAATCTTCAAGTCGCTCAATCTTCCTAATCTTACTCCTTCACTAATGTCTATCGAGTTGGCCGACCATTCCACAATTCCCGCATGTGGTTTAGCGGAAGACGTTTTTGTGAAAGTGGGGAAGTTCTACTATCCCATAGACTTTATTGTTGTTGATATCCCCACGGATCCTCAAGTTCCTCTCATTTTAGGTCGTTCGTTTTTAGATACGTCTATGGCTTTGATTGATGTGCATGCTAGAAAGATCACCTTACGTTTTAACGACGAGGAACTTGTTATAAACGCAACTCAAAACTCTCAAATTTCTCATGTTTATTCCGTTGCAACCATAAACCTCGTTGATATGATTGACGTGGTTTGCGAGGAATTTTCACAAGAAGTTCTAGGTTTTGGTGATAAAGAAACTAGTGGCAATCCCACTATGTTGGATCCAATTCTTGATAATTCGACACCAACCTTCACTCCTTTTGAAGGTGGTGGTTTTACGTTGGAAGAATGCAATGTTCCACGTACTTGTGACGAAGACCTCGACAACGATGAGGACTTCTCGATTATCAAGGATTTTTTTAACGATTTCCCATTTCCTCCATCCGAGGAGGTTATGAGTATCGAGCCCAAATCTTCACTTAAGGAGCCACCTATCCTTGAGTTGAAAGATTTACCTCCTCACCTCGAATATGTCTATTTGGAGGAGGACAACAAGTTGCCGGTTATTATTGCGAAGGATCTTTCGAATGATGAAAAAACCGCACTTGTCGATGTTCTAAAGGATCACAAACGGGCGATTGCGTGGAAGTTATCCGACATTAAGGGAATCGATCCAAAGTTTTGTACCCACAAAATCTTAATGGAGGAGGATTTCAAGCCAACAATCCAAAGTCAAAGGAGGGTGAACCCCAAAATTCACGACGTCATCAAAAAGGAGGTCCTTAAACTCCTTGACGCGGGAATGATTTACCCTATTTCCGATAGCCCTTGGGTGAGTCCTATTCATTGTGTCCCTAAAAAGGGAGGAATGACCGTTGTGCCAAACGATGCCAACGAGTTGATTCCACTAGACTCGTGACCGGATGGAGAGTGTGCATTGACTATCGAAAGTTGAATGAAGCCACTCGAAAAGACCATTTTCCCTTGCCCTTCATGGACCAAATGTTGGAGCGTCTTGCGGGAAACGATTTCTATTGCTTTTTAGATGGTTTTTCCGGTTACTTCCAAATTCCCATCGATCCTCGTGATCAAGAAAAAACTACGTTTACGTGTCCATATGGAACGTTTGCCTATCGTAGAATGCCATTTGGACTTTGCAATGCACCGGGAACCTTTCAAAGGTGCATGATGGCTATTTTTCATGATATGATCGAGAAGACGATGGAAGTCTTCATGGATGACTTTTCCATGTTTGGTGATTCTTTCACTTCGTGTTTGTCGAACCTTGAGAGAATGTTAAAACATTGTGAGGAAACCAACCTTGTGCTCAATTGGGAAAAGTGTCATTTTATGGTTAAAAGTGGAATCGTCTTAGGGCACAAGGTCTCGAAAGCGGGGATTGAGGTAGATCAAGCTAAGGTAGACGTCATCGCCAAATTACCTCATCCCAAAACCGTCAAGGGAGTTAGAAGTTTCCTAGGCCACGCGGGCTTTTATCGTCGATTCATCAAGGATTTTTCAAAGATTTCTCGACCTATTACACATCTTCTTGAAAAAGAGGCACGTTTTGTCTTTGACGAAGATTATGTACGAGCCTTTGAAATCCTTAAGAGGAAACTTACCGAAGCTCCCATTCTTGTTGCTCCCAATTGGAACCTCCCCTTTGAACTTATGTGTGATGCTAGTGATTACACCATTGGGGCCGTTTTGGGGCAACGTCATGATAAGCACTTATTGCCTATTCACTATGCTAGCAAGACGATGACCGAGGCTCAACTTAAATACACTACAACGGAAAAGGAGTTCCTTGACGTGGTGTATGCATTTGAGAAATTCCGACCTTATCTCGTCTTGACGAAATGCATAGTGTATACGGACCATTCGGCTATCAAGTATCTTATGGCAAAGCAAGATGCTAAGCCGAGATTACTTCATTGGATTCTCCTCCTCCAAGAATTTGATCACAAAATCGTTGACAAAAAAGGAGCCGAGAATCTAGCGGCCGATCATCTCTCTCGTTTGGAAGATCCTCACCAAAGTGTTTACGAGCCCAAGGAAATCACCGAAACATTTCCGCTCGAGACACTTGGTGTAGTGAATTCTAAGCTTGATTCTTCTACCCCATGGTTTGCGGATTTTGCAAATTACCATGCGGGTAACTTCATCATTAAGGGTATGACGACTCAAGAAAAACGAAAATTCTTTCGTGACGTCAAGTTCTACTTTTGGAACGACCCTTACTTGTTTCGAACTTGTGTGGATCAAATCATCCGACGTTGTGTATTTGGCACCGAAGCTTCTAACATCCTTAGAGCTTGCCATGAGGGACCCACGGGTGGTCACCATGGTGCTAATCTCACGGCTAAGAAGGTGTTTGATGCCGGCTTCTTTTGGCCTACTATTTACCGAGATGCACAAGATCTTGTGAAGTCGTGTGATGCATGCCAACGACAAGGAAAAGCCTCACAAAAATATGAAATGCCACAAAATATCATTCAAGTATGTGAGATCTTTTACATTTGGGGCATAGACTTTATGGGTCCGTTCCCATCATCTCGTGGTAATAAGTACATTCTCGTTGCGGTTGACTACCTTTCTAAGTGGGTGGAGGCCAAGGCCTTGCCCACCAATGATGCTCGTGTGGTAGTCAAGTTTTTGAAGCAATTGTTTTCTCGGTTTGGAACCCCTCGTGCTATCATAAGCGATCGTGGAACCCATTTTTGTAACGACCAATTTGAAAGGGTTCTAAGGAAATATGGGGTTACACATCGGCTTTCTACGGCTTATCACCCACAAACGAGTGGGCAAGTCGAGGTTTCAAACCGAGCTTTGAAGAGGATTTTGGAGAGATCCGTTGGGGAAAACCGACAATCTTGGTCGGATAAGTTAGACGATGCTTTATGGGCCTTTAGGACCGCTCATAAGACGCCCATTGGGTGCACTCCCTATAAGCTTGTGTATGGAAAGAATTGTCATTTGCCAATCGAGTTAGAACACAAGGCTTATTGGGCCCTAAAGCATTGTAATGATGATATGGAGACCGCGGGAAAACACCAGAAAATGCAATTGAATGAATTGGATGAATTGAGGGATATTGCTTATGAAAATTCATTGATTTATAAAGAGAAAACTAAAAAGTTGCATGATTCTAAAATTAAAAACCAGGTTTTTAACATTGGGGATCAAGTTTTGCTTTTTAATTCAAGATTAAAAATCTTTTCCGGTAAATTGAAATCCCGTTGGTCCGGTCCATTCACCGTGACTCAAGTGTTTCCGTATGGGACCATCGAGCTAGCTCAAGATGATGGTCCTAACTTCAAGGTGAATAGACATAGGTTGAAGCACTACTTTGGCGGGGAAGTTCCATCCTTGAACTACCTCGACCAAGTCACCCTCCCCAATGATAATTAGTATTGAGGGGATCGAGTCGAGCTCATGACTCGGTAATCAAAAACGAGGAGCCTCGTGGGGGAGTCCCATGCTTATCTTATGTACATATTATCGCTTTCAAATGTAGTTAACGTGTGGGGATTTGTGCCCTTCCAACCCTTGTTCCGTGGTTGTTTGTGAATTGTGGTTTTTAGATCATGATCTTCACGATTGGAGCCTCTCGTGTTCGTTTTATGGGAGCACTCGATCGTTTGCTTTGGAGACATTTCTCAATATCCATGATATATCCTTTTGATGTTCTAACCTTAGGTTTTTAGCACACTTTATAAACGGCTATTAATTTATTGGTTACACCCTTTCCATGCTAGATTAGGCATTCGACTACGTCTCTAGTATGGGGGTGTTTGCACCCCTAGACTCGAAACATTGAGGACAATGTTTAACTTTAGTATGGGGGGGTGAATAGATACTTGCCTTGCCAAACCTTCACGCTTTCTAAAGTTTATCTTTTTGTTTATCGTTTTGTTGCAAAATAAGGCTAAAAATGGCCAAATTTTAAAATTTTTCTCATGTTTTATAAGTGTTTGAAGACACGAATGTAGATTTTCCGATGGCGAGAATAAGAGTAATTTTTGACTCGACCGTGCGTGTTGAGCACTTAGCTTTGATTCCTTAACTACACATTAGGCTAAGTCTCTTAAATGAGGACGAGAAATGATAGAGTTAATTATAAGTTACTATGCTAAACGTAGAGTACTCGTATTCTTTCAAAAACTCATGTGTTCTCGTTGTTTATTCTCCCTTCGCATGTAAATAATTTTTGCTTAATAAATATTGACTTAGCGGTTTAGTTTTGATCGTTGGGTTTCTAGTCTTTTCTAGTAGCTTCCGTGTAATTAAATTGGGAAGACATTAAGGTATCGCCAGCGTCACGGTTTTGAAGTATTGGCACCCGAATAATCGAAAGCTTCACCCAATAATAAGATTTCAAGTGCTCACCTAAATCTAGCAAACAATTTGAAGCCCCACAAGGCCGAAAAATCTATGCAAAATTGAAAGTGAATCAAGCCTTAATCTTCGAAGCTTTAAAGATCCAAAATTCGCCTTAGCGTGAGGATATACGTCTTTGGCTAATAATACCACCGATGAGGCGGATAATAAAAGGCAAGGCAAGACCGAAGTCATAATAAAAGCTTCATGGCGAAGTTGAATAAAAGATGGAGGTAAACCAAAGATAATAAGGCCCTTCCGTTAGGGGGCGTATAAAAGTCTTGGTAATAAGTCTCATGTTCAAAACCGTTATAAAACCGTGTTTATCGATTCTTCTTGTCAACTTAATTTTTAACATCGTTGTCTATTAGGAGGGGTTATTGATTTGATGGTCTTAGTTACACCGTTAGGACTCTATTTTTAGACCTAAATCTCTATTATCGCATAAGTCAAACAATGTATCCTCGTGAAACATTTAAGACATCATAAAATATAAGAGATACAACTTAGGAATAATGGGAGGATAAGTACGTGATTAGGGCATATGAGTAGTGTTAGCATTACTAACTTATAATGACAATGATCTCGTTGCACGCTTAGCATGGAATTGGAGTGAAAATCGAGGACGATGAAATTATTTCTAACGAAGCATTCACGTGTTCTTATTCTATGAACCTAAACGTCCCATTTTGCGATGAAAATCATACATTATGTCTAAAACACAAGTAGTGGTAGCAATAGAAGTAGTGTAGCTAATTTATCATTATATAAAGTGAATAAAATGAATTTTGGAGATGCTTTGATACTTTATTCTAGCATTGCGTGAGGGCACGGCAATGGTTTAGTATGGGGGAGTGATGAGACTGCTTTTATACATAGTCTCATCTTCCAAACAGGGCTTAAAATGCATTAAATATCATCAAAGTACCCATATATATGCTTGTGTTTGTTGCTTGTGTATTTTAGGTACGGATATTGAGAAAATGACAAAAGATTACAAGAATCAAGCAAAAACGAACACGGGAAACGAAGCCGCACAATGAACCAAGCCCTAGTGAAGACTTTCCCAAGATCAACCCTTGAAGATTTGAAGAATTATGAAGAAGGGTCCGACCAAATTATGAAGAATTGACACTTTATACCCTTGTATCCTCATAATTACAAGTTTGGTCCCTAAAGTTTGTCAAAATTACAAAAAGGGCCCTCCACTTTGAAGATTTGGCAAGTTTAGCCCCTCAACAAAGCTAAATTGTCAACCAATATCATCCACAAAGTCAAATACATCATGAAGTCCTTCAAAGTACAAGAAATTACAAGTTTGGTCCTTTGAAAATCTCAAAATTACAAAAAGGACCCTCAACTTTCAACATTTGGTAAAAATGGTCCCTCATCAAACAAGACTTGGCAATTTCAGTCCTCCAAAATGCTCATTATACAAGTCAAGACCATTATCCATCATCAAAATGCCAATTCAGCCCTTGAAGAATTCAAAAATGGCAAGAAATACCCCTGAAAATACTTTGGAAAAGTATTTGGGGCAAAAGTGTGAAAATAGAAACTTAAATTACAAAGGGATCCGGATTTTAGTGTGATATTTACAACATGAAAGGATTTGCAAAGAGGAAGGGTTATTTCTTGCCAGACAAGAAAGATACATAGGCCAGTAATAGTTTGACACGTGCCCCACTAAATCAAACCCACCAATCACCATATTTCCTGGCGCCACATCACCAATCCACTCACCTCATTTAACTAATTAACTATTTAGTTAGTTAATAATGGCGCCTAACACGTTTTTAAATCCTTAAACAGATCAAATGGCTTGTTCTTCATGTTCTTAACAAAATTGGGCTTTTGTTATTTACTCAAAATTAGACCTTAATTGTTTCCAGAATTATGATTAAGGATATTGTTAACTAATCCCAACCTTAATATATGCCACCTCATCAACCAAGGGTGCACATGAAAGGTGACCTGCTACACCTTTAAGCATGAAGACAAAACCATAGCAGGGAATCTACAGCTCACAATCCAGCTTTCATCCTAAGCAAAATATGGACCCTTTGATCAACTTTTCACCTTGGACACCTTACACAAACGTCCAAGAATCAGTCACATGAAGCAAATGAGTTCAAATTCAAGAGGGCAATTTGGGGACTTCAGCAACATTAGGGCAACGTTTTTTATGCTTTCTAGTAGTTCATGTATGCCTATATAAAGGCTTAGGGTTCCAACATTTAGCCTTTGCTTTTGATTTTTCCTTGGTTCAAGTTTCTGTAAATCCTATTTCTAAGTTAATGAAATTGAGTTTGAAATCTTAAAGAAAAGTCATTGGCCAATCTTATTTACTGCTTTCATTTGTTATATGCTTGTTAGTTCTTGAAGTTCAAAACCTATTTTCAAAAGAGGAGTGTGCAAAAGTTTTCATAATTCCTCATTTTCTTGATATTTTGCTAAGTCTTGTTCCAATCTTGGAATTCTTGGGCTATAGGGCTGATCATAGCATCCTAACTGAGTTGTCTAAGGTGTGGTGAGGCTTATAACTTGGGGATAATCAAGTGTGGGGTAACAAGTTTGCATTAAACACGTTTTTCAAAGTTTCTGATTTTTATGATATTGTGCTTAACCCTTGTTCAATCTTAGCAGGCTTATTGTGGAATCTTGTGCTTGTTCTTGCTAGCACATAAGCTCAAAATTCGTGGGTGTGGATGTACATCCATGAGGTTTGCATACTTAATCTCAAAATCTGCTTAAATTGTGATTTTTGGTGATATTTGTATGAAACTTGTGTTCTTGTGAATTTTGTGGCTTGTTCTTGCTTGAATCTGTTTATTATACTTGTTTTAGTGTTGATTGATGCTTGGTTGGCCTGAAATCTTATTTTGCTTTTGAAAATTTTGATTTGGAAAAGTTAAATGGGTGTTTGGGTCTACTGGTTTATGCTTGTAACTTGTTATTGTGTTAAGGGAAGTTGTTGTTTATGCTTTGTATCTGATAAGTACCTTGTTGAGAGTGTTTTGCTGCAAGTTTTTGGGTTTGAACACTTGAATTAAACAATCTGCTATATAGACCTTGTTTCTGCTTGTTTTTACCTAGGATTTTGGGAACACTTAGTGTGTATGCATGCTTAGGGAAAAAGTGGTTTAAACAAAGTTAATATAACCTGTTTGAAAGATTTGAGGTGTTGAAATTGGCTTGTGTGTCAAATACATCAGCAAAAGTAGAAACTGCATGTGTTAGTGTTCATCAGTAACTTTCATTGCTTGAATCTTGCTTAATTCTTTGAACCAGTGCATGAAACCTGTTTAGACTTGCTTATTGGAGTTTATTATAGCTTGTGTGTGCATTTGGTTGAATTTGGCTGGCTGATTTGTGCTAAAACTGCTCATAAGTGCTTAACTGCTTATTGTTCATGTCTGTATCATGTCTGATGATTAATTGATTAAACTGTATCAGTTGGGTGTTAGTGATTGTGTTATTTTGATTGTGATTGACTCCTTTTGATCCAAAGATCATTTGGGTGCCTTTGTGAAATCTGAATCCAAGAAAAAGTCACTAAAGACAAAAAGTCAAAATAGTCAAGCAGTGGAAAAAGTTCCCACTGCTCAACATCCAAAACTAGCCCCTGCTAGTGCAATTTTGTCATCAGCTTATCAATAAGCTATTCTAGCTTATTCTGACTTGCAACAACTTATTTTTTGTAGTAGATCTTCATTATTTGACCCATTTAAGTAGACTGGAGCTTATTGGACTTTGACTTTGACTTTTTACTAGAAAACCAACTTATTTGACTTTTGACATAAGTGCTTATTTGATTTTCCAGCTTATTGAGAGTGCTTATTGAGTAGGTTTTTGATTATTAAGCTTAGTTTTGTCATAAGAAACATTTTGCAACTTGAATCAGCTTTTGAGGTGGTCTAGATCATAAAAACAACTATTTTGTCGTTTTGTGAATAAGTTTGTGAACTGTTTCTGGCTTATTAAGTGGGCTTATTTGAAAATTCTTTTTGCAGAAGTCTTTGTTAGGTCAAAAGAAGCTTGTGTGTAAAATTTTAGCTTATGGCATCAGCTTATGGCTTAATGGGCTCAAAAGCCCATTAAGAATAAGCTGCTTATTATAAGTTGGCTTATTTCACATTTTCAGCTTTTGGACCTTTGGAAAAAGTTGTTTAAAATCAAATTTTGAGTCAACCTGTGCTTTTTGGGCTTATTTTGAACACTTTTTCTTATTGGGCCTTAATTAAGCCCAATAAGGGTCTGTTTTGGGTTTGGCCCATTTTCTAGGCCCAATAGGGGTATTTAGGTAATTTCACTTTCATTTCTGAGTTATTAGGTTAAATTAAGCTAGTTTGCAAGTTTTTAGAATTTTTTATAACTTTTGGATTTTTAATATTATTTTAATATTATTTTATTATTAAAAATTAAAAGTCTGATTTTCTAGGTTTTTATATTTTTCCTAGGTTCTAAACACTTAATTAGGATTTTTACAACTTTCCAAATATTTTTTAGGTCTTTTAATTATTTTCTACAATTAATTTAAGATTTAATTGATTTGAGGAGTTTTTAATTGTTTAAAAATAGTTTAAATTGGTTTTAAAATTTTTAAAAATAGTTTTTAGCTTAATTAGAGTATTTTTGAGGTTTACAAACTTGAAAATCTTGTTTAGGGCTTTTTAATAATTAATTTTGATTTTTAGGGCTTTAATTAGCATTAAAAAGTCATTATCTAATTAATTAAAAGGTTTTTGCAAGTTTTGATTTTTTTTGTAAACTCTTAGAATATTATTAGGGATTTTTGGTAATTTTTAGAAATTTTTAGGTTAAAATTTTAATTTTGGTGGTTTTTACGACTTTACGTGTACGCCTTTTTAGAATTAGTTTAATCCGTCTTGATAACCGTCTTTCTCTTCTTATCCCTTTTCTATTTTTCTTTCTCAAATATAATCACAAATTAATCCATATCATTACACACATAACACACTAGCCTCCTTGAGAACGAACTTACTTAGGGTCATTCACACACGGTTTTCCTAAATCGTCGTGCTCACTTGCCCTATTTATTGCTCTTTTCCTAAAGAGTGGTAAAAACTCAACTATCAACCATTCTTCCTTTTCTTAGACAGTTGATTCCGAATTTATTTTATGTTAAAGAGATCAAATTTTCATTTCCTATTGTTATTCTCAACAATACCGTCATTTTCTCTTTTACACCTCACTTACTCGTGAATAAACACCACCTTTAGAATTTTTCTCATCTTTCATCCATTTGTATATTTCCAAATACCTTTAGTATTGTAAGATACTCTTCACAACATTCCTTCTCAATCTTATGAATCTAGCATACCGACATTCCTTACGAACTTGCAGAATAGCACCAAAATTTCCAACTGGAAAAGCAGCATCTTCAGTCTCGGCACCTTGATTCTTTGCAGCAAGATTAGCTTCAAACGTCCTAGCGATTATTTCCTGAATCATAGAGTCTACCCTAGCGGTTGTTAATTCTGGAGACATTAGTCACGTGCGGATCCACTAATGACAGAAAATGTCTCACTCAATTCTTTTCACTGTTATCACAGACGATAGAAACATGATAAGTATACACATCAAGATAGAAAGATGGATCTCTTTATCAAGTTATATCATGGATAATACATGTGCAAACAACAAAATACTGCCTAAATTTACCAATCAACTCACAAAAGAAATAATAAGAACAAATCATGGACAATAAAGGGTAAAATAGATTGCATCAGTAGAATCCAAAAAAAATTGTGACAAGATCTGCCACCATGATCATTCACCCTATCAACCTAGAATACAACACGTTCTACCACACTACCACATCATAAGTCTAATCAAATCCAAATACAATACAACAAGTACCTAGAAATAGAATACAAGAAAAAACTCCATCAAGTGATCGTGCATAGGATATGGGACATCATTCCCTCTAACTTGGCTAGAAACAGTCTCTTCCTCATCCAAATACAGCTTGCACTTCCAATCTGGTCCATAGCACGGCGGCTCTTCTCCTCCAATACTTCAGATGCGCTCCATGACACGGCGGACTTCTCATGTAATGAGAATCAGTGTAATACTCATCATCCCGAAATTTCCAACTCTGACCAAGAAATGGCCTAAGATGGGCTTCCCAATCACTCAACTTCTATAGCCTAGATTTCTCCTCACCAAACATCCTAAAATCGGTACCATAGCTTCTCACTTCATCCCTAATCTCAGTTCTCCCAATATCGCTCTCAGTCCTCAGATTATCACTCTCAGATTCCCCAAAGTTATTCTTATCGTCCTCGTCGTCTATCCACCCACTAATACTCTTACCATTACCCCGCGGAAACGGCACCCCTGGCTTGCCCACAGCATATCCATCCCTACTGCTACTAGGTGGTACATTGGCCATTTCTGCAATCACAGAAAATTCAAAAATAAATAAGGTCATTATTCGAAATTATATACGCAATGCATGTTCATGCAAATGCAAATGTTATACGTTTGCCAATATATGTATGCGATGCAATGCAAATGATAAATATGCAATACTTACAAAAAGAAGTTATGATGAAAATCACTCAGCGTACTTTCATTAATACCAATACCTCATCATAGTTTTTACTCAATAAATACTCGGAAATTCATAACAGTTTTGAGGGATACATTTATAATATAAAACATAAATAAAGAATAATCTTACCAGAACCTTGCGGAGAAGTTGCGTTGCTTTTATAAAATATTTTCGACACCAAAGTTATAGTTTAGGAAATTTTTTAAAATCGACCTAGTTCTCTATAACTTGCAGCTCTGATTACCAATCTTTAACACCCCCAAATTACCTTGTGCAGCGAAAATACACATTTAGGTGTTAAACACAAGAATCATCACACAAGGTACATCGAACGACCTCAAAATGAGACGTTTAAAATATAAGATAAATTAAATCTACCTTTTTGTCGAAAACCTTCAATCCCAATAAAATGATTTTATAAATATCATAGTAGCGTTTCGGTCCCCCAAAGATTTCAACCAATCAACAAATCTTGTTACCAATTTATAAGATCAAGTAAAAATGATTCTATATTCATACAACGTCAAAAGATAATATTTTATAATAATAGGGAAAGAAATTCGGTTTAGACCACATAATTATAAAAAACGACACCGCAACCTTCCCAAGCAAGCTCCAACATCTACACTTCAGGTTACCTAAAACACATGCTTAAACAAATCAACAAATAATGTTGAGCGAGTCTATAGGTTTAAAAAACACATTTGAACACACATGAAAAATTAATCATAATTATTATAATAGCATTGTGGCCATACAATCTATTAATCAGGTATTTTGGCTTATAGCAATAGCTATAGAATTGTATTAAGCTCATGACACCGACCCCTTAACTTAGTCACCCACGCCTAAAGCCAGCATGACTATATGAATTCCACTACTCCTACTTGGGTATTAGTTGCAATTTATATACCACTGATTCTCGTTCTCGTAAATTATGCTTCCAAGAGGTTATTCAACATAATGCCCCGGTCATAGATAGGGTCATCAGCCCAATAGTAATATCATTTGAACAAGCGGCTATTCCCAATTCACAACAAAGAGTTAGAACATAGTTAACGGTTCATGAATTTAGGGACTTTTGCAACTTAGGTACTTATACAATTCAAGGCAACAGCAGGCAATAGCAGGCAACATTAGGCAATAGTCGGGTCCATTAATTATCCATGACATGTGCTCATTTTATTTCAAATAGCATGTATCCCCCTCGCGGGTTTAAAATCATTAAAAACAAGTATAAAGCGAGGCTATAGACTCACATTGAGTAATAGCAATAGTAAAAGACGACTTTCAACAACTGACGATGCCCGACGAACACGAAAATCACAATCTATCAAATAAGACACACACCTTTAATAATACATTCAAGTAATATTATATACTTAATAAAATCAAATTAATAATTCAAAACCAAAATGAAACTCACACAATTTCCACCCAAGTGTTTCTAGTATATATATATTTTCTACACCTTTACTTTATTATATATAACTTTAAGGAAATCTGCCGGTATATACTAAATGTTCAAACTGTTTTCCCCTACATAAAAACATCAAAAACTTATGATATTACTTGAACAACTTACTTACTATATATAGAAAGTCCTCCAAAAATTTTATCAAAAATTTTCACTCCTAAGACCTTCTGCCCGACACATATTTAAATTATAAAATCCGGACAGTTTTACGTCTTTAACTTACAACACTATTTTGACCTTTATAAACTATTCCATTTGTAAACCGACACTTGGATTTAAAAATAGACTCAATATCCTAAGTTTAGAACTCATGAACAGCCTTTAACTATTTTCAAAAACTCATTTTATAGTCCCCGAGATTTGATTCAAATATCGACAACAATTTCGTATTGTGTCGATACTCGCCTCCCGGTACACGAATAATCAATCTATCATAATTTCTTCCTCGTTTGAAGTTAGAAGCTCTAGTTTATACCAAATCAAAGCTTATGAAATTCTATACAACAATATCTAATCATTTAATCTCATATTTAAACTTAAGTTTTCCAAATTTAGCCTTAAAGCTGTTGGTCTAAATTACCTTCTTAAAAATTATATAAGATCACATTTTTAGCCCATTTTATCATCATCTATATATCTAATATCATCCTAATATCACCATTTTCAATCCTTACATCATATTTTTACTTAGATGATCAAAATTTATAAAAACCCATAAAAAATATTACATGCAACTAGTAAAAATCAATAATAACACCATAAACACCTACATACAACCAATAAAAGAGATCAAAACATGGTACTTTTCAAGAAAATGGGTTTTGAGAAAAAGTTGTTGCATGTGGTAAATTTTCATACCGATATGAAGAGGAGAATGAAACTAAGATGGGTCTTGTCTTAGTTTTTAAAGATTCAAACTAGAAATCAAAATCCAAGGGGTGTTTGTGTTTGAGAGGGTGACGGCAAGGGAAGAGCAAGGGAGAGAAAGAGAGTGATTTTGCTAGTGGAGGTGTTTTGTATGGGTTTTTGATAAATAATTTTCCATTTATATGGTGGAAGTTGAGGGTAATTTTTTCCAATTATTGATTCTTGTGGACCAAAGTACAAATACTTGTTTAAAGAGCGGAAAATGACTATTAGTCAATTTTAAAAATATTTACGTGTCTCGAGTTTCATAAAAATTCTTCTCAAAACTTAAAACGCACACAAAATATGATATAGTATGGTCCCGACACGACTTAATACGCAATTAAAAATAAAGACGTCAAAATATCAAACATCGACATGATTAAAAAGAAAACGTAAAATTTTGGGCATCCGTTGATATCGCAATCACTAATAATCCTCGTAACTCGTCAAAACGTAAAAATAAGACTTTCAACATTCGTTCAACTCAAATCACCAAACATCACGACATTCAATCTCGTCAAAAATTTCAAAACATATACGTAAAATATAATTAAATAATGACATTGGGCTTGGGTTATCACAGTTATAGCTCATAACATATATGTGAAATTTGAGGATTGTCACATGTAAGTAAGCCATATAAAACAAGTCAAAACAATGGATCATAATGTGATTATCATGTTAAATGTAACTACAAATAAAACTCACTTCAGTACCAACCACATCTACAAATCATAAAGCACACTATACCAATCACGTCTACAAATCACAAAGCACACTTGTTGTCCCATAATATATGATGATTACATAAAAGTATAGATAGAAAATAGATGAAAAGTAGATGAATTCTAGAGAGAGAAAGTAGAGAGAGGTTGGGGAAACTTGGGGAATATTATATTAAGAGAGAGAGAGAGAGAGTGAAAGTTACAAATGAAATCACCAACCCTTTTAACATGCTAGAAGGGTCTTTATATAGTCCGCCTACATGTGGGCTTTTAATGGACTATATTGTTTGGGCCGGGCTTGTCTTTTGGGCTTTTAAGTAGCTTAAATCCAAGCCCGTGAAGCACGACTATTTACCTAACTATTACAACGTTCTAATAAATATTATAATAGAAACCTATGACCAAACAGTCTTGTTTGACTCATTATATTGAGGCTAATAATATCCCCCAATGTGAGGTCAGTCCTCTTGTCATTTGGAGATTTATGGAGATTACTAATCTCGTCATAAATGAGTCTTGAACGTGTAATAGTAGTCTTGTTCCTTCATGCTGTGATCTTTGAGCCTTTTTCGTTGTCTTTCGACTTTGTCTTTTATCTTGAGATCTTCAAATCATTCTTGACTTGTCTTTGCCATCTTGCGATCTTGTGTCTTCATCCACATGCTCATACATTGCACCATCTTGAAAGCTTGCTAACAATCTCCTTTGAAGAGAGGTCATTCCTCTACATTAAATGATAAGGAAGATTTTGATCATCAGAGTTGCGGAAGTCTTTAACTTTCTTGATTGTTGAATGTCTTTAGGCATGAGTATGTGGTTTTGAACCTTTGATTTTGCTAAGTACACCGTAACGCCACCTTCTCGAGACAAAACATAGACGCGAACTGAATGACTTTGACATTCGTCCTAAATCGGTTGTGTTTTACCTCCGGTCGGTGAAGACTGTTATACGATATTAAATATCGTACATGTGATAGGTAGATTCAGTTAAGAATCTCCTTGACAAGGTTTCACGGCTATACTAGCCGTTCTCTTTACTCGACAGTCTCAAAGTAAGACTGCGAACATAAAGAGTGAATCAATTAGATAAATATTCGCTTGAGTAATGTCGTCAATTCAAGTTCCTAGAACAAGTTTGATTCATAAATAATCTTACCATTGTTGCTTTCCAGTTGACACAAGCTTGATGCATAAAGAATCTCGCAAGTTACCTACCGTAGCGCTGTTTGAGGCTGACGCTAGAAGGATTTCCATTCGTCACTGTGAATATTAATGAATATCACTCTGAATGTTCTGGCAAGATCATAAAGATATTGCGTAGAAACCTGAAACGAGTTTAAATCAATAAAGAAACAAACCACTGTTGCTTTTCAATTTTACATATGTTCAATTCATAAAGAATCTTACACATGACCTACCGCAGTGCTGTTTTATGTTAACACTAGAAGGATTTTCACTCATCATTGTGAATACTAATTAGTATCACTTTGAGTGTTCTAGCAATATCGCAAGGATATAGTGTATGACTCTCTTCATCGTCATTTCGTATATCCTAACGAGATTTGATTGATCTTTTGGCTCTAGACTCGATTTGTGCACTTTTAGTGGTCGGAGGCTGGAGCAGATACCACCTATTCAATATCAACTAACTCGGAGTGAGAAAGTTAATAGAAGTCATGTTGATCTCCGTGACAATATAACAAACTTCTTTTGAGAGAAGCCTGAGTCAGCTAGGAAAGGGTTGTGCATTATATCACTGGGTCCATGATGTGTGTCTTCATGATGTGTTGACTCGGTTTCTGCCTAAGTTGTATTGAGGGCTATTTTCTTTTCACCCTTTATCCTTACATTTCTTTTTCATTCTTCAACCCCTTCAATGCTTACCAAGACATAATTACTAGCACCTTATTGTGATTGTTCCAGTGCTAGCATCAGTACATAGTCGACATTCAGCTACGTTCACATTCTACTCCATCTTTCCTAAGGACTTCTAATAATCTATTGAATTATCCCTGAGAAGATCCCTCCGGTTCTGTATGGATCATAGGACTTAACCTAACCACCCTTTTGACACCAATAACTTCGTAGATTAAAGATGTTGTGGGTATTTGATCGTAACCATAAACCACTTTAAATTCTAACAAAGTGTTTAAAAAACATTTAACACCTTGCTAGTTTTGTCGTTTCAGATAAGCTCCCCCTTCACATGTGGGTAAGAGTTAAAGTGCTTGAGTCTATAGATCACATATTAATCACAT
Organism: Glebionis coronaria; assembly: GCA_025667525.1. Lineage (NCBI taxonomy): Eukaryota > Viridiplantae > Streptophyta > Magnoliopsida > Asterales > Asteraceae > Glebionis > Glebionis coronaria. The sequence goes on from CM046882.1 coordinate 387,460,685, forward strand.
TTTCTCCCCTATCTCTAATATTTATATCTTTTTATATTAGACATACCAAATTTGATTAAAATATACCGCGAAAAATAGTCTTGAAAATATTCGGGAGAAAAATGTGTCTTACTAGCATGAATAATTTGGAACGCTCCCCCTCGAAAATTGATCCAAGTGAATTGTCATTGTGAGGATGTGATCCACATTTTGCTTTTTTGAGGATAGGAGTTTTTGAACACACAATTTTTGAAAGATTTAGAATAATCATTGAAAAACTCTTGAAAAAATTGTGTTCAATGCTTTTGGAAAAATCCATTTCTTTTTGGCGACATGTTTTTTTTCTAAAGCATAAACTTAAGTTCATAGACTTTGAATGTCTTGACGAATCCACTCAAGTGTAAGAAGATTTCTCTTCTTTTGCTGAAGGTAAGCGCACTAAACCGTACACTCCCCCGTGAATATAAATCCAGGTTGCAATGTGAAAGTGATTACAAGCCATTGTGTTTAGCTCAAAACGTTGAATGTTTTGTGACAAGCTCAACCGAATATAGATTGCTCTACCCGTTGTAGGAAAAATTTTCCAAAGTAAACATTTTCCTTTATTAAAATAGAAATGAGATGTTTTGAAAGATATGAACAACTTTCATTCGAGCTTTATGTACACACCTGTGTTGTTATTGAGCGACATTTCTAGGTACGTCCATATTATTTGTAACACCCCATTTTGGTAAATGGAATGTCACGCGTGATTATGGCGTGTCATCAAAGCATACAAGGAAAATGTCTTAAATCGTTACATGACCATAAAAGGAAATACCGGCAACAAACATCGGTAACCCAAAGCATAAGCTCATCACACACAAACATAAGTACTGTATAGGAAAAGGACTAAACAATGTCCATAGAAATAAGTAGCAAAATGTATGATGAAATGCATCAAGTAGAGAAGGCTAGAAAGCTTCAAATCTATATGCACGTACACTTAAAGTCTACGAGCGCCCTTGAGTACCTGCCGTTTGGGAACATGAATGTAAAACGGTTGAGCATAACGCTCAGTGCACGGATATACAAGTATGACATGGAATAACGTATGTATATAAGAGTAATAGCAGCGGAATATCATAAGTTCTAAGTAATCTGGATTCATGTTTATAAAACTGGTTTTATAGTTTGAAAAGACTTAAGTTTCTATGAAAATCTGTTTAATTAGCCAATTAGCCCATATAGGTCATGAGGTTCCACCGTGCATGAATACTTGGAGGGGAGACCTCGTCATGCAATTAGAGGGGTTACCTCTAATTAAATAGTCTGGGTCGGAGGGATCAACTCCTAGTGAAGGATGCAAGGCACACATCGCATTCACTCTGTTAATACTGCTAAACATGTAACTAGGATGCACCTATACGTCTCACATGATAATATAATATAATGGCCAAAACTGAAAAGGGATGCCACGAGCAATCACTTCGCCGTGGGGAAGTCACAACACTGGTGCCTCCAGTGTTATGGTTATGGTACCTCCATAACTAGGTAACACTAGTCATGCATGTATATGGCTTAGGCTCTTAATGTAACATAATTATCAAATATATAAATTAAATACTGGGAAAACAGTTGGCTGTAGACTGGGAAATCCTAATAAAGAAAGAATGTCCATACTGAAAGGACCAGAAATCCATACCTTAAGTCTAGTGAACGAAGAAGACGAACGGAAGAGAGTCCTACTTCGATCTCACTAATGCTACATAAATAGTATATGTATATTATTTTGATTACTGAGTACATAACTTCTTTTATATCATGTCTTGGCTTGTTTTATATGTTTAATACTTTGTTTTTGGCCAGTATGAAAATTAAAGTTCGTTGTGGTGTGTCTCTTCGAATTGAAAAATGGATTAACGTGTGACTCAGCTGTCTTTTGGTGGAAACAAATATTGTGTCGTCAGTAAAAATAAAAATGTGCAAAAACTTTAAAGTAAAAGGCGGGAAAAATAAAGCTTAAGAATTTAAAAACATAAACTTAAAATAAACTAAAAACAGCTCATTCGGAATAAACCTTCGTTCGAAATAATCACTCGTTCGGAATGTCACCTTCGTTCGGAATAATTCTTCTTCACTCGGAATAATTACCTCATGCGGAATAAAGCTTCATTCGGAATAGTGCTTCACCCGGAATAAAATGTTCATCCGGAATAACTCTTCATTCGGAATAAAAGACTCATCCGGAATATGGGTTCATCCGGAATATACCTTTCATTCGGAATAAACGTTGATCCGGAATAAATACTTCGTCCGGAATAAACTCTTCGTTCGAAATATCTGTTGATCCGGAATAAATTTATTCGGAATAAATCCGGTTCATTCGGAATAACAGGCTAATTCAGAAAAAGATGCTCATTCGGAATAAGGGGTTCATCCGGAATAACGTTTCATCCGGAATGTTTGGTTTATTCGGAATATGCCCTTGATCCGGAATAACTCCTTTATTCGGAATAATTGGTTTATCCGGAATACTTGCTTTATCCGGAATATACACTTGATTCGGAATATTGCTCTGATCCGGAATAACAAACTGATCCGGAATATGTCACTTATCCGGAATAAGTCCTTTATTCGGAATAATCACAATACAACCCTCATCCGGAATAACTTTGCTTGGTTCGGAATAACCTGGGAAAACAAACAGTAGCGAAGAACAAGGAAGAACAAATAGGTACGAATCTAATCAAATCTAACCAAATTAAACCCAAAGATTAAACCAAAATAACCACAAATGATCTAATAACAATAACCTATCAATCCAAATCAATAAAACTAACAATAATAACCACAATAATCAAAACCCACTTAATCTAATCAATAAAAACTTAAGAACATGAACATAAACAATAAAGCATAAAGATTAAAGATTAAACAAGAAAGGTAGATAGGAGATTAACAAGGAAAGTAAAGATTCAATTACATAAAAAAGGAACTTACTTGAATTTAAAGAATTAAGGTGCAAGACAAGTATTTAAAATGACATGAAAATTAAATGTGCAAAATTTAAAGATGGAAGAACTAGTGTCACTCTAGCCAACAAAACTAAACAAATGACTAATGAGGTCTATTTATAGGGGAGGAGGGGATTAGTGGAAGGAAGCTTCCTCTCCTCTTTCTTCTTTCTTTAATTATCATTTAGTCCTCGTCTTTTAAGTTCTTCGACTTTAACGACTTTGTCTCGAGATTTCTTTAAACTCGTCTTGAAATTTCTTCATAAATAAGACTTGAGTTCTTCGGTTTTATTAAACTTCCGTCTTTAGACTTTTTCTTCGATAAATCTTCAGAATAGGCCTTGGACTTCCGTTCTTTTTGCACTCTTGATTTCTTGACTTCGTCTTTTGTCTTTTTCTTCGATAAAAGCCCGTGAAAGCCGTGTTTTCTTCCCTTTTAACATTTTGATCCTAGAATCACAACAAAAACACAAACCACGCATAATTCCGACATTTACGACATAAAGTACACGTTTTGGCTTGGTTATTATTGTAATTAAGTGGTAAAAGGATGGGTGTTTTCACACCTATCAAATCCCCTACACTTGACCATTGCAATGTCCTCATGCAATACATTAATTACAAAGCAAGATTACATTTTTCGTCACAATCAACCCACCTTCGCCTTTATTAAAGAGATAGAAAATAATAAAACAAGTAAAGAAATCAAAAACTTACCTTAGGGTTTTAGAATGTCGTGAATGATTATCACCCTCAAGTTTCACGTTCTCCAAACCAAGCTTAAAAACGAGATCATTGTTATTATAAGTTAGCAAACTAACACGAATTCACGTGGGCCAATTATTCACTTAGACTCCCTTATTCCTAGGTGTATCTCTTATATTTTATTTTTGTCTTGAATGATCACGAGGATGCATTTTTGACTTATTTCGATAGTTATTTAGGCTGAAAATAAAGTGGGACGATTTAATCAATAGGTAGCTAAAGGACAAAATCTTTTAAAACTGCTTCTCGGGACCTCATAAAGTTCATATCTTGGCATAACTCGCTTCGCGATTTGAGACCTTTCTCGGACCGATATTTGGCAGCGACTTCATACTTCAAATCTTGAGAGACGTTCATGAAATAATGGTCTTCTCTTCATAATAGGAATTTCTTCACTTGAAGTTTTGAGAGATTCTTCATATTCGGACCACGACTTCTTCATTTTTCTCCAATCTTTATTTGGTAACTTGATATACAACGATCCGCCTCCTTTTAGGACTTGGATCTATTTATCCTCATACCTTGCTAGGGTATTTTCGGATAGACTTCTCCATGATCTTTACGGGAGTATTTGCTTTTCGTCGTGTGTCTCGATCCTTCATATGGATTTTTGATAAATGATTCTTCACATCACTTTGGATCTTTAGCAACAAAATGTAGCCCTCATGCCTTGTTAGGGCCTTTTCAGACTCGCCAATCTTCGCATCCCGCTTCAATAAGTTATGCCTTGGCTATGAACTCTAATCATTACCGAGCAACTTTTAAACGATCTTGGGCTAGAAGCTAAGTAACTTTTCAAATCGTACAACCTTATTTATTGCAGATAGATTTATTAGCAAGCGATGGGAGAATAGGCTTATAATTAACTCACATAAATTCACGAAAGAAAACCCAACTTATAACTGACTTTATCATCTCTCGTTCTCCACAGTTTAAAATCTCAAGAAATGAGACTCGTGGATGCTTAGCCTATTAAATCAATGTTTTGGGTTTTCGAGTCATCTATAGGATCTTGCAAATTCTTAGACTTTTTCAAGTTTAGAATTCGCATTTTAAAGTCCCTTGATAAACGACTCTCTAGTATCAATTATAGGAACTTGCGAAAAGTTCTTGTTCTTAACCCGTGAGAGTCAAGACTTTCGCGTTTTAAAGCTCCCTATATAAAAGCCTAGCAAAACTTGAATTAAACACGTTAAGGATACTAGCTAGAGTAAACTTAGATAAGTAAACTCGGGTTGAGTCAAAAAATTCACGACGTTTTAAAATTAAAACCACTTTATTCAAAATTTATTCTAGCAAAGAAAGAAAATAACTATAAAAAGGGAAAAACTAATAGGCCAAAATAGATCAAAAATTTTGAAAAAATGTCGAAAAATTGATTTTCCGGTTAAAATGAGGACAAATACAAGGAAAAGGCCACTTAACTTCGATAGAAGTCCCCCCTACACTTGATATAAACATTGTCCTCAATGTTTAAGCATGTGGGAGTAAACTCCCCTACACTTAGGACATTGTGCACGTTGTTTAAATCTTGCTAAGGAAGAGACAACTAACGAGATTCCTATTTTAATATTGATAAATATAAAATAGTGAATCGAAAAGAGTTTAGGATAGTGTTGGATTGTAACACACGACTTATAATGATATAGAAATGTAGATGAAGATTAAACCAAAAAAGAAAGATTAGATTAGATGAAGGAAAAAGAGAAAAACAAGGTTGTGAATTCCTAGTGAGAGAAACACATACGTTTCTCTCTCTACAAAACAATGAAATGGAAAACACACACACAAATGAGGCTTAGGAGGCCTTTTATACTAAGTACTAAGTGTTTAGGAGGCCTTCCTCATTTGTGTGTTCGGGACTAATTCCCGTTACATAAACATTAATAACTAAGAACTCTCGACACCGTTGAATAGTATTTTTCACGAGCTTCGCAACGGTATATTATATGACCATCACTTTAAATACGGCTAACAATCTCCCCCTAAGGGGTGGTCATGTAATATGTGACTTCACTTCGTTGGTGTTGCAGACTTTGAAGCTCGTTGTCTTGAGAGTTCTTTCATAGTTCCTTTCATGACTTGTGATCTTGGATCTTTGATCTTTGCCTTGACTTGATCTTGTAACTTTTCCAGCTTGTGTTCTTGTGTCTTTACCCACATACTCATGTTTTGAGTTGACATGAAAGCTTGTTAACAATCTCCCTTGATCATCAGAGTAGCAGAAGTCTTTGTCTTTAGATGTTCTTGAGCTTTCTTCAATAATCCTGAATATGTGGCCTTGAATTGCGACTCTTGAGATAACGCCACCGTTTGCATTCCACCAGTTTCCAGTTATACAGTACGAATACTGTACCTGTGATCAGGTAAGTTCATGGAACTTCCTTGACAGGATTTCCAGCTGTGGTAGCCGTTCTCAATACTTGAATATATCGAAAGATAATTCAAAGTAAGGAGTGAATCATGCGGTTCCATTCTGCTGATTAAGTCGTCAATTCACTTTCCTGGAACAAGTCTGAATCAATTAATAATCAAACCATCGTTGCTTTCCAGTTGACACAAGTTTGATTCATATAGAATCGCACAAGTTACCTACCGTAGTGCTGTTTGATGATGACACTGGAAGGATTTCCATTCGTCACTGTAAATACTGAAAAGTATTACTCTGAATGTTCTGGCAAGATCATTAAGATATTGCGTCGAGACCTGGAACGAGTTTGAATCAATTAAGAATCAAACCATTGTTGCTTTCCAGTTAACATATGTTTAATTCAAGTGAATCTTACATATGACCTACCGCAGTGCTGTTTGATGTTAACACTGGAAGGATTTCCATTCGTCACTGTGAATACTAAAGAGTATCACTCTGAATGTTCTAGCAATACCACAAGGATAGAGCGTAGGACTCTGTAAATCATCGCCTGTGTTCTAATGATGAACAACAATTGATCTATGGAATAAGTGTCCTAATGAGATTTTTTGATGAATCTCGTTGGCTCTAGACTTTATAAGTGCACGTTTATTTGGTGATCGGGGGCTGGAGCAGACTGCCACCTATTCAATTTCTACTATCTCGAAGTGAGAAAGTTGATAGAAATGAGTTGAACTCCGTGACAATAAAACAAACTTCTTTTGAGAGAAGCTTGAGTAGGATGGGAAGGGTTGTACATTGCATCACTGGGTCCATGATGCTTTGTCTTCAGTATCAGAAATCATCAAAGTGATTCTGATAATAGATGTATTGACCCGGTTTCTGCCTAAGTTGTATGGAGGGCTTCTTTCTTTACACCCTTTATCCTTACATTTCTTTTTCATTCTTCAACCCCTTCAATGCTTACCAAGACGTCATAACTAGCACCTTGTTGTGATTGTTCCAGTGCTAGCTTAAGTCATTAGTCGGCATTATTCCCGTACACTCAACTACTCCATCTTTCCTAAGGACTTCTAAGTTCTAATGGATTGTCCCTGGGAAGATCTCTCCGGTTCTGGTTGGATCATAGGACGAATACCTAACCACCTTTTGACACCAATACCATCGTGAGTTTATGTGTTGAAGGGTATAGATATCGTAACCAGAAAAAACATTTGAAAATGCAGTCAAGGTGTTGATGAAATTAATGTTTACACCTTGAAAGTTTTCTATATCACCAAAAACGCTCCCCCTACATATGTGCATCATAAAAAGGAGAGATTTTTGCACATATTAGGAAGAGAAAGCACTTATATCAAAGATCTTATTCAAGATAACACATTTTAATCACTATTCTCCCCCTCAAAAATTGCATGAAATTGAAATTTTTGTGAAACTAGTGATGAAACATGGAGAGAATAATGTGTCATGAAACTTTGGAACAAATGTTTATGAAATCATTATACTCCCCCTCGAAAAGAGATTCTATTTAAATAGGGGAGTATATGAGCACATTGTTTTGAAATACTTTGAAAAATTGTACTCAAAGGTCCAAGAAAAATTGTGTTCATGAGCTTAAAACTTTGAATGTTTTGATATAAGCTCATGACCGAGAAAAATGAAGTTCTCGTTGTTGAGGATAAGTCGAAGACTTTCCTTTATTTAGGGACCAGGTTATAGTCTGACATGTGACTATAAGCCATTATGAGAAGAAAAATAGAAAAGACATGTTTTGAAAACATTTGAACTCTCATTCGAACTTTATGTACGTACCCGTGTCGTTATTGAACAACATTTCTAAGCACGTCCATATTATCGATGCTGAGAGACATGTCGGAGAAGAATATTTTTGGTATTTTTTGAAAGGTTTGCTCATTTTTATTTTGTTTTTATAGGTTTTATATTTTGTATTTTGATTTTCTGATAGATATATACAAGGTTACTGCGAATGTGCAAGACGTTCAAGTTCATCAGGAGTGAAACTACGCATACCAAGTCGACGAACCAAGAATTCAAATCTGTCTTGAGAAAGAGCTTTGGTGAAGATGTCGGCTAGTTGGTAGTCCGTCTTGACAAAGAACAGTTCGATCGTTCCTTTTTCCACATGCTCCTTAATGAAATGGAATCGGACAGCTATGTGCTTGGTCTTGGAGTGTTGGACCGGGTTGCAGGATATGGCTATGGCTGATTGTGAATCACAGTAAATAGGGACTTTGTTAAAGTAAAAGCCATAATCCGTTAGTTGTGTTCTCATCCAAAGGACTTGAGCACTACACACGGATAGAGACGCATATTCTGCTTCCGCGGTTGACAACGCCGTACAGTCTTGTTTCCTTGATGACCAGCTCACTAGCTTCTCGCCTAAGAATTGTGCTCCACCGGAAGTGCTTTTGAATGTATCATGACACCCTGCATGATCGGCATCTGAAAAACCAGTTAGATTAAAACCATAATCCTTCGTATACCAGAGACCCATGTTAATGGTTCCCCGGAGATAACGAAAGATCCTTTTAACCTTCTTGAGGTGTTTCTCGGTTGGCTTAGCCTGGTACCGAGCACATAAACAAGTAGCATGCACAATGTCCGGTCTGCTTGAGGTTAAGTACATAAGGGACCCGATCATGCTTCGGTATTTTGTAGCATCGACAAATGTCCCTTTCTTATCCAAATCAAGCTTGTGTTTAGTGTCCATTAGAGTACCAATAGGATCACAGTTTTCCATGCCAAATTCGTTAGAATCTCAAGCACATACTTGGACTGATTTATGAAAATACCACGGGGGGATTGGTGAACTTGGAGACCAAGAAAGAACGTCATTTCCCCCATCATGGACATTTCGAATCGACTTTTCATAAGGTCGGCAAATAATATTGAATATTTTGGGTTAGTAGAACCAAATATAATATCATCTACATAAACCTGAGCCACCAAGATGTCGTTGTCGTAGTGCTTGATAAACAACGTTGGATCAATGGTTCCTTTGCTTAAGTGATTTTGTAGAAGAAATGATGATAATTCATCATACCATGCCCTCGGTGCTTGTTTCAAACCATAAATTGCCTTTTTCAACTTGTAGACATGGCTTGGATGTTCAGTATTGATGAAACCTTCAGGTTGACATACATACACATCTTCTTTTAACGGCCCATGCAAGAAAGCCGTCTTCACGTCCATTTGATACACTGTGAATGATTTGTGTGCAGCGTATGCCAAGAAAATCCTAATAGCTTCCATCCGAGCAACCGGGGCAAAGGATTCTGCGAATTCAATTCCCTACTTTTGTTTATAACCTCTCACAACTAACCGAGTTTTGTTCCTAATGACCGTTTGCTCCTCATCCATCTTGTTTTTGAATAACCATTTCAGAGAGAGGGGATTGATATTGTCTGGTCGAGGTACTAACTCCCATACATCAAGCCGGAGGAACTGATTGAGTTCTTCTTGCATAGACTCAATCCATGATGCATCGGTCATTGCTTCTTTCACACTTGCTGGTTCCATTGTGCTGACTGATAGTACATAGATACACATATCACCATCGGTACGCAGCTGATTTCGTGTTGAGACCGGTCGTGAGAGATTGCCAATCACTTGAACCAAAGGATGATTCTTAGTCCATTTGTGTTCATGTGGAAGTGTATGAGAAACTTGATGCGAGCTCGACGGATCCACATAGGGTGTTGAAGGCTGAGTAGTACTTGTGGAAGCCGCAAATAGATTAACAAACTCGTGTTCGTTGAGCATCGCATTGTTTGCATTTTCAGCAACTATTTCATTCTGAAGATGAACATGAGTAGGAATTTGCTGAGAATGTTGTTGAGTTGCGTCAGCAATCGGAGAAGTGGTTGGAATGTTTTGAGTCACTATGGTTGAGGTTGACGTAGATGGTGCAGAAGTAGATGCCGATGGTGTAGATGCAGTCGGAGGTTCTTGAACTACCGTAGCAGGTGCAGGTGGGGCATTTTGAGGAACACCAAATGACGAAGGACCCTCCATATATTCATCATATATTGGCCCAAATAAAACTTCCGAGTCACGTTCCGATGGTTGTAACGATGAGATTGCTGACGGTGCAAATTGAAGCGCGAGTCCTGAACTTACATGTCCAAAAGTCTGACCTTGAAGCTCGGGATGTGAACTTCTATGCTGAGAGGCCATACCCGAGAGTTCAACAAAGGTAACGTTCATAGTCTCCATTACCTTTCTTGTCCTTCGATTATAAACCCTGTAAGCACAAGCAGTTGAAGAATAACCAATGAAAAAGCCAATATCACCTTTAGGTTCAAGTTTACCGATATCTTCACGATCATTCTTCGGATAACATAATGCACCGAAGACATGTAAAAATGAAATATCCGGTTTTCTTCCATTAATGATCTCATAAGGTGTTTTGTTGAAACGGGTGTGAATAATGGAGCGGTTTTGAGTATAACATGCAGTTGCTATAGCGTCGGCCCAAAAGAATAACGGTGCACTAGAGGAGAGAAGCATCGTTCGAGCAGCTTCAACTAACGTACGATTCCTCCGTTCCACAACTCCATTCTGCTCTGGAGTTCTTACAGCCGAAGTTTGATGAGAAATCCCAACTTCGTCAAAATAAGCTTTCAATTTCTGATTTGTGAATTCTATACCGTTATCCGTTCTCACAATAATGACAGGGGCTTGCAGTAGAACTGATGTTTTCTTGAAGAAGTTAATAATTACATCAGGGGTTTCATCTTTTGAAGCAAGAAAATGAACCCATGTGTAGCGAGAATAGTCATCCACAATGACAAGGACATACCGCTTACCATTAGTACTTTTGATTCTCATTGGGCCACACAAATCCATATGTAGGAGATGTAACCTATTCGTTGAGTTGGGAACAGATTTGGGTTTGTGAGGCTTCTTCTTACTTTTACCTTGCTCATATGAAGGACAAAGATGGTCTTTTGTATATTTGAACTTTGGAAGACCGGTAACGAGATCATCTTTCGCGAGATGGGTGATGGCATCGAAATTGAGATGAGATAACCTTTGATGCCATAACCACGACTTTGTTGATGTGGCTCGGGCCATGAGACAAATTGGAGAAGCAGCAGACATTTGAAAAAGATCAATGGTGTAAAGGTTGGTGGTACGATTTCCTTTCAACAGATCAATTCCTTCAAGATCTCTTAAAAAACATGTATGACTTCTGAAAGCGACCTCCAAGTCTAAATCAAAAAATTGCCCAACCGAGAACAAGTTATGTCCCAAGCCATCAACAAAAGAGACTCTGGTGATGATTATGTTTCCCCAATGAAGATCACCATAGCCTAGAATTGCTGCAACATGATAATTTCCAAATCGAACAGTTCCCATGAAACGCCATACAAAGTTCTTGAGAAGGCTTCGATTCCCAGTCATATGTTTGGAACAGCCTGAGTCCACGCACCAGAGACAAATTTCAACAGCCTGCCAATGATAAGAGAAACAAATATTTTGGCAACCGATGAAATAGGTTCCTATAGGGTTAGAAGATAATTAAGCCGTATCACATACCGACGTTTCACTGTCAGTATGAGATCTACTAGTGTCGATAATTTTGCCACTACAGTCAAAATTTCTACCAGTAGGCAACCATTTAGAGGTGAGTCTAGGGCTACTAGGCTTAGCAAGACTTTCTGTGGACCCTACATGCGTACTTTTTGGAACATACACCTTAGCCTTAGGAGTGCGTTGTTGTTCACTGACTGACAGCTTGTCAATTCGAGTGTAACCACCATAATTCAAACCATTCATAGTCAAACCACAAGCATCATGACTAAAAGTAAAGAAACATTTATTACATTTAGCACAAATAACTTCAGATTTTTCATTCCGAATAGCAAGCTTAAAGTCATTACATTCAGATGAATTAGGTTTCTGATTATGATTAAAAAGCGATAAAATCCTAGGGTGTTCTTCTACTTCCACATTATTGATCTTGGGGCGACTACTGCTAGAGGCAAAAGGGACCCTATCATTCCTTGTATTGCTCGTAGGCTGTGGCCTTCTGCTCTTAGTGTAGTTGTTTATTCCTGTAGAAGAAGACACGCGTCTATTAGAATTAGCACTTTTTAAATCAATAACTTGTGTGTGAGTTATAGTGATCGGTTTTGTCCTAACGCTTGCTTTACGTTGTTTGCTAGGCACAGAGGGAGAACTAACACGAAACATTCCTGGGGCAATCACAGCAGTTTTTGTTCCAGCAACCTTGGGAAAAGGTGTCACAGCAATACGAGTGGGTCCCGAGGTTGCTGGTTTCTGGATCATCGTATCCACATTCGAGCTAGGTTCAGAAGTCTTATCTTTTAACAAGGCCTTTAACTTACAGTTCTCACAGATTTTATCAATAAGTTTCTGATAGACAGACTTACTTTGTTCAACAACCCGCTTATATGAAACAACAACAGATTCTAAATCTGCAATCTTAGCCTTAAGCTTCTGAACATTACTACCACTAACACTCTCTAACCCTGACGAGGCCAAATTCGTTTCCGAAACCCCTCCTAACTGAGCCTGCAACCGTGCGATAGTTTGTTGCATTTCATTGTGAGCTTTTTCATACAAAATCTTGTCATATTTGCATTCATCACATTTTTTGACAAATTTATTCTAAAGATCAGTGAATTCTTTATCCTTTTTAATGACATAAGATTCCATTTTCTCTTTCATAAGATCAAGCTCAGTTTGGAGGTTTTCATTATGTGGCATAGAGGTACCTAACTCAATAGGGCTACTATCAATACAATCACGAGCTTTAGAGAGGCGTTCAAGATCGTTTTCCAAAACTTTAATTTTATCAAGAGATTCATCATCTTCCTTCGTCAATGATTTAAAGTCTTCAACAAAGTTGGCTAATTCTGTTAGAAAAGCGTTTTCTAAATTTCCTAACCGAGCATCAACTTGATTAATAATCGGATTAATATCGTTTTGAAGAATTTTCTGAACCTCAATCTGAACTGGTGATGTAAAATTACCTCCAGTTATTTTTGAATTACAACACGTTTAAGGATGACAAAGTTATCTTTAAGCTTGTTTAGAAATCGGCGAGTGATACTCGGTTTAGGAGGGTCATCAGACAATTCCTCACTTGGTAGCAAAAGCATTTCAGTACTCGTTTTAGACCGAACAAAAACAGTTGGAGGATTAACTTTCGGATAATAAACGGGTATCACTTCTTTATCAAGCTTTTTCATTCTTAAACGAGACTCTACAGCAAGGTCAGTAGTTTCCTCGGAATCATGCACACTAGGAGGATCATGCTCATCAGACAATAGCACACTACCATTATATAAAGTTTCATTAGTGGCTTGAACTTGCTTAAGGTATCCTGGATTAGGGGGAAGAGGACAACCTAAAGCCATTTTGTATCGAGTGTAATTTATCTCATTCACTTTTGGTGCGAGCATATTTATCGTCTGCATAGTTTGGCCACGTTTTACTAAAAGGTTTTCTAATTCTCTAATCCTATCCTGCGCTTTGCAAAAATCCTCAAGAAGCCCATCTTCTCGAATTTTGAAATCATGTTTTAGCTTTTTTCTTTCTTCTTTTAAATCAGAAACAATAGCTTTTTCAGTTGAAAGCTGTTTATTAAGAGAAGTGATTTCATCATTCAATTCGCTTATCTTTTTAGCACTACTTAAGTGTAAGGCATTTAATTTCTTAGTGGTGCATTTTTCTTGATAAACAGATGTAGCATGAGCTTGTTCAAGTTCCTTGATTTTAGCATGATGAATCTCAAAACTTTTCTCCCGTTCCTTATATCCCGCAAGCTCAGTGGTCAATTTGGCATTAGTTTCTCTAAACTTATTATTAACCACCGTAGCATGATCTACATCCTTAGCAAGCTTATCAAATAGAGATTTATAATACGCATGTGTCTCATCGGGAAGGGTTGTAGGCTGAGCAACTTGATCCACACTAAGGTCCACACTAGGCTCATTCGAAATAATATTACTATTATTCGTTTGATCCTCGTGTGTCTCAATGTAGGGCTCAAGCATCTCAGTATACTCTTCCTCCTGATTAGACATATTATATATATCATTATCATCAAAACTTGGGTGTACCTCAGAGGGACCGTCTGCATCATAGACGGGAGCTCTGTCATCATGCATTCCTGAGGTTGATGCTTGCTGTAAGTTTGCCATCAAGATGTAGTTGGCATTCACCTCTTCTTCCTCGTCATATTCTGCAGCAGAAGCCATAAGATCAAATTCCTCAGCTTGAAGTGGAATCCCTGCCTCTTCCTTTTGTGCTATGAGAAGCTGAGTCTGAAGATAAGCAGCATCCCTCTTCTTTTTGGCTGTGCAATCTCTAGCATAATGACCAAATCCCCTGCAGTTGTAGCACTGAACCTAACGATTGTTGTTTCCATTACCTGTACCAGTATTCTCAGCCCTTGCAGCCACAATGTTTCCCATCTGGTTAGCAACCGCTGGCACAACTATTAACCCATTCTAATTACCCACATTCGAAACACCCGGATTTTGACCACGGTTTTGACCATACTGATTTCCTGCATTGCCAACGGTCTGCCCAGCATTCTGACCATATTGTTGAAACTGAGTCCCCGTGTTTCCAGCAACTACCAATTGGCGATCTTGATTCGCATTCATGAAAGGTTGAGCAATCTGCCTATTTCTAGTGTTCGAGGAGATTCTCTGATTGTTGTTGGTGGGGTTAATGGTGAATTTGAATGCCTTTGCAAGAAGGGCAAGACCAGTATTAATAGCATGAGTAGGATCGGTAATGTCATCAAAACAGGCAATGGGTTGTTGTAAGTAATTCATAGCAGCAGGATGTTGATATCCATAAGCAGTGAGTTGTTGTTGTTGTTGTTGTGGCATGAAGTTACTTGATGGGGGTTGATGGTAGGGTACCATGGGATATGACATAGATGATAGAGAGTTTGCCATAAAAGCCAATGGATCTTGTGTCTTGGCACGTCTTTCTGCCCTAACTTCGTTAGCTTCATCTTGATCATCTTCAAAAAGTCATACACTTGAGTGTAGTCCACGACATGAAGATCCTTGGTTTGATTGACAAGAGTGACATATCGTGACCATTCAGAAGGAAGATTATCAAGAAATTTGATGTTGGCAGCAATTTGTGCAGGTTCATGTTTGTTTCTTCTAAGATGGTTCATGAGGGTTGAAAACCGATGACAATAAGGTTCAATTTGTTCCCCTTCAGTAGACGTAAATTTCTCCCATTCACGAAGCAACTTAGTTTCCTTTTCTTGTAAACCGATTTCACTGCCCTTCATCATTTTCTGAATCCTAAGCCACATCTCGTGTGCGGTTTCACAACTATCGACAGCAGCATAAACATCTTCAGGAAGTCCCATGAGAATGACTTGAATTGCTTGATCATCAGCGTCGAGTTGTTTGGATTCAGCTTCAGTTAATTCTTCATCTGTTTGCTCATGACTTGAATCAGCTACTGGGTTAGCATTCGTAGGGTCCCCAGGCACAATAATTGGTCTTCTAACATACGGACCCTTTTGAATCGAGTTGACAATCAACTTTCCCAGAGGTTTACATTTTGCATAACGAAGGAGACGACTAGCCCATGTAGTGTAGTTCTCCTTGGTAAGCATGGGTGGACGATTCTCAGTACCCGCAACATAAATATCTTGTTGAGACGTCATCGTAGAAGTCGTGTGAACAACAGGATCTCAATTCGTAGAAAGCGTGTGGTGATGTTGAAATTCCAAAACTTTCGATTTTTTTTTCCCAGTCCGACTATAAATTCCTCAGTCCGACAAAACGGTAAGCTGAAAAAATTGTGTATCGCCAAATTTTGAAATTGAGTTCGAGATAGCCAAAAACATGTAGGGAAAAAATTTGATTCTACTTGACCTAAAAATTTTAACTCTTTTTTTTTTTTTTTTTTTTTTTTGATCTTCGTGTAAACTATGTTCTGAGACTAGTCTAGATGGTGGCTAAGATTAAAAATTACTCAAACAAAATTTCCATCGGAATGCCCATCGGAATATTCTATCGGAATGTGCTTCAATCGGAATGTCCTACGATCGGAATGTCCTTCTATCGGAATCCTAGATCGCAATGATGACCTGTCGGAATAACTTCAGATCGGAATGTGGCTAAAATCAATTTGGCAGAGTAACGACTCAAAGTTCCTTAAGAGCCGTCAGAATCCCAGATCACAAAGAACGATCGGAAAGTCCAGATCGGAATAAGGTATCGAAATGTTTAGATCGCAAAGTAGAACCTAAGGTTATTGCGATCTGGCCTCACGTGCTTTGTACTTTCCGATGGAGAAACTTGCAAGAAATTCGGAAAGATGAACAAACAAGAAATTTATCAACTTTTGATCCAAAAACTTGAGTTTTAGCCAAAACCAAGATGCCTAAATCACTACTACACGATTTAAAGAACGTATACGACTTAGACACACAAACAAACACGAAAATGTTTTTGATGTTTTGGCGAAAAACAATCAAAATCACACGAAATGCTTCAATACGAATCCCTTGGCGAATGATACCACTTGTTGGATTGTAACACACGACTTATAATGATATAGAAATGTAGATGAAGATTAAACCAAAAAAGAAAGATTAGATTAGATGAAGGAAAAAGAGAAAAACAAGGTTGTGAATTCCTAGTGAGAGAAACACATACGTTTCTCTCTCTACAAAACAATGAAATGGAAAACACACACACAAATGAGGCTTAGGAGGCCTTTTATACTAAGTACTAAGTGTTTAGGAGGCCTTCCTCATTTGTGTGTTCGGGACTAATTCCCGTTACATAAACATTAATAACTAAGAACTCTCGACACCGTTGAATAGTATTTTTCATGAGCTTCGCAACGGTATATTATATGACCATCACTTTAAATACGGCTAACAGATAGAACCGGGAAGACGGAAACACGGAATCAAGGGTCGTCAAAAATCATCAAGAGTGAATCATTGAACGCTCGAATCCCTGAATATGAGAAGAGAGGAAATAGCAAACACCAACGGGTCTCCCCTACACTTAGGATAAAGATAGCTAAAAGATAGATGCATGGGTTGCCTCCCAAGAAGCGCTTGATTTTTGTTAACCGAGTCGTGAGCCTGACTCGACCTTGATTAGCATAGGAAGAAGCATGAAAAACATCCACCGGGATCAAATACATAGTTTTCGTCCATCAAATAGCACAAGCTTAAGGCGAACAAGGCAAGCCAAAGAAGAGTAGGCAAGGTTCCCTTAAGCAAAGATGGAGCACGGTGGGAGCAAGGGTGAAGAGGTGCAAGCATATCTCTAATAGTTCCAAAAATCTTTCCTTTTATTTCATCAGACGGATACTGAGATGGCTTAAAAATTTCACTACCGGGGTCGAACACCTTTTCCTTTAGGGGAAAATAGCACTCAGGCTCAACAGAATTTGAAGAAGATCCGCTAAGAAAATGCACAACCTCGTCCTCAGAAGGTGGACAAAGAGGTGTCAAAACATACGTGTTGCGGATGTTGGTGTCGTCCGGTTTCGGCTCCTTTGAAATAATTTTCTTCAAATCCGTAGAAGGATGAAGATCAAAATCATCAAATTCTAAAGGAGGAACATCACTCTCATTTGGGAAGTAGGTGTTGAGAAAAGTAGCAAAGTCTTCCTCAAATGAGTATTCATCCAAAGTAGGATCAAGTGATGTAGGCGGAGGATCTTCATCATGAGAAGAATCACTCGAGAGAGTATCGGCCTCATCAAAATCATCATAAGTGGGCATGTCGGGATACTCGGAAGTAAAATCATCATAATCATCTCCATCGGAACTAGAATCACCATCATAAGCATCATAGATTGGTGGAGAATCATATATGGGTGAAGGTTCCAAATTGGAGAGAGAATCATCCACATCATCTTGAAACAGTGGATTATCATTGCAAGAATCGAATAGAGGATTGTTGTAAAAAACAAAATCATCAAGCACATTAATCATATTCGCTGATTCTCTTCCATAAGATTTGCTTGTAAGCTTCCCCATTTCAAAAACTTGTGCATCATCCCCGACTCTTAAGATGAGTTCACACTTATCCACATCTATTAAAGCTCTACCGGTTCTCAAAAATGGGTGCCCAAGTATTAACGGAATACGAGGGTCCATTTCATAATCAACAACGAGGATTGTTATAGAAAACAAAATCATCAAGCAAGAATCGAATAGAGGATTGTTGTAGAAAACAAAATCATCAAGCACATTAATCATATTCGCTGATTCTCTTCCATAAGATTTGCTTGTAAGCTTCCCCATTTCAAAAACTTGTGCATCATCCCCGACTCTTAAGATGAGTTCACACTTATCCACATCTATTAAAGCTCTACCGGTTCTCCAAAATGGGCGTCCAAGTATTAACGGAATACGAGGGTCCATTTCATAATCAACAACGACAAAGTCGACCGGAAAAGTGAATGTGCCAACTTTAATGAACACATCTTCGGCAATACCTACGGGGTAAGCGAGAGTGCGATTGGCAAGCTCAAGAGTCATCTTGGTGGGTGTAAGGTCGGGCAATGATAACTTTTTCCAAACGCTGAAGGGCATCAAATTTGTACTTGCCCCGAGATCGGCTAAGGCAGTAAATTTGTCGGTTTGGTTAAAAGTACAAGGTAGCACAAAACGACCGGGATCTCCAAGTTTTTCCGGAAGTTCTTTAAGAAGGATTGCAGAGCAATTTTCATTCAAGCGAGTATTAACAAACTCGACCATCTTGTCCTTCTTATTAAAAAATTCCTTAAACATCTTGACAAATTGTGGCATTTGGGCAAGAGCTTCAACAAGGGTAAAGGTGACTTTCATGCCGGCAATCTTTTCCAAAAAGTTAGCGACTAGAATGTCATTCTTAGTCAAAATTCTAGCCTTGTTGAGTCGAGAAGGGTAAGGAATGCTGGGGTTGGGTGGTAGGGGTATAGAAGGTGAAGGTTGAGATGTTGAAGGGTTAAAGGTGGAAGGTGGGGTTGGAGGATTCTTCTTGGGTACTTCTTCATGACGAGGCGGAGACGGTAATGGTGAACTAATACTAGGTGTGGGAGTAGTAGGGATAAATGGTGGTGGAGGAGGTGTAGATGATGTAACTGGGGGCGGGATAGATGGTCCTACTAAAGTAGCTCCAATACGGGTAGTAATAGCACTCACATTCGCTCTCAGATTGGTGACGGTGTTTGAAGGTAGAGATCCCGATGTAGAGGGTTGAGTGGTGGGTAAGAAACTAGCCAGCATATTCTTCAAATCATTCGTTTGATTGCTGAAGGAGGATTGTATATCATTTCGAAGCTCAGAACTAATGTCATTCCCTTGCTTAGTGATATCCCCTTTCAAATTGATAATTTGGCTTTGTAGATTCTTGATTTGCTCTCCTTGGGTTCTCATTAAAGCTTCAACATCTTGATTAATGGGTGGGTTTTGTTGAGCGGGTGGGTGATAAGGATTAGAAGCTCTAGGTGGGTTTGGTTGCTTCTAGTGTAGTTGTTGTTGGGGTTGTGGTTTTGAGGAGAAAAACTGGGTGAAAGGTAGTTGTTCGACCGGTAACTTAGCAAATTTCGATCCCCTTGAGGTCGGGCTTGGAAATTTTCCGGTGAATAATTACCATAAGTCGCATACACGTTTTTCGGATTTCCTTGAGTAGAAGGACAATCAGTGTATGAGTGAGGACCGCAGCATGTGTCACAAGGATTTGCTACCGCTTTAACTTGTTGTTGTTGGTTTGAAGCGATGAGCAAGATATTTTTTTTCATTTCGGCCATCATGCGGGTGAATTCGGTCATGTCGGGGTTTGCTGAAGTAGAAGAAACATTGACTCTCGGGTTGTTCCTTGAAGAAGCGGAGGAATCCCAGTTTTTGTGATGAGTAGTCATGTTCTCAATAAGCTCTCTACACTCCTCGGGTCTTCTTTTCGTAAATGTGCCACCGGCGGCTGCATTAATCGTATCACGATCACGAAAAGTCAAACCATTGTAGAAAGTATCAATCAAGGTAACGGGGAGCATGTTGTGGTTTGGACATCGATCGATCAAAACATTATATCTTTCCCAAGCATCAAAGAGAGATTCATCGGGTTCTTGCATGAAACCGCTTATTTGATTTTGAAGGCTCGTGACCATGGATGGTGGGAAGTAGCGCGACAAAAATCGTTGAGTCATGTCATCCCAAGTATGAATGGAATTCTTCGGGAGACGATCAAACCATTTTTCGACGTGGTGTGATAAAGTATGTGGAAAGAGTTGAAGGCGAATGACATCCATAGTAGCACCGGGCAACTTCATGCTTTGGGTAATAGCAATGAATTTGTCGAGGTGTTTGTTGGCATCATCATCAGGCATTCCGCGGAATGGATTAGGTTGCACTTGTTTTATCATGTGATGCTTCAACGAAAACTCCGGAGCCGTGATTTGCATCGGCGCAATCGGTCCTCCTCGTCCAAACATTGTGGGTTGACAAAGCTCCTCCATTGTCCGAAGATCGGACTGTGGAAGAACATTGTTTTTGTTATTGTTGAGGTGTGGTGGATTATTGTTGTTGTTCACACCTGCCATAGCTAAATCTTCACGAGTCTCGGGCTCTGGATAAGTAGAAGATCTAGTACGCATACACCTGCAAAAGCAAAAGAAAAAGATACCAAAACAATAGACAATATATATACACTATTAAAAAATAAAATCTTTTTCGATTTTTGAAAATTTTTAATTTTTATGGATTTTTAACAATTTTTTAATTTTTATGGTTTTTTGAAATTTTTGAGCAAGAAAAATAACGCTCACGAATGAACGGATCCCAAAAAGCAACGCGTCTCTCACAGAAAATCGTTAATCTTTATGAAAAGAGCCGGCAGCGGCGCCATTTAATACTTTGTTTTTGGCCAGTATGAAAATTAAAGTTGGTTGTGGTGTGTCTCTTCGAATTGAAAAATGGATTAACGTGCGACTCAGCTGTCTTTTGGTGGAAACAAATATTGTGTCGTTGTAGTAAAAATAAAAATGTGCAAAAACTTTAAAGTAAAAGGCAGGTTAAATAAATCTAAATCTAATTTAAAATAAATGACAAGAATTTAAAAGCGTGACGAGAAATTAAAAGGCAATTAAAGTAAATAACGCGAACTTAAAACTATCCTAAAGGCAAACTTAAACTTAAACTAAAGGCAAGCTTAAAATAAACTAAGGCAAGTAAACTTAAAGTGCGACTAAGTAAAAAGGCGGGAAAAATAAATGTTAGAAATACGTTTTTACGTATTTATGAAGGATCGGTCGCTCCAACGATAATTATGTAATGGGCTCGTGATCTATTTAATTATTGTATAGTCCATATAGCCCACATGTAGGGTGGGCTATATATATCCCCTCCTAGCATGTTAGGAGGGGTTGTTGATTGTCATTTCACTTAATCATTATTCCATTTTCACTTTCTCTCTCTAACTTCTCTCCCTTCTCTCCTTTCTCTCTCTAATCCCTCATCTCTTTCCTTCATCTTCTTCTTTATTTATCAATCAATCAACCATCTTAATCCATCAAATCCATCACATAGAATAGGCCAATGATCACGTAGACCTTCAATTGGTATCAAGAGCCAAGGTTTGATTGGTTTATTCTTACTTTTATTTCTTTTTTATTTTGGTGGGTTTTGATTTAATCATGCTTAAATTTTAAAAAGTTTGTATTTTTTATAAAAAGTTTGTGTTTTTATGTGTTAAATCATGTCAAATCTTTAGATTTACTTACCTTTTTAGATAAAAATCACAAATTTTTATATAAAAATCAAAAATTTCATTATCAAATCTTAAAAAGTTAGTGTTTTTATAAAAGTTTGTGTTTTTCCTCTTGTTAATTTTGTATTTTTTTTGATTAAATCCTTTCTATTTTTTTCTTAAATTGAACTTTTAATTTTGTCTTTTTTTTTACCACTTTAATTTTTTTATTATTGATTTTAGTTTATCAATTTTCAGTATTGTCCTACCTGGTTTTTCTGTTATCAGTTTTTTGTCCTATCGAATCTGTTTTCAGTCTTTTATATAATTTTCTGTTTTTATATAATCAGTCATCTTTGTCAAGTTTTGTCCAGTTATCTTCTGTCCAATTGTCCAAGAATTTCAGTCCGTCTCTTCGAGTTTCGAACCTGTACTTAAGTTAGCACTGGAACAATCACAACAAGGTGCTAGTGATGACATATTGGTAAGCATTGAAGGGATTGAAGAATGAAAAAGAATTGTAAAGATAAAGGGTGTAAAGAAAGAAGCCCTCCTTACAACTTTAGGCAGAAACCGGGTCAATACATATGCTATTGAGATCATTTTTGTTAATGATTCTCGATATTGAAGAAAGACATCATGGACCCAGTGATGCAATGCACAACCCTTCCCAGCTAACTCAAATATCTCTCAAAAGGTATTTGTTTTAATCACACGGAGATCAACACGTTATCTATTGGTTTATTCACTCCGAATAGACTGGTATTGAAAAGGTGGCACTCCTCTCCAGCCTCCGATCACTAAAAATCCAAAATGCACGATCGAGTCTAGAGCCATTTGAGATCATCAAATATCTCATTAGGACACACTTTCATTATTCCTTGCTTCTTCACACACTGTGAAAAGTAAGAAAGATCTTAAGAGTCCTACGCAAAATCTTCATGATCTTGCCTGAACATCCGAGTAATACGAAAGTATTTACAATGAAGATGGAAATCCTTCTTGAGCGAATATCAAAAAGCTCATGGTAGGTGACTTGTGCGATTCTTTATGAATCAAACTTGTGATAACTGGAAAGCAACAGTGGTTTAATTCTTAAATGAATTTAAACACGTTCCAGGCCTCTACGCAATATCTTAGTGATCTTGCCAGAACATTCAGAGTAATACTATTAAGTAGTTACAGTGACGAATGGAAATCCTTCTAGTGTTAACATCAAACAGCACTTGGTAGGTAACTTGCAAGATTCTATATGAATCAAGCTAGTGACAACTGGAAAGCAACGATGGTGCGGTTCTTAATTGAACTTCACTTGTTCCAGGAACATGAATTGACGGCTTCAAATCATGCGGATAATATTATCCAAATGATCCACTCTTTACGTTCGCAGTCAGCTTTGGACGGTCGAGTAAAGAGAACGGGTTTACCCGCGAAATCTTGTCAAGGAGGTTCTTTATTGAAACTACCTGCCACAAGTACGATATTAAATATCGTCCAACGGTCTTCACCGATCGGAGGTAAATTTCTACCGAATTAGAATGAAATGTTCAAGGCCATTTCATTCGTGTATATTGTTTGTTGCTAACTGTCTTATGCAGCGTAACAAAAAGGTGGCATTGCGGTGTACAATCCAGAAGAAGTCGTCACCACATGCTTATACTACATACAATTAGTACTTCAACAAATTCAAGAAAGCCTGAAGGTCAAGTCTTCCGCTGTATCAAACTCTGAAGCTTTCAAGAATTTAAAAGTATAAGTATGTGGAACATGAAGTCACGAAGAGGCAAATATCACAAGTGAAGAATGCACAAGGTCAAGGCAAGGAAACATACTCAAGACTAAAGTCAAAGATCACATCAAGCATATTCACAAGAACAAGATCGAAGACTCAAGCATAGATGCTAGGTTTAAGATTTTGTAAAAAGATGTGACCTCCCTTAGGGGGAGATTGTTGGAAATACGTTTTTCCCTATAAAGTCTCGGTCACATCTTAGTTAGTATAGATCACGAGTTATAGACTATTTAGAACTTTGTTTCTTGGAGCGACCTCCCTTAGGGGGAGATTGTTAGAAATACGTTTTTACGTATTTATGAAGGATCGGTCGCTCCAACGATAATTATGTAATGGGCTCGTGATCTATTTAATTATTGTATAGTCCATATAGCCCACATGTAGGGTGGGCTATATATATCTCCTCCTAGCATGTTAGGAGGGGTTGTTGATTGTCATTTCACTTAATCATTATTCCATTTTCACTTTCTCTCTCTAACTTCTCTCCCTTCTCTCCTTTCTCTCTCTAATCCCTCATCTCTTTCCTTCATCTTCTTCTTTATTTATCAATCAATCAACCATCTTAATCCATCAAATCCATCACATAGAATAGGCCAATGATCACGTAGACCTTCAATAAAGCTTAAGAATTTAAAAACATAAACTTAAAATAAACTAAAAACAGCTCATTCAGAATAAACCTTCGTTCGGAATAATCATTCGTTCGGAATAACTCTTCTTCACTCGTAATAATTACCTCATGCGGAATAAAGCTTCATTCGGAATAGTGCTTAACCCGGAATAAAACGTTCATCCGGAATAACTCTTCATTCGGAATAAAAGAATCATCCGGAATATGGGTTCATCCGGAATATACCTTTCATTCGGAATAAACGTTGATCCGGAATAAATCCTTCGTCCGGAATAAACTCTTCGTTCGGAATATCTTTTGATCTGGAATAAATTTATTCGGAATAAATCCGGTTCATTCGGAATAACAGGCTAATTCAGAAAAAGATGCTCATTCGGAATAAGGGGTTCATCCGGAATAACCTTTCATCCGGAATGTTTGGTTTATTCGGAATATGCCCTTGATCTGGAATAACTCCTTTATTCGGAATAATTGGTTTATCCGGAATACTTGCTTTATCCGGAATATACACTTGATTCGGAATATTGCTCTGATCCGGAATAACAAACTGATCCGGAATATGTCACTTATCCGGAATAAGTCCTTTATTCGGAATAATCACAACACAGCCTTCATCCGGATAACTTTGCTTGGTTCGGAATAACCTGGGAAAACAAACAGTAGCGAAGCACGAGGAAGAAAAATAGGTACGAATCTAATCAAATCTAACCAAATTAAACCCAAAGATTAAACCAAAAGAACCACAAATGATCTAATAACAATAACCTATCAATCCGAATCAATAAAACTAACAATAATAACCACAATAATCAAAACCCACTTAATCTAATCAATAAAAACATAAGAACATGAACATAAACAATAAAGCATAAAGATTAAAGATTAAACAAGAAAGGTAGATAGGAGATTAACAAGGAAAGTAAAGATTCAATTACATAAAAAGGAACTTACTTGAATTTAAAGAAATTAAGGTGCAAGACAAGTATTTAAAATGACATGAAAATTAAATGTGCAAAATTTAAAGATGGAAGAACTAGTGTCACTCTACCCAACAAAACTAAACAAATGACTAATGAGGTCTATTTATAGGGGAGGAGGGGATTATTGGAAGGAAGATTCCTCTCCTCTTTCTTCTTTCTTTAGTTATCATTTAGTCCTCGTCTTTTAAGTTCTTCGACTTTAACGACTTTATCTCGGGATTTCTTTAAACTCGTCTTGAAATTTCTTCATAAATAAGACTTGAGTTCTTCGGCTTTATTAAACTTCCGTCTTTAGACTTTTTCTTCGATAAATCTTCAGAATAGGCCTTGGACTTCCGTTCTTTTTGCACTCTTGATTTCTTGACTTCGTCTTTTGTCTTTTTCTTCGATAAAAGCCCGTGAAAACCGTGTTTTCTTCCCTTTTAACATTTTGATAATAAAATCACAACAAAAACACAAACCACGCATAATTCCGACATTTACGACATAAAGTACACGTTTTGGCTTGGTTATTATTGTAATTAAGTGGTAAAAGGATGGGTGTTTTCACACCTATCAATGTTCATGTCTTATTTTACTGATTTTAACGTTATGATGTGTTTATCATATATTCTGCATATTCAGATTAAGTATTACTTGTATTTCTTGTATTATTATACTTGTTGTGTAATAAATAAGTAACTTTCTAAAAATATCAGGTTTCCTAAAATAGAAAGTTTCCAAAAATAGAATGTTTCCAAAAATAGAAAGTTTTCAAAAATAGATTAACTGCTTAAAATAGATCAGTTTCTAAAAATAGAAAGTTTCCAAAAATAGTAAGTTTCCTGAATTAGAAAGTTTCCATATTTAGAATTAAGTTGGATTAATATCATAAGTCATGTGATTTTAGTATATAATATTATGTTAATTAAATAAACTATAGGTTATACGATTTAATTAAATATAAGCATTATTTAATTAAATTAAAGTGTATAAAAATACTTAGGTTAAAACATATATTAATACTATATTAATATAACATAAGTCATGATTATTAATTAATTATATGTCATCTTTAATAATTAATTATTACTATAGTGTAAAATAAATAATTAAATACATAGGTTAAACATGTATTATTTAATAATAATAATAATAACCTAAGTTTCATGTTTAATTAAATTAATTGTAAGTCATCTATAAATTAATTTAATTATCTTGTAAAAATAATATACTTATAAAATTAATTAGACTTGTAAAAATAGTCACGAACCGAACGCGTATGTTATCTAATTAAACATGTCGTGAACCGAACACTTGAAAACCCTTGAACCAGTCCAAACCAAACACCCCCAAAAACAGTGGCTAACCGGCTGAGCCGGTTGCCCCTGCTTTCGGTAAACTGCCACCTGCTTAAGCCGGTGGTCTTGTTTCCCCTGCTCTCGGCTAGCCACTGACCACAAGGGTTCCCACCGGTTGTGTGCTGGTGGCCCCCTACTACGCTGCCTGTGGTTCCCCCTGCTTGACCCGCAAATGCCACCGGCTGTGTGTCGGTGGTGGTGGATGCTGCCGCTGAGACCCATAAACCACAAGGACACCCCCGACGCAAGTCGGGGTGCCTTGTACCTGCTTTCGACCGAACACCCACACCACCGAGACATAGATCTCGGTTGGTGGTCGCGACAAAAACACGCCGAGAGCCATGGGGCTCTCGGTTTGTGTGTCGGCCGAAATAACCAACCCAAAAACACCCTTAATTTTTACCCTTGATCCCATGACATGTTTTATCCATGTTTTTATTTAATTACATGTTCATGTTTCAATAATTAAATAAAAGGAAAAAACAGAAGGGTTTAAGGATTACCAAACACGTGGAATGAATGGATAATGATTACACGAACACACTCCTATGATTTCTTTAATCAAGATCAAACAAACACCCCTTGTGGTGTTGTGATGCTGCCGGCCAAAGAGAGAGACAAAGAGATTAGGGTTTTTGATTTTCTTAAAAATCTTCTGTGAATGAAAAGTATTTTTCCTTTATTTGTTATTTGGTAAAAATCAAATGGGCTGGGCCCCTCTCTTCCTCTTGTGCCGCAGCATGTAGGGCCCACCAAGGGAAACCCTAAGCGTTTCCTCGTGTCTAATTATTACGTGTTCATGTGTTCGTGTTTACGTGTTACGTTTAATTATTCGTGTTATTATAAATACTTGTAACGATATTTATCGTATTAATAATATACGTAAGTACATAATTATATGTTCGTGATTCTTACGTTCATGATTTCATGTTCGTGATTATAATTATTATTGATAATAATAATCGTGTATTAACACGTACTTAATACTTATCGTGTAATTATACGTACATAAGTTCTGAAATTTCTAATCCTGACACGTGTTCATGCTATAAAAGGAAAGTTTTAATATGTACGTATGTTTACTAAGGGTACTATTCATGGTAAAATCATGCGAGTTTTACAACTCTTCCCCCCTAAAAATAATAATTTGTCCCCGAGTTATAGATAAAATAAACTGAAAGAGGAACATACCCGAACTAGAAATATGAAAGAGGGTAAGAAGCCCGGATAGACTCCTCTATTTCCCAAGTCGCTTCCAGCTCGATATGGTCCCTCCAAAGGATTTTGACGAATGGAATCGTCGTCTTCCTCATGACTTGTTCTTTCCTGTCAAGAACTCGTTTGGGTTCCTTTATGAAGGTAAGATCTTCACGAATCTGCTCCAGTGGATACTGAACCATGTGAAGCGGATGATACGTGTATCCTCTTAGTAAGGACAAATGGAAAACGTCATGAACGTGAGAAATCTGCGGAGGTAACGCTAAACGATAAGATACTTCACCGACTCACTCGATGACATCTAACGGTCTGATGAATCGAGGACTAAGCTTCCCTTTGATTCCAAAACGCTTAACGCCACGTGTCGACCATACCTTAAGAAAGATGTGATCTCCTACATTAAAATGTAAGTCCCTACGATGCTTGTCGGTAAAACTGTTCTGACGTAAACGTGCTTGCAATTTCTGCTTAGCTACAACGACCTTCTCGTTGGTTAACTCTATCATTTCTGGTCCTTCGATTGTTCGCTCACCAACCTGATCCCAGCAGATTGGTGGACGACACTTTCTGCCATATAACATCTCGAATGGTGCACACTTAATGTTGGCGTGCCAACTGTTGTTGTATGCAAACTCTACTAAACAGATGTAATCGTCCCAATCTCCTGTCCATTCCAACGCACATGACCTTAACATATCTTTTAATGTCTGAATCATTCGCTCTAATTGCCCGTCTGTTTGAGGATGAAAAGTCGTGCTAAGCTTAAGTTTTGTACCCCAAGCTTTCTGTAGACTCTTCCAGAATCGTGAAGTGAAACGAGGATCTTTGTCCAAGACGATATTGGATGGAGAACCATGAAGTCTCATGATCTCCTTCTTGTAGGTTTCGGCGAGTTTAATGACCGGATCATCCTTGCGGATCGGTAAGAAATGAGCTGACTTAGTAAGTCGATCAACGATAACCCAAATCGCATCGTGCCTCCTCTTTGTCTACAGAAGACCGGTAACAAAATCCATGGTGATCTTGTCCCATTTCCACTATGGAATGTCTAACGGCTGTAGTAAACCACTAGACCGTTGATGCTCGATCTTAACCTGTTGGCAGGTAAGACATTTGGAGACGTAAGTCGCAACATCCTGTTTCATACCACTCCACCAAAAGTATTGCTTGATTTCGTGGTACATCTTGGTCGAACCAGGATGAATGGATAATGGGGGCTATGAGCTTCAGCTAACAGCGCTTCCCTGAGCGTAAGATCATCAGGAACACAAAGTCTGGTGCCCTGCCATAAGATACCATCGTCATCTAACCAAAACTCCGTCTACTGTTCTAAGTTTTGAATAATCGCCCAAATTTCACCATCATCCTTCTGATCTTCCTTGATCCTAGAGAGTAACTCAGGTTCAACTCTAAGATTAGCCCAGTAACCGTGATGTCCATGTACCATGATCTCGATGTCTAGTCGCTCCAAGTCTCTTATAATTTCCTCCTCATTTTTAATGCCGTTTATCATACCGGACTTTCTACTAAGTGCATATGCCACTACATTCACCTTGTCGGGATGATACTACAGATTAAAGTCATAATCCTTCAACAACTATAACCATCTCCTCTATCTCATATTCAGTTCACGTTGAGTGATGTGTACTTCAGGCTCTTGTGGTCTGTGAAGATGTCACATGATTCTCCTTACAAGTAGTGCCTCCATATCTTCAAAGCAAACACGACTGCTGCAAGTTCCAAGTCATGCGTAGGGTAATTTTCCTCATATGGCTTAAGCTGCCGTGAAGCATACGCAATCACATTCCCATGTTGCATGAGAACACAGCCAAGTCCCTTCCCTGAAGCATCACTATAGATTTGAAATCCACCTGTACCAGATGGGAGAGTAAGAATCGGTGCAGATACTAACTTCTGCTTTAGGTCTTCAAAGCTCTTCTCTATTTCTTTAGTCCAGACGAATTTCTCCCATTTCCACATCTGTTTGGTCAATGGCAGTGCTAAACGGGAAAAGTTCTCTACGAACATACGGTAGTAACCAGCAGAGCCTAGGAAACTGCGAACTTCAGTCGCTGATGTCGGTCTTGGCCAATTGGTAATAGCCTCAAGCTTTGTTGGATCCATGGTGATTCCTTCTATGATACAATGTGACCTAAGAACACCACCTTGTCTAACCAGAACTCACACTTGGAGAATTTAGCATACAACGATGGTCTCCGTGTTCCTCCTTGGACTTAGAGAAAATTAGTATGTCGTCAATGAAAACAATGACGAACTTGTCCAGGAACTCAAGGAAGATACGGTTCATCAGATCCATGAAAACAGCTAGAGCATTGGTAAGGCGAAAAGGCATGACTACAAACTCGTAGTGCCCACAGCGTGTATGGAAAGCAGTCTTGGCAATGTCCTGCTCTTTAACCCGTAACTGATGAAAGCCCGACGTCAGATCAATCTTAGAGAAATGTTTGGCCCCTTGGAGTTGGTCAAACAAGTCATCATTGCATGGCAGCGGATACCTATTCCTGATGGTGATCTTGTTAAGCTCACGATAATCTATGCATAGACGCATGCTGCCGTCCTTCTACTTTACGAACAGAACAGGTGCGCCCCATGGAGAAGTACTGGGTCGAATGAAACCGCGCTCTAACAGTTCTTGCAGTTGTTCCTTTAACTCCTTCAACTCGATGGGAGCTATGCGATAAGGAGCCTTCGATATTGGCTCAGCTCCTGGGACGAGCTCAATATTAAACTCCACTTCATGAGCAGGTAGTATGCTAATAACTGATTTTTAATAAGAAAAATTGTTCTTCGTTTCTAATCGAATTGATCCGGTTAAAAGTGTGACTCAGTCGTCTTTGGTGAATAAAATAAAAGGTTGTCGTTGTCTATAATTAAGTAAAAATTAAATGCGAAAAGTAATAAAAATAACTAAAGTCAAATGACTAATAATAAAGAAAAAAGGAAAATATTAATATGAAAATTAAAACGAAACAATTAATAAAAATAAAACTGACGATAAAAATAAACTTTCAAATTAAAAATAAAATTTACTTAATAAAAATAAAGGAAATTGGATTATAACGCTACTTTAAAAAGAAATGAAACAAATATTAAAGTGGGCACTTAATAAAAGTTAAAACTTGATAAAATACTAATATTAAAATTAGCGGAAAAATATAACTAAAAATAACTGACTTTCAGAATAAAAATAAAAACGACTTTCGGATAAAACTAAATCGAATACGGAGCAGTTGCTTAACAAAAAGAGACATGTCTCCCTTGGGGAGATAATGAATTTTGCGGGAAAAGAAAACAAGCTAGCAAGCTAGCATGACATTTCACTTCGGAATGTTCTTTCTTCTCTTATACTTCGCAATCTGTTTCTCTTTTTTATCTATCTTCGGAATTTTTGTTTATAAAGAACTTCAGAATTTTTTGTTTATTTACTTCGGAATAACATTGCTACATATCTTCGGAAAATTTTTAGTAAGGCACTTCGGAATAAATTTTTTACCAAACTTCACAATATTTTATATCATATACTTCGAAATTTTGGGAAAAAGAACTTCAGAATATTTTAAATGCGAACTTCAGAATATATAAAAATGATTTAAACTTCGGAACACTGATAACTTCGGAATAATACTTTTAAAGAACTTCAGAAAATATAAAAAAATGAACTTCGCAATAAAATCAGTTATTCACTTCGGAATATTACAAAAAATTTCAAAGTGACTTCAGAAAATTCAAACCCTCTTGGCAACTTAGCAATAATCAAAAGAATTCCGAATCCCGATCTTAAATTCTCGGAAACCAAAAATAAGCCAAATAATCTAAGAAATAAGCTAATCAAAACACCAAATAAGATCAACAATCACTAAATCAACCAAATCAACAAACTTTATTCAATAAAAATCACTAAAACTATAGAACCCACTTAATTAATTAAAACCAAATCAACCAAAACTATCAAATAATCAATAATCCAATAAGCAAACAAGCATAAAGATTAAACAATCTAGAAAGGTAGAATGAGATTAATGTAAAAAGCTTGAAATTAAAATTAAAGATTCAACAAAAACTTACATGATAAACTTGAAAGGAAGAACAATAATGTAAAGACAATATGAAAAGTGCTTGAAAAATAAAGTGGAGAACTAAAAATGAATTTAGCTAACACCTCAAAAATGAGGTTGAGGTCTTCTATTTATAGGGGAGAGTTGGTAGGTGGTTGTGCTTCTTTCTTTCTTTCTTTTGTCTTCTCGTCTTTCGTCTTTCACAATAAACTCGTCATTCCCGACTTTGTCTCGGGATTTGTCGATAAATAAAATGAACTCGTCTTCTAATTTCTTCATTAATTAGATTTGGTTCTTCGACTTCGTTAAACTTCCATCTTTGGTCTTTTTCTTCGATAAATCTTCAGAATAGGCCTTTGACTTCCGTTCCTTTTGCACTCTTGATCTTTTGACTTCGTCTTTTGTCTTTTTCTTTGATAAAAGCCCGTGAAAGCCCGTGTTTTCTTTCTTTTTCATATTTTGATTCTAAAACATAACAAAAACACAAACCACGCATAATTCCGACATTTACGACATAAAATACACGTTAAGGTATCGTTTTTAATTGTTTTAGGTGGTAAAAGGATGGGTGTTTTCTGTGACATCCGTCAATTTTTCACCTTTATTTTTCCATGTAGTTATTTAATGTGAGCATTGAACCTTGTGGATTTAACGAATTGAGAAGTTATCTCATATTTTTGAAGTATCCTTTTTGTTTACCTATGTGGTGTCGACGTAAGTGTATTGTTTGTTTTGCTTTGCGGACAAAGCCCTCTTTAGGGAGAGCGAATGTAACAACTCGAATTCTCGCGTCCTATTATTGTAATAGAGACGTGTTCGTTATTGAACGTTTTATGTATTAACGGTTGCGTCGGTTATGAATGTTTACTAAACCCTCGAGAATATACGTATCCATCCTTACTTAAGTTATGAGTTGAGAGTGTATTAAGTTGTCCACGTTGTTAAGTATGCGCGTCCAAAACGCATGTCATTTTGATAAACCTTGCTGGGCCGAATGATACAAGTTAATCTTGGTCAACACTAGTCAAACATCCAAACCTGGAAACTATAACTTTTTTTATACAACCCACTACCCACAAGAGTCCAACACACATGCCTAGTTTACCCAAAATGGGTACATCACAAGACCTCCAATTCCAGATTTAGACTAACCCTAATGCAATTATTACAAGTTAAATACTATCATAATTGTTCACAGTCCAAACACAAAACAAAACACATCCACAATCCAAATATTACAAGTGTGTTCCTGCTGTCATCCAAGCAGTTTTAATTACAAGTTCTGGGTAAAAACATAAGGAGTAGAGACAAGGCCTTGAACCAGCCGAGCCATTCCTTTCTTGTCCGAATACCAAACCGAAACCAAAGCCCTTATTGTGAGTCTTTTACCCACCTTCCTTCTATTTTCTCTATGCATCTATTTAGTTGTGCTTGACAAACCTTACCTGCGAAAACATTTACCAAGGAGAGTTAGATAATTATAAACCATTTTAAATTTAATGCTAATGACATGTTAGAAAGTTGAACAAAGGACCTTAGCTAGTTATATGAAAAACACGAAACCAATTTGGGCATGCCGAGACCATGCCGAGACTTTTTTTACATTTTGTTGTTATTTTGTATAAAATATTAACAGTAATAATGGTAGTAAACAAAAACCCTCTCTAATCGAACCGTATATATATATATATATATAGAAACCCTAATTTTTCTAAAAATCGATCATAACATGAAGTTAACACAAATCCCTTCACAGAAACACTAATTAAACCCAATTAAACCCTCGAGTATGAAAACCCCCAAATTTATATAAACCCTAATTTTTAATATATTGATTTAAACACTAATTAGACCTAATCTAAACACGAATTAACTAGTTAATTAGATTAAAGCCGAGAATTGAACAAACCCCAATTTTACCGAAACCCTAATTTTACAAATCGGATTAATTGATGTAATTAACAAGTTTTTATGAAAGAAACCACTAAATATTTACGTTTAAACATTTGATTTATCAAAACCCCTAATTATTCGAAACCCTAATTTTTGAAAACTCATTTTAATTCAATAATTAACATTAAGAGATTTATGAAAACATAAATTAATTGTAATGAAACCATAGATTTGGAAAACCCCCAATATTTTGAAAAGCCTAATTCAGTTTTATTTAATTCGAGAACCTCTTATTCACATTTTTATAAGACAAATGATTTTGAACCAATGAATCCCATTTTATTTTCGAATGTATAAAACCAAAATTTGTTTGAACCATTTAATTAGAAAGAAAGGAGATTGGAAGTTATCTTTGTAAAGAAGAATCATCCATGGATAACATGAAACCCACACCAAGATTCGGATTAAACTCATAAGGAGATGAAACCTAAATCATTCGAACCCCAACCGAACCTGGAACATCATCACAAGATGATTATAAATTGGATTCGTACTATTTTGTTGCTATGATGATGTTAGATCCGGTTTGAGAGGAGAGAGAGAGGGATAAAGGACGGTTGGGAGAGATGCCTGGGAAAGGGAGAGTAATACTGTGAGTTTTGGGAAGTATAAATGAATATATGACCCTTTTTCCTTGTTTGTATCGCCTGGATTGGGGCGGGTTGGGTGAATAAACATGGGCCGAGCCCATTATCTTTTCTTTGGGTGGTTGGGCTGTTTGTACAGCCGGGTTGCTAAGCCCACACAAGTTTTGAGATTATAAAGCCCATCCGATTTTATTATTTAAAATGTACTTTTTAGCCCAAAAGCCCGTTTAATAAATAACCAAGTTTTAATTGTTGCGTTTTTCCGTAAACAAAATACATCGTCAAGCACAACTAGGATGTCATGCTTTTTATTAGTATAATTTTAGATGTCGTAACACGGTCCTTATATTCGAATAGGTCGCGGGTAGCGTAACCGTGTTCTCGAGCTGCATTTATATTTCATCACTTTGCTGATTTAACGAGGTGAGTTTATAGCCCCACCTTTTAACTGCTTTTACTTCTTTTTGGGGTGAGACATTGCTTGATTTAACGTATGAACACAAGTGCATTTACTGATTTATATACTAGTCTGAGTCCCACTAAAAACCCAGTTGCTTTGGCCCGTGAATCGTGAACCGTTAATTACTTTGTGTAAGCGCGAATGTTATGGATAGATCTATCGGGGTTGACGCCCCTGTCTGTCTTGGTCCAACAAGGGACAAGCGGGCACAGTTTCATTTGAGTCTGAGATAGGATGTCGTGGGTTTAGGCATCCAGTTGGGCTACATTTATATGATTATACTACCGGTGTTGTTAACGCTTCGGTGTCACGAGCTTAGACTGTAATAAATGCTTTTATGATGACTTTGTATTTGTTATATTGTCATCACGTTGGGGAAAATCTTGTGGTTCATTAAACACTTCAAATTAACTAAACCTATGAACTCACCAACTTTATGTTGACGCTTTAGCAATGTTTTTCTCAGGTATTAAGAAGGAGGATGCTATGTGAGGTCTCATGCACTGCCGTCATTTCTATTGAAAACAAAGATCATTTGTACTATTTGGAAACTATGTTTTGTATCCGTGACCAGTTTTTATGCTTCCGCACTATGTTAAAACTATTTATTTTATCAAATGCAAGTGATCAATTTTCCGAACGTCTCATTTAGAGGTCGTTCTTTGTAACTGTGTGTATGATAATCAGGACGTCACCACTCCCTTGTTGCCATTATACTCTGATATTTTGGGAGTGTGACAGATTGGTATCAGAGACATGGTTATAGAGAACTAGGTTGCATTTAGTAACTCTAGACTATAACTGTTATGTGTTTAGTTGATTATCATACAGATTGTAAGTATTAAGTATACATATATACATGGATATATATATATATATGTAATGAACAAATTTATGATAAATGGGATACATGTGATTTAACAATTACGAGATATATTTACATGGGGTACATGTGCAACAACAAAATCCGAGTTATGTTATATGGGATACATGTGGTTTGAACAATGATTGTTATATGTTATGTCGATGTCCCTTTCACGGACTAATTATATGAGATATTTACACACATCTATTCTGTTTATGTTACAGCGATGTCTTCTTCTGATGATTCAACGTCTACAGGGGCATACTACAACCGCAGTTCACAGTCGACTATCAGTTCATCGATAGGATTACCTAGAGGATCACCATCAGGATATCCGTGGTACCGGATGACTTCAGATGATGAGACTGAGAGAGAGACTGAGGAGGTTTACCGTTCACCGATCCATATCCCTGATGCACCAGCAGATGACGTACTTAGCCTAGAAGGCGGAGGAGAGGACGACCTAGCCGCTGATGTGGTGCAGTCACCAGGGCAGGCATCAGTCACTAGGGGAGAATCAATAGAGGATACTGAGGATGAGGATATGGAGTTCACCAATGGAGAAGGTGAACCCATGGAGGTCACAGACACTGAGGACCCCCCTGCTACATATGCTGCTACTCCTGAGGTTTCCATCGCACTCATCCCCTCGTCTTCGTCTGAAGACAAAGGGGAAAGGACAGACATCCCTACTCCGGCACCTGGCACTCTGCCTTTCTACTATGTTAGGCGACGTCTCCGAGGGAGAGCCGCCCGACCACCACCTTCACCTTACCGACCCCTCATACCTTTCTCTGCCACTGACAGGCATGCAGCCCGCACACCTGCCAGTTCTGTCCCAGAGGCGTCACTACCACCACCACCACCAGAGACTGTACCTGCTGTGTATCAGGAGATGCTCGCCGATGTTGGCATCTCTACTGGACCAAGAGCTGCGACCCCGCTTCCTAGGAGAGCTACATCGACAGTTGTGATGCTTGGAGCAGCGGATGGATGTGTGACGACCCGTTTTAATAGGTTGGAGAATGCTGTGGAGACTTTGGGTGAGGAGTATAATGAGGTGCAGGATAAACTGGAGGCATTGACGAAGAAGAGTCCAGTTGAGGATGAGACGACATTGACGGTTTGTGTGACCCGTCTACGAGGACAGCTCCATACTGTTCTCGACCAGATGGACACCATGCCGAATGCTCGCCTCGAGGAGATCGAGAGCCTGATGACCCGTTGGGGAGTAGAGCCACAGGTTGAGGTAGGTGGACTAGAGGCACCTGTTGAGGACCCTATTGCTGACTTGGATCGCAGGTTTAGGGCCGCTTGCCATGATACCGATGTCAGACTTAGAGATGCCCAGGCTCGCGAGGTCGTGATTGAGAGGAGGCTGGCAGAGTTAGAGAGAGCACTTCACCAGCGTCGTGAGGGTACTAGTTTGACTTACCATGTACTATTGACTCATTGTTGTACGACCACTAAGCTATGAGGTTTATCTCAGCTAGTTGGCATTTTCCTTTTTCTTTATTATGTATGTCGAATTGTGATGTATTGCAAAACATTTCTATGAATGACATTATTTTATTTGGGTTACAAAAATTGTGAGATCGTCATATATTGTTATTATACCGTTGAGCATTTCATAATTGTATTGTGTGTGCCATGAATGTTATGTCTGGCAAAACTCATTGTCTTGTTTACCTTTTAGATTATGGCACCAGTTAGAAGATCTGAGACACAGAATCCACCAGCTGCTACCGGTGGGATTGACCCTGTCATGCTCAGTCAAATGATCGCGGAACGGGTGGCTGAGGCACTCGCAGCAGCTGAAGCGAATCGTACAACGAGCACGCAAGAGGAGACAAACCAAGGAGCCACTGTTGCCATTGCGCGGACCTGCACCTACAAGGAATTCCGTGCGGTTAAACAAGTGAATTTCCGCGGTACTGAAGGTGCAGTAGGTTTGACTAGGTGGTTTGAGAAGTTGGAATCCCAATTTGGGATTAGCAATGTTGCTGAAGCTGATAAGGTGAAGTTTGCGTCAAGCACATTGGTGGATGGTGCTTTGACTTGGTGGAATGTCTATGCTCGTGCAGTGACCATTGATGTTGCCCAAGCAACACCTTGGAGTGAGTTCAAAGCTATGTTTGTTAGGAAGTATTGCCCACGGAATGAAGTCAAGCAAATGGAGGTTAAGCTATGGAACTTGAAAGTCAAGGGTACCGCTCTTACTGCTTACAATCAGCGCTTTCAAGAGCTAATCTTGTTATGTCCCGAAATGGTGCCCAACGACGACCGATTGTTGGAGCGATACATTGAGGGCTTACCTTTGAGCATCAAGGGGAATGTGACTTCATCAAAGCCAAATGACTTGCATGAGGCAATCGATATGGCTCAGAGTTTGATGTACCAAGTGGTGCAAGAGTTGGGAGAGAATACTGTGGACAAGACGAAGTGGTCTGGCAATCACTACAACGGCAATAACAACAACAACAACAACACTAATAACTACAGTCAAAACAAGCGTCAAGAGGTGGCTAGAGTGTTTACTGCTGGGCAAAGTAATGCCAGAAACTATGCTGGAAGACTTCCTTTCTGTGGAAAGTGTGGCCGACACCACGAGGGAGCATGTCCCCCTACATGCTACAACTGTGGAAAGGCTGGACATAAGGCAAAGGAGTGTCGAGCACCACCCCGTCCTGCTAACCAAAGAGGACCGGGAACTCAGGGTGGTCAAGGAGCAAATGTTACTTGTTTTGGGTGTGGAGAGAAAGGGCATTACAAGAATAAGTGTCCAAGCAGTGGGAACCAAGGTCGTGGTAATCAAATTCGAGGCAACCAAAATCACAACCAAGGGAACCAGAAGCAGAACCAGGGGAACCGGGGAGGAAATAACCGAGCCACAACCAGTGCTCCAAGTGGATTCACGGCACCTAGCAAGGTGTATCATTTGTGTGCTGAGGCTGCGGTGCAGGACAACAATGTTGTGACTGGTAAGTTTCTAGTCAATAACAACTATGCTTCAGTACTATTTGATTCTGGTGCGGATAGGAGTTTTGTGTCATCTGTATTTAGTGAACGCCTAAATATCACCCCTACTGCGTTAGATATTAAGTATAATATAGAACTAGCCGATGGGAAGTCAGTGACCACCGATGCTATTCTGAAAGGATGTAGTATAAGGTTACAAGATCGTTCGTTCAGTATCGACTTACTCCCCATAGAATTGGGAAGTTTTGATGTCATCATTGGAATGGATTGGATGTCGAAGCATCACGCGGAAATTGTATGTCATGAGAAGTGCGTCCGTGTTCCTTATGGAAACGATGTACTAATCATACAAGGCGAAAGAAGTGGAGTGAAGAATGGATCGAGACTGGAAGTCATCTCATGTATTAGAACCCAAAGATACATTGAGAAGGGATGCCTAGTGTTCTTGGTTCAAGTAACGCGAAAGGAGGAAGAAGAAGATCATGAGAAGAAAGTTGAAGATGCACCGATCGTTATAGATTTTCCAGACGTATTCCCAGAAGACTTACCGGGATTACCACCAACACGACAAGTGGAGTTTCACATAGAGCTTACACCAGGAGCCGCACCTGTTGCTAGAGCCCCATACCGCTTAGCACCAGCAGAGATGACAGAGTTAGCTGAACAACTAAAGGAACTTTCTGGCAAAGGTTTCATTAGGCCGAGTTCCTCACCTTGGGGAGCACCGGTCCTATTCGTCAAAAAGAAAGATGGATCCTTTAGGATGTGTATTGATTACCGAGAGTTGAATAAGCTGACGATAAAGAACCGCTACCCATTGCCAAGAATTGACGATCTTTTCGACCAACTGCAAGGATCTAGCATATACTCGAAGATTGATTTAAGGTCGGGATATCATCAGCTAAGGGTTAGAGAAGAATACGTCCACAAGATGGCTTTTAGAACCCGGTACGGACACTACGAGTTCCAAGTTATGCCTTTTGGTTTGACAAACGCACCCGCGGTATTCATGGATCT
Source organism: Glebionis coronaria (assembly GCA_025667525.1). NCBI lineage: Eukaryota > Viridiplantae > Streptophyta > Magnoliopsida > Asterales > Asteraceae > Glebionis > Glebionis coronaria. The sequence continues at coordinate 387,500,425 of CM046882.1, forward strand.
CATGAACCGAGTTTGCAAACCATAATTGGATAAGTTTGTGATTGTATTTATCGATGATATTCTCATCTACTCTCGTAATGAAGAAGAACACAAAGAGCATTTGAAGACCATACTAGAGCTGCTGAGGAAGGAGAAGTTATATGCAAAGTTTTCCAAATGTGAGTTTTGGATAAACACAGTGCAATTCCTTGGGCATGTAATCGATATCAATGGTATTCACGTTGATCCTGCTAAGATCGAGGCTGTGAAAGATTGGGCGACCCCTACAACACCCACGGAGATCCGCCAATTTTTAGGTCTTGCTGGTTACTATAGGAGATTCATTGAAGGTTTCTCCAAGATAGCTAAACCAATGACGGAGTTAACTCAAAAGGACAAGAAGTTTGAGTGGAAAGAGGATCAAGATTTGGCATTCCAGACATTGAAGCAGATGTTGTGTGAAGCACCTATACTAGCCCTACCCGAGGGTAATGAAGACTTTGTGGTGTATTGTGATGCATCCATAAAAGGGTTAGGTGCGGTATTGATGCAAAGGACTAAGGTCATTGCTTATGCATCAAGACAACTAAAAGTGTACGAGAAGAACTACACAACTCATGATCTAGAGTTAGGAGCAGTGGTGTTTGCCCTGAAGATTTGGAGACACTACCTTTATGGCACGAAGTGTGTTGTATTCACTAATCATAAAAGTCTACAACACATCTTGAATCAAAAAGAACTCAACATGAGACAACGACGTTGTCTAGAGTTGCTTAGTGATACGATTGCGAGATCCGATATCACCCGGGCAAGGCAAATGTCGTGGCTGACGCTTTGAGTCGAAATGAGAGAGTTCTTAGGGTGAAAGCCTTGGTGATGACCACTGACTTAGATCTTCCATCCTTAATTCTCAAGGCTCAGAAGGAGGCAGTCGAGGAGGAAATTCTCAAGACTGAAGATGTTGAAGGCATGATAAAGAAGTTAGAAGCTCGCCCAGATGGAACATTATGCCTTGATAATAGTTGTTGGTTACCGTGCCATGGTGACCTACGACCTTTGATTATGCATGAGTCGCATAAGTCAAAATACTCCATACATCCGGGATCTGACAAAATGTATCATGACCTTAAGATGTTGTATTGGTGGCCGAACATGAAGGCGGACATTGCTACATATGTTGGCAAGTGCTTGACTTGTGCCAAGGTCAAGGCCGAACACATGAAACCATCAGGATTATTGGTCCAACCCGAACTGCCAGAATGGAAGTGGGAAAGGATCACTATGGATTTCATTACAAAGCTACATAAAACCTCAGCTGGCTTTGACACTATTTGGGTCATCGTCGACCGACTCACCAAATCGGCTCACTTCATACCAATCAAGGAGACAGATGGAATGGATAAGTTAGCAAGAACATACTTGGAGGAAGTAGTCACGAGGCATGGTGTGACTGCGTCTATAATCTCTGACCGAGATAGCCGATTTACTTCACAGTTTTGGAAGTCGCTGTAGAAAGCGTTGGGAACGCAGTTGGATATGAGCACTGCGTATCATCCCCAAACCGACGGTCAAAGTGAAAGGACCATTCAAACCCTAGAAGATATGCTGAGAGCTTGTGTGATCGACTTTGGAAATAGGTGGGATAGGCACCTACCTCTGGTGGAGTTCTCATACAACAATAGTTATCACACTAGCATTAAGGCAGCACCGTTCGAAGCATTGTATGGTAGAAAGTGTCGTTCACCCGTGTGTTGGGCAGAGGTTGGTGAGGCCCAACTCACTGGACCCAAGATCATACATGAGACTACTGAGAAGATCTTTAAGATCAAGAGCCGTATGCAAGCCGCAAGAGATCGACAAAAGAGTTATGCTGACATGAGACGCAAACCCCTTGAGTTTGAGGTTGGCGATAGAGTCATGTTGAAGGTCTCACCTTGGAAGGGTGTGATTCGCTTTGGAAAACGTGGAAAGTTGAATCCTCGTTACATTGGATCATTCAAGATTATAGAGAGGATTGGCCCCGTAGCGTATCGTTTGGAGTTACCTCAAGAACTTAGCCGAGTGCATAATGTGTTCCACATTTGCAATCTGAAGAAATGCTTAGCCAACGAGACACTCGTTATTCCTTTAGAAGAGATACAACTCGACGACAAACTCAACTTCGTAGAAGAACCGGTGGAGGTCATGGACCGTCAGGTCAAACAGCTCAAGCAAAGTCGTATACCTATCGTAAAAATCCGTTGGAATGCACGTAGAGGTCCAGAATACACGTGGGAACGTGAAGACCAATTCAAGAGCAAGTATCCTCATCTTTTCGCTAATCACCCTACTAAAACAACGTCTTGATTTCGTGATGAAATCTCTAAAACATGGGAATACTGTCACATCCGTCAATTTTTCACCTTTATTTTTCCATGTAGTTATTTAATGTGAGCATTGAACCTTGTGGATTTAACGAATTGAGAAGTTATCTCATATTTATGAAGTATCCTTATTGTTTACCAATGTGGTGTCGACGTAAGTGTATTTTTTGTTTTGCTTTGCGGACAAAGCCCTCTTTAGGGAGAGCGAATGTAACAACTCGAATTTTCGCGTCCTATTATTGTAATAGAGACGTGTTCGTTATTGAATGTTTTATGTATTAACGGTTGCGCCGGTTATGAATGTTTACTAAACCCTCGAGAATATACGTATCCATCCTTACTTAAGTTATGAGTTGAGATTGTATTAAGTTGTCCACGTTGTTAAGTATGCGCGTCCAAAACGCATGTCATTTTGATAAACCTTGCTGGGCCGAATGATACAAGTTAATTTAACACAAAGAGTGAATACAAATCAAACTTGGTAAACTTTTATTCAGATTTTTCAAATCTTGGTCAACACTAGTCAAACATCCAAACCTGGAAACTATAATTTTTTTATACAACCCACTACCCACAAGAGTCCAGCACACATGCCTAGTTTACCCAAAATGGGTACATCACAAGACCTCCAATTCCAGATTTAGACTAACCCTAATGAAATTATTACAAGTTAAATACTATCACAATTGTTCACAGTCCAAACACAAAACAAAACACATCCACAATCCAAATATTACAAGTCTGTTCCTGTTGTCATCCAAGCAGTTTTAATTACAAGTTCTGGGTAAAAACATAAGGAGTAGTGACAAGGCCTTGAACCAGCCGAGCCATTCCTTTCTTGTCCGAATATCAAACCGAAACCAAAGCCCTTATTGTGAGTCTTTTACCCACCTTCCTTTTATTTTCTCTATGCATCTATTTAGTTGTGCTTGACAAACCTTACATGCGAAAACATTTACCAAGGAGAGTTAGATAATTAGAAACCATTTTAAATTTAATGCTAATGACATGTTAGAAACTTGAACAAAGGACCTTAGCTAGTTATATGAAAAACACGAAACCCATTTGGGCATGCCGAGACCATGCCGAGACTTTTTTTACATTTTGTTGTTATTTTGTATAAAATATTAACAGTAATAATGGTAGTAAACAAAAACCCTCTCTAATCGAACCGTATATATATAGAAACCCTATTTTTCTAAAAATCGATCATAACATGAAGTTAATACAAATCCCTTCACAGAAACACTAATTAAACCCAATTAAACCCTCGAGTATGAAAACCCCCAAATTTATATAAACACTAATTTTTAATATATTGATTTAAACACTAATTAGACCTAATCTAAACACGAATTAACTAGTTAATTAGATTAAAGCCGAGAATTGAACAAACCCCCAATTTTACCGAAACCCTAATTTTACAAATCGGATTAATTGATGTAATTAACAAGTTTTTATGAAAGAAACCACTAAATAATTACGTTTAAACATTTGATTTATCAAAACCCCTAATTATTCGAAACCCTAATTTTTGAAAACTCATTTTAATTCAATAATTAACATTAAGAGATTTATGAAAACATAAATTAATTGTAATGAAACCATAGATTTGGAAAACCCCCAATATTTCGAAAACCCTAATTAAGTTTTATTTAATTCGAGAACCTCTTATTCACATTTTTATAAGACAAATGATTTTGAACCAATGAATCCCATTTTATTTTCGAATGTATAAAACAAAAATTTGTTTGAACCATTTAATTAGAAGGAAAGGAGATTGGAACTTATCTTTGTAAAGAAGAATCATCCATGGATAACATGAAACCCACACCAAGATTTGGATTAAACTCATAAGGAGATGAAACCCAAATCATTCGAACCCCAACCGAACCTGGAACATCATCACAAGATGATTATAAATTGGATTCGTACTATTTTGTTGCTATGATGATGTTAGATCCGGTTTGAGAGGAGAGAGAGAGAGAGATAAGGGACGGTTGGGAGAGATGCCTGGGAAAGGGAGAGTATTACTGTGAGTTTTGGGAAGTATAAATGAATTTATGACCCTTTTTCCTTGTTTGTATCGCCTGGATTAGGGCGGGTTGGGTGAATAAACATGGGCTGAGCCCATTATCTTTTCTTTGGGTGGTTGGGCTGTTTGGGCAGCCGGGTTGCTAAGCCCACACAAGTTTTGATATTATAAAGCACATCTGATTTTATTATTTAAAATGTACTTTTTAGCCCAAAAGCCCGTTTAATAAATAACCAAGTTTTAATTGTCGCGTTTTTTCGTAAACAAAATACATCGTCAAGCACAACTAGGATGTCATGCTTTTTATTAGTATAATTTTAGATGTCCTAACAAGGTCCTTATATTTGAATAGGTCGCGGGTAGCGTAACCGTGTTCTCGAGCTGCATTTACATTTCATCACTTTGCTGATTTAACGAGGTGAGTTTATAGCCCCACCTTTTAACTGCTTTTTGGGGTGAGACATTGCTTGATTTAACATATGAACACAAGTGCATTTACTGATTTATATACTAGTCTGAGTCCCACTAAAAACCCAGTTGCTTTGGCCCGTGAATCGTGAACCGTTAATTACTTTGTGTAAGCGCGAATGTTATGGATAGATCTATCGGGGTTGACGCCCCTGTCTGTCTTGGTCCAACAAGGGACAAGCGGGCACAGTTTCATTTGAGTCTGAGATAGGATATCGTGGGTTTAGGCATCCAGTTGGGCTACATTTATATGATTATACTACCGGTGTTGTTAACGCTTCGGTGTCACGAGCTTAGACTGTAATAAATGCTTTTATGATGACTTTGTATTTGTTATATTGTCATCACGTTTGGGAAAATCTTGTGGTTCATTAAACACTTCAAATTAACTAAACCTATGAACTCACCAACTTTATGTTGACGCTTTAGCAATGTTTTTCTCAGGTATTAAGAAGGAGGATGCTATGTGAGGTCTCATGCACTGCCGTCATTTCTATTGAAAACAAAGATCATTTGTACTATTTGGAAACTATGTTTTGTATCCGTGACCAGTTTTTATGCTTCCGCACTATGTTAAAACTATTTATTTTATCAAATGCAAGTGATCAATTTTCCGAACGTCTCATTTAGAGGTCGTTCTTTGTAACTGTGTGTATGATAATCATGACGTCACCACTCCCTTGTTGCCATTATACTCTGATATTTTGGGAGTGTGACATTTTCACACCTATCAAATCCCCTACACTTGACCATTGCAATGACCTCATGCAATGCATTAATTACAAAGCACGATTTACATTTTTCCATCATAATTAACCCACCTTGGCCTTTATTAAACATATGACATTAAGGGAACTTAAAGATATAGAAAATTACAAAATATTTGAAGGAATTAAAAAAGTAAAGAGACCGAAGACTATTTTAGAATTGTGATAATATTATGAATCAATAAGGTGGGTTGATGGTTTTAGAGAGAGAAAGTAGTGAGAGAAAGTGAGTGAGAAATATGTGTTTTTATTTAATCAAAAGTGAAAACAACCAACCAACCCCCTTTCCATGGTGGAAAGGGGTATTTATATCCAAGCCACTAATGGACTTGGGCCGGCCCATGACAAGCCCATGGGCCGGTTTTACTTAACAAATTAAACAAATATTTAACTACGAGCTATACAACATTCAATAATATTGTGGAGTGACCGATACTTCTAATATACGTTAAAAACGTATTTCTAACAATCTCCCCCTAAGGGAGGTCACTCCACGTTACACAGTTCTAAACCTAGCATACTATACTAAGTCTTCGTTCTTCAGCTCGTAGTCTTTTCTTCTTTTCTTTTTGTTGTGAATATGTTGATTTGATCTTTTAGGCTTTGGCTTGAGAGCATTGTTCTTTTGACCAATCACGTGCGATCTTTGCCTTCTTGTGAATCTTACCTCCTCGTGACTCCATGTTCCACACACTTATGTTTTTTTTTGAATTCTTGAAAGCTTCAGAGTTTGGTACAACGGAAGACTTCATTTTGTACTTTCTTGAATTTTGCTGAACTTTGATGCAGAAAAACATAAGCATGTGGGAACGAATTTAGCTGGTACACCGCAACGCCACCGTCTTCGCAGCAACATAATAAGACACGAATGAAATGGCTTAGAACATTTCATTCTAAATCGGTAGCGTTTTACCTCTGTTCAGTGAAGACCGTTTGACGATATTAGATATCGTTGTGGAAACCTTGATTTCCGGATCTTTTAAGCTACTAGGAATGATCATTGTTCATATGATTAAACAATCAAAGCGGAATTAGAACAACAATCATTAACAAGGTGTTTAGGCACGAAACATGAATTAAAACACATGGATTGCTAATTATATTAATAATCAACAATCACTAGACGTGTATACATTGAATCCCACGTCTAGTCGACACACACTTTAGGTTTACATTGTGAATGAATTGAATGAATAAAACCTATGACCCTTGGTTCCTTTTATAGTGTAAGGATTAGGGTTTACAAGAGATAATGATGAATAAACAAGTAAATCTTCTATTTAAATAAACTTATGCAGAATATCTTTTGCATGTTTATCTAAATAGAAGCTTCCATAAGCTTCTTTGTCTACGTTTTGTCAATGCTTGAATTGCATGTAACAATGCTTACATTGTACATGACAACTCTTGAGCTATCAACGCCTAAATTGTACATGTCAACGCTTGATTAACTCTTGACAACGCTTGGACAATTTCTTCATGTTTTCTTCGTTTTTGAGTTTCTGCCACATCAACTTTTTGACCCAACAATCTTCCCCTAGTTGATAGTGGCAAAACTCTATGTGTATCTCTTGTAAGTTGTACATGATCTTCAAATTGCTTCCCCTCAAGTGTAGCATGTATTTCTTCCCCTTTTTGTCACATCAACAAGGAAGTAAACAATGTTGCAATGTTGAAGATTCTCCATATGTAGCTCTATGTAATGATCTTGAAGAACAATTAATATAACATTTTTGATGTAGAAGTAGAATAACCTAAACCTATGTTCCATGTCTTGTACTATCCATGTGACTAAGAACTTATACTCATGGAGCTAAGTATAAGTAGACCTCAATCCCTTGTCAATATTCTCATCCTTTGTGAGACACTGAGCACGATAATGTAACTCCTTCATGTGTTTATGACAAGTCTTCATCACCAACCATGTAAAGCACGAACAAGTAACCTTTAGAGTCAGTGGCTGGAAGTGCATGACTTTAAGATATGATAGAACACAAACTCGCGAAAATCTTCTTCAATCATCAAACTTACCATAAGAATTCTTCCCCTTAAGCTAACACCTCTTCATGATAAGCCAATATCTTCATATGTAAAAGCTGTTAACGAATAACTCTTTCACAAGGCTATCCCGATTACATACTCCAATAAATTACTTCATGAATCGTTGCTAACTCGCGTTAAAATCATTAATTCCGTTTTAAATATCCGAGCCATAAATATCAACATGATATTCTAGATTAAAACGGAGATTCCATGTACCTTCGTGTGTATAATCCTTCTTTTTGTGTGCTAAAAACGTACCAGTTTTCTCAACAGCAGCAAACCTTTTGTTGTCCAAGAACCTCTCTTATCCAATATCATTATCAGATGCTTTATCCGATATCGAACAACACCTATCAGTGTTTGGATTTACATATCTCGGACAACACGTAACAATGCCTGTTCTGTCAGCTTTACGTTTCTTCTTGTCAGCGTCAATTCCATACTTTGTCAGCGTCCACTCTTATCAGCGTCAAATCAATCTTGTCAGCGTCAAATTCATTACTGAATATCTCTTAGCAGATAATAAACATAGAAGAATGCAACAAACGTATAGTTTTTCTTCCAAATCATGACCTTATACGTTTCCTTATATATATACCCAATTATATCTCCTATAAAATAGGATCATGATCAGAAAGTTACGTTTTGAAGAATCAGAAATCTTACCCATGTTTTAAATACCCTAAAATGTAGTAGATCCTGAATCATTCTCACGTCACCATACAATCTGTATCTTTCCATCTTGTGAAAACGCATATCTTCCAAATAAAACTTTCATCACAGACAATTAAAGAACCGTTGAGAAATCCTAAAGATCAGCCAGTTCCTTACGTACTGTATCAAATCCTTGTTTAAAATAAGAAAAATAAAGATCCTGACTTCTCAATATCCTTAACCAATTAGAAACCTTGGACCATGTGAATGCAACTTCAATAGCCAATCATAAGCCATATACCATGTGAACACAAATCTTCTCCACAAATTAAAATTAAGTAGCTCACTTCATGTGATCCACCAATTATAGAGCTAAAAACGTGTGAATGGAATGTGTATTCATATGAATGGTAGAGTCGTGTGAACGCAAGAGATATCGACCAATCATCTTGGATGCACCGTGTGAACATAAATACTAGTTGCGTATGTTTAACCATGCGTTCACACGATCACATCCTTCTTTTTCGTCTTCTCATGCAGACATTCGTAATATAACAGAAACATGCAAATTATGTCAGCGTTCATGCATATGTTGTCAACATCAGATAATAGGAAACCTTGATTCGAACAGCAACCAAACTTGATTACTTTAATTCACGTGATGAATATGTATTCAGCAACCAAATTTAGGACCATTCAACAGCAGCTCACGTCCACAGCTGTAAACTTTCTTCACGTCCCATCACGTTAACATCAGCAATAATTATTTTAGGGTTTATTCATAAAACCCTAAAATCGAATCTTAGATCTAGGGTTTTGGATGAAACCCTAATACTTTATCACCTCCAATTCGTCATAAAACATCAGATTTTCTGTTATATGCAATGATCTAGGGTTTTCAGAAACCCTAAATCATGATTTCATGTGAATACAAAAATCTAAAAATCACCTATGCTGCCAACTTTGACGCTTAATAAATTTTTCCTGGGGATAAAACTCGACAATCCCTCTGGTGGATGTTTAGATCTATGTATGTAGAACACACATATAAAATTTCGTGACGATCCAACGATTCAATCAAAAGTTATGACCTTCTGAATACTACTGCGCACACAAAAACGTCCAGAAAAACTCTATATGAATTTTTCTTCTTCTTCACGATATACGAACACCTTGTTGGTCCTAGCATCACGAGCCACGAGGCTCTGATACCAATTGTGGAAACCTTGATTTCCGGATCTTTTAAGCTACTAGGAATGATCATTGTTCATATGATTAAACAATCAGCGGAATTAGAACAACAATCATTAACAAGGTGTTTAGGCACGAAACATGAATTAAAACACATGGATTGCTAATTATATTAATAATCAACAATCACTAGACGTGTATACATTGAATCCCACGTCTAGTCAACACACACTTTAGGTTTACATTGTGAATGAATTGAATGAATAAAACCTATGACCCTTGGTTCCTTTTATAGTGTAAGGATTAGGGTTTACAAGAGATAATGATGAATAAACAAGTAAATCTTCTATTTAAATAAACTTATGCAGAATATCTTTTGCATGTTTATCTAAATAGAAGCTTCCATAAGCTTCTTTGTCTACGTTTTGTCAATGCTTGAATTGCATGTAACAATGCTTACATTGTACATGACAACTCTTGAGCTATCAACGCCTAAATTGTACATGTCAACGGTTGATTAACTCTTGACAAAGCTTGGACAATTTCTTCATGTTTTCTTCGTTTTTGAGTTTCTGCCACATCAACTTTTTGACCCAACAATCGTACCTGTGACGGATAGTTTCAATTAAGTAACTTCTTGACAGGATTTCGCGGGTAAACCCGTTCTCTTTATTCGACGATCACTAAGCTTGACTGCGAACATAAAGGGTGAATCACTTGGATAAATTATCCTTGTGATTGAAGCCGTCAATTCATGAAACCTGGAACAAGTGAATTTCAATTAAGATTTTCACCACCGTTGCTTTCCAGTTATCACGAGCTTGATTCATAAAGAATCTTGCACGTCACCTACCAAGTGTTGTTTGATGTTATCACTAGAAGGATTTCCACTCGTCATTGTGAACACTAAAGAGTGTCACTCTGAGTGTTCTGGCAAGATCATACGATAATGTGTAGAGGCCTGGAACGAGTTTAAGTTCAATTGAGAATTAAACTACTGTTTCTTTCCAGTTTTCACAAGATTGGTTTCTAAAGAAACCGCACGTGTCACCTACCATGAGCTTGTTTGATGTTGGCTCAAGCAGGATTTCCATCTTCATTGTAATACTTGCGTATTACTCGGATGTTCTGGCAATATTACAAGAATACTGCGTAGGACTCATAAAGATCTCTTACTTTTCACAGTGTGTGAGAAAGCAAGGAATAAATGGAAAGTGTCCTAATGAGACTTTTGATGATCTCGTGGCTCTAGACTCGATAGTGCGTTTTGATTTAGTGAGCGATGGCTGGAGAGGAGTGCCACCTATTCAATATCAGTCTATTCGGAGTGAATAAACCAATAGATAACGTGTTGATCTCCGTGTGATTAAAACAAATACCTTTTGAGTGATATTTGAGTTAGCTGGCAAGGGTTGTGCATTGCATCACTGGGTCCATGATGTCTTTCTTCAATATCGAGAATCATTAACAAATGATCTCAATAGCATATGTACTGACCGGGTTTTTTCCTAAAGTTGTAAGGAGGGCTTCTTTCTTTACACCCTTTATCTTTACAATTCTTTTTCATTCTTCAACCCCTTCAATGCTTACCAATACGTCATAACTAGCACCTTGTTGTGATTGTTCCAGTGCTAGCTTAAGTACTTGGTCGGCATTTAGCGACGTTCACAATCTTTCTCCATCTTTCCTAGGACTTCTAATTCTATCTAGGGAATTGTCCTTGGGAAGATTCCATCGGCTCTGATGAATCATTGGACTAATACCTATTCCTACTACCCTTTTGTCACCACATCCGTCGTGAATTAAGCGTGTTTTGGGAAAGTATAATCACCATGAAAAATCCCTGAAAATCACTTAAGGTACTTGCGATATTGAAATCAAGAGTTTTGTACCTTAAGTGTTTTGTTCATCAAAAAACGCTCCCCCTTAACACGTGCTTTACACATATTAAGTTGGATTATCGTTAAGTCTTTTTCATCTTTTAGCCAAGTATCATTTAAGTCTCCTTAATCCCATTTTATCCCCTTATCCAAAATGTTAACCATTAGTATTTGGGATATTGAATGGATTAACCGGTCTTTGAAATCAATGTTTGGCTATAGAACATATTAATGCTCCCCTTTAAATTAATAAGGGTTAAGTGTAGTGCTTTAATATGACATATTTTGAAAGATTTAGAATCTCGTGAAAAATTCTTGAAAATTTATCATACCTTAACACTACATCAAGCCATAAAAGCACAATATTTACAAAATTTACATATTCACAAATAAAACCAATATAGAGTGGACCTGAGATGTACGACCCATTAGATGGATCGTTGTAGTAACTTGTAGTGCACTCCATATGGTCTGCCACCAACGAATTTTTCTAAGCTCCTCATCAACCTACGTTCCCGGAGCTTTTCATCAATCTTCTTGATCACATATGTCGCCATCTTCTGTTAAGCCGGATGCCAATCCTCAATCATTTCTGGTAATGTCCCGCCAGAATTGAGATGCTCCAATTTTCCTCTGACGTATATGAGAGTCCCATCACTGTACTTATGAAGCTCACCTACCCTCATAAACTTCATGATCCCACGACTGTTCATGTAGAAAATCCTGTACATCGGAACGGTCGTGCCGGTATAGGGACATCTTTCGACATGTTGAGGTAGAACTTGATTCATTGGACGGGTCATGTTAAGCTTCCTTTGGTAGCTTTCAACTCCCAATTTAAGATCTTCAACTTGTTTCTTGATAACAACGCTTCGTGTGAACATACGAAGTGCTGTATTCAAGGCAATGATTTCTTCACGAGTACGATGGGTAAGCTGATCACGGGTCATCATAAGCAACATGTCTTCGATCTCTTCAAGGCGAATGATAGAAAAATCTCCTTGATGTATCTTGTATTCTTTGTCATCCTTCCTTTTTAGACGAATCTCTGTCACATGATGATAGCCATTCTTGGGTTCAATCTTCAGTCCTAAGATACTTGTGATTCGAAGATTGGATCTAACGATACTTCCTGAGATGGCTAAGCAGCAACCTCTATACGCCCTTCGGACTCGCTCGTCCCAATGTGATGCTCCTATAGCAGCATACATGTCATAATTACGGCTTACCTTTGGGACCCAGAGGCGGTTGACCTTTTCTTCGATATAAGGTATTGTCCCCCAATTAGCAGCTTTCAACAAGGTCAAGGAGGTCGCGTACTTGGATGATCCCTTGAGGAGATACTCAAGATCATAGGTGACAAAGAAGTCAAGAGCAATTTGATTATCTTGAGAGGGATCAAGTGGAGGTGGAGCTCTTTCTGACTCATGAAGGCCTGGCCTTTGAACGGTATTGAGAGCTTTCAAGACCTCTTCAGCATAATACTCGTACTCCATGCGGCTTAACCTGGTTTTGGCGTGAAGTCTCTTGTACTTTAGCGCTCTCTTTACCAAAGACGGAGTGACCGGGGATTTGAACTCATGAGCCCAAAATGCACACAAGTCTATCGGACTACGGATACGGAGATATAGAACATCTCTATCAGCGTCTGTGATTGGATCATATTTTGCAGCTGCCGTGATCCAAGCTTGTGGCGGTGCAGTTTCATCAATCTCCAATGTATCCGCCCAGTCCCGTGTCCTTGACTCGAGAACAGTAGATTCTGGTTCTTTTTGTAGAGGAGTAGAAACATGAACACTTGCTGGTTCGGATTCAGGCATTTCGGCGGTATCATGAACAGGCGAGTGTTGTGCAGATTCATGTTCAATTATTGGTTCTGCAATCATAGGAGCAACAAAATAACTAACAGGATTAGTGATAACAGGTATAGAAACAGAAACAGATGTACCGGGAATCGATGATGCAGTAGCAACATTCACATCATGGCGCCACTTGGTTCGTCCTAACTCCGTAGAGGTGGACTTTTCCTTTCGGGAAGCATCTTTCTGAGACTTGGTACCAGACTTGGATGGTTTCTTTTTGCTGGCAACCTTGTCCCCCATTTCATCGTCCTCAGACTGATCAGGCTGGTCATTTTTATCGTTATCCCTGTTTTCGTTGTCATCATCATCCTCATCATCATCCCCGTTGCTACCCTTATCACTCTCCTCATTTTGATCACCACCATCACCATCATCATCATCATCATCACCATCATCATCATCACCATCATCATCACCATCACTACCTTTGTCTTCATCTTCTTCACCATCATCCTCTTTTTCATCATCATTCTCCTCTTGCTCACTATCTTCCCTTTCCTCCTCATCCAAGATGTGGTAAGGTACCACACTTCCAAATGTCTTAAACAACCGATCATCCTCCAAGATAGCTTCATTGAGTGCTTTGTAGAGTGTCCACTGAATTTTAGACTTATCAAAAGATCCAACTTCCTTCATGCGAGCTTTGAGGATCTTCTTTAGTTCAAAATCTGTTAAGTCATATGCAATTTTGTAGGCTGACTTGGAAGGGTTGGACGACTTAATCATCAACTTATCAGCCGCAAGTGTCCTCATCTCTTCTCGCAGCTTTGGCATAAGAGACTCAACAGATTCATTCACTCTCTCTAAAATGGAAGCTTTAAGTAATTCTTTCTGTTCCTTATATTTATCCTTTATGGCTTAAGTCTTGTAAATCGTGCTTCATTCTTATCAGCTTCAGCCTGTTTGACCTGAGCAAGTTGTTCTGCATGAGATTTACGTGTCAACTCCATCTCTACAGTGAACTTAGCTAGTATCTCTTCTTGGGCTTTCTTGGATGCCTCTTCACTTTGCACTCGTCGAAATAGCTCTTCTCGAAGTTGAGCCATCTCTTTTCTTTGACTATCCATGTGTTTATCCAGCATTTCTGCCATTACGAATGCAGCCACTGAAGATGGTACAGGGCTACTATGGGATGATTGAAAAGGCACGGTTGTGATTACAGTACTCATGACGGAAGTAGGTGGAGGTGGAGGGAATGGTAGTGGTGTTGGCACCGGTCGTGTAGGTAAAGGCTGGATTGGTGGAGGTTGAGTTACAAGAGGCTGTGTAGTCACAATGATTGTTGTAGCACCGGACTCCTTCTCAACACTTGTTGTATCAGCAATGGATGTCTCCTTCGATGCTGAGTAACGTTCGGGTGATCCAAACTCTCTAATGTCATGTGGCTCCTCGTATTCTTCTTCAACATCTATCTGTGCACCCGAACCACTACCGCATGTGTCTCTCCTACTCTTTTCAATAGCCTTCTTCATTAACTTTTTCTCAGTCTTGCGAGTTAGCTCGAGAGTAGGATCATCATCAACATATTCTTCATCGTGAAGAACAAGCTTGTCAGCCGTGCTCTTACCCTTCTTAGCCACAGTCTTTGTCTTCTTGGTTTTAGGCTCATGTAAGTCCACATCTTGCTTACGTTTGCCTTTGCTTTTGACTGTACTTGACGAAACTTCTCCCACCTGAACTTTTTCTTGCTGTTTTCTGACTTCTATTAGCATTTGCTTGTAATTATCAGAAGCTAGAATTTTGTGCGTCATGAGATGACTAGAAACAGGACCAGGATTAACAGCACCAGAGGATCCTTCATGCCTTAGGTCCACAAGGTCATCAGCCTCTTCAGTGTGGTGACGGCTTTCTGCACGCTTATCAATAGAAGCATCATTCGTCATAAAATAATGAATTATAAGCTTGATAAACCGAGGCTAAGGAAAGACATTAGCCTTCTGCTTCTTGTTTTGGAAGAGTTGAAAGTTAAATTCTTCCCACAACAAGGATGCATAATCTGTATTTAAGCCTTTGTACATTCCATAGAAGATGTTCATAATTGGACCACGCACAACATCATGCCCAGTTGTTTTAGGTGTAAGACATCTACTGAGGATTCCAAAGATAGCTCTCCAAGGTTGACCCACTTTGGCTGTGGTAAAATCGGACACTATTCGTAGGTCAGGACATCCAAGAGCACGGAACATCTCCATGAGTTCGTCTTTGGTAGGGTTCCTTGAAAATGACATACCCTTGGGTGTATCCCGAATTCCAAATATCTTGTGGAAGTCTGAAGCGGTGAGTGTCTGTTGGTTGTTGTCGAGGAAGAAGGTGATTTTGTTTGAAGTACTTTCCTTGGTAGCCCAGAATTCGTACATGTAATCAAATGGCACCGAAGCGGTACTCCTTAATTCATTACTGAAGTGAGTTTGATCAAGGATTGCTGAGGCGACTTTGAATCCAAGGTGAGTGGAATAGAAACTTCTTTCAGCCGGTAATTGTTTGGTATGAACCCGAGGTCTTTTGCCTTGGCAATTGCGGCTGCTCTAGCATCTTGGAGTTCTTGCACGGTTGGATTAGTCATGGTTTCTGCTTAAGATAAGACATAAAAGGTTGATACACAGAAATATATATATACCATCATCAAGTAATTATAACAAGCAAACAATTATCAATCTAACACTCCTTCGTTCGGAAGTCCTTCGTTCGGAAGTCCTTCGTTCGGAAGTCCTTCGTTCGGAAGTCCTTCGTTCGGAAGTCCTTCGTTCGGAAGTCCTTCGTTCGGAAGTCCTTAGAAAAATCCATCTATCCGGAATAACCTAAATCCTTGTTCATTCGGAATGCACTAACTTCGTTCTAAGATCGATTAATCGACACGCAGGAGTGAATTTATGGCATTCTAAGGCAACACACATCTTTCTAATGCTAATCCGAGCCAAACCCACCTAAAAACCCTAATCAATTAAAGCCTAAATAGAGCAGAAACCCTAATTTGATTAATTGAATTAGAACAAAATAATTAGGAAGATTTAAAGACGAATTAGATGAAGTACTAACACGTATGTACCTTGTTAATCGGATGGAACGGATTGAGAGATTAAAAACGATGGATTATGAACTTGTGAGTGTGTTTTATGTGTGTTATTGGCGGCCAACAAAAAATAAGAGAAAGAAGAAAAAAAGAAAGAAAGAAGGAGACGGGGGTGTTTGTTTGACTTAGGTCAACAAATATGTAAGTTTCACCTATTAGCACTTATGGCCCCTCTACTTTACTTTTCTACTCCTCTATTTCTTTTAGTTTGTAATTACTAACCATCGTTAAAACTTTCTAACAATCGTTAGACTTAACCACCTTAACCTATTTGCAAATAACCGAGACCTAAAACTCATGATAAATCACAAACAAGCACAAGTCGTATTCCAAAGGACATCCATTAATTAACCCTTTAACCGATTAATTTTTCTCGAGAACTTTTGAAGACCGTTTTGATGACGAAGACGATTTAATATTTTCTCCCCCTTTTACGATGACCCGTTTTCTATTGAAAGAGCTGTAGTCATTGTTTAAAGAGTCAAATATTGATGAAAACATTTTCCAATTAATGTCTTGAAAAGATTGATTCGTGGTGGCAATAAGATTTCTCTTATTTAAACAAAATAATGCACTGAAACGTACACTAAGTCGTGTTAGACCAAGTTATAAAGTAAACTTGATCCCTTTGCATGATTTGGCTTGTAAACCATGCCCGAGAAAATTAATTCCCGTTGTGAGCCAACGTTTTCCAAGGAAATATGTGACTTTAAAGCGAAAAACGGGTTGCAGTCAGAAATAACTACAAGCCATGATGGGCATGTTTTAAAAATGTACAACTTTTATACGGACTCTATTTATGGCGCCGTGTCAATTTTAATCGACATTTCTAAAGCCGTAAATATCATCATACTAAAAGACATGCCCGATTAAAAAACGAAAATATTTTTGGGTTTTCTTGGTTTTATATTTTTTATGTTTTTTCTTGGTTTTATATTTTTTGTGGTTTTTGTAGGTTTTATATTTTTGTATTTTTCTTTTTGTGGTTTATATATATACGATAATATACATGATCACGAACAAAGGATACGCATGAATAGTTTACCACCACTATTCTGCTGATTCTTCTGCCAACTCTTTGAGAGTCGCTGGAGAGAAAGATTTCATGCCAAGCTTGTCGATCAAAAACTCGATTCGTCCTCGATCTAAGGCTTTTGTGAACATATCTGCCAGCTGATACTCAGTGGTGACAAAATACAGCTCGATCACTCCGTTTTCCACCTGCTCTTTAATAAAATGGTAGCGAATGTCGATGTGCTTTTCCCGGGAGTGTTGAACGTAGTTGCAGCAAAAGGCAATGGCGCTCTTGTTGTCACAATACATCGGGATTTTGTTGAATCCAAGACCATAGTCAGTTAGTTGTGATCTCATCCAAAGGACTTGAGCACAACAACCAGACATGGCAATGTATTCAGCCTCTGTGCTAGAAATTGCAGCGCTTTTCTGCTTTTTTGAAGACCAACTAATCAATCTGTCTCCAAGGAGTTGCACAGACCCAGAAGTGCTACGCCTCGTGTCTTGACACCCAGCATGATCGGCATCTGCATATGATATTAAAGCAATAGAGGAATCTTTCGGATACCATAGACCACGATGAAGTGTTCCTTTGAGATACCGAAAGATCCTTTTAACAACATGTAGGTGCTTTTCGGTAGGCCGAGCCTGATACCGGTCACACATGCATACGGCAAATTGCAAATCAGGCCTGCTAGCAGTCAGATAGAGAAGGGTGCCGATCATCCCACGGAAGAGTTTCGGATCAACAATAATCCCATTCCTATCTTCATCTAACTTGGATTTCTCTACCATTGGAGTATCTACGGGGTCATAATTTTCAAAGTTATATTTCTTTAAAGATTCTAGAGCATATTTGGATTGATTAATAAAGATGCCTCTAGGATTCTGACAAATTTGTAATCCTAAGAAAAATGAATTTTTTCCCATCATTGACATCTGAAAGCGTGTGGACATTATTTTCTCAAAGTGGTTTGACAATTCTATGTTAGAGGCAGCAAATATTATATCATCAACATAAATTTGTACCAGTATCATGTCGTTGTCTTCCTTGAGAGTGAATAGAGTGGGGTCCACCTTGCCTTTGGAGAAGCCTTCCGACATGAGATATGTTGAAAGGAGATCATACCACGCGCGTGGAGCTTGTTTCAACCCATAGAGAGCCTTCTTAAGCTTGTACATATGATTAGGAAACTCCGTGCTAACGAACCCATTCGGCTGACTAACATAGACTTCTTCCCTTAGTTCACCATTCAAAAATGTCGTCTTCACATCCATTTGATAGACGATCATGTTCATATGAGCAGCATACGCAAGGAATAGTCTAATAGCCTCCAATCTTGCAACAGGAGCAAAAGATTCTTCAAAGTCGATACCCAAGGCTTGTTTGTATCCTCTAGCAACCAATCTAGCCTTATTCTTCAAAACTCCACCCATCTCATCGAGTTTAACCTTATAAACCCACAACAAAGTAAGGATGTTAACTTTGTCAGGGAGAGGAACTAATTCCCATAATTCAAGTCTTTGGAATTCATTTAGTTCCTCTTGCATGGCTTCAATCCAAGATGATTGAGTCATAGCATGTTGCCAGTTTTTAGGTTCAACTTCGGAGAGAAA
Organism: Glebionis coronaria; assembly: GCA_025667525.1. NCBI lineage: Eukaryota > Viridiplantae > Streptophyta > Magnoliopsida > Asterales > Asteraceae > Glebionis > Glebionis coronaria. The sequence goes on from CM046882.1 coordinate 387,519,368, forward strand.
TGCATCAAAATAGCAATAGAGTACACTCTCTTGTAATTGATGGCGTGTAGAGACTGGTCGATCGAGACCTCCAATAATATTCCTAATTGGGTGATCTTTTGTCCATTTGGTGCTGTTATTTTCAATCCGTGGTGGTCTGGAGTGAACGATTGTAGGAGCTTCTTCTGAGGTAGACGCGGCTGAAGGGTTTTCAGGTATCGGTATACCAAAGAATGGAAGCTCTTGTAGGTGAGCATATTCCAAATCATGATCAACAGAATCCTCTTCAACATCATTAGGCACAACTAAGGGTGAAGATTCAGGTGTAGTTTGAGAATTACTTGGTGGAGGTGCATCCGGTTCAATATTAATTGAAGATGCCTTTGATGAAGCTTCATTAGCTTGAGCAACAACTTCAGGGATTGGAGCTATCACTACAGGTGTTGGAACCTCATCACTTGGGGGATCAAAGAATTCATCAAACAACGGTTGAAATAGTTTATCCCAATCGGGCCTTGTAGGTGGTATAAATGATGTACAAGTAGGATTATTGGGAAATAATCCGGAACTAATAGCACCGGTTCCCATCTCGTGAAGCGCGGGTTCAGAGCTGCGTTGCTCAGAAGCCATCGCTGTCAGCTCATCAAAATCTGCGTCCATAGTTTCTACTATCTTACCAAGATGCTGGTTGTAAATTCGGTATGCTTTCTTTGAAGGTGAGTAACCAATGAAAATACCTATATCGGCTTTCGGTTGAAGTTTGCCCAAATTCTCACTATTAGTGTTTGGATAACAAAGAGCACCAAACACGTGAAAGAATGAAACATCGGGTTTACGGTCATGTAGAAGCTCGTAAGGTGTTTTTCCATGGCGTTTCCGAATGATAGAGCGATTTTAGGTGTAACATGTAGTAGATACAGCTTCTGCCCATAAGAATAATGGAGCGTTCGCATAAATCAGCATAGTCCTAGCAGCTACGATTCCGTCTTTCAACGACACCGTTTTGTTGTGGAGTACGTGCAGCGGATGTTTCATGTGAGATGCCAACTTCTTCATAGTAATCACGAAGAGTCTGGTTGACGAACTCTGTTCCATTATCAGTACAAATACGGCGGACATTAGTATTTAAACGTACCTGAATGAATTTCAGAAAAGTGATGATAGCCTTCGGTGCTTCATCCTTTGTACGTAGAAATCTAACCCATGTAAACCTGGAGAAATCATCCACAATAACAAGGATGAATTTCTTACCACTCACACTTTCGGTTCGCATTGGCCCACAAAGATCCATATGCAAAAGATGAAGTTTTTCTTGATTGGTGTCTTCAGCTTTGGGCTTGTATGATTTCTTGGTGCTTTTCCCCCTTGAACACGCGGAACATAAATGGTCCTTGTGAAATTTGAGCTTTGGAAGACCACGAACTAATTCGTTTTTAGCCAAATTATTAATAGCATCAAAGTTGAGATGAGATAATCTGCGATGCCATAACCATGACTTGGTCTTAGATGCTTTGGAGAAAAGACATACTGGAGAGGCGGCCATCATGTCTTTTAGGGACAAAGTATAAAGATTTGCACCACGAGACACATTCAACAAGTCTTTTCCTTCCAAGTTGCGGATGAAACAAGTGTGTTGTCGAAAAGCAACCTCTAGGTTGGAATCACAGAACTGTCCTACTGAAAATAAATTATGACCAAGACCTTCTACATAGTATACCCTTGAAATCGTGACATTTCCAATCTGATATTCACCATACCCCACTATATTTGCAATATGATCATTACCGAATTTTACCATTCCAAGAAACTTGCTGACGAAATTTCGGAGCATCGAGCGATCTCCGGTCATATGCTTTGAGCAACCGCAGTCCAAATACCAGAGGATGATTTGGACCACCTGAAAATATCACCAGACGAGGACAATGTATAGGTTTTGGAATCTGAAAGTTCCTTGTTATTAGCAGGTAAAGATTTAATGATCTTAGATTTGCTAACTTTAGGTTTCTTAGATTTCCTAGCCTTCTTCCTAGTTGGTGGTGTAGATTCAAGTTGGCTTAAATCCTGAGGTATTTGTTCACTGATAGGCACTATAGTGGGGGCTGACCTAATTAAAGGGCACGGTTTCCATACTTTAGTGCTAGTGTGCCTAATTAAAGGACGCTGAGACCTAACCTCAATGGATGCATTCCTAGTTAAAGGGCACATTTTTCCATCTAATGTAAAGGTCCTACCAGTGGGACGCCATTGCCATCCAACATGGGAACGAGTTCTCCCAGTTGGCTTCCATTCAAGATCATTACTTATGGCATTCATTTCATTCACATGATCAATAAGACACAAATCATGACGTTGAGAAAACATGCATTCATTACAATTCCAACATTTTAAATTAGAATTCACAAATGGTTTAGGCTTCTGCACAAGCGCAGAGCTTTTAGTCTTAGCAACATGATTCTTTTTATTTAAATCTGAAATAACATCCCTAGGGTGAGCTTCTACTTTCTTCTTGATGGTACTACTAGTGGAGGGCTTGATCTTATCTTTCTTGAGTGGCGATCCTTTAGCCTTAGTAGAATCTTTTACTCCTATAGAAGGCAAAGTGGGAACATTAGCAACAAATTTTAAAGGTGCCTTAGTTGATGGTGCCAATGACGGTTTTGCTCCTGGGGTTTTACTGAATGGAGTTACAGCAATGGGTCGATTAGTGAGTAGTGTAGAACCCGGTTTTCCTATGTATTGCAAATATGCTAAGCAATATTGAACTCGCTGAATATATTCATGAGCTGAATAATAGTGACTGCTTGAGGGATCTAATGCATACAAATCATCTAAAATATCCCTAACAAGGTCCACGTGCTTAATTGCATTCATCATATAAACATCGTAAGTATCCGGATTTTGCTTATGGCGCGGGTTCTTATAGATCACTACTAAATTGGTTGATGGAGCACTAGAGGATGGTGCAGAGTTGGTAGCTAAGTTATTAACAACTTCTTGTCGGGTGAGAAGAAGTGTCTCCTTTGACTCGGCCAAGACCATGTTTTTGTCAATGAGCTGGATATTTAAGTCAGAGATTTCCTCACACTTTTGGTTCAATTGTTCAACATAAGATTGTTGATGTGCTGCATTAAAAGCTAAGCGTTCTTCTATTGAACCATAAAGAGTGGATAGTCCCTGTCTTGCCTGATCCATCTCCCCTAGAATAGACGAAAGTCTAGTTTCTAAGTACTGGTTTTTAGACTCTGCAGCCTCTAGTTCCATTTTTAGTGTTTCGTTCGATGACACATCTCTCTTTAATCTCATAATCTCTTCCTCTAATGCCTTAACTATCTCAATCATCTTGTCACTCGTCTCAACACTGTTTTCACAACCATTTGTTACCAAAAGATCCTCATTTTGAGTTTATTGTATTAATTCTAAAGATATACAATGTTGTTCAAGTTTATTAAAGCGTTTTGTAAGTAAATTGTAAGAATCTTGAAGCTTTAAAAATTCAACGTTAGACTCGTGATAAGAATGATTATCTACCTCATTTACAGTCTCAGCAATATTTATAGAGAGATCATGCACATCATCACATATATTCACAGCATTACAGTTATTCATTGCGGATGTAAGCTCATTCGAATAATTAACATTCACAGTAGTAAGCACATCACACGAAATTACTTGGGACAAGAATCGGTCATACTCGGATAAAATCTTTTCCTTTTCAATTAATTGTAGTTCGTAAGCGGTGTCCATTTCATAAAACACTTTTTGAACTTCTTTAATTTCAAAATCGAGATTTTCCGAAAGAGATGCAAAACTTCGTTTTAGATTTTCGACAAAAGGGTTGATCTCATTCTTAAACACCTCGTTCATGTGTTCGAAACCCATTCTCCGGCGTTTAGACCATTTGAAGTCGTATATTCCCGGATGACCTTGTCAAAACTAGCAAAGTATTGATTAATCTCTTGCAAGTTTATCCATACAGTGCTAATAGGTGGAAGATCCTTTGGAATTTCCTTAGGTCCTTCCATTTTGACAAGTGTAGGAAGTGTACTAGGGTTTTCTTCATTTAACATGTAGGTTGGTGTTGTGATGAGATCTTTATCCATATGGAAGCGAATTCTAAAGTCTGTTTTTGCAAGCTCTTGATTCATTTTAAAATAATCACACTGGGGATATTTTGCAAAGTTGTATGTCCGACTCTCATCAACTAGATCCTTATTCGTGCAATCCTCGAAAATAACAATCGGATCTAAGACCAATCCTAATTTGGTTGCATCATAAAGTCTTGGATTATGGATAAAAACTTGTCTTGCATACCGTGTGTAAAACCCGCATGCTTTTACCATGAATAGTACACTTAAGATCGTACGTATTAGATTTAAACTTTCCTAATATAGCATAATTACGATTACGTGTTAGGATTTTACGTATTACGTACGTGTTAGAACATGATAAGTATTTACTACGCACGATCAAGTAATAATTATTTAACAATAAGTAATCACGAACATGCGATCATGAAATCATGAACGTAATTAAAACACAAACTATTATTAATTACGTATATATATTTATTACGAGCGTAATTAAATATATTAGATCACGGTATTTACGTAACGAGAACACTTAAAACACGAACACAAATAATCACAAACGTTTAACTTAACAACGAGACACGGAAAAAGGTACGGTACCCCAAGTGGGGCCCCTACCCGCGGCTACAAGGACAAATGGGCCAAGCCCATTTGTCAAATTCTACTAAAAGGGAAAAAGGGATTTTCACTACTCATTTAATTTTTACAGAAGATTTTTAGAAAAACCTAAAACCCTCCTCCCTTGTCTTCTTTGTTCCGCCACCCTAACACACCACAAGGAGGTGCTTTGTGATCTTGGATCTTGGAATTTTGCTTGGTGATCGTGTTTGTTCTTCATCCTTTTGATCCACGAATTCGGTAAACCCTTTTTAAACCTTTTATTTTGATTTAATCTTTTTATAAATCAAGAACATGTTATGTTTTTACAAAAACCTAATAATTAAACATGGATCTAACATGATTTGGGGTTTAATAAAATCAAAAGTATGTTTTAAGGGGTGTTTGTTTTTGGCCGCAGGCTGCACCGATCCCGAAGGGGTTTCGGTTTGGCAAAACCGACCACCACCAAGACCATACGGTCTTGGTTGGTGTGTGTGGGTCCCACGGCAGCAGTAAGACACGGGGTACCCCGATTTGGTTCGGGGTACGGTGTCGATTTCATGTCCGGTTCATTGTTTTTAGTTTTGATCCGGTTCATGGTATATGTTTAGTTTTTTATGTTTATGATCTTATGTTAAAAATTAAATTAATAAAATGATATGATTAATTTAATAACATGACTTAGGTTATTTTAATTATTATAATCATGAAATTAATTAACCTAAGTATTTTATATTTTAGACTTGTAATTAATTAATTATTTAAAAACCACGACTATAATTAATTAATTAACATGACTTAGGTTATATTATTAATATATAATAATACATGTTTTAACCTAAGTATTTAATTTTATTTAATTAAAAACATGTTATACTTTAATTAAATATTTTAACCTATAGTTTAATTAAATTACATGAAATAATTATTAAACTATACATTATATCATATGACTTAGAAAATAATCATGGAAACACTTAGGCTTATATACTTAGCTTATTTAACCAGCTTATTTCTAATTCTGGAAACTTTCTATTTTTTTTTGAAACTTAATTAAATAAGGCAGCTAATCTATTTATGGAAACCTTCTATTTTTAGAAACTTATTTATTTCAGGGAGCTAATCTATTTATGAAAACTTATTTAATTAAGGCAGCTGATCTATTTATGGAAACTTTCTATTTTTAGAAACTTATCTATTTTAAGCAGTAAATCTATTTTTGGAAACTTTCTATTTTTGGAAACTTTCTATTTTTGGAAACTTTCTATTTTTGGAAACTTTCTATTTTTGGTAACTTTCTATTTTTGGAAACTTTCTATTTTTGGAAACTTTCTATTTTGGAAACTTTCTATTTTTGGAAACTTTCTATTTTAGGAAACCTGCTATTTTTGGAAAGTTACTTATTATTAAACAGTAAGTATAATAATACATGAAATACCAGAAATACTTAATCAGATTAAACAGAATATAAGATAAACACAGTTTAAGGCTTTAAAACAGTAAAACATGGTAAGAACACATAAAATAAGCTAAGACATGACATTAAACCAGCTACGTATTTAGTAAGCAGATACTTATTCATGTATGTATTTATGTAGCACTAGTGATTCAGAAGTAGGATTTCTCTCAGTTCATCTTCTTTGTTCACTGGACATAAGGTATGGATTCCCGTCCTTTCAGTATGGACATTCTTTCCTTATTAGGATTCCCCGTATGCAGCCAACTGTTTTCCCGTAGTATAAGTTATGTGTTTGATTGCTTATGTTTAATTAAGATTACCTATAGCAATATACATGCATGACCAGTTTCACCTAGTTATGGAGGTACCATAACCATAACATTAGAGGCACTGATGTTATGACTTCACCACGGCGGAGTGATTGCTCGTGGCGTCCCTTCAGCTTTTGGTCAATTATATTATATTTATCATGTGTGGCATATGGGTGCATCCTAGTTACATGTTTTTAGTCAGGATTTCATGGTGAATGTGGTGTGTGCCTTGCATCCTTCACAAGGAGCTGATCCCTCCTACCCAAAAACCAGTATATTAAATTAGAGGCAGCCCCTCTAATTTGCATGATGAGGTCACCCCTCCAAGTATTCATGCACGGTGGATTTTCATGACCTATATTGGCTAATGGTAAAATATGATAAACAGTTTTTATAAGATAAACATAAGACTTTCAAACTATTAAACCAGTTTTATCAAGACTTAACCAGGTTACTCGGGACTTAGTTTTCTTCCGCTGTTATATGTTATATGCTTATCCTATTCATGCTTTATTGTACATCCGTGCACTGAGCGTATTTGCTCAGCCGTTTTCCTTTTCTATGTTCCCAAAACGGCAGGTACTCTGGGACGCTCGTAGACACTAAGAGTACGTGCATATGGACTGGAAGCTGTATAGCCTTCTTTACTTTATGCATTTCCTTTCTTATGATACTTATGCTTTGGACATTGTTTAGTCCTTTCCTTTATTATACTATGTTTGTGTGTGATGAGCTTTACTATTGGACTAGCAATGTTTGATTCCGGTATTTTCCTTTTATGGTCAAGTAATGTTTAGACATTTTTCCTTGTATGCTTTGATGACATGCCATAATTGCTGTGATATTTCCATTTCCAAAATGGGGTGTTACACCGTGGGTTAGGGGGAAGGTCTTTTTGACGCGATAAGTTAAACTCTCTAAACGATGCGTCAAATAAGTGCATTAGTTGAGAGGCAGCGTATTGTCTTAAAAGCAAATAATCTAAACTCTTAATTCTATTAGCTGCATTAATTTCCATTTCATTCTTTTTAGACTCGAGTAATTCAAAATCTGTTTGAAGTTTGTGAAAATTAGTGACCACTAACTCTTTTTCTTTAAGTTCGTTGGAAAGATTTTCTCTTAAGGTTTCAATTTCTTGCAAATGACCCATTTGTTTGTTTCGAAAATGATCATATTCGGGATTTGTTAGAACATTGGACGAAGGAACTAATTCCAAAGTTTGAACTTTTTCGTTGCACAAGGCAAGCTCAGTCGACAGATTCTTATTCGTAGCTAGGGTTTCTAAAAGTGCAGTATTCATTTGGCTAAGTAACTTTGCAGGAACCATGACCCAATCTTGTTGAGCAGGAATATGCGTATACGAAATGACTCCCGGTTGTGATTCACTCAAAGTCTGGGGACTTGCATTGATATTGCTATCATTGATTGTCTCCTCATTTGAAAGACTCACCACCGACGACTCATTCGGATCAGCACCCTCTTGCTCAACTTGGTGTGGTTGAATACTAGTATCAGTGGTATTAGTAAGTACCTCAGATATTTGATCAGACCCAAAGCTAGAGATAGTTGCCATAAGAGCTGCTTGAGCAGATTGAAGATCATCACAGTCTGAATCGTAAGCATCCATATCATCTGCTTGGTATGCTGCATTCTATGTAGTGAGAACTTCTTGTTCCGCAATCCCTGGATCAGCAAGAAATGCTAGCTCCTCTTCATCAAGTTCCTGTCCTTGTGCCTGAGCGTTCACCAAATAAATCTTCTCTGCAAACCATTGACCATCCCTTCTCCTCTTGGGTTTTGTGCAATCCCTAGACATGTGACCTTCTTCCTTACAGATGTAGCATGTAATCATTCTCAACTTACCTATGGAATTAGCCCGTGGAGGAGTGTTGACCATTGGAGCAGGATTGACCATGCGTGTACTGGTGGTTGATTTAGTGGGTCTCCCCTGATAAGGTTGAATAGGTTGAACCATTACCTTTCCATTCTCGATGATAGCTTGTTGTCGAGAATTGGATGAATTCCTCAGCTGATTGTTAGTAGGAATTGGTCCTCTAAATCCTCGTTTGCTCAATGTCCTTGTGAGATAAGCAGACATAGTGGCTAACACTTTAGCTGGGTCAGTTCCTTGTTTGAATTCAGGAATGGGAACCTCATCATTATCACAATACATTTCTTGGTCTTGTTGAGCGGCATAAGCACTAGAAGGAGTACTGATGTGGTCAGAATAACTTGGTGGATATGCTGCATTTTCTTGATATGGAGAGTATGATGACTGAGCATAGGGTGCAATGCTTTCTGGTGAATATGGGTGAGGTTGTGGAGCATATTGTGATGCTTGTGGTTCTCTTTGAGACAAAGGTGCATTAAACCGATATTGTTGCTGATGTGAGGTGGGTGGTTGTGGTAGAATCGAATATTGGGGGAAGCTTGGAGTCATGTACGGTGATGGATGATAAGCTTGGTGTCCCATGATATAAGGAGTGTTGTTATATGACAAGCTTGGTTGATTTGCCATCAAAGCTAAAGATTCAGGTTACATACCTCGAGGCGTACGGTGCATGATCCCGTGTTTCTCATGCTGCTGAAGAAAAGCATAGAGTTGATCCAAATTGTACTTATGCAAATCCCTAGTTAACTTAACATCAGTAATATACTCACCCCATTCAGCTTGAGGTAAAGTATTCAAAAACTTGGTGTTAACCTGGAAGGGAGCAATCACGAGATTGTACACATTCAAATCATTCATGAGAGTAGTGAATCTGAAGTAGTAATCGTGAAGCGTTTCCCCTGGACTGTACGTGAACCTATCAAACAGATCATACAACTGACATCCGCGTTACTGTTTAGTAAAAGACGTACCTTGTAGAAAAACCTGTAGACGTTCCCATAACTCCTTTCCAACCGTATATTAACTTACCATTCGATAGATGTCATGTGGAAGAGCTTGGAGAATGGTTTGAAGAGCCTTTTCGTCTGCATCGGCAATAAGTTGTTGAGCTGGCGTAAGTTCTTCAAACTCCCGTGGTCGAGTCACATTGTTAACAACGATGGTACCATAATCAAGTGGACTATTTAGAATTGACTTGACCATAAGCCTCCCATATGTCGATTTTCCCTTAATGTATGACATCATACGGCCTTGCCATGCTTCAAAGACTTCTTTAATGAGCATTGGAGGGCGATTATCAGTTCTCGTAATGACGGAAATATCCGTAAGTGATGTCATTTGAGGCATTAATGAACTCGGATTCATTTTGATCACTTTAAAGAATCAAAGATTATCGGTTGATCGAGCAGTGAAGTAAGGTTGTGAGTTGTGTTGAGTTTTTGTGTAAGAAAACAAGATTAAATCCTCTAAAAATCGTCGAAAAAACAAGTAAAATATCCCTTGGTTCGGAATAATTAAGTTGATTCGGAATATCACTGATCCGGAATAGTTGTTGATTCGGAAATGATTTGGTTCGGAACTTCCTTGATCCTGAACAGTTGTTGATTCGGAAGAGCTTGGTTCGGAACTTCCTTGATCAGGAACAGTTGTCGATTCGGAAGAGCTTGGTTCAGAACTTCCCTGATCCGGAATAGTTGTTGATTCGTACAGACTTTGGTTCCGAACTTCCCTGATCCGGAATAGTTGTTGATTCGGAAAGGCTTTGGTTCGGAACTTCCTTGATCCCGAATAGTTGTTGATTCGGAAAGACTTTGGTTCGGAACTTCCTTGATCCGGAATAAACTGTTTGGTTCGGAATAAACTGGAAGAGCTAGTTCGTATGTTTAACAGTCGAATAAGAATATTAAGAACGAACCCAGATTTTTACCAAATTACCCGAAAAGTTTTGTGATTTCAACCAAAATAAGTAAAACCCAATACTTATCTACTAATCCCAACAACAAAATCACCAAAAACTTCAAGAATCAAGATAGATTTTCCTAAAAACACTAATACAATCAAAAACTAAAAAACAACACAAATCATTACCTTAAATCACCCCATGGCTCTTGATACCAATTGAAGAATTGTGATAATCTTATGAATCAATAACGTGGGTTGATGGTTTTAGAGAGAGAAAGTAGTGAGAGAAAGTGAGAGACAAATATGTGTTTTTATTTAATCAAAAGTGAAAACAACCAACCAACCCTTTCCATGGTGGAAAGGGGTATTTATATCCAAGCAACTAATGGACTTGGGCCGGCCCATGACAAGCCCATGGGCCGGTTTTACTTAACAAATTAAACAAATAATTAACTACGAGCTATACAACATTCAATAATATTGTGGAGTGACCGATACTTCTAATATACGTTAAAAACGTATTTCTAACAACTTACATTAGGGCTTTGGTTTGTCATGAATGTTTATCACCCTCAAGTTTCACGTTCTCCAAACCAAGCTTAAAAATGAGGTCATTGTTATTATAAGTTAGCAAACTAACACAAACCCATGTGGCCCAATTATTCACTTAGACTCCCTTATTCCTAGGTGTATTTCTTATATTTTATTATTGACTTGAATGATCACGAGGATGCATTGTTGACTTATTTCGATAGTTTATTTAGGCTAAAAATAAAGTAGGACGATTTAATCAATAGTTAGCTAAAGGACAAAATCTTTTAAAACTGCTTCTCGAAACCTCATAAAGTTCATATCTTTGCATAACTCGCTTCACGATTTGAGACCTTTCTTTGACCGATATTTGGCATTGACTTCATACTTCGAATCTTGAGAGACGTTCTTGAAATTATGGTCTTCTCTTCATAATAGGGATTTCTTCACTTGAAGTTTTTGAGAGATTCTTCATACTTGGACCACGACTTCTTCATTTTTCTCGAATCTTTATTTGGGATTTTGATATACAACGATCCGTCTCCTTTTAGGACTTGGATCTATTTATCCTCATACCTTGCTAGGGTCTTTTCGGACAGATTTCTCCATGATCTTTACGGGAGTATTTGCTTTTTGTCGTGTGTCTCGATCCTTCATATTGATTTTTGATAAATGATTCTTAACATCACTTTGGATCTTTAGCAACAAAATGTAGCCCTCATGTCTTGTTAGGACTTTTTCGAACTCGCCAATCTTCGCATCCCGCTTCAATAAGTTTTGACATGGCTATGAACTCTACTTAATACCGAGCAACTTTTAAACGATCTTGGGCTAGAAGCTAAGTAACTTTTCAAATCGTACAACCTTACTTATTGCAATTATATTTATTAACAAGCGATGGGAGAAAAAGCTCATAATTAACTACATAAATTCATGAAAGAATACCAAACTTATAATTGACTCTATCATCTCTCGTTCTCCACAATTTAAAATCTCAAGGAATGAGACTCGTGGATGCTTAGCCAATTAAATCAAAGTTTTGGGTTTTCAAGTCATCTATAGGATCTTGCAACTTCTTAGACTTTTTCAAGTTTAGAATTCGCATTTTAAAGTTCCCTTGATAAACGAATTTCTAGGATCAATTATAGGACCTTGCGAAAAGTTCTTGTTCTTAACCCATAAAGTTAAGACTTTCGCGTTTTAAAGTTATCTATATAAAAGCCTAGCAAAACTTGATTTAAACACGTTAAGGATACTAGCAAGAGTAAACTTGGATAAGTAAACTCGGGTTGAGTCAAAAGATTCATGACGGGCCTAATATATCAAAGATGTCTAAACTTATCAAAACCATTTTATTAAAATTTATTCTAGCAATGAAAGAAGATAAAGATAACAAAGGGAAATACAACTAGGCCATAATAGATCAAAAAAAATTTTAAAATGTCGAAAAATCAATTTTTCGGTTAAAATGAGGACAAATTCATGGAAAAACCCACTTAACTTCGACAGAAGTCCCCCTACACTTAAGATAAACATTGTCCTGAATGTTTAATCATGTGGAAGTAAGCTCCCCTACACTTAGGACATTGTGCACGTTGTTTAACTCTTGCTAAGGAAGAGACAACTAAAGTGATTCCTATTACAATATTGAAGAATATAAAATAGTGAATCAAAAGAGTTTAGGATAGAACCGGGAAGACGGGTACACGGAATCACGGGTCATCAAAAGAGTTCAAGAATGGATCTTTGAAAGCTCGAATCCATGCACATCATAAGAAAGAAAACAACAAACACATACTAGGGTCTCCCCCTACACTTATTATAAAAACGGATAAAAGGATAGATACTCGGGCTTGCTTCCCGAGAAGCACTTGTTTTTGTTCACCGAGTCGTGAGTCTGACTCGACCTTGATTAGAATGGTAATAACCTTGAAGAACAGCCACCGGGATCAAATACATGGTTTTCGTCCATCAAATAGCACAAGCTTAAGGTGAACAAGACAAGCCAAAAAAGAGTAGGCAGGGTTGTCTTAAGCAAAGATTAAGCACGGTGGTAGAAAGTATGATGAAGTGCAAGCATATCTCCATAAGTTCCAAAAATCTTTCCTTTTATTTCATCAGATGGATACTGAGATGTCTTAAAAATTGAGATACCCGGATCGAACACCTTTTCCTTTAGGGGAAAATAAGACTTAGGCTCAGTAGACCTTGATGATTCGCCCATAAACCGTACAATCTCATCCGAAGAAGGTGGAAAGAGAGGTGTTAAGACATAGGTACTATTTGATATCGGTGGCGTACGGTTTCTTCTACTTTGAAACGGGTTTCTTAATATCCGAAGGAGGATAAAGACCATAATCAAAGTCCAAAGGATGAGAATCATTCTCATTGGGGAAGTATGTATTAAGAAAAGTAGCAAAATCTTCCTCAAATAAGTAATCATCCAAAGTAGGATCAAGCATTGTTGGCGGAGGATCTTCATCAAAAGTAGGAGTAAGGTCATCATTTGGATAATCACTCGAAAGAGTATCAACATCATCAAAGTCATCATAAGTTGGCATATCTTTATACTCTGAAGAAAAATCATCATAATCATCCACATTGGTACTAGAATCATCATCATAGATTGGTGGAGCATCATATATTGGTGGGTCATCCAAATTGGAGTGAGGAACTTTAGAATCTTCCACATTTTCTTGAAAAAGTGGATTATCATAGATAGGCTCGAAAAGAGGGTTGTTGTAGACGACAAAATCATCAAGCTTTGTACTTTACAAAGGAGTTGTATCAAGCTCGTCTTGAAGCACATCAATCATATTCGCCGATTCTCTTCCATTTGATTTGTTTGTGATCTTCCCCATTTTGAAAACTTGTGCATCATTTCCGACCCTTAGAATTAGTTCTCCTTCGGCAACATCGACTAAATCTTTTCCGGTTCTCAAGAATGGTCGTCCAAGTATTAGCGGAATACGAGGGTCCATTTGATAGTCAAAAACAACAAAGTCGACCGGAAAAGTGAAGGTACCTACTTTAACAAACACATCTTCAGCAATACCAACGGGGTAAGCGATAGTTCCATTTGCTAGCTCAAGAGTCATCTTTGTTGGTGTAAGATCGGGTAATGATAACTTCTTCCAAACACTTAATGGCATCAAATTTATTCTTGCCCCGAGATCGGCTAAGGCAGTAAATTATTCAACTTTGTTAAATGTAAAAGGAAGCACAAAACGACCGGGATCTCCAAGTTTTTCTGGAAGTTCTTTAAGGAGGACTGCAGAACAATTTTCATTTAAGCGGGCGTTGACAAGCTCAACCATCTTCTCCTTCTTACTAATCAAATTTATAAACATCTTAACGAATTTTGGCATTTGGGCAAGAGCTTCAACAAGGCTAATGGTGATGTTCACTCCAGAAATCTTTTTCAAAAAGTTTGTCACTTGAATGTCATCCTTGGTGAGAAATTTGTACTTGTCTAACCGAGATGGATAAGGAATATTGGGCTTAGGAGGTGTAGGTGTAGAAGGTGGGGATGATGAGGGTTTTGTCTTTGGTACTTCTTCCGTAATAGGTGAAGACGGTAATGTAGAACTAGTACTAGGCGTGGAAGTAGGAGGAATAAATCGGAGTGGAGGAGGTGTAGATGTACTAACTGGGGGAGGGGTAGATGGTCCTACAAGAGTTGCTCCACTGCGTGTAGTAATAGCACTCACATTAGCTCTTGGGTTGGTCACGGTCATCGAAGGAAGAGAGCCTGAAGCAGAAGGTTGAGTGTTTTGGAAGAAACTAGCCATCATATTCCTCAAATCATTCGTTTGATTGCTTAAAGAAGTTTTCATATCATTTCTAAGCTCGGTTCGAATATCATTCCCTTGTTTAGTGATATCACCTTTCAAGTTAATAATTTGGCTTTGAAAGTTTTTCACCACCTCTCCATGGGTCCTCATGAAAGTTTCAACATCACGATTAAATGTCGTGGGTTGAGTGAGGGGTGGAGCTTGGTGAGCGGGTGGGTGATATGGAGTAGAAGCTCGAGGTTGGTTTGGATTGCTTTTATTGAAGTTGTTTGGGTTGTGGTTTTGAGGAGAAAAACCGGGTGAAAGAAAGTTGTTGGAACAATAACTTAGCAAGTTACGATCGCCTTGAGGTCGGGCTGGATAGCCTTCCGTGGAATATTTACCGTGAGCCGCATACACGTTTTCCGGATTGTAATGAGTAGATGGACAATCAATGTATGAATGAGGACCACCGCAAGTCTCACAAGAAAGTTCTACAGCTTTAACTTGTTGAAATTGATTCGTAGCCATGGCGAAGAAATTTTTGCTCATTCCGACTATTGTGCGGGTGAGTTCAGTCATCTTGGGGTTTGATGAAGTAGAAGAAACATTAACCCTCGGATTATTTCTTGAAGATGCGGATGAATCCCAATTTTTGTGATGAGTGGTCATGTTCTCGATTAGCTCTCTACAATACTCGGGTCTTCTTTTCATAAACGTACCACCGGCGGCCGCATTAATCGTATCACGATCACGAAAAGTTAAACCATTGTAGAAAGTATCAATTAAGGTGACGGGGAGCATATTATGATTTGGACAACGATCGATCAAAACATTATAACGTTCCCAAGCATCGAAAAGATACTCATCAGGTTCTTGAGTGAAACCACTGATTTGATTACGAAGGCTCGTTACCATGGATGGTGGAAAGTAGCGCGACAAAAATCGTTGAGTCATTTCGTCCCATGTATGAATTGAATTCTTTGGAAGACGATCAATCCATTTTTCGGCATGGTGGGATAAAGTATGTGGAAATAGATAAAGGCGAAGAAAATCCGTGGTAACTCCGGGAAATTTCATGCTTTGAGTGACCGTAAAGAATTTGTCGAGATGTTTGTTGGCATCATCATCCGGCAATCCGCGAAATGGACAAGTATTTTGAACTTGTTGGATCATGTGATGCTTCAACGAAAATTCGGGAGCCGTGATTTGCATCGGCGCAATCGGTCCTCCACGTCCATTCATTGTTAGTTGACATAGCTTCTCCATCGTACGAAGGTCGGGTTGAGGGGCATGGTTGTTATTATTCATATTGGGATGAGGTGGGTTGTTATTATTATTATGAACACCGACCATATCTAGGTCTCTACGAGTGTCGGGCTCAGGATAAGACGAAGATCGAGTACACATACACAAAAAAGAAAATACAATATTTTTGATTTTTTTATCTTTTTTAGTTTTTATGGATTTTTTGAAAATTTTATAATTTTTAGGATTTTTGAAAAATTTTATGCTTGAAAATAACGTTCCCAAGAGAAGGGATCCCAAAATCCAACGTGTCTCTCACAAAAAAACCGTTAATCTTCACGAAAAGAGCCGGCAGCGGCACCATTTTAATAACTGATTTTTAATAAGAAAAATTGTTCTTCGTTTCTAATCGAATTTATCCGGTTAAAAGTGTGACTCAGTCGTCTTTGGTGGATAAAATAAAAGGTTGTTGTTGTCTATAACAAGTAAAAAGTAAACACGAAAAGTATTAAAAATAACTAAAGTCAAATGACTAATAATAAAGAAAAAAGGAAAATATTAATACGAAAATTAAAACGAAACAATTAATAAAAATAAAACTGACAATAAAAATAAACTTTCAAATTAAAATAAAACTTACTTAATAAAAATAAAGGAAATTGGATTATAACGCTACTTTAAAAAGAAACGAAACAAATATTAAAACGGGCAATTAATAAAAGTTAAAAGTAAAACTTTTCGATAAAATACTAATATTAAAATTAGCGGAAAAATATAACTAAAAATAACTGAATTTCAGAATAAAAATAAAAACGACTTTCGGATAAAACTAAATCGAATACGGAGCAGTTGCTTAACAAAAAGAGAAATGTCTCCCATGGGGAGACAATGAATTTGGCGGGAAAAGAAAACAAGCTAGCAAGCTAGAATGACATTTCACTTCGAAATATTCTTTTTTCTCTAATACTTCGCAATTTGTTTCTTTTTTTTATCTATCTTCGGAATTTTTTTTTATAAAGAACTTCGGAATTTTTTGTTTATTTACTTCGGAATAACATTGCTACATATCTTCGGAATATTTTTAATAAGGAACTTCGGAATAAATTTTTTACCAAACTTCGCAATATTTTATATCATATACTTCGGAATTTTGGGAAAAAGAACTTCATAATATTTTAAAAGCGAACTTCGGAATATATAAAAATGATTTAAACTACGGAACACTGATAACTTCGGAATAATACTTGTAAAGAACTTCCAAAAATATAAAAAAATGAACTTCGCAATAAAATCAATTATTCACTTCGGAATATTACCAAAAATTCCAAAGTGACTTAAGAAAATTAAAACCCTCTTGGCAACTTAGCAATAATCAAAAGAATTCCGAATCGCGATCTTAAATTCTAGGTAACCAAAAATAAGCCAAATAATCTAAGAAATAAGCTAATCAAAACACCAAATAAGATCTAACAATCACTAAATCAATCAAATCAACAAACTTTATTCAATAAAAATCACTAAAACTATAAAACCCACTTAATTAATTAAAACCAAATCAACCAAAACTATCAAATAATCTATAATCCAATAAGCAAACAAGCATAAAGATTAAACAATCAAGAAAGGTAGAATCATATTAATGTAAAAAGCTTGAAATTAAAATTAAAGATTAAAGATTCAATAGAAACTTACATGATAAACTTGAAAGGAAGAACAATAATGTAAACACAATATGAAAAGTGCTTGAAAAATAAAGTGGAGAACTAAAGATGAATTTAGATAACACCTCAAAAATGAGGTTGAGGTCTTCTATTTATAGGGGAGAGTTGGTAGGTGGTTGTGCTTCTTTCTTTCATTCTTTTGTCTTCTCGTCTTTCGTCTTTGACAATAAACTCGTCATTCTCGACTTTGTCTCGAGATTTGTCGATAAATAAACTCGTCTTATAATTTCTTAATTAGTTAGATTTGGTTCTTCGACTTCGTTAAACTTCCGTCTTTGGTCTTTTTCTTCGATAAAAGCCCGTGAAAGCCCGTGTTTTCTTTCTTTTTCATATTTTGATCCTAAAACACAACAAAAACACAAACCACGCATAATTCCGACATTTATGACATAAAATACACGTTATGGTCTCATTTTTAATTGTTTTAAGTGGTAAAAGGATGGGTGTTTTCACACCTATCATATGCCCGGAAGTTCTTCTAGAAATACGTCTTGGAATTCTGATACGATCGGCTGATTCTGGATAGATGGAGCTTCAGCCTCCAAATCATGAACAGTAGCAAGATAGCCCTCACAACCATGTGACAGTAGTGCACGTGCTTGCAAGGTCGATATGATTTGTACAGACCTTCTGGGTACGAACCCGTTGTGAATGTACTCTGGTGCATTAGCATCACCGAAGACGACCCGATATGTATGGAAATCTATGGTGGTGTGCTCTTTGGATATCCAGTCCATGCCTAATATCATGTCAAAATCGCACATATCCCGAGGAAGTGCGTCAACAGGACGAATCTTGTCGTCAAACTCTAGGGGAAGGCTCTTGTACACATGGGTTATGCGTACAGCTTCTCTTAAAAGCGTGAAATGATTAGTACATTATCTTATGGCATAGGGGATATCTTAACATTCTTAGCATAAGCAGTAGAAATGACCGAATGAGTAGCACCCGTGTCAAATAAAACACATGCAGCTTGACCATACATATACAAGATTATAGTGATGGTACCTGTAGACTTGTTAGCCTGGTCACGAGAAGTCGTGTAAACGCGTCCACTAGTAGGAGGCGGCTTGGAATCAGCATGTCCAGATGTGCCCTCCATCTCGCCCTTGCGGCAGTCCTTCATGCGATGACCAGTAAGGCCACACTTGTAGCATGCGTCGCTGTCGCGACAACATGGCCCTGGGTGCCTACAGTTGCAGGTAGTGCAAAGAGGGTGAGTATACCCTCCAACAGGTACAAAAGGACATTGTAGAAAATCGTAAGATGTAATACCAGTGATAGCTGGACGGTTAGGCTGTGAACCTCTTTGGTTCTGCTCCCTCCCGTTACCATGATTCCTGGTAGAAGATTGCTAATGTGTGATAGGTTTGAAAACACCCATCCTTTTACCACTTAATTCTGGCTAAAACGAGACCAAAACACGTATTTAATATCATTTGTTTGGAGTTATGCGTGGTTTTTGTGTTTATTGCGTTTTCAGAGTCAACCGGATGAATATTGAAGAAAACATGGGATTGCACGGGTTTTATCGAGGAAAAAGACGCAAGACGAAGTCTATTATCCAAGAGATGCAAAAGATTTGAAGTCATTGTGCCTATTTGAAGATTTATCGAAGAATAGAGCCAAAGATGGAAGATTCATATATGTCGAAGAACTCGAGTCTATTAAACAAAAGATTATAAGACGAGTTGGAATTATTCACCGGCACTTCTCAAAATCTAAAGTCGGAAAACGTTTATTTAAAGAAACGTGAAGACTAAAGAAGAAAGAAGAAAAGAAGCCCAAACCAAAGCCCATTCACAAGCCTAACATCACACGCCTATAAATAGGACTTTACTTCACAAAATTTGCACTTAGTTAGTCTTAGTTAGTTTTTAGTTTTTCATTCTCTCTAGTTTTAGAGAGAGAAAGTTCTAAACTTTCTCTCACTAGTTTTCATCTTTTTCTCTTTCAATAACAAACCTTTGTATTGTTTTTCATTAATCAAGTTTAGTTTCAAGCTTTTAATCTTTAATCTCATTCTTCCTTTCTTTGATTTTGATTGATTTTGGTACAAATCTCGTATGATCCGTGTTGTTCATCAAGGATTTTGTGCTTAAAAAGTTAATCTTTTTATGTTTCCTTAAGTTTCTACACGAATAAGCTTTAAGATCTTTGTTCTTATTGGCTTTTTTGTTGGTTTTGCTTATTCACTTTTTAAAGCTTTCTTAAAAAGTTTATCTTTTTATCATTTGATTTATGTTTTTGCTTATTTGAAGTTTAGATAAATTGTTATTTGAGCTTATTTAATCCGATTCTTTATGGATTCGTGCTTGTTTGGGTATTAGCTTATTCCATAGCTTATTCCCTAGCTTATTTCTCGGATCAAAGAGTGTTCGGAAAGGGTAAAACCCTTTTCCGACTACGTATTCCGACCAGCAGCACCCTTATTCCGATCGTCAGATCGGAAAAGGGTTTTGAAGTTTCCGATTGGCCCTTTTGTTCGTATTCCGATTTGGACTTCCTTTTAAACTTTCCGATTGTGGCTTATTTGCATGATATTCCGATTAGCACATTTTTCCAATCATTCCGATTAGTGTATTTTCCAATATATTCTGATTAGCTAATTTTTGATTATTCCGATTTGCCATTTTAAGATTATTCCGATTACCTCTTTTCCCAACATTCCGATCAGACGATTGGAATATATTCCGATTGGGCCTAGTTCGATTATTCCGATCTGTACTCGTTTTTAAGATATTCCGATCTTACTTTCTTTTAGTATTTTCCGACGAAGTTCATGTTTTTACAAAGTTTTCCAAGTGTTAGTTTTTATTGAATGTTCATTTATTTTTCTAAATTTGTCGTTAAGTTTTCAAGCATTTATTATTAAACTCGTCTAATCTTTTAAAGCTTTAATTTTACTCTTCGACACTTACTTAATTGTTATTAGTTCAGAATAGATAAACAAACCAACTCCTTTTTATCAACCAAGAACAAATAATTCCACTTAGAGCCGTGATCAATTCGAGGAGATACCGAGACAAATCTAGAACCCCATACAAAACGCATGCATTAAATGGCGCCGCTGCCGGCTCTTCTCGTTAAGATCAACAGTTTTTTGTGAGAACTTGGATTTTGGGATCCGTTCACTGTGAACGTTAATTTTTCATAAAAAATTTCAAAAAACACAAAAAAAAATATAAAATTTTCAAAAATCCTAAAAATTAAAAAACATAAAAACCAAAAATATTTCTGCTTTGTTTTTGCCTTGTTAGTTCTTTTACAGGTGCATGCATACACGATCAACGTCTTATCAAGAGCCCGAGCCTCTCGAAGACTTAGACATGGCCGGTGTACAAAACAACAACAATAACCCACCTCAAAACAATAATAACAATAACAACCCACCTTTCAACAATAATAATAACAACAACAATGAGCCTCTACCGGATAATCGCCCGATGATTGAACTTCTGCAAGCACATGTAGATGGCAACAACGATCCAATTGTCATACCTGCGTTTCCAGCCAACAACTTTGAGCTCAAATCCGGTTTTATCCAGATGGTCTCTGCTCAACCATTCTTGGGGCGTACCATTGATGATCCACATGACCATCTCAAGAGATTCTTGCAACACACTAATACGGTCAAATTCAATGGTGTTCCACAAGAGGTAATCCGTTTACAACTTTTTCCCTTTTCTTTAGAGGGACAAGCCCGGCATTGGCTTGCTAAGGAATCGCCACAGAGTATTCTTACGTGGACGGATTTGGAGACCAAGTTTATCAACTACTTTTTCCCACCCTCTCGTACTACCGCTTTGCGGAATGAAATCATTAATTTTGAACAAAAGTACGATGAGTCTTTTAGTGAATCTTGGGACCGTTTCAAAGATCTTTTACGAAAATGCCCACAACATGGTTTTACCAAAGTGCACCAAATTAACACTTTTTATAATGGTTTAAGCATGAATGACCAAGATTTACTAAACAATGCCTCGGGGGGTAATCTTTTGGCTAAGACTTCCAATGCTGCTGATAGGTGTGAAAACACCCATCTTTTCTACCACTTAATTACAATAATAACCGAGCCAAAACGTGTATTTTATGTCTTTTATGTCGGAATTATGCGTGGTTTGTGTTTTTGTTATGATTTAGGACGAAATTGTGAAAAGTGGAGAAAACACGGCATTTACGGGCTAATATTGAAGAAAAAGACGAAATATGAAGTCGAGAAGAAAAAGAGTGGAAAAAGAACGGAAGTCCAAGACCAATTCTGAAGATTTATCGAAGAAAAAGTCGAAAGACGGAAGTTTACCAAAAGCCGAAGAACTCGAGTCTTATTTATTGAAGAATATAAAGACGAGTTTAAAGAAATCCCGAGCCATAAGTCATTAAAGTCCAAGATTAAAGAAGATTCAAAGGCTTAAGGACTAATGGTGCAACTAACAAAGACATTAAGAAGGAGTGACCTAATGATGCAATTAAGAGAAAAGGAAGGAGGGGAGGAAGCTTCCTAATCCTCCCCTATATATAGATCATTAAGTTAATCTTTTTATTCTTGTTGGCTAAGGTGACAATTAGTCTTCCACCTTTACTTTTATGCACATTTAATTACTTGCACATTTATTTTATTGAACATTTACTTTACCTTGTCTTGCACCTTAATTTTCAAGTAAGTTACTTTTATCATTATTGCACCTTTACTTTACTTGTTTGATCTCTCATTCTACCTTTCTTTCTTGCTTGATCTTGTTGATTACATGCTTATTGTGTTGCTTATTTGATTAAAGATTGTGTTTTTATGCTTTTGATTGTTTTAGATCATTGATTTTTATAGCTTATTGGTGATTATCTTTAAATTTTTAAAGTTTTTGTAAAAGTTATTTTCGTATAAAAGTTGTTTTTCGTAAAGCTTATTCATTTCGTGTCTTAAAAGTTGTTAAATTTCAGTTTAGTAGCTTATTTTCATACGGTTTACCTTAGGATTTTCGTCTTGTGCTTATTAGAATTATAGCTTATTTTTCTAGCTTATTTTTCATCCATTTCATCGTATTCTGATCTGTACGATCGGAAAGTGGTTTTACATTCCGACCATAGCTCCTTGGCTTGGTCGGAAAAGGGTTTGCATATTCCGATTGGAGAGCTTTGGTATTCCGATCAGTGTGGTTATTGGGCATTCCGATCAGGTAAGTGTGACAGCATTCCGATTGGGGGTTCAGTCCTCATTCCGATTGAGGTGCTTGTTTGGATATTCCGATCTTAGGGTTCCGATCAGCATTCCGACCAAGGTTTCTACTATATTCCGATCAGAGGTAAGGAAACATTCTGACTGGTTAGTCTAATATATTCCGATCAGTGTAAGTGCCAGTTATTCCGATCAGGGGTTTATTCGATATTCCGACAGGTTTGGTTTGATATTCCGACGAGGTCTAATCGGAATATATTCCGATTTGTCATTGTTTTTCTCTAGTTAACTTTGTTTATTTTTCTTAGTTTACATTTTAGTACTTTGTTATTTTAATTCTCGTCACGCTTTACTTTTAAGTCATTTTATTATTTTACTTTTCAATGTTTTTAATATAGCTCCCTTATTTTTTTATTAGATTTAGATTTATTTTACGCCATCTTACTTTAACGACATTTACTTTTAAGTCTTTGCACATTTAAATTTAAAATCAACCAAAAATATTTGTTTCACCAAAAACGATAGAGTCGTACTTTAAGCCGGAAATCAATTCGATTAGACACACATCAAAGAACTTTAAATTTTTATACGGGTGTCAAAACCTTTGTATCAAATGGCGCCGCTGCCGGCTCTTTTCGTAAAGATTAACGGTTTTCTGTGAGAGACGCGTTGCTTTTTGGGATCCGTTCACTTGTGAGCGTTATTTTCTCGCCTTAAAAATTTCAAAAAACCATAAAAATTAAAAATTGATAAAAATCCATAAAAAGTAAAATTTTCAAAAATCCAAAAAGATTTTATCTTTATTGTGTATATATATTGTCTTTGTGTTTGGTTTCTTTTTCTTTTGCATTTTCAGGTGTATGCGTACTAGATCTTCTAATTATCAAGAGCACGAGACTCAAGAAGATTTAGCTATGTCAGGTGTTAACAACAACAATAATCCAGCGCACCTCAACAATAACAACAATGTTCTTCCACAGCCCGATCTTCGGACAATGGAGGAGCTTTGTCAACCTACCATGTTTGGACGAGGAGGACCGATTGCGCCGATGCAAATCACGGCTCTTGAGTTTTCGTTGAAGCACCACATGACTCAACAAGTGCAAACTAATCCATTCGCTGGAATGCCTGATGATGATGCCAACAAACACCTCGACAAGTTCATTACAATCACCCAAAGCATGAAGTTGCCTGGTGCCACAATGGATGTTCTTCGCCTACAACTCTTTCCACATACTTTATCACATCATGCCGAGAAATGGTTTGATCGTCTCCCGAAGAATTCTATTCATACTTGGGATGACATGACTCAACGCTTTTTGTCGCGCTACTTTCCACCATCCATGGTCACAAGCCTTCGCAATCAAATCAGCGGTTTCATGCAAGACCCTGATGAATCTCTTTTTGATGCTTGGGAGCGATATAATGTCTTGATTGATCGTTGTCCAAACCACAATATGCTCCCTGTGACCTTAATAGATACTTTCTACAACGGATTGACTTTTCGTGATCGTGATACGATTAATGCAGCCGCCGGTGGCACATTTATGAAAAGGAGACCCGAGGAGTGTAGAGAGCTAATTGAGAACACGACTACTAACCACAAAAACTGGGATTCCTCTGCTTCTTCAAGGAACAACCCGAGAGTCAATGTTTCTTCTACTTCAGCAAACCCTGAGATGACCGAACTCACCCGCATGATGACTGAAATGAGCAAAAGTATCACGCTTCTCGCTTCAAACCAACAACTACAACAAGTTAAAGCGGTTGCACCTTCTTGTGAAACATGCGGCGGTCCTCACTCATACACCGATTGTCCTTCGACTCAAGGAAATCCGGAAAATATGTATGCAGCTTATGGTAATTATTCACCGGAAAATTACCAAGCTCGACCTCAAGGGGATAGAAATCTGCTGAGTTACCGATCTAACAACTACCTTTCACCCGGTTTTTCTCCTCAGAACCAAAACCCCGCCAACAACTACAATAGAAGCAAGCAAATCCCACCAAGAGCTTCTAATCCTTATCACCCACCCGCCCAACAAACCCCACCCAGTAATCCGGATGTTGAAGCCATAATGAGAACCCACGATGAGAAAATCAAGAATCTACAGAGTCAAATTATCAATCTGAAAGGAGATATCACAAAGCAAGGAAATGAGATTAGATCCGAGCTTCGAGATAATATTCAATCCTCCTTCAGCAATCAAACCAATGATTTGAAGAATATGCTTGCTAGTTTCTTGCCCGCAGCTCAACCTTCTACTTCAAGTTCTTTACCTTCAAACACCGTCACCAATCCGCGAGCAAATGTGAGTGCTATTACTACTCGTATTGGAATTACCATTGTCGATCCACCAATCCCACCCCCATCATCTACACCTCCTCCACCACCATTTATCCCTACTCCTCCTACACCTAGTATTAGTGCACCATTACCGTCTCCGCCTCGTCCTGACAATGTCTCTAGGAAGGACCCTTCAACATCTCAACCTTTACCTACACCTGCACCTTCACCACCCAAACCCAATATCCCTTATCCTTCTCGTTTAGGCAAGACCAAGATGCTCACCAAGGATGACTCTGAAGTGACACGCTATGTGAAGATGATCTCTCAAATGAACTTCAACATTAGCTTTCTTGAAGCACTTGTCCACATGCCCAAATTTGTTAAAGCATTTAAGGAATTGCTTAACAAGAAGGAGAAGCTGATTGAACTCGCCAACACACGCTTAAATGATAACTGCTCTGCAGTTATTCTTAAAGAACTTCCGGAAAAGCTTGGAGATCCCGGTCGTTTTGTGTTGCCTTGCGTTTTCAACAAAACTGAAGAATTTACTGCCCTTGCTGATCTCGGGGCTAGTATTAATCTTATGCCTTTGAGTGTTTGGAGAACACTATCATTACCTGACCTCACTCCAACAAAGATGACTCTTGAACTTGCAAATCACACTCTCGCTTACCCCGTTGGTATAGCCAAAGATGTGTTCATTAAAGTTGGCACATTTACTTTCCCGGTCGATTTTGTCGTAGTTGATTATGAAATGGACCCTCGTATTCCTTTAATACTTGGTCGGCCATTCTTGAGAACCGGACGAGCTTTAGTTGATGTTGCCGAAGGTGAGTTAATCTTAAGAGTCGGGGATGATCCACAAGTTTTCAAAATGGGGAAGCTTACAGGCAAAACCTTTGGACGAGAATCAGTGAATATGATTAATGTGCTTGATGATTTTGTTGTCTACAACAATCCTCTATTCGAGTCCTGCAATGATAATCCACTTTTTCAAGATGATGTGGATGATTCTCTCTCCAATTTGGAACCTTCTCCTATTTACGATTCTCCACCGGTCTTTGATGCTTATGATGATGAATCTAGCTCAGATTCGGATGATTATGATGACCTTACTTCTGAGTATCCCGATCTGCCCACGTATGATGATTTCGATGAGGCTGATACTCTTTCGAGCGATTCTTCACATGATGAAGATCCTCCGCCATCACTCGATCCTACTTTGGACGATTACTCATTTGAGGAAGATTTCTCTGCTTTTCTTAATACTTACTTCCCTCATGAGAGTGATGCTCCTCCTTATGATTTTGAAGATTATCGTCTTGATCCTACTTTGGATTTGAAGCACATTCTTTCAAAGGAGAAGAAACCGGTCGACACCGACATCCGCAACACATATGAGTTAACACCTCTTTGTCCCTTCTGAGGACGAGGTTGTGCTTCTTCGTGGATCTTCTTCCCATTCTGCTGAGCTTGAGTGCTATTTTCCCTTAAAGGAAAAGGTGTTCGACCCCGGTATTGCAATCTTTAAGCCATCTCAGTATCCACCTGATGAAATAAAAGGAAAAATCCTTGGAATTATTGAAGACATGCTTACACCATTTCACCCTTGCTTCCACCATGCTCCATCGCTGCTTAAGGGAACCTTGCCTATTCTTCTTTGGCTTGCCTTGTTCACCTTAAGCCTCTGCTATTTGATGGACGAAAACTATGTCTTTGATCCTGGTGGATATGTTTCATGCTTCTTCCGTCGATAATCAAGGTTGAGTCAGGCTCACGACTCGGTAATAAAAAACCAAGCGCTTCTTGGGAGGCAACCCATGCATCTATCTTTTCGCTTTCTTTATCATAAGTGTAGGGGGGAGACCCGTTGGTTTGCTTTCCTCTCCTCTCTTCTTAATCAGGGATTCGAGCTTCAATAATCCACTCTTGATGATTCTTGACGACCCGTGATTCCGTATCCACTTCTTCCCGGTTCTATCCTAAACTATTTTCGATTCACTATTTTATATTTTCTCAATATTAAAATAGGAATCTCTTTAGTTGTCTTTTCCTTAGCGAGATTTAAACAAAGTGCACAATGTCCTAAGTGTAGGGGAGTTTACTCCCACATGCTTAAACATTGAGGACAATGTTTATGTTAAGTGTAGGGGGACTTCTATCGAAGTTAAGTGGCCTTTTCCTTGTATTTGTCCTCATTTTAACCGGAAAATCAATTTTTCGACATTTTTCAAAATTTTTGATCTATTTTGGCCTATTAGTTTTTCCTTTTGTATAGTTATTTTCTTGCCTTATTAGAATAATTTTAATAAAGTGGTTTTAATATTCAAACGTTGCGAATATTTTGACTCAACCCGAGTTTACTTATCTTAGTTTACTCTAGCTAGTATCCTTAACGTGCTTAAGTCAAGTTTTGCTAGGCTTTTATATAGGGAGCTATAAAACGCGAAAGTCTTAACTCTCACGGGTTAAGAACAAGAACTTTTCGCAAGTTCCTATAATTGATCCTAGAGAGTCGTTTATCAAGGGAACTTTAAAATGCGATTTCTAAACTTGAAAAAGTCTAAGAGTTTGCAAGATCCTATAGATGACTCGAAAACCAAAAACTTTGATTTAATAGGCTAAGCATCCACGAGTCTCATTTCTTGAGATTTTAAACTGTGGAGAACGAGAGATGATAGAGCCAATTATAAGTTTGGTATTCTTTCGGGAATTTATTTGAGTTAATTATAAGCCTATTCTCCCATCGCTTGCTAATAAATTTATCTGCAATAAATAAGGTTGTACGATTTAAAAAGTTACTTAGCTTCTAGCCCAAGATCGTTTAAAAGTTGCTCGGTATGGATTAGAGTTCATAGCCAAGGCATAACTTATTGAAGCGGGATGCGAAGATTGGCGAGTCCAAAAAGGTCCTAACAAGACATGAGGGCTATATTTTGTTGCTAAAGATCCAAAGTGATGTGAAGAATCATTTATCGAAAATCAATATGAAGGATCGAGACACACGACGAAAAGCAAAAACTCCCCAAAAGTCATGGAGAAGTGTATCCGAAAAGACCATAACAAGGTATGAGGATAAATAGATCCAAGTCATAAAAGGAGGCGGATCGTTGTATATCAAAGTCCAAAATAAAGATTGGAGAAAAATGAAGAAGTCGTGGTCCAAGTATGAATCTCTCAAAAATTCAAGTGAAGAAATTCCATTATGAAGAGAATACCATAATTTCATGAACGTCTCTCAAGGTTTGAAGTATGAAGTCGCTGCCAAATATCGGTCCGAGAAAGGTCTCAAATCGCGAAGCGAGTTATGCCAAGATATGAACTTTTTGAGGTCCCGAGAAGCAGTTTTAAAAGATTTTGTCCTTTAGCTAACTATTGATTAAATCGTTCACTTTATTTTCGGCCTAATAAACTATCGAAATAAGTCAAACAATGCATCCTCGTGATCATTCAAGACAACAATAAAATATAAGAAATACACCTAGGAATAAGGGAGTCTAAGTGAATAATTAACCCACATGAGTTCGTGGTAGTCTACTAACTTATAATAACAATGATCTCGTTTTTAAGCTTGGTTTGGAGAAAGTGAAAACTTGAGGATAATGATTATTCATGACATTTCCAAAACCCAAGGTATGCTTTTGATTTCTTTACTTTGAATGTTTATAATTTTCTATCTCTTTAATAAAGGCCAACGTGGATTGATGATGATGAAAAATGTAAACGTGCTTTGTAACTAATGCATTGCATGAGGACATTGCAATGGTCAAGTGTAGGGGATTTGATAGGTGTGAAAACACCCATCTTTTCTACCACTTAATTACAATAATAACCGAGCCAAAACGTGTATTTTATGTCTTTTATGTCGGAATTATGCGTGGTTTGTGTTTTTGTTGTGATTTAGGACGAAATTGTGAAAAGTGGAGAAAACACGGCATTCACGGGCTAATATTGAAGAAAAAGACGAAATATGAAGTCGAGAAGAAAAAGAGTGGAAAAAGAACGGAAGTCCAAGACCAATTCTGAAGATTTATCGAAGAAAACGTCGAAAGACGGAAGTTTACCAAAAGCCGAAGAACTCGAGTCTTATTTATTGAAGAATATAAAGACGAGTTTAAAGAAATCCCGAGCCATAAGTCATTAAAGTCCAAGATTAAAGAAGATTCAAAGGCTTAAGGACTAATGGTGCAATTAACAAAGAGATTAAGAAGGAGGGACCTAATGATGCAATTAAGAGAAAAGGAAGGAGGGGAGGAAGCTTCCTAATCCTCCCCTATATATAGATCATTAAGTTAATCTTTTTATTCTTGTTGGCTAAGGTGACAATTAGTCTTCCACCTTTACTTTTATGCACATTTAATTACTTGCACATTTATTTTATTGCACATTTACTTTACCTTGTCTTGCACCTTAATTTTCAAGTAAGTTACTTTTATCTTTATCTTTATTCTACCTTTCTTTCTTGCTTGATCTTGTTGATTACATGCTTATTGTGTTGCTTATTTGATTAAAGATTGTGTTTTTATGCTTTTGATTGTTTTAGATCATTGATTTTTATAGCTTATTGGTGATTATCTTTAAGTTTTTAAAGTTTTTGTAAAAGTTATTTTCGTATAAAAGTTGTTTTTCGTAAAGCTTATTCATTTCGTGTCTTAAAAGTTGTTAAATTTCAGTTTAGTAGCTTATTTTCATACGGTTTACCTTAGGATTTTCGTCTTGTGCTTATTAGAATTATAGCTTATTTTTCTAGCTTATTTTTCATCCATTTCATCGTATTCTGATCTGTACGATCGGAAAGGGGTTTTACATTCCGACCATAGCTCCTTGGCTTGGTCGGAAAATGGTTTGCATATTCCGATTGGAGAGCTTTGGTATTCCGATCAGTGTGGTTATTGGGCATTCCGATCAGGTAAGTGTGACAGCATTCCGATTGGGGGTTCAGTCCTCATTCCGATTGAGGTGCTTGTTTGGATATTCCGATCTTAGGGTTCCGATCAGCATTCCGACCAAGGTTTCTACTATATTCCGATCAGAGGTAAGGAAACATTCCGACTGGTTAGTCTAATATATTCCGATCAGTGTAAGTGCCAGTTATTCCGATCAGGGGTTTATTCGATATTCCGACAGGTTTGGTTTGATATTCTGACGAGGTCTAATCGGAATATATTCCGATTTGGCATTGTTTTTCTCTAGTTAACTTTGTTTATTTTTCTTAGTTTACATTTTAGTACTTTGTTATTTTAATTCTCGTCACGCTTTACTTTTAAGTCATTTTATTATTTTACTTTTCAATGTTTTTAATATAGCTCCCTTATTTTTTATTAGATTTAGATTTATTTTACGCCATCTTACTTTAACGACATTTACTTTTAAGTCTTTGCACATTTAAATTTAAAATCAACCAAAAATATTTGTTTCACCAAAAACAATAGAGTCGTACTTTAAGCCGGAAATCAATTCGATTAGACACACATCAAAGAACTTTAAATTTTTATACGGGTGTCAAAACCTTTGTATCAGCTGCTTGGGATGTCATTGAGAATAAGTCTCGTGTGCAAACCAAGAGTGTTCGGACCAATGTCGCTAGTGCTAGTACTAGTGACAGCGACAAGCGAATTGACAAAATCACTGCGCTTCTTGAATCGCTTGCTACCCAAACCGCCAGCAACACCAACAGCATCAATGCTAAAAATGCTCAAGTCAATGCTGTCAACCAACCATGTGAGATATGCGGGGGTCCTCACTCTTACACCACTTGTACCGCCACCCAAGACTACCCTTCTGAGAATGTGAATGCAGCATACGGTACCTATCCTCAACCCGTTTATCAAGCTCGTCCTCAAGGTGACCGCAACCTGTTTAGCTACCGCTCTAACAACTATCTCTCACCACCCAGTTTTACTCCTAACAACCGAAACCAACAACAAAACCTCAACCGCCCTCCTCAACAACAACAACAATCTCGTGGACCATACCACCTCACAAACAACAACATCCACCTCAAAGAAACAACCAAGTTTACCAGCAACCTGCTTATCAACCACCCGCATACAATGCTCCTTCCAACCAACCCACCGCATTACACCACGACATTGGAACCTACATGCGGACTAATGATGTGATCGTGGACAATCTCCAACAGGAAGTGCGCAACTTGAAAGCAGACCTGGTAAAACAAGGGAACGATATGAGAGCTGACATGAGAAACACTTTGGATAGTCAAACGAATGACTTAAAAAACATGATGGCTAGTTTCTTCCAAGGTAATCAACCCTCTTCTTCGGGTACTCTTCCGAGTAACACCGTTGCGAATCCAAGAGGGGAGATGAAAGCAATCACCACTCGCAGTGGCAAAGGTACCAAGGAACCCGAGCTTCCTATACCTCCACCGGTGATTGTGACTAAGGAAAACGAGTCACCTGCTCCTATTCCTCATCCTTCTCCTTCCCCAATTTCTCCACCTCTTACTTCTACCCCTCCTCCACCCAAGGATGTGAGTGATCATATTCTCCTAAAGCCTTCCTCTTCTTCCAATATACCTTATCCATCTAGGTTGAGGAAAGAGAAGCTCAAAAGCAAGGATGATATTCAGGTTTCGAACTTTCTTAAAATGTTCAAACAATTGAATTTCAACATCTCCTTCACTGAGGCTCTCGCTCACATGCCTAAGTACGCGAAAATGTTCAAAGATCTTCTTAGAGACAAGGAGAAGCTTCTTGATATTGCTAACACCCAACTTAATGAGAATTGCTCTGCAGTGCTCTTAAGGAAATTGCCAACCAAGCTTGGTGATCCGGGTTGTTTCTTAATCCCTTGTAACTTCCCGGGAGTAGAGAATTGCATGGCCCTAGCCGATCTAGGTGCCAGTATCAATCTAATGCCTCTAAGCGTTTGGAAGCAATTATCTCTCCCTGAGCTAGTCCCCACCAAAATGACTTTGGAATTAGCTAACCGTACGGTTGCTTATCCAGTGGGGATAGCCGAAGACGTCTTTGTCGGAGTCGACAAATTCACTTTTCCTGCCGATTTCGTTGTCGTTTACTACGACATGGACCCTCGTGTGCCATTGATCGTTGGTCGCCCATTCTTGAGGACCGGTCGCACTCTCATCGATGTTGAAGCCGGTGAGCTTATCATGAGAGTGGGCGACGATAAAATCGTCTTCAACATTGGAAAGTTGTCTAAACAACCATATTTATACGAGAGTGTTAATTGTATTGACATTCTGGATGAGGCTTGTGAAGAACACTTTATTGATGCTTGTAAAAATATTCCTACCTCTCTTCCCAATGTTGAGACCGTTTCCTCTATTGATTCATCACAGTCTCTATTTGGAGAAAGTGATTTCTTTTGGAAAGATCTTGAAGCCACCATGGGAGATGTGAACTTAGCAAATGACGATTCTCCCACCGATTGGGATGAAGACATGCGTTTCTTTGAAAACCTTCTCAAATAAGACAATCTTTCTCCACCATCTCCCTCGGTTATTGCTATCGATGCTCCGACTTTGAAAACGCCTCCCATCGAAAATCCTCCGGATTTAGAACTTAAGGAGTTGCCGCCCCATCTCGAGTACGTGTTCCTTGAAGAAAACAAGAAGTCGTCTGTCATCATCGCGAAGGACTTGAAAGAAGAAGAAAAATCTCGCCTCATCGCCGTGCTTAAAGATCATAAGAAGCCAATTGCTTCGAAAATTTCCGACATCCGCGGAATTGATCCGAACTTTTGTACTCACAAGATTCTCATGGAAGATGACTTTAAACCCGCAATCCAGAGCCAAAGAAGGGTTAATCCTCGCATTCATGACGTCATCAAACAAGAGGTTATCAAACTTCTAGATGCCGGCTTGATCTACCCTATTTCGGATTCGCCGTGGGTAAGTCCCGTCCATTGCGTGCCCAAAAAGGGCGGAATAACAGTTGTTTCCAATGAACACAACGAGTTGATTCCCACTCGTCTCGTTACTGGGTGGAGAGTTTGTATTGATTATCGCAAGCTCAATGATGCCACGAGAAAAGACCACTTTCCTCTTCCCTTCATGGATCAAATTCTCGAGCGTCTAGCTGGTAATGACTATTACAGCTTCTTAGACGGTTTCTCCGGGTATTTTCAAATTCCCATCGATCCCAAGGACCAAGAAAAGACCACATTCACTTGTCCCTATGGAACATTTGCTTACAAACGCATGCTTTTTGGTTTATGTAATGCTCCTGGGACGTTCCAAAGGTGTATGATGGCTATCTTCCATGACATGGTGGAAGACACTATGGAAGTATTCATGGATGATTTCTCGGTTTATGGCGATTCTTTCTCTACTTGCCTTGCCAATTTAAAACGTATGCTGAAGCGGTGTGAAGACACTCGCCTTGTTCTTAATTGGGAAAAATACCATTTCATGGTAAAAGAGGGCCTCGTGCTAGGACACAAAATTTCCAAAGCCTATCTTGAAGTGGACCGTGCTAAAGTCGATGTTATCGCTAAGTTGCCTCCACCTTCAACCGTGAAGAGTGTGAGAAGTTTCCTTGGTCATGCGGGCTTCTACCATCGATTCATCAAAGATTTTTCTAAAATCGCTCGCCCGATGACCCACCTCTTGGAAAAAGATACTCCTTTTATCTTTTCCAACGAGTGTATTGAAGCCTTCAACTTGCTTAAGGATAAGCTAACTAAGGCACCCGTCTTGGTTACCCCTAATTGGGAGCTGCCTTTCGAGTTGATGTGCGATGCTAGCAACTTTGCTATTGGTGCGGTTCTGGGCCAAAGAGTGAATAAACACTTCCAACCAATCCACTATGCTAGCAAGACAATGACGGGGGCTCAATTGCATTACACGACAACCGAAAAAGAGCTTTTAGCTGTTGTCTATGCTTTTGAAAAGTTCCGCCCCTATCTTGTCCTTTCCACCACAATCGTTTACACCGATCATTCCGCGCTGAAGTACTTGTTGACTAAGCAAGATTCCAAACCAAGACTTCTTCGCTGTGTTTTGCTACTCCAAGAATTTAAAATCGAAATTCGCGATAAAAAAGGAGCTGAAAACCTAGCCGCGGATCATCTCAGTAGACTTGAGGATCCTTACCAAGGGGATCATCCGAACAAAGAAATCAATGATTCTTTTCCCTTGGAGACCTTAATGTCTATCAACTCGACTGCTGATGAAACCCCGTGGTTTGCGGACATTGCAAACTACTTGGCGGGTGGAATTCTCGTTGACGGGTTAACATCCCAGAAAAAGAAGAAGTCCTTTAACGACATTAAGACTTACTTTTGGGATGACCCGTATCTTTTCAAACAATGTGCCGACTTGATTATTCGCTGATGTGTTGATGGACCGGCAACTTTAGAAATCCTTGA
Organism: Glebionis coronaria; assembly: GCA_025667525.1. Lineage (NCBI taxonomy): Eukaryota > Viridiplantae > Streptophyta > Magnoliopsida > Asterales > Asteraceae > Glebionis > Glebionis coronaria. The sequence continues at coordinate 387,553,688 of CM046882.1, forward strand.
CGCTTTCCACAAAGGACCCACCGGTGGTCACTTTGGTCCCAACTACACCGCCAAAAAAGTGTTTGAATCGGGATTTTATTGGCCCACCATTTACCGTAATGCTCACGAGATGGTTAAACATTGTGATGCTTGCCAAAAACAAGGCACGATCACACATAAAGACGAGATGCCTCAGAATTTCATACAAGAATGTGAAATCTTTGATGTTTGGGGTATCGACTTTATGGGGCCATTCCCTTCATCTAAAGGAAACAAATACATCCTTGTAGCCGTTGACTACGTCTCCAAATGGGTTGAAGCTAAAGCTTTAGACACTAATGACGCAAGGGTGGTTTGTAACTTTTTGAAATCGCTATTCGCTAGATTCGGTGTGCCTCGTGCCATTATTAGTGATCGCGGGACTCATTTTTGCAACGACCAATTTGCTAGAGTCATGGCTAAGTATGGTGTAAATCATCGTCTTTCCACCGCTTACCACCCACAAACTAATGGCCAGGCTGAAATATCCAACCGAGGATTAAAGCGAATTCTCGAAAGAACCGTGGGAGAGCATCGTGCCTCATGGGCTGATAAACTTGATGATGCTTTGTGGGCTTTTCATACCGCATACAAGACTCCGATTGGTTGTACACCATATCGTCTCGTGTACGGGAAAGCATGCCACCTCACCATTGAGTTGGAGCACAAGGCTTACTGGGCCTTGAAGTGGGCTAATTTTGATATCAACAAAGCCGGTGACCTACGCAAGATCTAACTCAATGAGCTGAATGAACTCCGTAATGAGGCTTATGAAAATTCTTTGATCTATAAGGAGAAGACTAAGCTCATTCACGACTCTAAGATTAAGAACCGAGAGTTCCAACTTGGAGACAAAGTTTTACTCTTTAACTCTCGGTTGAAAATCTTTTCGGGCAAGCTGAAATCTCGTTGGTCCGGCCCATTCACCATTGCCCAAATTTTTCCATATGGTACTCTCGAGCTCGCTCAACCTAATGGACCAAATTTTAAGGTGAATGGCCAACGAGTGAAGTTGTACTTTGGTGAGGACATCTCTTAGGAGATGATTCCATCCCTCACCACATTCCCCATGAACTAATTTTGGGTCGAGTCAGGCTCGTGACTCGGTTATCAAAAACAAGCGCTCCTCGGGAGGCAACCCGAGTATCTATCCTTTTATGTTTTAACCTCCTAAGTGTAGGGGGACCTATGTAGGTGTTTGTATTTGTGTGGTGATTTGATTACAGGGATAAGTGCACTCTTGGAATCTCTGAAGAACCGTGCTCCCGTGTTATCCGAAATCCGGTTCTATCTCTCAACTATCGTGATTCAATTTTCTTCATACTCACATTTGAAATTGATCACTTTAGTCGTCTCTTCCTTAACTTGAGTTAACCAACGTGCACAATGTCATAAGTGTAGGGGAGACTTTTCCCACATGCTTAAACATTGAGGACAATGTTTATATTAAGTGTAGGGGGGACATCTATCGAAGTTTTAAGTGGACTTTTCCATTAAAATGCCTTCATTTAACCGGAAAATCATCTTTTTCAACATGTTTCAAATTTTTAATTAACTTTGGCCATATAGTCGTAATTTTTAAATTCTTCTCGTTGCTTTCATATGTATATATCCCGCAATAAAGTCAAAAATATTAATAAAGTGGTGTAGCTAGTTTCGAAATCTTTGATATATTAGGCCCGTTGCGATTATTTTGACTCAACCCGAATAGACTTATCCAAGTTTATTCTAGCTAGTATCCTTAACCATGTAGACCTTCATTGGTTTATTAGGCTAAGTATCCACGAGTCTCATTACTTGAGATTTTAAATTGTGGAGAACGAGGAATGATAGAGTCAATTATAAGTCGGTATTCTTGCGCAAGCTCACTTAGTGTAACTATCTGCCTATTCTCCCATCACTTGCTAATAATTTATCTGCAATAAGTAAGGTCGTACGATTTGAAAAGTTACTTAGCTTCTAGCCCAAGATCGTTTAAAAGTTGCTCGGTAATGATAAGAGTTCATAGCCAAGGCATAACTTATGAAGCGGGGCGCGAAGATTGGCGAGTCCGAAAAGGCCCTAACAAGGCATGAGGATTCAATTTTATTGCTGAAGATCCAAAGTGATGTGAAAAGCATTATTCCCAAAATCAATATGAAGGATCAAGACTCACGACGAAAAGCAATCAACTCCCATAAAGATCATGGAGAAGTCTATCCGAAAAGACCCTAACAAGGTATGAGGATAAATAGATCCAAGTCCGAAAAGGAGGCGGATCGTTGTATCTCAAAATCCCAATTAGAGATTGAAGAATAATCATGAAGTCGTGGTCAACAAAGTTGGAGTACCCCTCAAAAGTCTCCAAGTGAAGAAACTCTATTAACGATGAGAAGACCATTATCTCAAGAACGTCTCTCAAGATATGAAGTATGAAGTACATGCCAAATATCGGCCCGAGAAAGGTCTCAAATCGTGAACCGAGTTATGCCAAGATATGAACTTTTTGATATCCCGAGAAGCAGTTTTAAGAGATTTTGTCCTTTAGCTAACTATTGATCAAATCGTCCTACTTTGCTTTCAGCCTAAATAACTATCGAAACAAGTCCAAAAATGCATCTTCATGATCATTCTAAGACAAAAATAAAATATAAGAGATACACCTAGGAATAAGGGAGTTTAAGCATATAATTAAGCCATGTGAGTAAGCGTTTGATTTGCTAACTTATAATAACAATGATCTCGTTTTTAAGCTTAGTTTGGGGAACGTGAAACTTGAGGGTGATGAATCGTCGCAGCACCGAAGCCCTAATGTAAGTCTTAGATCCCCTTGCAAGTTATTTCCACATAGCTATTTTCTATCCTTTTGTTTACTTTAAAGTTTTAATTTCTCTTAGTACTTTAATTTTTGTTTAGTAGTATTTTAATAAGGCCAAGGTTGATTGATTATGAGAAAAGTGTAAACTTGCTTTTTCGCTAAGCATTGCATTAGGGCATGGCAATTGTTAAGTGTAGGGGATTTGATAGGTGTGAAAACACCCATCCTTTTACCACTTAATTCTGGCTAAAACGAGACCAAAACACGTATTTAATATCATTTGTTTGGAGTTATGCGTGGTTTTTGTGTTTATTGCGTTTTTAGATTCAACCATATGAATATTGAAGAAAACATGGGATTGCACGGGTTTTATCGAGGAAAAAGACTCAAGACGAAGTCTATTGTCCAAGAGATGCAAAAGATTTGAAGTCATTGTGCATATTTGAAGATTTATCGAAGAATAGAGCCAAAGATGGAAGATTCATATATGTCGAAGAACTCGAGTTTATTAAACAAAAGATTATAAGACGAGTTGGAATTATTCACCGACACTTCTCAAAATCCAAAGTCGGAAACGTTTATTTAAAGAAACGTGAAGACTAAAGAAGAAAGAAGAAAAGAAGCCCAAACCAAAGCCCATTCACAAGCCCAACATCACACGCCTATAAATAGGACTTTACTTCACAAAATTTGCACTTAGTTAGTCTTAGTTAGTTTTTAGTTTTTCATTCTCTCTAGTTTTAGAGAGAGAAAGTTCTAAACTTTCTCTCATGTTTTCATCTTTTTCTCTTTCAAGAACAAACCTTTGTATTGTTTTTCATTAATCAAGTTTAGTTTCAAGCTTTTAATGTTTAATCTCATTCTTCCTTTCTTTGATTTTGATTGATTTTGGTACAAATCTCGTATGATCCGTGTTGTTCATCAAGGATTTTGTGCTTAAAAAGTTAATCTTTTTATGTTTCCTTAAGTTTCTACACGAATAAGCTTTAAGATCTTTGTGCTTATTGGCTTATTTGTTGGTTTTGCTTATTCACTTTTTAAAGCTTTCTTAAAAAGTTTATCTTTTTATCATTTGATTTATGTTTTTGCTTATTTGAAGTTTAGATAAATTGTTATTTGAGGTTATTTAATCCGATTCTTTATGGATTCGTGCTTGTTTGGGTATTAGCTTATTCCATAGCTTATTCCCTAGCTTATTTCTCGGATCAAAGAGTGTTCGGAAAGGGTAAAACCCTTTTCCGACTACGTATTCCGACCAGCAGCACCCTTATTCCGATCGTTAGATCGGAAAAGGGTTTTGAAGTTTCCGATTGGCCCTTTTGTTCGTATTCCGATTTGGACTTCCTTTTAAACTTTCCGATTGTGGCTTATTTGCATGATATTCCGATTAGCACATTTTTCCAATCATTCCGATTAGTGCATTTTCCAATATATTCCGATTAGCTAATTTTTTATTATTCCGATTTGCCATTTTAAGATTATTCCGATTACCTCTTTTCCCAACATTCCGATCAGACGATCGGAATATATTCCGATTGGGCCTAGTTCGATTATTCCGATCTGTACTCGTTTTTAAGATATTCTGATCTTACTTTCTTTTAGTATTTTCCGACTAAGTTCATGTTTTTACAAAGTTTTCCAAGTGTTAGTTTTTATTGAATGTTCATTTATTTTTCTAAATTTGTCGTTAAGTTTTCAAGCACTTATTATTAAACTCGTCTTTTAAAGCTTTAATTTTACTCTTCGACACTTACTTAATTGTTATTAGTTCAGAATAGGTAAACAAACCAACTCCTTTTTATCAACCAAGAACAAATCATTCCACTTAGAGCCGTGATCAATTCGAGGAGATACCGAGACAAATCTAGAACCCCATACAAATCGCATGCATTAATGTGTCAGAATTATGAATTATCACATGTAACATAAGGAAATGAGTAAGTGTAAGGACCTGCTGCTGTTGGAGTTTCCAGCGTTGTTATGGTAATTATCATTACCACCACGCCTATCCGTAACAGAACGATCTTGAGTCTGACCGTTACCCTTGGGCTGAGTAGGCTGTTGTTGAGTAGCCGGCTGAGACCGGTCCCAAGTCTTCTGCCTGAAAGATGCAGTTTAAAGAGAGATATAAATGTTGGATAATATTGAACGAATTCGAAATGGTCACCGCTGAATAACGAATAAATACATCTTCTCGGGTCTCTCTGCTTCCCCGAACTCCCCTCTTTCTTGCAGCATCTCCAGCTTACCTGCTGCATCAGCAACTTGTGCCACCATGTTGAAAGTAGCACACACAAAGTTGTTGGCGACCGATGTACGAAGGGCCCTACGGAAGTGGTATGCTTGCTTTTCGGCAGTACCTGCTGCTGCGCCAAGAAAACCAGCCAAACGAAGAAAGCGATGCATGAACTCGTTGCTGTTCTCTCCAGCTCTCTGCCTGATTCCGTGGTACTCCCTCTTCAGCTTGTCTTGCTCAGCCTTGGGGAAGAACTGTCCCATCACTAACTCCCTGAACTGAGCCCAAGTCAAACTAGCCACCCAATTGTCACCTCCCTCAGACTGCTTGACTACCTTCCACCATCCCAGTACATCACCTTCGAACTTTTAACAGGCGAACCTCGACTTAAAGACGGGGTCACAGCCCATTGCATCGAATATCTTCTCGATATGAGCCAACTAGCTTTCAGCTTCACTAGGGCTATCAGTTCTCTTGAAGGATCGAGGACGTTGCTTGTTGAATCTCTCCAGCCATCTGACCAATGTTGCTTGAGGAGGAGGTACTGGGTGTTGTTGCTGATTGTTGGTAGCCTGCAACTCAGCCCTGATTTCGTTCCTCAGCTGAGGAAGTAAACCTTGCATCGCAGCTTGGACTGCTGCATTAAGTTGTTCTTTCTCGCGTGTGAGAACCATCTGACAGTATAAAACAAAATACATGATTAAACTGATCAAACATAAAACATATACATGAAAAAACTTTATACCAATAAATCATGAGAAAAATTTATACCATTGTGTTGAGCTCAAAACGTTGAATGTTTTGTGACAAGCTCAACCCAAGATAGATTGCTCTACCCGTTGTAGGAAAAATTTTCCAAATTAAACATTTTCCTTTATTACAAATAGAAATGACATGTTTTGAAAGATATGTACAACTTTCATTCGAGCTTTATGTACACACCCGTGTTGTTATTGAGCGACATTTCTAGGTACGTCCATATTATTTGTAACAACCCATTTTGGTAAATGGAATGTCACGCGTGATTATGGCGTGTCATCAAAGCATACAAGGAAAATGTCTTAAAACATTACATGACCATAAAAGGAAATACCGGCAACAAACATTGGTACCCCAAAGTATAAGCTCATCACACACAAACATAAGTACTGTAAAGGAAAAGGACTAAACAATGTCCATAGAAATAAGTAGCAAAATGTATGATGAAATGCATCAAGTAGAGAAGGCTAGAAAGCTTCCAATCTATATGCACGTACACTTAAAGTCTACGAGCGCCCTGAGTACCTGCCGTTTGGGAACATAAATGGAAAACGGTTGAGCATAACGCTCAGTGCACGGATATACAAGTATGACATGGAATAACGTAAGTATATAAGACTAATAGCAGCGGAATATCATAAGTTCTAAGTAATCTGGATTCATGTTCATAAAACTGGTTTTATAGTTTGAAAAGACTTATGTTTTTATGAAAATCTATTTAATTAGCCAATTAACGCATATAGGTCATGAGGTTCCACCGTGCATGAATACTTGGAGGGGAGACCTCGTCATGCAATTAGAGGGGTTGCCTCTAATTAAATAGTCTGGATAGGAGGGATCAACTCCTAGTGAAGGATGCAAGGCACACATCGCATTCACTTTGTTAATACTGCTAAACATGTAACTAGGATGCACCCATACGCCCCACATGAAAATATAATATAATGGCCAAAACTGAAAAGGGATGCCATGAGCAATCACTTCGTCGTGGGAAAGTCACAACACTGGTGCCTCCAGTGTTATGGTTATGGTACCTTCATAACTAGGTGACACTAGTCATGCATGTATATGGATTAGGCTCTTAATCTAACATAAGTATCAAACATATAAAACAAATATTAGGAAAACAGTTGGCTGCAGACGGGGAAATAATAATAAGGAAAGAATGTCCATACTGAAAGGACGGGAAATCCATACCTTAAGTCCAGTGAACGAAGAAGACGAACGGAAGAGAGTCCTACTTCGATCTCACTAATGCTACATAAATAGTTTACGTATATAAGTATTCTGATTACTGAGTACATAACAGTGTTATATCATGTCTTAGCTTGTTTTACATGTTCATGTCTTGTTTTACTGATTTTAACGTTATGTTGTGTTTATCATGTATTCTGCATATTCTGATTAAGTATTACTTTTATTTCTTGTATTATTATACTTGTTGTGTAATTATAAGTAACTTTCTAAAAATAGCAGGTTTCCTAAAATAGAAAGTTTCCAAAAATAGAAAGTTTCCAAAAATAGAAAGTTTTCAAAAATAGATTAACTGCTTAAAATATATCAGTTTCTAAAATACAAAGTTTCCAAAAATAGTAAGTTTCCTAAATTAGAAAGTTTCCATATTTAGAATTAAGCTGGCTTAATATCATAAGTCATGTGATTTTAGTATAGTTTATTAATATTCTGTTAATTAAATAAACTATAGGTTATACGATTTAATTAAATATAAGCATGATTTAATTAAATTAAAGTGTATAAAAATACTTAGGTTAAAACATGTATTAATACTATATTAATATAACATAAGTCATGATTATTAATTAATTATATGTCATGTTTAATAATTAATCAATACTATATTGTAAAATAAATAATTAAATACTTAGGTTAAACATGCATTATTTAATAATAATAATAATAACCTAAGTTTCATGTAAAATTAAATTAATTATAAGTCATGTATAAATTAATTTAATTATCTTGTAAAAATAATATACTTGTAAAATTAATTAGACTTGTAAAAATAGTCACGAACCGAACCCGTGTGTTATCTAATTAAATATTTCGTGAACCGGACCCGTGAAAACCCTTGAACCGGTCCGAACCAAACACCCATAAAAACAGTGGCAAACAGGCTGAGTCGGTTGCCCCTGCTTTCGGTAAACTTCCACCGGCTTAAGCCGGTGGTCTTGTTTCCCTTGCTCTCGGCTGGCCGCTGACCACAAGGGTTCGCACCAGCTGTGTGCCGGTGGCCCCCTGTTGCACTGCCTACGGTTCCCTCTGCTTGACCCACAACTGCCACCGGCTTTGTACCAGTGGTGGTGGCTGCTGCCGCCGAGACCCATAAACCACAAGGACATCCCCAACGCAAGTCGGGGTGCCTTGTACCTGCTGTCGACCGAACACCCACACCACCGAGACATAGATCTTGGTTGGTGGTCGTGACAAAAACACGCCGAGAGCCATGGGGCTCTCGGTTTGTGTGTCGGCCGAAACAACCAACCCAAAAACACCCTTAATTTTTACCCCTTGATCCCATGACATGTTTTATCCATGTTTTTATTTAATTACATGGTCATGTTTCAATAATTAAATAAATGGAAAAAAAATAAAAAGGGTTTAAGGATTACCAAACACATGGAATGAATGGAAAATGATTACACGAACACACTCCTATGATTTCTTTAATCAAGATCAAACAAACATCCCTTGTGGTGTTGTGATGCCGCCGGCCAGAGAGAGGGACAAAGAGATTAGGGTTTTTGATTTTCTTAAAAATCTTCTGTGAATGAAAATTATTTTTCCTTTATTTGTTATTTGGTAAAAATCAAATGGGGTGGGGCCCTCTCTTCCTCTTGTGCCGCGGCATGTATGGTCCACCAAGGGAAACCCGAAGCCTTTCCTCGTGTCTAATTATTACGTGTTCATGTGTTCGTGTTTACGTGTTACGTTTAATTATTCGTGTTATTATAAAAAGTTGTAACGATATTTATCGTAATAATAATATACCTAAGTACATAATTATATGTTTGTGATTCTTACGTTCATGATTTCATGTTCGTGATTATAATTATTATCGATAATAATTACCGTGTATTAACACGTACTTAATGCTTATCGTGTAATTATACGTACATAACTTCTGAAATTTCTAATCGTGACACGTGTTCATGCTATAAAAGGAAAGTTTTAATATGTACGTATGTTTACTAAGGGTACTATTCATGGTAAAAGCATGTTGGTTTTATATTATTAATACTGAAAGACATGTCGAGTAGAATATTTTTGGATTTTCAAAGATTTTCAATTTTGTATTTTGCTTTTTCATTAATATTTACATGTAGATGTTTGATAGATGAATCAAGCAGGCATCTTTGACAGAATCTCCAATTCTGCTGGAGTCAAACATCTCATACTAATTTGTCTGATTAGATACGCAAACCTCTCTTTCGAAAGAGCTTTTGTAAACAAGTCAGCTAATTGGTAATTAGTTCCAACAAAGTATAGTTCAACGATACCCCTTTCAACGTGTTCCTTAATGAAGTGATATCTGACATCAATGTGTTTCATGCGGGAATATTGTACCGGATTGTAGGAGATGGCTATGGCGGACTTTGACTGACAGTACATAGGTACTTTGTCATAGTGGAAGCCATAATCCGTGAATTGTATTCTCATCCAAAGAACTTGAGCACAACACGCAGATAGAGACACATACTCCGCTTCGGCTGATGACAGTGACATGCAATCCTGCTTCTTGGAAGACCATCCCACGGGCTTATCTTGACCTAGAAATTGTGCACCACCAGAAGTACTTTTTCGTGTATCAAGACACCCTGCATGATGATAATCCGAATAGGTCGTTAGAAAGAAATCGGTTTCTCTCGGATACCAGAGTCCTATGTGAATGGTATTCTTAAGGTGCCGAAAGATCCGTTTAACCTCCTTGAGGAGTTTTTCAGTGGGTCGTACTTGATATCGTGGAGAATAACACGTAGCATGTGATATATCTGGTCGGCTTGTTGTTAAGTACATGAGGGAGCCGGTCATGGAATGATATCTCGTTTGATCTATGGCATCTCCCTCTAAATCAGCATCTAGGGATGTGGTTGATAATGGTGTCCCAACGGGGTCACATGAGGGCATACCATGCTTTTTGATTATCTCTTGACAATACTTAGCTTGGTTAATAAATATACCACTTGGGGATTGGCGAACTTCAATTCCTAGAAAGAATTTTAGTTCGCCCATCATTGACATTTCAAATTTGTTGTGCATTACTTTTTCAAACCATTTTGAAGTTTTGGGTTTGTAGACCCGAAAATAATGTCATCAACATAAATCTCCAAAAGCAAAATGTCATCCCCATATCAATAAATGAACAAAGTTAGATCAATGGAACCTTTTGAGAAACCTTTCGATACTAGAAATTCGAGAGCTGTTCGTACCACGCCCTTGGAGCTTGCTTGAGTCCATAAAGTGCTTTGTGGAGACGATACACCTTGTCAGGATAATGAGAATTGACGAATCCTTCCGGCTATGTGACATAGACTTCTTCCTTCAAAGGACCGTTAAGAAACGCCGTCTTTACGTCCATTTCATAAATGATGAATCCCTTATGTGCAACATAAGCAAGGAAAATCCTGACCGCTTCCAGACGAGCTAGTGGTGCAAATGATTCTTCAAAATCAATACCCTCTTTCTAGCCATACCCTTTAGCCACTAGCCTAGATTTATTCTTGATGATCGTGTTTTCTTCATCCATCTTGTTTTTCCAGATCCATCAAAGATTTAATAGTGTTGCATCGTATGGTCTGTCAACAATTTCCCAGACTTTAAGTCTTTCAAATTGTTGAAATTCATCCGTTATCGATTCAATCCAAGCGTGATCTGCCAAGGCTTCTTTGATATTTGTTAGTTCAGTTGTACTCACGGCGAGTGCAAACATACAAACATCACCATCGTTTTCAAGTTGTCGTCTTGTACGAACAGGCTGTGAAGGGTTTCCAATTACTTGAACCAAAGGATGATCTCGGGTGCAATGATATGTTGAAGGATGTCGTAGGTAAAATGTATGCATATATGACAGATCAACATGGCGAGTAGAGGACTCTCCAGTTTCGTGTACCAGTGTACCAAATAGGTTGATAAAGTCGTCTTCGTTATTTAATGCATGGTCTGCTTGATTTGTGTTCTCTTGAGCAATGACAGTATTTGTGGATGATGTATGAGCGGTTTTTGATGTGATATTTTGAGCAGGTAAATCTGCAGCAACATGTGTTGAAGTAGATGAAGTTGTATCCTTTTGTTGACGATGATCCGTATCATCATTCTTATCATGAGTGACAGCGGAAGACTTTGATAGAACATGTTTCTCCCCCGTAAATATTCATCATACATTGGTCCATATAACATTTCCAACTCTTCAATTGTCTTGTCCACTGCCATATCAGCTCTTGGAACACTTTGTGGAACCAACTTTAAACTTGACGATTCATTGTTGTGGTCTTGAGTACCGAGTTCCGTGCGGTTGTGAACAAAAGTCGTTTGTCTTTGTGGACCGGGACTTAAACTATTTTGTTCAAGTGCCATTTCTTGTAATTCATCAAATCGGATATGAATAGCCTCGACTATCAATTTTGTTCTCTTGTTGTAAAGTCTATATCCCTTAGACTGAGTTGCATATCCCACTAGAATACATGCATCACCTTTCAATTTCATCTTATCAAAATTTTCACCATCTCGTATTATGTAACAAGTACATCCAAAAACATGAAGGTGTTTGAGTGAAGGTTTTCGATCATGAATTATGTGATATGGTGTCTTTTCGTGTCTTGGAATAATTATGGAACGGTTTTGCGTGTAGCATGCGGTTGACACGGCTTCGGCCCAAAAGAATAGTGGTAGTTTTGAATTGGATAATAATGTTCGAGCAGCCTCAACCAAAGTACGGTTTCGTCTTTCAACAACGCCGTTTTGTTTGGGTGTTCGAGCAATAGATGTTTCATGCTCAATCCCTTCGGCTTCAAAATAATTCTTTAGAGTTGAATTCAGAAATTATGTGCCTCTGTCAATACGAACCACTTTTACTTGAGCTTGAAGACCACGTTGTATCTGCTTAAGGAAGTTGATGAGAACTTCGGGTGTTTCATCCTTGGACCTCAAGAAGTGAGTCCATGTGTACCTTGAGTATTCATCGACAATTACTAGAATGTATTTCTTCCCATTGATACTTTGAACACGCATAGGACCACACAAATCTATATGAAGAAGATCTAACCTTCCTTTAAAGCTTGGTGTAGTCTTTGTCTTGAAACTACTTCCTTTAGCTTTACGAAGCTCACAAGAAGAACAAAGATGATCTTTGATGAGTTTCAAGCTTTGAAGGAGTATCACAATATCTTTCTTGGAGAGCAAGTTTATGGTATCAAAATTGAGATGAGATAGAAGTTGATGCCATAACCATGCCTGAGTCGTTGAAGCTTTAGCCATGAAGCAAATTTGAGTTGTAGAAGTTGTGTCTTGAAGTGAAATTGTGTAAAGATCTATACCCCGTGAACCAGTGAGTAAATCATTCCCATCATAATGACGAACAAAACATGTCTTCTTACTAAAAGCAACCTCCAAATCCGCATCACAGAATTGACCAACCGAGAAAAGATTGTGATTGAGCCCTTCAACGTAGTAAACCCTTTTGATTGTGATATTCCCCTGAACCAAGTCTCCATATCCTAGGATCGGTGCAAATTGAACATTTCTGAATCGGACCGTACCCAGGAACTTCTCCACGAAGTTAATTAGAAGCTTGAGATTCCCATCATGTGCTTCGTGCATCCGGAGTCGAATATGAAGAGAATTATCTCGATCACCTACAGAAGAATTAAAACACGATGGAGCATTTTCTAAATTAGATTCCATGTTAGTTGTGATATCTGAATCATTAGTTTCCATAGTTTCATCACTTAAAGGCACACTAATGCTCGTTGTCACATTTTCTATCCTAACCTTAGGCATCCATTTATATCCTGGAGGACATTGATTAGCAAACCACCATTTCCAAGACTTGATAGCAGACTCGAATAATTCCCTAATTCTGCTTCTAGGGTTCTTAGTGGTGGAGTCTAATGTAATACTTTTCTTAGGGGGGGTTGCACCAGAATGGTTCACTTTATGTTTGAGTTTTCTAGCACTAATAGGCATCGTAGTTTGCTTCTTAGTTCTAGTATCTACGCCTTTGACATTATTCGAAACACACATATCATGATTAACATTAGCACACTTTCCACATTTCACGCAAACAAACTCAACATTCAAAGAATTTAAAGTCGAATCATTCAAACCGTCATTACACGTAATTACAGACGTTTTATTCTTAGAAACATTGAAAATCCTAGGGTGGTCTTCTACTTTCTTCATCTTCCCTTGACTTTTATTTTGCCAGACCTTTTCATTTATGCGAGTGCTCTTAAGCTGAGGCCGGCTAACACTAGCAGTGGGGACTACTCCTATAGTAAAAGACACACGTCTATTAGTGTTTCTAGAAGTCTGAGGCGATTGATTATCTTTGTTTTGTGTGGGATTAGTGGCCAATCTATACATCCTTGGTTTGATCACATTTGTGCTTTGTGCTTGAATAACCGTTTTGGGACAAATATGTGGTAACCTATTCTTCCCATCTATCTTAGGGGCAAACCCAGATGTTCCAAATGATGAACTTGAGAAAGTTGAGGGTTTTCCCATGACAGAGGGTTTAGTCGCCTTGTACGCATTGGGTTGGCTAGCAACAGGTTTCACAACTCTAGGTTCCATAATTTTCCCACCCATCTTATCAATGAGTTTCTTCAACTCTTCTGTTGCTATGTCTTTATCTTGTAACTGAGCTTTCAAATCCGCAATATCAAGACTTTTTTAGTTTAGTAATCGACATGACTCAGATAATTTTACTTCCAAAGGTGTATCATCTGAAAAGCTGCCAAGTTTTGTTTTGCAAAGCAAGTTCAAGTGAATGACAATATTTTTTAAGATAATCATATCTATGTTGAATTAACGAAAACTCTTTTTGGTTAACTTTATTCGAAAGCTCAGCTTCAAGACGTTCACACTCTTTGACTTTATCAAGATATTTTCATGCAACATCAGAATATTCATCTATATCAGCACAAGATGTAACATAAACACACATGATATCTTTTGAGAGGCATTCTTGCAAGAGTAGATCATATGCTATAGAAAATTCGTCTCTTTCAGGTTGATGGTCGTCAATTTCTTTTTCAAGAGATTCCACATATTTCAAATCGTCAAACATTTCTTGCTCAATTAACGTTTCAAATTCCAAAGCATGTTTCTTCGTTCTTTCTGCAAGCGGAATCAATATAGTTTTCACAAGCACAGTTATATCGTGAGGAATTTCTTTATCACCTTTCAAAACTTCATGTTTTTTCTAGCCATCGTCAACAACCTTTTTGAAATTTCAATGTTACTCTTAAGAATACTAAGTGCTTACTTACTCTTGCTGATAGAAGCTTAATGCGGCAAGTACCCAATATATTTTGAAATATTAGTTTTCTTAGTGGCAAAAACTTGTCTCCATTTAATTCTTATTTGTGCACATTCGAAAAATATTTTCTCACAAGACTTCTGTTTTGGTGGTTTGAAAGTTTCATAAAGACTATTTTCATAAGCATAATTATATGGTTTCACAAAGTCTGTATTGACTGGTGATCTACTCTCCTCTTAAAAAGTTAGTGATTCATCACTATCAAGTCTAACAAGAAGACAATCAAGGTCGGTCCATTGGGACTCCTCAAGATATAGGCGCTGATTTTTAGATTGAGCTTGCTCGAGGTACTTAGGACTAGCAAAACTAGCTTTACCTTTAAAAAACGAATGAGGTGCCAACATTCTCATGGTTTGAATAGATTGATTTGTTTTATAAACAATTTTCTTATAAAAATCAATTTGCATTTCAAGTTCCACGACTTTGTCAACGTCTTTAGATTGTTTGGTTTTGAAAACTTTTTGCAAGTTAGCAACCTCTTCCGTATTCACAGCAACTAGTTTAGTTTTATCCTCTTGAAGAAAACCAATCTTTTGAGTTAGCTCATTCACTTTAGTGGTAGCAAGATACGTTTTGTGTCGTTCAGTACTTAAAGAGGTGTTATAATTACGTTTATCTTGTTCTAAAAGCTTAAGAGTTTCATTGTATTTAGTTTCAAAAACATCCTTAACTGTAGTAATGACACCCCCTTTGTACCTAGCAAGCTCTTTGTCTTTTTTAATAAGCTCATGTCTGTAGCTTGCAAGAAGCTCACTAGATTTCATAACTACAGCTTTGCTTTCTTCAAAATTTTGAGTGAGCATAGCGTTTGCCTTATTTAATTGCTTTTGACTCTTTCTAGTTTCTTTGACATCTTTTTGTAAAGTAGCAATTAAATTAGAAAGCGCAATACGCTCCTCATCATCATACTCATTTGCATATTGATCATCCTTAGACTCATTATTGCGCATGTCTGATGAATCGGGTGTGGTATTGCTATCAACCATTTCCATCATACATGTGTTAGTAATGGCTTTGGGTAGCTCACAATGCTCATGAATATTACCAAACACATTATATTACTCTTTAGTGTGTACCTTATCGATTGGCTCAGTATCAAAGATATGACCATTGTCATATTTAGTGACTTTGAGAACTTCTTCAACCTTTGCCATGTACGAGTAATGTGCTTCAAGTTCTTGGTCGGAGGCTTCATCATCAGTGTCAAGAGCATTGCTCCTTCCTCAGCCGAAAATTTAACCCCAGCTTCCATCTTCTTGCATAGCAGCATCTTTTCCTTATGATAACCAGAGTCTCTAACCCGTTTTGGCTTCCTGCATTCCTTTGCCATATGTGTAATAACCCGAACATTAAAATCAACATTTAAACTGAGATCTAATCTTATTTCTAATATGCGGACCAATATTTATTAATCGACTTTTATTTGTCATGTTCGTTCGACGAATAATATTGATTTCTCGACTAGACGGCAAGATTAGGGTTTTAACGTATCGATTATGTGTCATTTATAATTTATCGGCAAAGTATATGTCCGTCATCGACTGTAAATATCATCGTTATGACATAGAAATATTTTCTATTGTCGTCGCTTTAATTTCTCGTTTTATGAGAATTCTTGATAATTTACGTTAAACCTTTAGGTGTCATTCGTTTAGGCGACGCATTAACGTTTATTAAATTATAAAGCCTCCTTTATTTATTGAAATATAAATGTTCTCCGAATGTCAATGTTTTAATTTTATATTGAGCGTTTATTTTTCGCGGTCAATGCATATCTTTTAAATCGCGTAACTTTTAAAATACCGGGTATCAATCATACCCGCTTTATAATATTTAATATAAATTTCATTCCACGTATTTATGTAATACGCCACAATTAGTATTTGAGAAGGGTCCATGTTATATAATACATGTCATATATACATTCATCTACACATATGTTGATAATTCATTTCATCTCATCTATTTTTAATGGTCATCAAACACACTTTCTTGTATATTCTTCATTATGTTCGCCATCCCACTTCACAAAGAAAAAGAAGCAAAAACGCCACAACCTTAGTAAGTTTTTATTTACTAGTCATTTTAACTAGTATTGAAAAAAATATTAAGGTCACCCTTGAATCATTTCAACTACATGAACCTCATCTACAATATCATCTTTGGTATTATTTTATGCTGAGATTATAAGGGTGTTTACAAATAATCTTTCAAGAAATATCTGGGTATTTGCGGTTATTGATTTGGATTAAGTGGTGATTCCAAATACTTGTTTTATCCTCTCATTGTAAGAATCACTTTGTCTATTTTGTATTTTTATTTTTATGTAATATCTACTGTTATGATATGTATTTTAATAATGTATTTATCATTTTGTAAGTTTGGGACATTGTACAAAGTGATTAGACATTTAAAAACTAGTAGCCTTTTAATTTGTAACAAATAGATTGGGACTAATTTCACATCAGTAGCAAAGATTGTGTTACGGGAGAAAATCATTAAGGATTGAAGTTAAGGTGAAAATATAGGGAGATAGCCCTGTGTTTTGTGGTGATTTCGCCGGGTGACTCGTCTCGTGACGATACCCGATGAATAAAATATGGCCGAAACAGTGAAAAGGGGCCGAATCTGATCACCAGTTTTACACGTCCAAAACCTCTTAGAAACTGTATAGTGACCTATAAATATGTAAAACTAAAAGTTGTAGATAAATTTATGTAGAACACACACGAATCGGATGGTTTTCTACGGATAAACGGTTTGTAAATGGCGGACGAAACGGTGGGACTGAAGTTGGCTGTGAATCACAGCCATGACCTCTAAATGGTAAAATGGATATTTAGGCTATAATAAATATAATTTGGGGGCATATGGACATATTATCAGTAAAGAACATTAGCTTATGTTCATTTTCATATACAGGATTCAATTAGACGGTTTACGGTGCAGGAGAAACAGCTTAAATATCTAGTCATGTAGTAAAACTGTCGAATTTAAATTATTGTAATAAAATGTATAACTTGATCATTTTTATAAAAACCAAAATGTTAGGACCCACTTGTCGAGAAATATAGACTCATCTATATACTAATATTTATGAAACCCGAGACTCGACCAACGTGAAATATTAAGAGTACATTGTTTGGAGGCGTTTTAGAACCGAAAAACCATATAAAGTGGACTTGGGCCACAAAGCCCAACTTACACTTGTAATTGCTAGTGGACAATTATTGGGCCTGAGATTAATAACCAAATTGGAGTCTAATACTCATTTTGAAATGGCCTTAAGTTATATAAAAGTGTAATGGCCCACTAATGGGCCTTAATGAGCTTAATGACCATAATGGGATAATACATGGTAAATTGTTATCAAAAGTTTTATAAAACTTATGCAATGTCCAAACTTACTAAAGTGAATTTAACACCCCCAAATTTACACGCAGCGGAATACATCTTTGGGTGCTAAACAATGATACAACAACACATAATTTATAAAGAATGACTCGAAAAGAGACGTTTTAGATTTATCGTTCCTAAAACATTTGTCAGAGTAGCGTAGTCCCAAGTAATCGTTACCAAAAGATAAGTTAAAACAACATATTAGTTTGTTTTAAAAATGGAACGATAAATAAATCAAAGAGTTTGAACAACAAAAACATTGCAATAACATCATTTGATCATCACTAGTAACATATGCATGATCAAAATCTCCACCTAACAACAATAAAAAAATAAAACTTGATGCATGTAAGTAAAAATGGTATCATTAGAATCACCTTTCAAAAATAGGAATGGGACTTTGATTTGTTTTGGAAGATTCAAACAAGATAATCATGAAAATTGAAAGATTTGGTGTGGTGTTCTTGGTGTTGTATGGCAAAGAAGAGAAAAAGAGTTGTAGTGGTTGTGTTTTTATTTTAAAAATTGTTATATGTGTAAAAGTGTTAGTGAAAATGTTAGGTATAGTGTGGAGTTAGGGTAGTTTTTGCCCATTTGTGATAGTTTTGGTCCAAAATGTAAATATTAGTTAAAAAGCAGGAAATGACTAAAAGTAAATTTTAAAAATATTTACGGGACTCGGGTTTCGTAAAAATACTTAAAAGTTTAAACGCAGACGAAAAATAATAATATAACGACTCGATACGAAATTAAAACGATATCGTCGAAAATATTAAATATCGAAAAGATTGATAATAAAATATAAAATTGTGGGCATCCGTCGGTATCGCGATCACTAGTAGTCCTCGTTGCTCGTCAAAATATTAAATATAATATTTAATATCGGTTTCAACTTAAACCGTTAAACATAATAATATTTAACGTTATAAAATACTTCAAAATAATTGAAAATAGAATTAAATTATGACCTTATTTTTACGGGTTTTACATCCTCACCACCTTAAGGGAGCGACGTCCCGGCGCTCAACTCGCCTCACTTTCGCCAATGCGCATTCAAAGACTCAATAAACATGGTGGTTGAAAGTCAAAAAGATATTTCATAATATGTGTTCTACATGATCGGACGTCATCGGATGATGCCGTCTCAAGTTCTCACAACTTACGATCATTTGACTAGATCACATACCACATAAGTACATAAAAATAAAAGGTCGAACAATAACATCAAGTATAGATTTCCATCGTTAATCATCGAGAAATCCTCGAACGAACCCTTGATAATAACCATTTGATCTCAAGAGTCTTTCCACTTGCGGTGTCGGCTTCAACATACTCCTCGAGGTTGTAACATATTTATTAACTCCATTCATTAAGAGATTCGGTCCTCAATCATTCCACAAGTACACGCATAAATCCTGGTGACACTTATCGTTTCTTTTTATACACTGCTTCCCGAGATTTATATTAAACTCAGAATAAAATAGTGATCTTCAATACGAGGAACAGAACGAGATAAAAATGACTTCAATAAACGCATAAACGAACAAGATGTGGTAAAATGATTTAAGATTAACGATCGACGAGGGATCTCGACTCACGTAACCGTAAAACATAATTAATCACAATACTAGAAAAATGAGAGCGAAGAATGAATTATACATTATCATTAAAATAACATTTGTCACAATTATCCGTCCCGGATTTGGTATTACCTTAAAACCCAGTTGAGGTACTTTCTTGATAAATATAATACATCAAAAATAGAAGTAAAATAGTTTCAAAATTTATTTGGTCGTCTTAAGAAACTTTGAAAGAATGACATAAATTTATTAATTATACTTATATTGATGGTTACGATTTAGAAAATATAATTTCCAAATTAAATCATTGTTAGGAATATAAATTAAACCGATAATTTCATTACATTTAAAGTAAAGTACGATAAGTCAATTAGTTCAAAAGGTAGAACATAATTTTATTTTTAAACATTAGTTTTAGTTATACAGATTATGATGTATAAATTTGACCTTTTACTAGTGATGGTTATTTCGATAATTGAAAATCATTGGAAAAATGTATAAAAGTTCCATAAAATTTTATAATACGTTGTAGAAATACATAAAGGTTTTTATTATTTCAAAATAAATATGGGATATATTAGGGTTTCAAAATGTGACAAGATAACAAACGAATACGAATGGAAATAATGGTCAACAATTAGTACGAAATCAGCGGTACAAAAGAGGACGAAGCAGATGTCGTATGAACTCTTAAAGAGAATAATAAAATAAAGGCGTCGATGGTAAGACGATAAGAAATAATAGATTAAACAAGTTGTCGATTTTGTTAGTGCGGTTGATGGTTCACCAATATCAGCTCGTTAACTTAGCGGTGGTTGATACATGATCAGAAAGAAGATCCATACAAAAATTTTAATAAATAAAATTTCTAATAATCACTTGTAATTAAAACAAATCAAATGAACGATGTTAGTGTTTAAAGAGAGAAGTCAAAGCACGGTTCACAAGAGTGGGTTTCGAGACAAACGAGAGTGACGGACGTCATCCCGGATATACGGAAATCACTCTGGTGATAATTCATTATTCACGTGCGGAGACATTCCAAAGATCTACCCAGTCGCATAAGGAAGATTTGGACGAGACGGAAGGATAAAATATCGAGACTTTTAGGTCATTTACCAACAGTCAGTAATTAGACGAACAGTCAAAAGAAATAAGTTATAAGATAAAATGAAATAACAAGTGGAAAAACGATCGTCGAGTAAAAACGTATTCGTAAGTGCGTAATTAGTTCAAGAAAAGGCAAGAAAACGTATGCGGATGCATAGAAATTGCGCTACTTGCATAAAATATAAAGGTTTTTAAAACTACTTTTCATTTTATTTCATTTTATTTATCTTTATCATAAATACAAGTAAAAAGTTGATTATTATCAAGATTTTTAAGTGGACTACTATTCAGCCTAGCATGGCTCCATCTAAATTAGACATAGGTGATCAGGCCATGTATAATTTAGGAATAGCAATGCAGTGCTCAGTTTCGTCGAAAAGTATTACGTTTCTTATGTTTATATATAAACCATGCCATTTGTAAAATGGAATTTAAAAATAGTTTATAAATTTATAGGATACAAGTAATTTGTGAGATACTTAATAAGCAACTTTTAATCTTACGAAAAGTATTTTATAACACCAAAGTAAAAACAATTGGTGAAAATAATCGTAAAACAATATCAGATTTATTTATAATATGACATTATGACAACGTATAAAGTAGTCAAAGTTTTGCAAAAAGTGGCAAATAGTAGCTCATAAAACAACTAATGAAATGGTTACAAGCTGTTAAGGTTCAAAAGATTATAAGGTTTAGACGAAAACATCAAGAGATACGCGATAAGAATGTCAACGAAGAATGTGAAGGCAAAACTTCAAAACTCAACTCAAATCAGTGGAAGGTTAGAAGAAAAATAAAAATAATATCGAATGACAAAAGAGTCATATATATATATAAAGAATAAAACAATCCAAATGTGTACTCATCGTAAGCTACACGATACATACATGCTTTTAAGAAAATATATTATTCATTTTCAAATTACACCATTAATCCGGTAATTGCTAATCCTGTAATGTTTCTATTTTTTAAACATTTTCACATGCAACTAGTATTCGTTAGTTGTAAAATAATATTTGTTAAAATTTTACAATCTCAAATGAAATCAAAACTGCTTAGAAACGTTTAAAACTCATGTTAAAATTTTTTTTATCAAATTTAACTTTTAAATATGAGCCGATTAATTGACCCGATAAACGACATCTTCAAGACTCGGAGTCTAAAGCATTTTGATGCAAAATGACGTTTCAGACGACTTTCTAGTTTTGCCCGAGACCTGAAACCCAATGTAAAATGACCAAAATACCCCTGCATGTTTTGTGCAGGTTTGACTATTTTATTTTTAAAAACGCAGGTTTTACTTTTAAGTTTTGAATTGTTTATACTGCCCCTACAGTTTCTGCACAAAGTGTATTTTTCGACACTTCTTAACGGCTCAAAATATATACATATATACACACATGTCTTGTGGATTTTATAACAACGAAAAATAAATCTCGTAATGAGCATCAAATAAAATATAGCATGATGAATGACAGAAAATGCTTCAAGGTATTCAACACGAAATTTAGGAAGCAAGACGGTGAAAGACGTTCGTAATTTAGATTTCAAAATGCAATGTAGGCAAATCTCCTTGGTGCCACGATTGCCAAAAACACAAAACATAACAAGAAAAGAATGGAACATTAACATGCTACACTCCGGGAGCGAGAAGGTTAACGAAAAACAAATGATACAATTTTATATAAGTAAAATCGTATTCCAATTCTAGTGCCATAATCTAGACGATGATTTATAAAATAACGATGACGTTACCGAGATATAAGTGAACAATACACTTCGGAGTCGATACATATAAATGTCAACGAATTAAATCTTCGCATGTCGTGTAAAACGATAATAAAAATCAACAAAATATTATGAAAAACCATGGTATTATTCAACACTATTTTAAGAAATGTTTCAAAATGTATGACTCACACGATAGCGGTTAGTCTATTCCAAGGACACATTGAGCTACACAATGGTCTAGAAATTACGTTTCAAGATGTCCAAGCACAAATAGCCGGAAGACGATTTGGATATCTACGTAGATATCTCAAAGGGTTAAACAATGAAAGTAACGCGCGCAGATGAAGGTATGTAAGGTCATAATATAAAATTTTTGCAATAAAAGCAATTTAAATACTTCAAAAATAAATACAGAAAGATCTTGAAATTCATTGTATTTATTTAAGTTAATCATTAATAAATGATAAACTTTAATCGAAAAGTTTAACGACATAAATATATATCGATAAAGGATTATAGTATTTATCTAGAAATACTTAGCAATAAGGCATACATAATAATGTATACTAAAGTTGTAATCCCAGAAGTAGCTTGAACCTGAAGTCACGCGAAATCATGTGCACCGACTCTTTGAAAAATAAAACCGACAGTTATAGTTTAGGTTTTTAGAAAAAGACCTAGTTCTCTATAACTCATGGCTCTGGTACCAATCTTTAACACCCCCAAATTTACACGCAGCGGAATACATCTTTGGGTGCTAAATAATGATACAACAACACATAATTTATAAAGAATGACTCGAAAAGAGACGTTTTAGATTTATCGTTCCTAAAACATTTGTCAGAGTAGCGTAGTCCCAAGTAATCGTTACCAAAAGATAAGTTAAAACAACATATTAGTTTGTTTTAAAAATGGAACGATAAATAAATCAAAGAGTTTGAACAACAAAAGCAGTGCACAACTTCATTCCCGTGACCTCCAAGCTTCCACTTCTTGATTACCTGAAATACATGTGATTAAAACAATCAGCAAAAATGCCGAGTGAATCTATAGGTTTATGAAATCAATTTGAACACAAGCAAAGATTATAAGTTTGTGGCATGCTTATAAGCATCAAATAATAATTTGCATCAACAATGATAATTGTATATAGCATAAATTGCAATAAGCTCATGGAACCGAGCCCTTAGACACTCCCATATCAGTCTAATAAGACGAGAGATTTATTAATTGTCGGTTACCTCCAGATTATTGGTACATTGCCGTATACCTGACTTCTCAATACAATATGCTCAAACATTGTGGAGGTCGGGCCTAAGCTTCTATGACAAGTCCACAAAAACTAAACCGGGGCGGCTTCCCCCATAGATCTATTAATTGTACTAGCGGTTAACCCATCATAGGTTAATTAACGGTCCATAATTGAGGTTTTAACAAAGGCAATCACTTAATGCAATTTAAAGGCAACCACGGGTCCATTCATAGAGGGACAAAGCATACCATAAAAATCTTGTGTTCTAAGTTTATAAAACATGTATTCCCCCTCGCGGGTTTAAAATCATTTAATAACTAGTATAAAGCGAGGCTATAGACTCACCTTAGCTGATAGTGGTAATGAGACGATCGCCGACGATAGATGATGCCTTTCAAACACGAGAACCGCAACCTATCAAATGAGGTGCGTTCATTAATAATAGACTCGAGAAATAAACCATACATAAGAATATAAAACTCGACTCATAAAATCACGATAAAATCGAGAGAAAACGATACAAGTGATACTATTACACTCTCCTATATATTCATTTTATTATTCTACACCTTTAATAAAAATCTGCCGGAACATACCGAATGTCCAAGCCGTTTTCCCATATTTAGACATATCAACTTTTTATGATACTACTCAGAGAACTCATTTACTATATGTAGAAAGTCCCCAAGAGCCCATTAAAAGATTTTACTTCTAAAGTTCCCTGCCCGACTCATCTTTGAATCACAAAATCCGGACAGTTTAGCGACCTTGACTTACGAAACCATTTTGACCATTCTAAACAACTCCATTTGTAAAACTGCCACTTGATTCTAAAAATAGACTCAAAATGCTAAACTTGGAGCCTGAGAACAGCCCTTGAATCATTTTGAAACTCATTTTATAGTCCCCGAGATTCGATCCAAATATCGACAACAACTATATGTAGTGTTGATACTCGTCTCCCGGTACACGATTATTCAAAACATCATAACTTCGCGCTCGTTTTGAGCTAGAAGCTCTACCTTATATCAAATCGAAGCTAAGGAAATTATCTACAACCTAGGCTATAAGTTAAGTCATTTTCAAAACATAAAATTTCGAATTTTTCAGTTTACCTACTGCTATAAAATGGGTACCAAAATCTTGTACAAAATCAACTTTTTGACCAAAACCAACCATAGAAATGGTCATTTCTATACTATAATATCATCATACACCATTCCTAACACTTGTATCATCATCAAAATCAAAAACCCAAAAATTAAAAATCAACTTTTTAACAAAAACATTGCAATAACATCATTTGATCATCACTAGTAACATATGCATGATCAAAATCTCCACCTAACAACAATAAAAAAATAAAACTTGATGCATGTAAGTAAAAATGGTATCATTAGAATCACCTTTCAAAAATAGGAATGGGACTTTGATTTGTTTTGGAAGATTCAAACAAGATAATCATGAAAATTGAAAGATTTGGTGTGGTGTTCTTGGTGTTGTATGGCAAAGAAGAGAAAGAGAGGTGTAGTGGTTGTGTTTTTATTGTAAAAATTGTTATATGTGTAAAAGTGTTAGTGGAAATGTTAGGTATAGTGTGGAGTTAGGGTAGTTTTTGCCCATTTGTGATAGTTTTGGTCCAAAATGTAAATATTAGTTAAAAAGCAGGAAATGACTAAAAGTAAATTTTAAAAATATTTACGGGACTCAGGTTTCGTAAAAATACTTAAAAGTTTAAACGCAGACGAAAAATAATAATATAACGACTCGATACGTAATTAAAACGATATCGTCGAAAATATTAAATATCGAAAAGATTGATAATAAAATATAAAATTGTGGGCATCCGTCGGTATCGCGATCACTAGTAGTCCTCGTTGCTCGTCAAAATATTAAAATATAATATTTAATATCGGTTTCAACTTAAACCGTTAAACATAATAATATTTAACGTTATAAAATACTTCAAAATAATTGAAAATAGAATTAAATTATGACCTTATTTTTACGGGTTTTACAGTGAACTATTTACATATATGTATGGCATACGTATAGACTCGAGCCTAAGACGCGTCTCGTCATTATAGGTCTCGTTCGGTCATATGTCGACCGCTGGGCATCTCATTCTTGATCAATGAGCGATTGATATCTCGTGAAGTCGTGTATCGACTATTGGATGTTTGTTCCTCGATAAACGTTGATAGCTATATCAGGTGAGTTCATAGCCTCGCTTTTACTGTTTTATATGTTTTTATAAACCCGCGAGGGGGAATACATGCTCTTGGTATAAAGGTATACATTGTTTACATATATGATTTTAAGAGAATACATGATTATGAATAAACATGCGTTGTTAGAATATATGCTTTGAATGAATACAAGCTGTTGTTAATAAACGTAAAGACGTTTGATCGAATTCCTTTGGAAAATGAACACAAGCGTTGATTGTATAGGTAATGAGCCACTATTAGTAAGGCTAAGTTGCTTATTGCCAGTGAAAAGTCCCTATATATCGTGAACCGTTAACTACCTATGATGGGTAGGTGCTCGTATAGATGAATGGATCCATTGGGAATGATGACCCCCACCCGGGCAGGTCGCACCTGTGAGTTGGAGGCTCAGCCGGGTGTGTTGTACGTGAGGTATGGGGTATTTGGCAAGATACCTGACTAGGGCAAATATATTTATTAAGGCATCGGTGTCATGAGCTTAGCATAATAGTGTGGAATATAGGTATTGTATGTGTTGCAATATCGCCAATGGATGAGATTCTTGTTTTCAAAATCTTGATGGTTTATTTAAAAACCCATTATTGTTTATTAAAAACCTATGAATTCACTCAACCGTTGTGTTGACATGTTAGCATGTATTCTCAGGTGTGTAGGTTTAAGAGCAGGTGGAGCATGGAGCCGCGTAGGATAAAGTAAAGGCAAAACAAACAATTTCCATTCGATACATTTGACAAATCTTTATTATTTCTTAAGGTTTGTATAAATTGGTGGGACCTCTTTTTAGTTATCTCTGATTTAATAAAATTATCGAATGGTTTATTTTATAAAATGTCGCTTTTGAGTTCGTTTTCTATGACTGTGTGTGATGTGCTATGAAGTAACACCCAATGTTGATATTCCGTTGCCTTGTGAAATTGGGGGTGCTACAGATTGGTATCAGAGCACTAGTTATAGCGAACTAGGTCATTTTTAAAACCTAGACTATTACTGCTCTTTCGTAAAGTTGTTTGATTGCCTTACAAATTATCTGCACGC
The DNA here is from genome assembly GCA_025667525.1 of Glebionis coronaria. Lineage (NCBI taxonomy): Eukaryota > Viridiplantae > Streptophyta > Magnoliopsida > Asterales > Asteraceae > Glebionis > Glebionis coronaria. The sequence goes on from CM046882.1 coordinate 387,580,396, forward strand.
TCATGGCTCCTAGAAACCAATGCTTGGTTGTGATAATGTGATCCCGTGTGTATGTAGAAATGGTTGTATGTATATGAATGTATATACTACAGTATTTAAGGGCATTGCGCATGAAGCAATGGTCCTTGCGCGATTATCGTACATTTTATGATACGGTTTTATAGAGAGTTTGGCCTCGCCGGCAATCACCTTTCTCGATAATTAATTTATTATCTGAATGCGAGTATGGAACTCGTTTGATATATTGAGTACATATATATTGTTTCATAATATATCGCATATCAACTAATTTAAGCTCGATTGTTGTCATCGCATCGTGATGTGCCATTTTAGGACATCTCCTTTTGAAACGTAATTGATAAACATATTATTTTATTTATGTACTCCTTATGATTTTGAATAATCATTTCTTCAAGGAGACATCTTCTACATATATAACGTTTAATTTAATTGTGTTTGATTATGTTTTATTGGCGAAAAGGAGGATGCCAATGTTAGACCTGAAATATATATATATATATACCCAATCAACTATATATAATTTGGGTACAACAAAGATATGCTCATAGTAGTCATTAGTTGAGCAACTTAAAAGTTTATATATAAATGAAATGGGATATTTAATTATAAAGATTTTAAATCGCCCAACTATGTGTCGTTTAAGGTTCTCTTATTGAAATGGATTGGGACATTTGAATAAGAAAATTTTAAACCACTGGACCTTAGATTGTCGATGGTTTATTTATTCAAATGGTATGGACGTTTGAATACACAAATCATGGAGTAAGTTTGACACCATGTACTTTTCTTGGCATTTGATTTTGTTATGATATCGTGTTTTGTGACGGTATTACCTGAGTAGGATTATTTATAATCGTCTTGTTAAAATAAATTGGGACGCCTTTTTATTTGAACAAGAAAGTTATAAATTCCCGAACCATAAATTTATAATTCTTGTTTACATGGATTGGGAAGCCTTTGGATGTAAACATAGATTTATAAATGAGTGGGCTCAAGTGTGCCTGAGTTGGTTTGTGATTATTTTGTATACGGATGTATTTATTCGACTCGTGTTTCGTGGGTATGATTCGTTCATTACGATCGTCCTTATGGTTATTATTGATTATCTTCTATGTAGGAGTAACCCATTAGTATTTTCCTAAGTTGTGATTTGTCTTTATGGACCATTTATAATGTGCCCCGACTATCGTAAGCTTGATAAGCTGATCGTTAAGAACCATTACACATTCCAAGGATAGACGACTTGTTTAATCGACACTAGTGTTTAAGTGTGTACTTGTGGATCGACCGGCGATTAAGTTACCACTGATAACTTATCTTGGATGAAAAGATTTTGAATTTTTGTTTGTTATTACGGATGGTTCATTGAATAATTTTTCAGACATAACGAGAATTATCTTTTGGGTATGGATCCGTTTGTTAGCACCCTGTAATATATGTTGGGTATGAATCCGTTTATGAGCACCCTACAATGTCATTTGGGTATGATCTGTGTGTGAGCACCCTCTGATGACAAAAATATTGTTCTATATGCATCTATGTAATCAATATCGTGAACATCCTTTAACTTGCAAACTTTCTTTTGACTGGACTTATCGGAAAATCTTGTAAAATATTCTTATTTATCATGGCTTGGCTACTTAGCAAGCATGATTTAACTTGATTGAACTCATTTGATTTGGCATGACTTGGATATTTTTCAAGCATGTCGAAGTGTGATTATATGTGCCTAATGATGGCTTTTATATTTGATTTGGATCATAGTTCCTCCGATCGCGTAATGTATACTCCGAACGATTTCCGTGTCGATGAATTCGCTTTTGACGAAATAAGTTTGCATGTTGGAGATCAATGCAATTTGGTGATTTTGTATGACTAGTACTAATTACCTCGTCTTGATTATTTTGTAACGTTTCGATGGACTTATGTGTGATCCATGTGATTTTCTTTCACGACGTAATTGTTTTTATCAGACCCGTGGACGATATGTGTTTTAATTTGATCGACGTGATCACCGATAACTTTGAATTGATTGTCGCATTGACAATGTTTCAAATGCACCCACTTCTTTCGAATCATCACTTGTCATGTGGAACTTTTCGAACTTATATCGACCGCCGCATGTTTGATAAGCTAGTAGTAATGTACCTTGAACAATTTCCAAAAATTAACAACATGTTAATCTTTCACTATCAATGGCTTCTCCTTTGAATTATGTATTATTTATTCCTTAAAGTGATTGAAGCTACATTCAAACCTTTCATTTGTGCTTGTTACGTATACTCGTTGCTTTGACTTTTGATCATCCAACCTTCGTTAGAAACTCTGACAATGACTTGTCTATCTCTCAACTCTTCGCCCTTTTTACCAAAGACTATTGAGATTAATTAAGCACCGGGACGTCGCTTCCTAAAGGTTTAGATGATGTAATAACCCCAAAACATTAAAATCAACATTTAAACTGAGATCTAATCTTATTTCTAATATGCGGACCAATATTTATTAATCGACTTTTATTTGTCATGTTCGTTCGACGAATAATATTGATTTCTCGACTAGACGACAAGATTAGGGTTTTAACGTATCGATTATGTGTCATTTATAATTTATCGGCAAAGTATATGTCCGTCATCGACTGTAAATATCATCGTTATGACATAGAAATATTTTCTATTGTCGTCGCTTTAATTTCTCGTTTTATGAGAATTCTTGATAATTTACGTTAAACCTTTAGGTGTCATTCGTTTAGGCGACGCATTAACGTTTATTAAATTATAAAGCCTCCTTTATTTATTGAAATATAAATGTTCTCTGAATGTCAATGTTTTAATTTTATATTGAGCGTTTATTTTACGCGGTCAATGCATATCTTTTAAATCGCGTAACTTTTAAAATACTGGGTATCAATAATACCCGCTTTATAATATTTAATATAAATTTAATTCCAGGTATTTATGTAATACGCCACAATTAGTATTTGAGAAGGGTCCATGTTATATAATACATGTCATATATACATTCTTCTACACATATGATGATAATTCATTTCATCTCATCTATTTTTAATGGTCATCAAACACACTTTCTTGTATATTCTTCATTATGTTCGTCATCCCACTTCGCAAAGAAAAAGAAGCAAAAACGCCACAACTTTAGTAAGTTTTTATTTACTAGTATTGAAAAAAATATTAAGGTCACCCTTGAATCATTTCAACTACATGAACCTCATCTACAATATCATCTTTGGTATTATTTTATGCTGAGATTATAAGGGTGTTTACAAATAATCTTTCAAGAAATATCTGGGTATTTGCGGTTATTGATTTGGATTAAGTGGTGATTCCAAATACTTGTTTTATCCTCTCATTGTAAGAATCACTTTGTCTATTTTTTTATTTTGTATTTTTATGTAATATCTACTGCTATGATATGTATTTTAATAATGTATTTATCATTTTGTAAGTTTGGGACATTGTACAAAGTGATTAGACATTTAAAAACTAGTAGCCTTTTAATTTGTAACAAATAGATTGGGACTAATTTCACATCAGTAGCAAAGATTGTGTTATGGGAGAAAATCATTAAGGATTGAAGTTAAGGTGAAAATATAGGGAGATATCCCTGTGTTTTGTGGTGATTTCGCCGGGTGACTCGTCTCGTGACGATACCCGATGAATAAAATATGGCCGAAACAGTGAAAAGGGGCCGAATCTGATCACCAGTTTTACACGGCCAAAAACTCTTAGAAACTGTATAGTGACCTATAAATATGTAAAATTAAAAGTTGTAGATAAAGTTATGTAGAACACACACGAATCGGATGGTTTTCTACGGATAAATGGTTTGTAAATGGCGGACGAAACGGTGGGACTGAAGTTGGATGTGAATCACAGCCATGACCTCTAAATGTTAAAATGGATATTTAGGCTATAATAAATATAATTTGGGGGCATATGGACATATTATCAGTAAAGAACATTAGCTTATGTTCATTTTCATATACAGGATTCAATTAGACGGTTTATGGTGCAGGAGAAACGGCTTAAATATCTAGTCATGTAGTAAAACTGTCGAATTTAAATTATTGTAATAAAATGTATAACTTGATCATTTTTATAAAAACCAAAATGGTAGGACCCACTTTTCGAGAAATATAGACTCATCTATATACTAATATTTATGAAACCCGATACTCGACCAACGTTAAATATTAAGTGTACATTGTTTGGAGGCGTTTTAGAACCGAAAAACCATATAAAGTGGACTTGGGCCACAAAAGCCCAACTTACACTTGTAATTGCTATTGGACAATTATTGGGCCTGAGATTAATAACCAAATTGGAGTCTAATACTCATTTTGAAATGGCCTTAAGTTATATAACAGTGTAATGGCCCACTAATGGGCTTTAATGAGTTTAATGACCATAATGAGATAATACATGGTAAATTGTTATCAAAAGTTTTATAAAACTTATGCAATGTCCAAACTTACTAAAGTGAACTATTTACATATATGTATGGCATACGTATAGACTCGAGTCTAAGACGCGTCTCGTCATTATAGGTCTCGTTCGGTCATATGTCGACCGTTGGGCATCTCATTCTTGATCAATGAGCGATTGATATCTCGTGAAGTCGTGTATCGACTATTGGATGTTTGTTCCTCGATAAACGTTGATAGCTATATCAGGTGAGTTCATAGCCTCGCTTTTACTGTTTTATATGTTTTTATAAACCCGCGAGGGGGAATACATGCTCTTGGTATAAAGGTATACATTGTTTACATATATGATTTTAAGAGAATAAATGATTATGAATAAACATTCGTTGTTGGAATATATGCTTTGAATGAATACAAGCTGTTGTTAATAAACGTAAAGACGTTTGATTGAATGCCTTTGGAAAATGAACACAAGCGTTGATTGTATAGGTAATGAGCCACTATTAGTAAGGCTAAGTTGCTTATTGCCAGTGAAAAGTCCCTATAAATCGTGAATCGTTAACTACCTATGATGGGTAGGCGCTCGTATAGACGAATGGATCCATTGGGAATGATGACCCCCACCCGGGCAGGTCGCACCTGTGAGTTGGAGGCTCAGCCGGGTGTGTTGTACGTGAGGTATGGGGTATTTGGCAAGATACCTGACTAGGGCAAATATATTGATTAAGGCATCGGTTTCATGAGCTTAGCATAATAGTGTGGAATATAGGTATTGTATGTGTTGCAATATCGCCAATGGATGAGATTCTTGTGTTCAAAATCTTGATGGTTTATTTAAAAACCCATTATTGTTTATTAAAAACCTATGAATTCACTCAACCGTTGTGTTGACATGTTAGCATGTATTCTCAGGTGTGTAGGTTTAAGAGTAGCTGGAGCATGAAGCCGCGTAGGATAAAGTAAAGGCAAAACAAACAATTTCCATTCGATACATTTGACAAATCTTTATTATTTCTTAAGGTTTGTATAAACTGGTGGGACCTCTTTTTAGTTATCTCTGATTTAATAAAATTATTGAATGGTTTATTTTATAAAACGTCGCTTTTGAGTTCGTTTTCTATGACTGTGTGTGATGTGCTATGAAGTAACACCCAATGTTGATATTTCGTTGCCTTGTGAAATTGGGGGTGCTACAATATGCCCATAACCTTGACAATTAAAGCATTGAACCCCACTTAGTTAAACCGCCTGAGTTCCAACAGTTTCCATATTCCCAGCAGCAGTAGCAATCCTCTAAGTATCATACATAGCAGTTTGTCGATCATACTGTGTAGAACCCTCAACATGTGTTGGATTACGTCGATCATACCTAGGAGGACTTGCATCACGTCGACGTGTGTCATACCTTGGAGGACTCTCAACGTATTGGTTCCTTGTGTTAGATGATGTTCGAAGATTATTGTTGGTGGGTTTGAAGATTTTCTTGTAGGTCTTCATAATGAAATCAATTTGTTGGTTCATATCCATATCCTTCTGAGCTTGTTCTTCATCACTGTCCTCTTCGGATGATGGCTCAAATGATGGTGATGGTGCTCTTGGTTCTTTGCCTCGTTATCTTGTGGGAGCTAAAGACTTGGATGAAGTGAAGTATCTTGGTGAGGATGATTGAGTGGCGTATGACTTTGGAACACGAGAGCGATGATCTTGGACGTGTTGAGTGGTAGACACCAAAGCAAGTGGATTAGCAGTCTTTGCTACCCGTTCAGCTCGAAGTTCATTTGCCTCATTCTGAAATTGTTTCAAAATGTCAAAGAGCGTGTGATAGTTGACCTCGTCTAACTTATTCTGTTGTTTCACCAAAGTTACAAATCTTGTCCACTCTGGTTGAAGTTGTTGTAGAAATTGCACATTGACTTGCATGGTGGAGACTTCCAAGTTGTTTCTTGTCATGTCATTCATCATCTTATAGAATCTGGAATAATATGAATCAATTGATTCCCCATCCAATTAAGTAAACTTACCAAAGTTCCAAAACAAGTTGGTTTTGACATCTTGTTTGTTTAGTGATTCTCCTTGTTGTAGACGTTCAATGGCAAACCATATTTCTTTTGCAGTAGAGCACGCATCAACCGTTGAGTAAATATCATCCCCAATCCCACTTAGAATCAGATAGATTGCTTCCTTCTCTGCATCAATCCAAGCACGGTTCTCTTTCGAAGTATTCTCATTTGTTTCCTTATTAGTCTGCTCATCGGCACCTTTTGTCGTGCCGGTTGCTGGAGTTGCAGGAATGGTGATTGTAGTGAGAGTATAGGGTCCTTCTTTGATGCAACGTCGGAGAAGATCACCATTTTGTCTTGTATCAAGATATCGAAGAAATCATGATTGCCATTGTGCATATCAACCAGTCACGAGCATTGGTGGTCTCTCTTTGTTACCTGCCACCATGACGTTGTTATTAGTAACACGATACTCAGTAGTAGAATCCATCTTGATAATTTCTGAAGTGTTGAAGTGAATGGGATCTTAAATAGATGTTGTTGTGATTAGGTTGTGGTTGATATTCCGAGAAACTTTGTGAAAAACCATAAACAATGTCCTCATAAGAAACCAAAATTCTTATACCAAAAAACTCGCGAGTTAAAAATTTTCAAAAACACATTATTTTTGAAAAATTTGTAACACTTAATTTCGGAATCACATGCGTCGAAAATCCGGAATCTGTCACTTGAAGGATTTCGGAAAATGTGACAAAGAAAATTCGGAAAAAATGTCGGAATGGAATCAATGTCGGAATAATATTGAGAAAATTCGGGATAAATTTTGGAATGGAATAAATGTCGGAATGGATTAAATGTCGGAGTAATATTGCTGCATAAATGTCGGAATGGATTAAATGTCAGAATAATATTGGAAAAAGTCGGAATCCTGAGGAATTCGTAATAAGTGATAAATGTCGGAATAAGTAAGTCCGGAATAAAAATTAACCCATATTAAAGTCGGAATCCAGATTAAATGTCGCCAACCAAATCCAAATACGGAATATATAACACTGTATTTTGTAATATCCAAATCCGGAATAACTAAGTCCGGAATAAAAATTATAACAAGAATTCGGAATGTAGCCCAAGTGTCTGATATAAGTCGGATGTTTAAAAAACGAAATTTTAACCCAAAAATCGATCCAAGCACTAACAAATCTTTCGTTTTAACCAAAATCACTACCCCAAATCCCTACCACAACTATGTAGGAGATTTTTATGAAGATTTAGAACCCAAAAAACACAAAAAAAAATTATCCAAGATGATTTATGGATTAAATCATTCGAATCAAATAAAAACCAAACACCAATCACAAATCTAACCCGTGGCGATTGATACCAAATGTTGTCCCATAATATATGATGATTATATAAAAGTAAAGATAAAAAATAGATGAAAAGTAAATGAATTATAGAGAGAGAAAGTAGAGAGAAGTTAGAGAAACTTGAGGAATATTAGATTAAGAGAGAGAGAGAGAGAGTGAAAGTTATAAATGAAATCACCAACCCTTCTAACATGCTAGAAGGGTCTTTATATAGTCCGCCTACATGTGGGATTTTAATGGACTATATTATTTGGGTCGGGCTTGTCTTTTGGGCTTTTAAGTAGCTTAAATCCAAGCCCGTGAACCACGACTATTTAACTAACTATTACAACGTTCTAATAAATATTACAATAGAAACCTATGACCATACATTCTTGTTTGACTCATTATTTTGAGGCTAACACCACTATACCAATCACGTCTACAAATCACAAAGAACATTATACCCCCTTCAAGAGGTATCTTGCCCAAACCAAAAGGACGATGGATGTACAACACACTATCCGGATCTTTCCCAATGCACCGTGGAAGATGAACCCATATCCTCGTCGAGATATCTTGCCTCTGAAGAGAAGATGTATAAAACCATATAGTTCCAAACCAACCAAGGCTACCTGCCTTACCAATCACATTGGTCCCATAGACGCACATACATCTATGTACCAAAACAAGGCCACTCGCCTTACAAAGCACCATTGGGCCCATAGACGCCCATACATCTATGTACCAAAACAAGGCTACCCACCTTACCAATCACCATTGGTCCCATAGACGCCCATACATCTATGTACCAAAACAAACTAATACAAGGTTTTTAAGCTCGTATGGAAGTTCGTAGAATCTGATCTTTTAGAATTGATTACCGATTAAAAGTGCGACTCAGTTGTTCTGTAGAATATTGATAACCTATGAATCTATGAAGTGGGTTGATGTTTTCTAGTGAGAGAAACTAGAGAGAGAAAGTGAGAGAAAATGTGTCTTTATTAATATGAAAACATGAACAACAACCAACCCCTTTCCATGGTGGAAAGGGGTATTTATACTCCAAGCAAACATTGGGCTTGGGCCGGTCCATGACAAGCCCATGGACCGGTTCTTACTTAACTTAATAAGTAACATTTAACTAATTGTTAACTACGAGCTATTACAACATAAATCATATTGTGGAGTGACCGATACTTCTAATATACGTTAAAACGTATTTCTAACAATCTCCCCCTAAGGGAGGTCACTCCACGTTACAAAGTTCTAAACCTAGCATACTATACTAAGTCTTCGTTCTTTAGCTCGTAGTCTTTTCTTCTTTTATTTCTTTTGTTGTGAATATGTTGGTTTGATCTTTTTGGCTTTGCCTTGAGAGCATTGTTCTTTGGCCTTTCACGTGCGATCTTTGCCTTTCTTGTGAATTTTGCCTCCTCGTGACTTCATATTCCACACACTTACGTCTTTTTGTTGAATTCTCGAAAGCTTCAGAGTTTGGTACAGCGGAAGACTTCATCTTGTAATTTCTTGAATTTTTGCTGAACTTTGTTGCAAAAGACATAAGCATGTGGGAACGACTTCTACAGGTACACCGCAACACCACCGTCTTTAACTGGTACACAGCAACGCCACCGTCTTCAACAGGTACACAGCAACGCCACCGTCTTTAACAGGTACACAGCAACGACACGGATAAAATGGCTTTGAACATTTTATTCTAATTCGGTAGCATTTTACCTCCGGTCGGTGAAGACCGTTGGACGATATTAGATATCGTACCCGTGACGGATAGTTTCAATTAAGTAACTTCCTGACAGGATTTCGCGGGTAAACCCGTTCTCTTTATTCGACCGTCCAAAGCTGACAGCGAACATAAAGAGTGAATCACTTGGATAAATTATCCTTGTGATTAAAAGCCGTCAATTCATGAAACCTGGAACAAGTGAATTTCAATTAAGATTTTCACCATCGTTGCTTTCCAGTTGTCACGAGCTCAATTCATAAAGAATCTTGCACGTCACCTACCAAGTGCTGTTTGATGTTAACACTAGAAGGATTTCCACTCGTCACTGTGATCAATAAAGAGTCACTCTGAGTGTTCTGGCAAGATCATATGATAATGCGTAGAGACCTGGAACGAGTTTAAGTTCAATTAAGAATTAAACCACTGTTTCCTTCCAGTTTTTCACAAGATTGGTTCTAAAAGAACCGCACGTGTAACCTACCATGAGCTTGTTTGATGTTGGCTCAAGCAGGATTTCCATCTTCATTGTAATACTTGCGTATTACTCGGATGTTCTGGCAATATTACAGGAATACTGCGTAGGACTCATGAAAATCTCTTACTTTTCACAGTGTGTGAGAAAGCAAGGAATAAATGGAAAGTGTCCTAATGAGACTTTTGATGATCTCTTGGCTCTAGACTCGATTGTGCGTTTTGATTTAGTGAGCGATGGCTGGAGAGGAGTGCCACCTTTTCAATACCAGTCTATTCGGAGTGAATAAACCAATAGATAACGTGTTGATCTCCGTGTGATTAAAACAAATACCTTTTGAGAGATATTTGAGTTAGCTAGGAAGGGTTGTGCATTGCATCACTGGGTCCATGATGTCTTTCTTCAATACCGAGAATCATTAGCAAAAATGACCTCAATAGCATATGTATTGACCCGGTTTCTGCCTAAAGTTGTAAGGAGGGCTTCTTTCTTTACACCCTTTATCTTTACAATTCTTTTTCATTCTTCAACCCCTTCAATGCTTACCAATACGTCATCACTAGCACCTTGTTGTGATTGTTCCAGTGCTAGCTTAAGTACTTGGTCAGCATTCAGCTACGTTCACAATCTTTCTCCAACTTTCCTAGGACTTCTAATTCTATCTAGGGAATTGTCCTTGGGAAGATTCCATCGGCTCTGATGAATCATTGGACTAAACCTATTCCTACCACCCTTTTGTCTCCACATTCGTCGTGAATTAAGTGTGTTTTGGGAAGGAATTGCCACCATGAAAAATCATTGAAAATCACCTAAAGTACTTGTGATATTGAAATCAAAAGTTTTGTACCTTAGGTGTTTTGTTCATAAAAAACGCTCCCCCTTAACACGTGCTTTACACATATTAAGTTGGATAATCGTTAAGTCTTTTTCATCTTTTAGCCAAGTATCATTTAAATCTCCTTAATCCCATTTTCTCCCCTTATCCAAAATGTTAACCATTAATATTTGGGATATTGAATGGATTAACCGGTCTTTGGGTAAAAATGAAATCGATGTTTGGCCATAGAACATGTTCATGCTCCCCCTTAAGTTAATAAGGGATAGTTGTAGTGCTTTAGTATGATATATTTTGAAAGATTTAGAATCTCGTGAGAAATTCTTGAAAAATTATCATACCTTAACACTACATCAAGCCATTAAAGCACAATATTCACAAATATACATATTCACAATTGAAAACCAATATAAAGTGGACCTGAAATGTACGACCCATTAGATGGATCGTTGCAGTAGCTTGTGGTGCACTAAATATGGTCTACCACCCACGAATCTTTCCAAGCTCCTCATCAATCTACGTTCACAGAGCTTTTGATCGATCTTCTTGATCACATAATTCGCCATCTACCTATAACCCTTATGCCAATCCTCCGTTATCTCTGGCAAAGTCCCACCCGAGTTCAGATGCTCCAACTTTCCTCTGACTTGTAGAAGAGTCCCATCACTGTACTTATAAAGCTCACCCACCCTCATAAACTTCATTAAACCTCGATTGTTCAAGTAGAAAATGCCGCAATTCGGAACAGAGATACCGGTATAAGGACATCTTTCTACATGTTGAGGTAGAACTTGATTCACTGGACGGGTTAAGTTGAGCTTCCTTTGATAGCTTTCGACTCCCAACTGAAGATCTTCAACTCTTTTCTTGATAACAACGCTTCGTGTGAACATACGAAGTGCTGTATTCAAGGCAATGAGGTCTTCACGAGGAATATGTGTGAGTTGATCTCGGGTCATCAGAAGCAGCATATCTTCGATATCCTCAAGGCGAATGATAGAAAAATCTCCCTGCTGGATTTTGTATTCTCTGTCATCCTCCCTTTTCAAGCGAATCTCCGTCACATGATAATAGCCATTCTTGGCTTCAGTTTTCAACCCTAAGATGCTGGAGATGCGGATATCGGATCTAACGTTACTCCCTGAGTTGACTAGACAGCAGCCCCTGTACGCCCTTCGAACTCGTTCGTCCCAGTGTGATGCACCTATGACAGCATACATATCATAATTATGATTTACCTTTGGGACCCAGAGTCGATTTACCTTTTCCTCGATAAAGGGCATTGTCCCCCAGTTGGCAGCTTTCAGCAAGGTAAGGGATGTTGCGTACTTTGATGACCCTTTGAGAAGATAAACCAGATCATGGGTGACGAAGAAGTCGAGAGCAATCTGATTATCTTGAGTAGGGTCCAGTGGAGGTGGAGCTCTTTCTGATTCATGAAGACCTGGCCGTTGAACGGTATTCAGAGCCTTCAGGATCTCATCGGCATAATACTCGAACTCCATTTGGGTCAACCGGGTTTTGGCGCGAAGTCTCTTATCCTTCAGTGCTTTCTTCACCAAAGATGGAGTAACCGAAGTCTTATACTCATGAGCAAGAAATGCACATAAGTCAATCGGACTGCAGATACGGAGATACAAGACATCTTTGTCAGCGTCTGTGATCGGATCATATTGCGCCGCTGCCGTAATCCAAGCCTGTGGTGGTGCAGTCTCGTCAATCTCCAACGTGTCTGCCCAGTCCCTTGTGCTTGGAACAGTAGATTGTGGGTCTTGTTGTAGAGGAGTGGAGATGTGAACATCTGCTGGTTCTGATTCAGGCATCTCGGCAGTGTCATGGACGGGTGAGTGTTGTGCAGCTTCAGGTTCGGTTACCGATTCTGCAATCACAGGAGCAACAACAATAGAACTAACGGGGTTAGTGGTAACAGGTATAGATACAGCGATAAATGTACCAGGAATAGATGACGCTGTAGTGGCATTCACATCGTGGCGCCACTTGGATCGTCTGGATTCCGTGGAAGTAGATTTGTCCTTCTGTGCTGCATCTTTCTTGGACTTGGTTCCAGACTTAGCAGGTTTCTTGGAGCTGGTAACCTTATCTCCCTCTTTAGGCTGTTTACCCCCATCATCATCCTCATCATCATCCCCGTTGCTCCCTCTAACACTCTCCTCATTACCATCACCACCATCATCGTCATCATCATCATCGTCATCATCATCCTCATCAGCATCATCATTCTTATCATCATCATCCTCATCATCATCCTCATCCTTATCTTCTTCTTCTTCTTCTTCCTCTTCTCCACCAGTACCCTCTTCTTCTTCACTCTCTTCCCTTTCTTCCTCAGGGAGAATGTGGTAGGGTAACACACTTCCAAACGTCTTAAACAACCTATCATCCTCCATGATAGCGTCATTCAATGATTTGAAGAGAGTCCGTTGAATCCTAGATTTATCAAACGATCCAAGTTCCCTCATACGAGCCTTGAGGATCTTCTTTAATTCAAAATCTGTCAAGTCATAAGCCATCTTGTAGGCGGCTTCTGAAGGATTGGATGACTTGATCATCAAGTTATCAGCAGCGAGTGTCTTCAACTCATCACGCAGTTTAGGCATAAGGGATTCAACGGAGTCTTTCACTCTCTGCTCAATAGAAGCTTCAAGAGCTTCTTTCTGCTCTTTAAGGTCATCCTTAATAGCTTTAAGTCTCGTAATTCGTGCTTGATGCCTATCAGCTTCAGCCTTTTTAACCCGAGCAAGTTCTTCTGCATGAGTTTTACGTGTAAATTCCATATCTGCAGCGAACTTAGCAATAAACTCTTCTTGAGCTTTCCTAGATGCTTCTTCACTTTGAACTCGTCTACGTAGCTCTTGGCGAAGTTCATCCATCTCTCGTTTGTGATTGTCCGTATGTTTATCCAACATTTCGGCCATTACCAATGCAGCCATTGTAGACGTTGCAGAGCTGCTCTGGGTTGATGGAATAGGCTCGGTTGTAACTACGGTACTAAGGATTGGAGTTATTGGTGGTGGAAGAAATGGTGTTGAAACCGGTCTGGTTGGTACGGGTTGTTTTGGTGGAAGTTGAGTTGCTAAAGGTTGAGTAGACTCTTTTTCAACACTTGCTGAAACAGGGGGGTGGATGTCTCCTTCGAAGTAGAATACTTTTCAGGTGATCCAAACTCAAACACATCATCTGGTTCCACGTACTCTTCTTCAATATTTACCCGTGCACCCGAACCACTACCTCCCGTGTCTTTCCTACGCCTTTCCATAGCTATCTTCATCGCTTTTCTCTCAGCCTTGTTAAGAGCAGGATCATCAATATCTTCTTCATCGTGGAGAACTAACTCATCAGCCGTACCCTTTCCCTTCTTAACTGCAGTCTTCTTCTTTTTGGCTTTGGGTTCAGGTAAATCTGTTTGCTTCCGTTTACCTTTTCTCTTAACCGTGGTAGATGAGTCTTCACCTGCTAGAATGCTTGCTCGTTGATTCTCAATTTCTTTTAGCAAGTTCTTGTAATCATCAGATGCAATAATCTCATCGGTCAGAAGATGACTGGGAATGGGACCAGGAATAACCGTATTCGAATGAGTCTCCTGCCTTAAGTCTACCAAATCATCATCATCTATCGTGTGGTGACGACTACCTGCACGCTTATCAATGGATGCATCGTTTTCCATAAAGTAATGTATGATCAGCTTAATAAACCTAGGGTACTGGTAACTTTTAACCTTACCCTTCGTGTTTGTGAAGAGTTGAAAAGTAAACTCCTCCCATAGCAATGATGCATAATCAATACCCATACCTTTGAACATACCGTAAAACATCTTGATGATTGGCGGACGAACAACATCAAACCCAGTTGTTTTGGGTGTGAAACATCGGCTTAGAATCCCAAAAATAGCTTTCCATGGTTGACCAACTTTGGCAGTAGTAAACTCAGATGCGGTTCGTATGTCAAGACATCCAATGGCAGTGAACATCTCCATGATCTGGTCCTTAGTCGGGTTGGCTGAGTATGATAGACCTTTGAGTGTCGGTCGAAATCCAAAGATCTTCCTGAAGTCTGACACAGTAAGCGTCTGCTGCTTGTTGTCCAAGGAAAAAGTGATTTTGTTCGACGTCCTCTCTTTGGTAGCCCAGAACTCGTAAAGGTAGTCATAGGGCACTGAAGCACTTCTCCTTAGCGCATGCTTGAGATGAGATTTATCAAGTATGGCTGTACCTACCTTAAATCCATTATGGGTAGAATGAGATACCTCCTTCAACCGGAAGTTGTTTGGAAGAAACTTTAGAGTCTTGGCTTCAGCAATGGCGGCGGCTTTGGTGTCTTGTATTTGTTGTACTGTAGGGTTAGTCATCGTCTCTGCTTAAGATAAAACACAAAGATTGATACATACAAATATGAATATCATTATGACTTTAAACTTAAGCATTGGACATATGACCTAACCCCTTAAGCGTGTAAACCATTCAAACATCTATTATACGGAATAATCATTCAATTCGGAACATATAGCCTATGCGGAATAAAATCCTATGCGGAATGATAAGTCTATTCGGAACATATAGCCTATGCGGAATAACATCCCTATTCTGAATAAAAAGTCTATTCGGAACATTTATCCTATGCGGAATAAAATCCCTATTCTGAATAAAAAGTCTATTCGGAACATTTAGCCTATGCGGAATAAAATCCCTATTCTGAATAAAATCCCTATTCGGAACATTGGGCCTATGCGGAATAAAATCCCTATTCGGAACATTGGGCCTATGCGGAATAAAATCCCTATTCGGAACATTGGGCCTATGCGGAATAAAATCCCTATTCGGAACATTGGGCCTATACGGAATAAAATCCCTATTCGGAACATTGGGCCTATGCGGAATAAAATCCCTATTCGGAACATTCTTTCTATTCTGAATAAATGCTCCTATTCGGAAAGTTCTTTCTATTCTGAATAAATGCTCCTATGAGGAATGTTCTTTCTATTCTGAATAAATGCTCCTATGCGGAAAGTTCTTTCTACTCGGAAAGAATGCTCCTATGCGGAAAGTTCTTTCTATTCGGAAAAACTTTCCTATGCGGAAAGATCATTCTATTCGTAAAGTAACAAACAGTTACCATTTTTCTAATTAGGCACTTATGTGTTTGATTCATGTGTTCTAAAGGCCAAATTAGTTCAATTGCTCTATTCCGAATAGATCCCAAGCAAAACCCCCAATTTTAATTAAACCCTAATGAATCAGTAACTTCAATCGATTGTTTTCAATTAAAAGAGTTAATTAAATTGATTTGCTTGAATGATTAATCCGATTGAATACCTTTTGAAGATCTTGAACAAGAAGATGAATGATTGAATTTGTTTTGTTTGGTTTTCGTGTGTTTGTGTGCTAGGATGTTAATGGCGGCAAAGAGATAAACAAGTAAACAGTGAAAGAAGAGAGGAGACGGGGGTGGGTGAATTTGACTAGGTCAAATTTTTCAGAAGTCTGACATATTGTCAACTTTACCCCCTCAATTTTTCTTCTTTCAACAAACAAAATTCTTTTGTTTTTCCAAGTTTTAATTCTTGTCATTTTGACTCTATCTTATGCTAACATCCCGAGCCTTAGTGATTAACCTATCTTAACACAAGCACAAATCTATTCAGGACAAGCTTATAAGTAACAACAAGACAAATGCCAAAGCAATTCAACCATTAACCATTGAGCTTTTTGAGTTTCCTTGAAAACTTTTGAAGATCTTTTTGATGTGAAAGATGATGTAACATTTTCTCCCCCTTAAACGATGACCCGTTTTCTATTTAAAGAGCTGTAGTCATTGTTTAACGAGGCACAGGATGATGAAAAACATTTTCCAATTTATATCTTGAAAAGTTTGATTCGTGGTGGCAATAAGATTTCTCTTATTTTTACAAATTAATGCACTGAGACGTACACTAACTCGTGTTAGACCAAGTTGTAAAGTAAACTTGATCCCTTTGCATGATTTGGCTTGTAAATCACGCCCGAGAAAATTAATTCCCGTTGTGAGCCAACGTTTTCCAAGGAAATACATGACTTTAATATGAAAACCGGGTTGCAGTCAGAAAAAACTACAAGCCATTATGGGCATGTTTTAAAAATGTACAACTTTTATACGGACTCTATTTATGGCGCCGTGTCAATATTAATCGACATTTCTAAGGCCGTAAATATTACCGTACTAAAAGACATGCGCGATTTAAAAACGAAAAATATTTTTGGTTTTTCTTGGATTTTATAATTTTTATGGTTTTTCTAGGTTTTATATTTTTTATGGTTTTTCTAAGTTTTATATATTTACTATAATATACATGATCACGAACAAAGGATACTCTGAATAGTTTACCACGACTATTCAGCTGATTCTTCTGCCAACTCTTTGAGAGTCGCTGGAGTGAATGATTTCATGCCAAGCTTATCGATCAAAAACTCGATTCGTCCTCGATCTAAGGCTTTGGTGAACATATCCGCCAGCTGGTACTCAGTAGTGACAAAATACAGCTCGATCACTCCGTTCTCCACCTGCTCCTTAATGAAATGGTAGCGAATGTCTATGTGCTTGGCCCGGGAGTGTTGAACATAGTTGCAGCAAAGGACAATGGCGCTCTTGTTGTCACAATACATCGGGATTTTGTTAAATCCCAAACCGTAGTCAGTTAATTGTGATCTCATCCAAAGGACTTGAGCACAACAACCGGACATGGCGATGTATTCAGCTTCCGTGCTTGATATTGCAGCGCTTTTCTGCCTTTTTGAAGACCAACTGATCAATCTATCTCCAAGGAGTTGCACAGATCCAGAAGTGCTACGCCTCGTGTCTTGACATCCAGCATGATCGGCATCTGCGTATGATATTAAAGCAATAGAGGAATCTTTCGGATACCATAGACCACGATGAAGTGTTCCTTTTAGATACTGAAAGATCCTTTTCACAACATGTAGGTGCTTTTCGGTAGGCCGAGCCTGATACCGGGCACACATGCATACAGCAAATTGCAAATCAGGTCTGCTAGCAGTCAGATACAGAAGGGTGCCGATCATCCCACGGTAAAGTTTTGGATCGACAATAGTCCCATTCCTATCTTCATCTAACTTGGATTTCTCCACCATTGGAGTGTCTACGGGGTCACAATTTTCAAAGTTATATTTCTTAAGAGATTCTAGAGCATATTTGGATTGATTAATAAAGATGCCTCTGGGATTTTGAGAAATCTGTAATCCTAAGAAAAATGAAAATTTTCCCATCATCGACATCTGAAAGCGTGTGGACATTATCTTCTCAAAGCGATTTGACAATTCTATGTTAGTGGCAGCAAATATTATATCATCAACATAAATTTGTACCAGAATCATGTCGTTGCCTTCCTTGAGAGTGAATAGAATGGGGTTCACTTTGCCTTTGGAGAAGCCTTCCGCAATGAGATATGTTGAGAGGAGATCATACCACGCGCGTGGAGCTTGTTTCAACCTGTAGAGAGCCTTCTTAAGCTTGTACACATGATTAGGAAACTCCGTGCTCACGAACCCATCCGGCTGACTAACATAGACTTCTTCCCTTAGTTCACCATTCAAAAATGCCGTCTTCACATCCATTTGATAGACGATCATGTTCATATGAGCAGCATACGCAAGGAATAGTCTAATAGCCTCCAATCTCGCCACAGGAGCAAAGATTCTTCAAAGTCTATACCCAAGGCTTGTTTATATCCTCTAGCGACCAATCTAGCCTTATTCTTCAATACCGCACCCATCTCATCAAGTTTAACCTTATAAACCCATAACAAAGTAAGGATGTTAACCTTGTCAGGGAGAGAAACCAATTCCCATACTTCAAGTCGTTGGAATTCATTTAGTTCCTCCTGCATAGCTTCAATCCAAGATGATTGAGTCATAGCCTGCTGCCAATTTTTAGGTTCAACTTCAGAGAGAAATGCATCAAAGTAGCAATAAAGTGCACTCTCTTGTAATTGATGGCGTGTAGAAACTGGTCGATCTAGATCTCCAATGACATTCCTAATTGGGTGATCTTTTGTCCATTTAGTGCTATGGTTTTCAATCCTAGGTGGTCTGGAGTGAACAATAGAGGGAGCTTCTTCTGAGGTAGACGCGGCTGAAGGGTTTTCAGGTATCGCTACACCAAAGAAAGGAAGCTCTTGCAAGTGAGCATATTCCAAGTCGTGATCAATAGAATCCTCTTCCACATCATTAGGCACAAGTAGGGTGATGATTCAGGTGTAGTTTGAGAATCACTTGGTGAAGGTGCATCCGGTTCAATGTGAATTGAAGATGCATTAGATAAAGGTTCATTAGCTTGAGCAACCACTTCAGGGATTGGAGCGATTACTACAGGTGCTGGAACTTCATCAGTCGGGGGATCGAAGAATTCATCAAACAACGGTTGAAACAGTTTATCCCACTCGGGCCTTGTTGGTGGTAAAAATGATGTAGAAGTAGGATTATTGGGAACTAATCTGGAACTAATAGCACCGGTTCCCATCTCATGAAGCGCGGGTTCAGAGCTGTGTTGCTCAGAAGCCATCGCTGTCAGCTCATCGAAATCAGCGTCCATAGTTTCTACAATCTTGCCAAGACGACGGTTGTAAATTCGGTATGCTTTCTTGGACGGTGAGTAACCAATGAAAATACCTATATCGGCTTTCGGTTGAAGCTTACCCAAGTTCTCACTATTAATGTTTGGATAACAAAGAGCACCAAACACATGAAAAAATGAAACATCGGGTTTACGGTCATGTAGAAGCTCATAAGGTGTTTTTCCATGGCATTTCCGAATGATAGAACGGTTTTGGGTGAAACATGCAGTAGATATAGCCTCTGCCCACAAGAACAATGGAGCGTTCGCATAAATAAGCATAGTCCTAGCAGCTTCCATAAGCGTACGATTCCGTCTTTCAACGACACCGTTTTGTTGTGGAGTACGTGCAGCGGATGTTTCATGTGAAATACCAACTCCTTCATAGTAATCACGAAGAGTCTGGTTTACGAACTCTGTTCCATTGTTTGTACGAATACGGCGGACAGTAGTATTCAAACGTACCTGAATGAATTTCAGAAAAGTGATGATAGCCTTCGGTGCTTCATCCTTTGTACGTAGAAATCTAACCCATGTAAACCTGGAGAAATCATCCACAATAACCAGAATGAATTTCTTACCGCTCACACTTTCAGTTCTCATTGGCCCACAAAGATCCATATGCAAAAGATGAAGTTTTTCTTGATTGGTGTCTTCAGCTTTGGGCCTATATGATTTCTTGGTACTTTTCCCCCTTGAACACGCGGAACATAAATGGTCCTTGTGAAATTTAAGCTTTGGAAGACCACGAACTAATTCGTTTTTAGCCAGATGATTAATAGCATCAAAGTTAAGATGAGATAATCTGCGATGCCATAACCATGACTTGGTCTTAGATGCTTTAGAGAGAAGACATACTGGAGAGGCGGCCATCATGTCTTGTAAGGACAAGGTATAAAGATTTGCACCACGAGATCCCTTCAACAAATCTTTTCCTTCCAAGTTGCGGATGAAACAAGTGTGTTGTCGAAAAGCAACCTCAAGGTTGGAATCACAAAATTGTCCTACTGAGAATAAATTATGACCAAGACCTTCTACATAGTATACCCTTGAAATCGTCACGTTTCCAATCTGATATTCACCATACCCCATAATCTTTGCTATATGATCATTCCCGAATTTAACCGTACCAAGAAACTTGCTGACGAAATTTCGGAGCATCGAGCGATTTCCGGTCATATGTTTTGAACAACCGGAGTCCAAATACCACAGGATGATTTGGACCACCTGAAAATATCACCACACGAAGACAATGTAGAGGTATCGGAATCTGAGTGTTCCTTGTTATTAGCAGGTACAGATTTAATAATCTTAGATTTGCTAACTCTAGGTTTCTTAGATTTCCTAGCCTTCTTCTTCCTAATTGGTGGTGTAGATTCTAGTTGGCTTAAATCCTGAGGTATTTCTTCACTCATAGGCACTATAGTGGGGGCTGACCTAATTAAAGGGCGCTGTTTCCATACTTGAGTGCGAGAGTTCCTAACTAAAGGACGCTCAGACCTAACCTCAATGGATGCATTCCTAGTTAAAGGGCACATTTTTCCATCTAATGTAAAGGTCCTACCAGTGGGACGCCATTGCCAGCCAACCTGGGCACGAGTTCTACCCGTTGGCTTCCATTCAAGACCATTCTTAATTGCATTCATTTCATTCACATGTTCAATAAGACACAAATCATGACGTTGGGAAAACATACATTCATTACAATTCCAACAATTCAAATTAGAATTCACGAATGGTTTAGGCTTCTACATAGGCGCAGAGCTTTTAGTCTTAACATGATTCTTTTTATTTAAAACCGAACTAACATTCCTATGGTGATCTTCTACTTTCTTTTTTTTGGCACTACTAGTGGAGGGCTTGATCTTATCTTTCTTGAGTGGCGATCCTTTAGCCTTAGTAGTCTCTTTTAATCCTGTAGAAGGCAAAGTGGTAATATTAGCAACAGATTTTAAAGGTGCCTTACTTGATTGTGCCAATGACGGTTTTGCTCCTGGAGTCTTATTAAATGGAGTTACAGCAATGGGCCTATTAGTGAGTAGTGTAGAACCTGGTGTACCTATGTATTGTAAATATGCTAAGCAATATTGAACTCGCTTAATATATTCATGAGCCGAGTAGTAGTAGCTACTTGAGGGATCTAAGGCATAAAGATCGTCTAAGATATCCCTAACAAGATCTACATGCTTAATGGCATTCCTCATATAATCATCGTAGGTAACCGGGTTTCTCTTATGAAGCGGGTTCTTATAAAGCACTACTGACTTGGTTGTTGGAGCACTAGTGGACGGTGTAGAGTCGGTAGCTAAGTTATCAACAACTTCTTGTCGGGTGAGAAGAAGTGTCTCCTTTAACTCAGCCAAAACCATATTTTTGTCAATGAGCAGGATGTTCAAGTCAGAGATTTCCTTGCACTTTTGGCTCAGTTGTTCAACATAAGATTGTTGCTGTGCCGCATTAAAAGCGAAGCGTTCTTCTAGTGAACCATAAAGAGCGGATAGTCCTTGTCTTGTCCGATCCATCTCCCCTAGAACAGACGAAAGTCTAATTTCTAAGACCTGGTTTTTAGACTCTGCAGCCTCTAGTTCCAATTTGAGTGTTTCATTTGATGACACATCTCTCTTCAATCTCATGATTTCTTCCTCTAATGTCTTAACAATTGCAATCATCTTGTCACTCGTCTCAACACCGTTTTCACAACCATTTGATATCAAAAGATTCTCATTTTGAGTTTGTTGTTTTAATTCTAAAGATATACAATGTTGTTCTAGTTGATTAAAGCGTTTTGAAAGTAAATTGTAAGAATCTTGTAGCTTTAAAAACTCAGCGTTAGATTCGTGACAAGAATGATTATCTACCTCATTTACAGTATCAGCAACATTTACAGAGAGATCACAAACATCATCACAAATATCATTACAAATATTCACAGCATCACAATTAATCATAGCGGATGTAAGCTCATTCGAATAATTAACATTTACAGTAGTAAGCACATCACACGAGATTACTGCAGACAAGAAACGGTCATATTCGGTTAAAATCTTTTCTTTTTCAATTAGTTGTAGTTCGTAAGCGGTGTCCATTTCATAAAACACTTTTTGAACTTCACCAATTTCAAACACAAGATTTTCCTTAAGAGATGCAAAAATTCCTTTTAGACTTTCGACAAACGGATTGATCTCATTTTTAAACACCTCGTTCATATGTTCGAAAGCCCATTCTCCGGCGTTTAGGCCATTTGAAGTCGTACGTTCCAAAATGACCTTGTCAAAATTAGTAAAGTATTGATTAATCTCTTGCAAGTTTAACCATACAGTGCTAACAGGTGGAAGATCCTTTGGAATTTCCTTAGGACCTTCCATATTGACAAGTGTAGGAAAAGTACTAGGGTTTTCTTCATCTAATATGTAGGTTGGTGCTGTTATGAGATCTTTGTCCATATGGAAGCGAATTTTAAAATCCGTTTTTGCAAGCTCCTTATTCAATTTAAAATAATCACACTCGGGATATTTTGCAGAATTGTATGACCGATCCTCATCAACTAGATCCTTACTTGTTCGATCACCGGGAAAAACAATCGGGTCTAAGGCCAATCCTAATTGAGTTGCATTATAAAGTCTAGGACTATGTCTTAAAGCTTGTTTTGCATACCGTGGATTAGGGGGAAGGCCTTTTTGACGTGATAAGTTAAATTCTCTAAATGAAGCATCAAATAAGTGCACTAGCTGAGAAGCAGCGTATTGTCTTAAAAGCAAATAATCTAGACTTCTAATCTTATTAGCAGCATTAATCTCCATTTCATTCTTCTTAGACTCGAGTGACTCAAAATCTGTTTGAAGTTTTTGAAAATTAGTGACCCATTTGCTCTTAAGGTTTCGATTTCTTGCAAGTGACCCATTTGTTTGTTTCTAAAATGATCATATTCGGGATTAGTTAGAACACTAGACGAAGGCACTAATTCCAAGGTTTGAACTTTCTCATTGCTTAAGGCAAGCTCATCAGACAAATTCTTATTCTTAGCTAAGGTTTCTAAGAGTGCAGCATTCATTTGGCTAAGTAATGTAGCAGGAACCATGACCAAATCTTGTTGAGCAGGAGTAGGTGTATGCGAAATGGGTCCCAGTTGTGATTCACTCAAAGTCTGGGGACTCACATTGATATTGCTATCATTGTTTGTCTCCTCATTTGAAAGACTCACCACCGAAGATTCATTCGAATCAGCACTCTCTTGCACAACTTGATGTGGTTGAATACTAGCATCAGTGGTATTATCGGTGGTATTAATAAGTACCTCAGATCTCTTTTTTGGCCCTAAGCTGGAGATAGTTGCCATGAGAGCAGCCTTTGCAGATTGAAAGTCGTCACAGTCTGAGTCATACGCATCAAGATCATCGGCTTGGTAAGCTGCATTCTGTGTAGTGACAACGTCTTGTTCAGCAATCCCTGGATCAGCAAGAAATGCAAGCTCCTCTTCATCAAGTTCCCTTCCTTGTGCCTGAGCATTTACCAGATAGATCTTTTCTGCAAACCATTGTCCATCCCTTCTCCTCTTGGGTTTCTTACAATCCCTGGACATGTGACCCTCTTCCTTGCAGTTATAACATGTAATCATTCTCAACTTGCCCGTGGAATTAGCCCGTGGAGCAGGATTGGCCATTGGTGCCTGATTGACCGTGCGAGCATTGGTGGTTGATGTGGTAGGTCTCCCCTGATATGGTTGAATAGGCTGAACCATGACCCTGCCATTCTCAATAGTAGCTTGTTGACGAGAATTGGATGAATTCCTCAACTGATTGTTGGTTGGAGCTGATCCTCTGTATCCTCGTTTGCTTAAATTCCTTGTGAGATAAGCAGACATAGTGGTTAGCACTTCAACTGGGTCAACTCCTTGTTGGAATACAGGAATGGGGACTTCCTCATCATCACAATACATTGCTTGGTCTTGATGAGCTGCATAATCACTAGAAGGAATACTCATTTGATCAGGGTAGCTTGTTGGATATGCTGCATTCTCTTGATAAGAAGAATATGAAGGCTGAGCATAAGGTGCAATATTTGTTGGATGAAGTTGTGAAGCATACTGTGGTGAAGGTGCATTGAACCGATATTGTTGCTGATGTGAGGTGGGTGGTTGTGGTAGAATCGAGTATTGGGGGAAGGTTGGTGTCATGTAAGGTGATGGATGATAGGCTTGATGTCCCAAGATATAAGGTGTGTTGTTGTGTGACAAGCTTGGTTGATTTGCCATTAAAGCTAAGGAATCAGGGTACATACCTCGAGGAGAACGGTGCATAATCACATGTTTCTCATGCTGCTGAAGAAAAGCATAGATTTGATCTAAATTGCACTTATGCAAATCCCGGGTTAACTTAACATCGGTAATATACTCACCCCATTCAACTTGAGGTAAAGTATTCAAGAACTTGGTGTTAACCTGGAATGGAGCAATCACGAGATTGTATACATTCAGATCATTCATTAGAGTAGTGAATCTGAAGTAATAGTCGTGTAGTGTTTCCCCTGGGCTGTACGTGAATCTATCAAACAGATCATACAACTGACATTCCCTTTCCTGTTTGGTAAGTGACGTACCTTGTAGCAACACCTTTAGACGTTCCCATAAATCTTTGGCAACCGTATATTGACTAACCATGCGATAAATATCATGCGGAAGAGCTTGGAGAAGAGTCTGTAGAGCCTTTTCATCAGCATCAGCAATGAGTTGTTGTGCCGGTGTGAGTTCTTCATATTCTCTTGGTCGAGACACGTTATTTGCCACAATGGTACCATAGTCGAGTGGACCATTCAAAATCGATTTGACCATAAGCCTTCCGTATGTTGGTTTGCCCTTCAAGTATTGCATCATACGGCCCTGCCATGCCTCAAACACCTCTTTAATAAGCATCGGTGGACGACTATCAGTCCCCGTTATGATTGAGATATCCGTAAGAGATGTCATCTGAGGCATTAATGAACTCGGATTCATTGTGATCACTTAAAAGACTCAAAGATTATCGGTTGATCGGGCAGTGAAGAAAGGTTGAGAATTTGTGTTGTGTTGTTAAAATCAAGATTAAATCCACTAAAGATCGTCGAAAAAACTCAAATACCCCTTGAACTTGCTTATACGGAATAACCCTAACTCATAATAAATCCTATTCGGAATAAATCCTATTCGGAATAACCCTATGCTGAAAAACCCTTATACTGAATAACCCTATGCGGAATAACCCTATTCTGAAAATGCTCTATTCGGAATAACCCCTATGCTGAATAACCCTTATGCGGAAAAACCCTTATGCGGAATATTTCTTCAATTCGGAATATCTGGCTATTGGCTTATTCGGAAAACTTGCTATTCGGAATGAGGGGCAATTCAGAAAGCTATTCGGAATATTTCTCCTGTTCGGAAAAATTTTGGCTATTCGGAAAAATATTGGCTATTCGGAAAAATATTGGCTATTCGGAAAAATATTGGCTATTCGGAAAGTTTTTGGCTATTCGGAAAAAATTGGCTATTCGGAAAGAATTGCTATTCGGAAAGAATTGCTATTCGGAAAGAATTGCTATTCGGAAAAATACTGCTATTCGGAAAAAATACTGATATTCGGAAAAACCCTTCTATCCGGAAAGTCTATTCGGAAAATTCTGCTATTCTGAATATTTCTCCTATTCGGAATATCTATTCGGAATGTTCTGGAAATATGAGTCCGAGACTTAGAAAAACAGCTTTAAATCTGATTTTTGATCCAAAACCACAAAAAGTTTTATGATTTTTACCAAAATAAGCTAAACCCAATCCTTATCAATCAATCCCAATAACAAAAACACCAAAAACAACAAGATTCAAGATTGATTTTTTCTAAAGATCACTAATTGATTCAAAAACTAAAAAAAGAAACACAATCCTTACCTTAAATCACCCCATAGCTCTTGATACCAAATGTAGAATATTGATAACCTATGAATCTATGAAGTGGGTTGATGTTTTCTAGTGAGAGAAACTAGAGAGAGAAAGTGAGAGAAAATGTGTCTTTATTAATATGAAAACATGAACAACAACCAACCCCTTTCCATGGTGGAAAGGGGTATTTATACTCCAAGCAAACATTGGGCTTGGGCCGGTCCATGACAAGCCCATGGACCGGTTCTTACTTAACTTAATAAGTAACATTTAACTAATTGTTAACTACGAGCTATTACAACATAAATCATATTGTGGAGTGACCGATACTTCTAATATACGTTAAAACGTATTTCTAACATGTTCTTGGTGGAAAGTAAAAGGGGATTGGTTTTCTATGCTACTAAAAAGGTAGATGCGTGAAGTAAATAAAAATAAGCTAAAAGCAATTAATGATAAAGATGAAACAACTTAAAAATAATAAAACTGAAATTTAACTTACTGAAAACTGGAATGCTTCACTCGGAATATTCACTTCATTCAGAATAAATGCTCATGCGGAAAAGACAAACTCATGTGAAAAACACCTTCATGCGGAATAAAGGCTGACTCGGAATATTTTGTTCATGCGGAATATATGGCTCATTCGGAATAATAAGAAACAAAAGGCTTCATTCGGAAAAAGTCGTTCATGCGGAATAAGTAAAACTGATGCGGAATACTTGCTGATCCGGAATAATTTTGCTTATGCGGAATGTTTTGCTCATTCGGAATATCAGCTCATCCGGAATAATCAACACAAAAAGCTTCGTTCGGAATATATGATGCTGGTTCGGAATAACTGCTCATCCGGAATAATTTCTTCATCCGGAATAATCACTCATCCGGAATAATTAAACTAAAATGCTGATTCGGAAAAAATGATTCACCCGGAATATTGATTATTCCGAATGAACACACTGATTCGGAATAACTAGATGAAAACTGCTGGTTCGGAATATCTTGTTGACCCGGAATAACTTGCTCACTCGGAATACATTGCTTACTCGGAATAAATGATAAAAAGCTTCACTCGGAATAATTTGCTGACTCGGAATAAACTCTTTACTCGGAATAATCTAACTCATTCGGAATATTTTACAAAACCTTTGGTTCGGAATCTGGGTAACAGAAAAGTGCGAAGAACAGGGGAGAAAGTAAAGAACGAATCTAAACCAAAATCAACCAAGTTTTTAACCAAACATTAAACCAAACTAACCACCAATCATCCACTAATGATAAACATCAAACCAAATCAACAAAAACACAAAACCCACTTGTTTATTTAAAGATCAAAATCAACAAAAATAAAAACTTAAAACTTTAGAATCAATAATAAAAAGAAGAACAAGATTAAAAGGAAACTTGTATTAAGGATTAACGTTTAACAATCAAAATGAAAGATTAAAGCTTACAAGAACTTGGATTCAAAAAGGAAAATCACCAAACACCTTAAGGGTGTTGGTACCCTACGAAACAAGAAAGAAAGAAAAACTAGAGAATGAAAACTAGATCCAAAAATGTGAAGGAGGGGTCTGTTTATAGACCTTGGACTTGGTTGGTGAGTGGGCTTTTCTCCTTTCTTTTCGTCTTCTCGTCTTTTCAATAAAGTTGACGTTTTCGATTCTGATTCGGGATTTGTCGATGAATAGATTCAACTCGTCTTTTAATTTCTTCGTTTAATAGACTTGAGTTCTTCGACATATGTAAATCTTCCATCTTTGGTCCTTTTCTACGACAAATCTTCAAATAGGCCCATTGACTTCAAATCTTTTAAATCTCTTGGACTATAGACTTCCTCTTTTCGTATTTTTCTTTGATAAAACCCGTGAAATCCCATGTTTTCTTTAATATTTATCCGGTTGGCTCTGAAAACACAACAAACACACAAACCACGCATAATTCCAAACAAATGACATTAAATACGCGTTTTGGTCTCGTTTTAGCAAGAAATAAGTGGTAAAAGAATGGGTGTTTTCACACCTATCAAATCCCCTACACTTAACCATTGCAATGCCCTCATGCAATGCATTAATTTTAAAGCACGGTTTACATTTCTCATCATAAATAACCCACCTTGGCCTTTATTAAATTCTAAACACTAAGGAAACCAAAAGAACAAAACGAGTAAAGAATTCAAATACTTACATTGGGGTTTTAGGTTGTCATGAATGTTCATCATTCTCAAGTTTCACGTTCCCCATACCAAGCTTAAAAACGAGATCATTGTTATTATAAGTAGCAAACTAACACGAACTCATGTGGCCCAATTATTCACTTAGACTCCCTTATTCCTAGGTGTATCTCTTATATTTTATTGTTGTCTTGAATGATCGCGAGGATGCATTGTTTGACTTATTTCGATAGTTATTTAAGCTGAAAACAAAGTGGGACGATTTAATCAATAGTTAGCTAAAGGACAAAATCTTTTAAAACTGCTTCTCGGGACCTCATAAAGTTCATATCTTGGCATAACTCGCTTCACGATTTGAGACCTTTCTCGGACCGATATTTGGCAACGACTTCATACTTCAAATCTTTGAGAGACGTTCTTGAAATTATGGTCTTCTCTTCATATTAGGAATTTCTTCACTTGAACTTTTGAGAGATTCTTCATATTTGGACCACGACTTCTTCATTTTTCTCCAATCTTTATTTTGGACTTTGATATACAACGATCCGCCTCCTTTTAGGACTTGGATATATTTATCCTCATACCTTGCTAGGGTCTTTTCGGATAGACTTCTCCATGATCTTTTGGGGAGTACTTGCTTTTCGTCGTGTGTCTCGATCCTTCATATTGATTTTCGATAAATGATTCTTCACATCACTTTTGGATCTTTAGCAACAAAATGTAGCCCTCATGCCTTGTTAGGGCCTTTTCGGACTCGCCAATCTTCGCATCCCGCTTCAATAAGTTATGCCTTGGCTATGAACCCTAATTAATACCGATCAACTTTTAAACGATATTGGGCTAGAAGCTAAGTAACTTTTCAAATCGTACAACCTTATTTATTGCAGATAAATTTATTAGCAAGCGATGGGAGAATAGGCTTATAATCAACTCACATAAATTCACGAAAGAATACCAAACTTATAATTGACTCTATCATCTCTCGTTCTCCACAATTTAAAATCTCAAGGAATGAGACTCGTGGATGCTTAGCCAATTAAATCACAGCTTTGGGTTTTTGGGTCATTTATAGGATCTTGCAAACTCTTAGACTTTTTCAAGTTTTAGAATTCGCATTTTAAAGTTCCCTTGATAAAGGACTTTCTAGGATCAATTATAGGAACTTGTGAAAAGTTCTTGTTCTTAACCCGTGAGAGTTAAGACTTTCGTGTTTTAAAGTTCCCTATATAAAAGCCTAGCAAAACTTGACTTAAACACGTTAAGGATACTAGCTAGAGTAAACTTAGATAAGTAAACTCGGGTTGAGTCAAAATATTCACGACTTTGAAAAATTTTAAAACCACTTTATTGAACTTTAGTATATCAAGGAAAGAAAATAACCATAACAAAGGAAATTACAACTATACAACTAGGCCAAAATAGATTAAAAATTTTGAAAAATGTCGAAAAATCAAATTTTCCGGTTAAAATGAGGACAAATTCATGGAAAAGACCACTTACTTCGATAGAAGTCCCCCCTACACTTGATATAAACATTGTCCTCAATGTTTAAGCATGTGGGAAAAGTCTCCCCTACACTTATGACATTGTGCACGTTGGTTAAATCAAGCTAAGGAAGAGACAACTAACATGATCAATTTCAAATGTGAGTATGAAGAAAATTGAATCACGATAGTTGAGAGATAGAACCAGATTGTGGATAACACGGGAGCACGGTTCTTCAAAGATCCCAAAAGTGCACTTATCCCTGTAATCACATCACCATACAAACACAAGCAACCTATATAGATCCCACTACACTTAGGAGGTAAAACAGAAAGGGATAGATCACGGGTTGCCTCCCGAGAAGCGCTTGTTTTTGATAACCGAGTCATGAGCCTGACACGACCCAAAATTAGTTCATGGGAAACGTGGTGAGGGATGGAATCATCTCATGAGAGATGTCCTCACCAAAGTACAACTTCAAACGTTGGCCATTCACCTTAAAATTGGGCCCATTTGGCTGAGAAAGCTCAATGGTGCCATATGGAAAGACGTTGGCGACGGTGAATGGACCAGACCAGCAACTCTTCAACTTGCCCGAGAAGATCTTCAACCGAGAATTAAAAAGTAAGACTTGATCTCCAACATGGAACTCTCGGTTCTTAATCCTAGCATCGTGGATGATCTTGGTCTTCTCCTTGTAGATCAATGAGTTCTCGTAAGCTTCATTCCTCAGTTCATTTAGCTCGTTGAGTTGAATCTTGCGAAGATCACCGACTTTGTTGATGTCGAAGTTAGCCCACTTCAAGGCCCAGTATGCCTTATGTTCCAGCTCGATAGGGAGGTGGCAAGCTTTCCCGTACACAAGACGATAAGGTGTACAACCAATCGGCGTCTTATAGGCGGTACGGAAAGCCCACAAAGCATCGTCTAACTTATCGGCCCAAGCGGCACGATGCTCTCCCACAGTATGTTCCAGAATTCGCTTCAATCCACGGTTGGAAATCTCGGTTTGACCATTGGTTTGGGGATGATAGGCGGTGGAAAGACAGTGATTGACACCATACTTAGCCATGACTCTTGCAAATTGATCATTGCAAAAGTTAGTCCCGCGGTCACTGATGATAGCACGAGGAACACCGAATCAAGCAAAAAGCTGCTTCAAAAAGTTCACAACCACCCTCGCATCATTCGTAGGGAGAGCCTTAGCTTCAACCCGTTTAGAAACGTAGTCAACGGCTACGAGGATGTACTTGTTCCCTTTAGATGATGGAAATGGCCCCATAAAGTCGATACCCCATACATCAAAGATTTCACATTCTTGTATGAAATTTTGAGGCATCTCGTCTTTATGTGTGATCTTGCCTTGTCTTTGGCAAGCATCACAATGTTTAACCATTTCGCGAGCATCACGATAAATGGTGGGCCAATAAAATCCAGAGTCGAATACTTTCTTCGCGGTGTAATTGGGACCAAAGTGACCACCGGTGGGTCCTTTATGGCAAGCGTCAAGGATTTGTACCGCTGTCGGCCCATCAACACATCGACGAATGACAAGATCCGCACATTGTTTGAAGAGGTAAGGGTCGTCCCAGAAATAATGTTCAATATCTTTAAAGAACTTTTTCTTTTTTTGGGACGTTAACCCTTCCTTGAGAATTCCACCCGCTAAATAGTTTGCAATGTCCGCAAACCACGGGGTGTCATCAAGATTTGGATTGATAGACATTAAGGCCTCAAGGGGAAAAGAGTCATTGATCTCTTGGTTCGGATGATCCCCTTGATACGGATCCTCAAGTCTACTTAGATGATCCTCGGCTAGGTTTTCGGCACCCTTCTAGTCACGAATTTCGATTTTAAATTCTTGAAGGAGCAACACCCAACGAAGAAGTCTTGGCTTAGAATCTTGCTTAGTCAACAAGTACTTCAACGCGGAATGATCGGTATACACGATGGTGGAAGAAAGGACAAGATAGGGGCGGAACTTTTCAAAAGCATACACTACAGCTAAAAGCTCTTTTTCGGTAGTGGTATAATGCAATTGAGCCCCCGTCATTGTCTTGCTAGCGTAATGGATTGGTTGGAAGTGTTTGTTCACTCATTGGCCCAAAACCGCTCCAATAGCAAAGTCGCTAGCATCACACATCAACTCAAAAGGTAGCTCCCAATTAGGGTTAACCAAGACCGGTGCCTTAGTTAGCTTATCCTTAAGAAGATTGAAGGATTCAAGACACTCTTTGGAAAAGATGAAAGGAGTATCTTTTTCCAAGAGGTGGGTCATCGGGCGAGCGATTTTAGAAAAATCTTGAATGAATCGACGATAGAAGCCCGCATGACCAAGGAAACTTCTCACACCCTTCACGGTTGAAGGTGGAGGTAATTTGGCTATGACATCCACTTTAGCACGGTCCACTTCAAGACCGGCTTTTGAGATTTTGTGTCCTAGCACAATGCCTTCTTTTACCATGAAATGGCATTTTTCCCAATTCAGAACAAGGCGAGTGTCTTCACACCGCTTAAGCATGCGTTCCAAATTGGCAAGGCAAGTAGAGAAGGAATCACCATAGACCGAGAAATCATCCATGAAGACTTACATAGTTTCTTCAACCAAGTTATGGAAGATAGCCATCATACACCTTTGAAATGTCCCAGGAGCATTGCATAAGCCGAAAGGCATTCTTTTATAAGCAAATGTTCCGTAAGGGCAAGTGAATGTGGTTTTCTCTTGGTCTTTGAGATCGATGGGAATTTGAAAATACCCGGAGAAACCATCTAAAAAGCAGTAATAGTCATTACCCGCTAGACGTTCAAGCATTTCGTCCATGAAAGGAAGGGGAAAATGATCCTTTCTCGTAGCATCATTGAGTTTGCGATAGTCTATACAAACTATCCACCCTGTAACGAGACGAGTAGGAATCAACTCGTTGTTTTCATTGGGCACAACGGTGATTCCGCCTTTCTTAGGCACACAATGGACGAGACTAACCCATGGTGAATCTGAGATAGGATAGATCATTCCCGCATCAAGAAGTTTTATAACCTCTTTTTTGATTACGTCATTGATCTTAGGATTCACCCTTCTTTGGCTTTGAATAGTGGGTTTAAAGTCGCCCTCCATGAGAATTTTATGTGTGCAAATGTGAGGATCAATTCCACGAATATCGGAGATTTTCCAAGCAATCGCTTTTTTGTGATTCTTCAGCACGGAGATAAGTCGGGATTTTTCTTCTTCTTTCAAGTCCTTAGCGATGATGACGGGTGACTTCTTGTTGTCTTCTAGGAAAACGTACTCGAGATGAGACGGTAAGTCCTTAAGTTCTAAATCTGAAGGATTTTCAATGGAAGGCGTAGTCAAATTCGGTTCATCGATAGAGATATCCTTAGGAGATGGTGGAGAAATATGGTCCTCATTGAGAAGTTTCTCAATGGTACGAATGTCTTCATCCCAATTGGAAGGAGAATCATCATATTTTAACTCCACATCTCCCAAAGTTGCTTCAAATTCTTTCAAGATGAAATCACTTTCTCCAAATGGAGTTAGTGATGGAGCAATAGAGGAAACGGTCTCAACAATGGGTAGAGAAGAAGAACCACTTTTACAAGCGTCTTTGAACTGTTCTTCACAAGCCTCATCAAGAACGTCAATAAAATTAACACTCTTGTTTTCCGAAGGCTGCTTAGAAAGTTTACCCATGTTGAAGACGATTTTATCGTCACCAACTCTTATGATTAATTCGCCCGCGGCTACATCAATGAGAGTGCGACCGGTCCTCAAGAATGGACGTCCAACAATTAATGGAACACGGGGATCCATCTCGTAGTCAACGACAACAAAATCCGCCGGGAAGGTGAATTTGTCGACACCAACGAAGACGTCTTCGGCTATCCCCACTGGATAAGCAACCGTACGGTTAGCTAATTCCAAAGTCATTCGTGTGGGGACTAGCTCGGGGAGAGATAATTGCTTCAAAACACTTAATGGCATTAAGTTAATACTAGCACCTAGATCGGCTAGGGCCATGCAATTCTCTACTCCCGGGAAGTTACAAGGAATCAAGAAACGACCCGGATCACCAAGTTTGGTTGGTAATTTTTTTAAGAGAACTGCGGAGCAATTCTCATTAAGTTGGGCCTGAGCAATATCGAGAAGTTTCTCCTTATCATTGAGAAGATCTTTAAAGATTTTAGCATATTTGGGCATGTGAGCGTGAGCCTCAGCAAAGGAGATATTGAAATTCAATTGTTTAAACATCTTGAGAAAGTTAGAAACCTAAATATCATCCTTGTTCTTTAATTTCTCTTTCCTCAACCTTGAAGGATAAGATATATTGGGTTGAGATGAAGGCTTTGGAATGGAATTTTCACTCACATCCTTGGGTGGTGGAGGGGTAGAAGTAGAAGGTGGAGGAGTAGAAGTTGGAGGGATTGGAGAAGGAGACTCGTTTTCCTTTGTCACAATCACCGGTGTAGGTGTAGGAAGCTCTGGTTCCTTTAAACCTTTTCCACTGCGAGTGGTGATTGCTTTCATCTCCCCTCTTGGATTAGCAACGGTGTTACTCGGAAGAGAACCCGATCCAGAGGCTTGATTACTTGGGAAGAAACTAGCCATCATGTTCCTCAAGTCATTCATTTGACTTGCCAAAGTGTTTCACATATCGGCTCGAAGATCATTCTCTTGTTTCACCATATCTGCTTTCATGTTGGCCATTTCACGCTGAAGATTTTGCACTATCGCATCATTAGTCCTCATGTAGGTTTCAACCTCTTGGTGTAATGCAGTGGGTTGGTTGGGAGGAGCATTGTAGGCAGGTGGTTGATAAGCAGGTTGTTGGTAAACTTGGTTGTTTCTTTGAGGTGGATATGGGTTTCTTTGGTTTTGATATGGAGTTGGAGCACGTGGTTGGTTTTGATTGTTGCGATTGAGGTTGTTTGGGTTTTGTGGGGGAAACCGGGTGGTGAAAGAAAGTTGTTTGAGTGATAGCTGAGCAAATTGCGGTCACCTTGAGGACGTGCTTGATAGCCTCCCATGGAATAGTTACCGTTGGCGGCATACACATTTTCCGGATTGTCATGAGTCGAAGGACAATCGGTGTATGAGTGAGATCCCCCGCATATATCACATGATTGAGTCAAAGAACTAGCTTGGGCAGTGATAGCTTTGGTATTGTTGGCGGCTTGGAGAGCAAGTGATTCAACAAGCAAAGTAATCTTATCAATTCTCTTGTCGCTCTCATTAGTGCTAGCACTAGCCACATTGGTCCGAACACTCTTGGTTTGCACTCTATACTTGTTCTCAATAATATCCCAAGCGGCATTAGAAGACTTAACCAAAAGATTACCCCCCCCCCCCCCCCCCCCCCCGAGGCACTATTTAGTGAATCTTGGTCATTCATGCTTAAACCATTGTAAAAAGTATTAATTTGATATACTTTTGTAAAACCATGTTGTGGACACTTTCGTAAAAGTTCCTTAAAACGGTCCCAAGATTCACTAAATGTCTCATCGTACTTTTGTTCAAAAGTAATGATTTCATTCCGCAAAGCGGTAGTACATGAGGGTGGGAAAAAGTAGTTGATGAATTTCGTCTCTAAATCCGTCCACGTAAGAATACTTTGTGGCGGTTCCTTATCAAGCCAATGCCGGGCTTGTCCCTCTAAGGAGAAAGGAAAAAGTTGCAAGCGAATTACCTCTTGTGAAACCCCATTATACTTAACCGTATTAGTGAGTTGAAGAAACCTCTTAATATGGTCATGAGGATCATCAATTGAACGCCCCAAGAATGGTTGAGGAGAGACCATTTGAATGAAGCCGGATTTGAGCTCAAAGTTGTTGGCTCCAATCGCGGGTATGACAATAGCATCGTGGTTTCCCTCTACATGTGCTTGCAAAAGTTCGATCATTGGACAATTGTCCGGTAGAGGTTCATTGTTGTCATTATTCATGTTGGGTTGAGGTGGATTATTATTATTGTTGTGTACACCGGCATGTCTAAGTTATCGAGAGTCTCGGGCTCGGGATAAGACGTTGATTGAGTGCGCATACACCTGCAAAAGAAATAACAAAACAGAAATATTTTTGGTTTTTTATGTTTTTTTAATTTTTTTGTATTTTTAAAAATTTTATATTTTTTAGGATTTTTGAAAATTTTAAAGCAAGGAAAATAACGTTCAAAAGTGAACGGATGCCAAAATCCAACGCGTCTCTCACTTAAAACCTTTAATCTTAACGAAAAGAGCCGGCAGCGGCGCCATTTAATACAAGGTTTTTAAGCTCGTATGAAAGTTCGTAGAATCCGATCTTTTCGAATTGATTACCGATTAAAAGTGCGACTCAGTTGTTCTTGGTGGAAAGTAAAAGGGGATTGGTTTTCTATGCTACTAAAAAGGTAAATGCGTGAAGTAAATAAAAATAAGCTAAAGCAATTAATGATAAAGATGAAACAATTTAAAAATAATAAAACTGAAACTTAACTTACTGAAAACTGGAATGCTTTACTCGGAATATTCACTTCATTCGGAATAAATGCTCATGCGGAAAAGACAAACTCATGTGAAAAACACCTTCATGCGGAATAAAGGCTGACTCGGAATATTTTGTTCATGCGGAATATATGGCTCATTCGGAATAATCAGAAACAAAAGGCTTCATTCGGAAAAAGTCGTTCATGCGGAATAAGTAAAACTGATGCGGAATACTTGCTGATCCAGAATAATTTGGCTTATGCGGAATGTTGTGCTCATTCGGAATATCAGCTCATCCGGAATAATCAACACAAAAAGCTTCGTTCGGAATATATGATGCTGGTTCGGAATAACTGCTCATCCGGAATAATTTCTTCATCCAGAATAATCACTCATCCGGAATAATTAAACATAAATGCTGATTCGGAAAAAATGATTCACCCGGAATATTGATTATTCCGAATGAACACACTCGGAATAACTAGATGAAAACTGCTGGTTCGGAGTATCTTGTTGACCCGGAATAACTTTCTCACTCGTAATACATTGCTTACTCGGAATAAATGATAAAAAGCTTCACTCGGAATAATTTGTTGACTCGGAATAAACTCTTTACTCGGAATAATCTAACTCATTCGGAATATTTTACAAAACCTTTGGTTCGGAATCTGGGTAACAGAAAAGTGCGAAGAACAGGGGATTAAAGAACGAATCTAAACCAAAATCAACCATGTTTTTAACCAAACATTAAACCAAACTAACCACCAATCATCCACTAATGATAAACATCAAACCAAATCAACAAAAACACAAAACCCACTTGTTTTTTTAAAGATCAAAATCAACAAAAATAAAAACTTAAAACTTTAGAATCAATAATAAAAAGAAGAACACGATTAAAAGGAAATTTGTATTAAGGATTAAGGTTTAACAATCAAAATGAAAGATAAAAGCTTACAAGAACTTGGATTCAAAAAGGAAAATCACCAAACACCTTAAGGGTGTTGGTACCCTACGAAACAAGAAAGAAAGAAAAACTGGAGAATGAAAACTAGCTCCAAAAATGTGAAGGAGGGGTCTATGTATAGGCCTTGGACTTGGTTGGTGAGTGGGCTTTTCTCCTTTCTTTTCGTCTTCTCGTCTATTCAGTAAAGTTGACGTTTTCGATTCTGATTCGGGATTTGTCGATGAATAAATTCAACTCGTCTTTTAATTTCTTCGTTTAATAGACTTGAGTTCTTCGACATATGTAAATCTTCCATCTTTGGTCCTTTTCTTCGACAAATCTTCAAATAGGCCCATTGACTTCAAATCTTTTGCATCTCTTGGACTATAGACTTCGTCTTTTCGTCTTTTTCTTTGATAAAACCCGTGCAATCCCATGTTTTCTTTATTATTTATCCGGTTGGCTCTGAAAACACAACAAACACACAAACCACGCATAATTCCAAACAAATGACATTAAATACGGCTTTGGTCTCGTTTTAGCAAGAAATAAGTGGTAAAAGGATGGGTGTTTTCACACCTATCATAAACCATAACATAATCAAGATTCACATAGCAAGTAACACATAAGTAAATACACGTTGTCTAACACATATCAGTATACAATAGCACACAAGCCACACAATAGCACATTTATGTCCACACATTTTAATATATAATACCAAAATATTTTAAAGACACCACAAGTAGCACCACCATCCTATACTGGAAGAAACATTTAAAAATTCAGTGAAAGTAGGATTATGAAGTCACCTTGCGAAAAGCAATCCAAAGTCTCCTCACGAACAATCAATTATCTAATACACAAAACACAATACCACACGTCAACATTGACTATGGAACTCTAATCCTTCATCAATGTAATAATCCCTGTGATGGATACGTCTCAAATTCTATCCCAAATCAGCCCCATGTTAACCTCTACATGCCCACTATCTCAAAATACCCAAAACACAAGTTTAAACCATGTTGTCCGAAAATTAACCTTAAACTTGACACTTGTACAAATAATTCGACCAAGCTACTGACTTCCATAGGCTATACATTCTGAATATTTTAAAAGTAAGTTCCGAGTACATAATTTTAGGCTTTTGAATCATCCAAAAAACTTCAAAAACGAATAAGTTATGACCAAAACGATTTTACCCAAAATCTGCCCCGACATTAGCGATAGTTTCTGACAGTTTAGCGACGGATTCTGACAGATTAGCGACAATTTCTGCCTAATCCGATTTAAACCCTAAAAACGATTTTAAACCCTAAAAATCTCCCATTAATTATCCAATTCAAACCCTAAATTATTTTATTCCAGAAAATTAAAAATCCTAATCCACCATGTGATTAATTACATCATTATAACATGATTAGATGAAAAAAAAAGAAAGATTAAAATCAAGATTGTACCTTTAATTGATCAAGGAAAAATATCTTTAAAACCCCTAATTTTTTTTCCTTCTCTTCTTTTCTTCATTAAATCGATCGTCCTTTTTTTATTGTTTTCTCTGTGTTTTGTTTGGTTAAGGTTATATATATCCTAAAAAACAAGTTCTAGTCCAAGCCCAACTCAAAACCCCTTTTTTAATCTGTCGGTTTCTTTTTTTTAAACTACCGTGTTTTTTTGTCTAAATTTTGTTTTGACCAAATATTTGCTTATTTATAAAACTCCCTATTTATTTTTAAAACCTTGTACTTTTAAATTTGTTTAAAAGAAACTTTACATTTTAATTATTATTATAAAAAACTAAATCATTATAAAATTTTATTCCATAAAATTTTACCTATGACCCTGTTGGAAATATGTTTTTACGTATTTAGAAAGGATCGGTCATTCCAATGATATATTCAAGTATTGGGCTCGTGATCCAATATGTAAACAATATAGCCCATATAGCCCACATGTAGGGTGGGCTATATATACCCCCTCCTAGCATGTTAGGGGGGTTGGTCATTGTTCGTTTCTCACATTTCACTTAATACATCTATCTTTCTCTAATCCTCTCCTTCTCTCTCTAACTTTCTCTCTCTAGATCTTAATCCCTCTCCCACTATTTAGATCTTAACAACACTTGTAACAATTATAAGAAAACGTGGATCTACAATTGGTATCAAGAGCCATGGGGTGATTTAAGGTTTGATTAGTGTTGTTATTTAGTTTTTGATTGTATTAGTGGGTTTTAGGCTAGTTTATCTCAAATCTTGAAATTTTTTGTGAGTTTATGGTTTAGGTTTGTAAACAAATCATCTACAAAGTTGTTGTATTGATTTGGTTTTACGTGTTTTTAAAAGAAATCACAAATTTTTTCGATTCGAGTGGTATTTTAGTGGTATTCATCTAAGATATTTGTGTTACTGTTAAGCGTATTGTTCTATCTTTTCGTAAAAGGGTTTTAGGAATACTTTAGAAAGTGTCTTTTCGTAAGAGGGTTTTAGGATTAAGTCTGAATGTTGGGTTTCGTAAAAGGGTTTTGTAAAAGAGCTGAATTTTGTTACGAAAGTCTTCAGTTTGTTACGAGAGGAATAGTTACGAAAGGATATTCTTACGAAAAGAATTTTGTTACGAAAGCCTTAAGTTTGTTACGAAAAGAACTTTGTTACGAAAGCCTTCAGTTTGTTACGAAAGGAATAGTTACGAAAGGATATTCTTAAGAAAATAATTTCGTTACGAAAGCCTTCAGATTGTTACGACGGTTACGAAAGGAATATTTACGAAAGGATCTTCTTACGAAAGGAATTTTGTTACGAAAGCCTTCAGAATTGTTACGAAAGGTCTTTGTTACGAAATCTTCAAGTT
This sequence comes from Glebionis coronaria, assembly GCA_025667525.1. NCBI lineage: Eukaryota > Viridiplantae > Streptophyta > Magnoliopsida > Asterales > Asteraceae > Glebionis > Glebionis coronaria. The sequence continues at coordinate 387,620,699 of CM046882.1, forward strand.
ACGAAAGGACTTAGTTACGAAAGGAATTTTGTTATGAAATCTTCAAGTTACGAAAGGACTTAGTTACGAAAGGAATTTTGTTACGAAATCTTCAAGTTACGAAAGGAATTAGTTACGAAAGCATTTCGTTACGAAAGGAATTGTTACGAAAGGAATTTGTTACGAAAGGATTTTGTTACGAAAGGATTTTTGTTACGAAAGCTTCAAGAAAGAATTTTGTTACGAAAGCTTCAAGTTACGAAGGAAATTTGTTACGAAACTTCCATCAGTTATGAAAAGTTTCAGTATCAGTTGTTACGAAAGTTTCACAATATCAATTGTTACCAATGTTTCTCAACACCCAAAAACTGACAACAACAACAATGTTTCACAACTTTATTTCATTACTCGATCAAAAGATAATCTTTTTTTCCATCAAGTGTTCAAAAATGAATCCTCATTCATTTATGCCGACAATGACATCGCTTACCAATATTTCAATCATCTCGGGTACCGATACCCGCCCACCGTTGCTCATCAAAGACTTATTTGAGGCATGGCAAGGTCGCATGAGAACTTACATTATGGGTAAACCCAATGGGAGACTTATGGTTCAATCCATTGAGAAAGGTCCACTCGATTGGGGAGAAGTTACTATCGACAATGTGACACGGCCAAGGTTGTTTCATGAATTAACGGATGCTAACAAAATCATTGCCGATGCGGATGAAAGGGCTGTTCAGACCATACTTCAAGCTCTTCCACCCGATATTTATCGAATGGTAAGCGAACACACAGTGGCAAAGGATCTTACCCATAAAAACATTCGAATGGTAAAATTAAAAACATTCAAAGGATATTTATCGAATGGTAAGCTAAAATTAAAAACATTCAAAGTTTTTAAGCTCATGCACTATGGCTCACATTCAAATTACTTTGTGACCCGAACTTCAGAGAAAGGGAAGTTTATCTCATCAACGATAACTTACCCTCAAAACGAGAAATTAAATTTTCTCGGACACGAGCTCACATTTAAACCATTCAAAGTTTTTAAGCTCGTGTACATGGCTCATCGTTAAATTTCAGACGATGACCCGTACTTCAAATAAAGAAAAGTTTATCGCCAATGATAAACTTATCCTCAAAAACGAGAAATTAAATTTTCTCGGACACGAGCTTACATTTAAACTATTCAAAGGTTTTAATCTCGTGTATATGATTCATTGTTAAGTATCAGACGATAACCCGATCTTCAAATAAAGTAAAGTTTATCGCTGATGATAAACTTATCCTCACAACGAGAAATTAATTTTTCTCGGTCATGAGCTTATATTACAAACATTCGATGTTTTTTAAGCTCATGCACAATGGCGTATAATTATATTTCAGATTATGCCCCGGACCTCAAGGAAAGGAAAGTTTATCACCGATGATAAACTTATCCTTACAACGAGAAATTAATTTTTCTCGGGCATGAGCTAATATTAAAAACGAAGTTTTTTAAGCTCAGGCACAATGACTAACAGTTAAATATAAGACTGTAACTCGGACTTCAATGTTAGTAAAGTTTATTTTTTATGATAACTTATCCTCTTAACGGGAAATTCATTTTTCTCGGTCATGAGCTTGTATTAAAACATTCCAAGTTTTAAGCTCAGAAAGGAAAGTTTATCTTTTAAATAAGATAACTTTTCCTCAAAACGGGAAATTCATCTTTCTCGGTCATGAGCTTTACGCTAAAACATTCAAAAGTTTTTCAAGCTCATGAAAACGACTTCTAAGTAAATGTCAACTTAGGACTCGTTCTTTAGTTAAAAAGAAAGTTTATCGCCGATGATAAACTTATCCTCACAACGGGAAATTTACAGCTTCTCGGACATGAGCTCGTTTTGTAAGATATTCAACATCTTAAGCTCAAGTAATTGGTTTTCAAAACATTGAACACAAATTTTCGAGAATTTCTCAAAAAGTTTTTTCTAAATATTTCAAAATTGTGTGTTCAGAAATGTTTTTGATAAAAAGAGCATGTCTTATAGGATCGATAATATTTACGATACTAGAAATGTCATTCAATAATGACACGGGGTTGTAATTAAAGTTCGAGCAGAAGTTCATATTTTTTAAAACATGCTCAAAATGGCTTGTAGTTATTTCACACTACAACCCGTCTTTCTCTTTAAAGTCAAGCATTTCACCGGAAACTTTTGACTCAACAACGAGAATTAATTTTCTCGGGCATGGTTTATGTTATAACCATGTAAGGGATTGTGTTTACGGAATAACACAATCTAACACGAATATATGTACGTGTCAGTGCATTTATTTGTTAAAACAAGAGAAATCTTGTTTTTTATGAAGTTATCATCTCCACAATCCGCAACAATTTACAATTGATATCTACATACTCGACGATGCGACTAATCAAATGGCGACTACAGCTCTTTCAATAGAACACGGGTCAACAATTGAGGGGGAGCAATTGTCCAGCATTCAGAATCGTTGACACCGAAAGTGCCAAGTTCACATATTAGTGTCAAGACAACGTTATCAATCGTACACATGGAGTCAAGAGATAACATCAGACGTGACGAAGCGACCAACATTTGTGAACAAGAACCATGTGATTCTTTCATATGATGTTCTCCATCATTCAGGTCCAACCTCGTAAATAGCTAATCTCATAAATACATTATCATATATGATCTTTGCACGTAAGTACCTTACACTTGTGTTTAAAAGGTATTTATTTTACGTTTCAAGTACACCCTCATTCATTTGAGGGGGAGCTTGTGAAAATCATGAAGATAATTGGATTTGCATTTCTCTTCCCAAATTTTCTTACAATGCTATTAAATCAATTGATATTAAAAACATCATTTGGGTTAATATTTTTAGTATGGGGGAGAAAATGTGATTTAATATTGAAATCAATAATGGTTTGCCTTAATGTGCCGGCTCATCCTGACATGTGCGAAATGTTTTTGAATAACGTGGCATGTGTTAAGGGGGAGCAAAATGGATTTGGATATCAAAATGGATTTCATTGTGACATAAACTTACCTGAAACATCTCTATTCACGACGGTGAAGATTGTGGTGACATATGGATGGTAGGTTAGGTTAAAGTCCAATGATTCCTCTAGAACCGGAGGAATCTTCCCAAGGACATTGCATAGCTAGAAATAGTAGTCCTTAGGAAAGATGGAGAAAGATTGTGAATGTAGCTGAATGCCGACCAAGTACTTAAGTTAGCACTGGGACAATCACAACAAGGTTCTAGTTATGACGTATTGGTAAGCATTGAAGGGGTTGAAGAATGAACAAGAATTGTAAAGATAAAGGGTGTAAAGAAAGAAGCCCTTCTTACAACCTTAGGCAGAAACCGGGTCAATACATATGCTATTAAGATCATTTTTAATGATTCTTGATATTGATATTGTAATGATCCAATGATCCCAGCTAACTCAAATATCTCTTAAAAGATATTTGTTTTAATCACACGGAGATAACGCATTATCTATTGATTTATTCACTCCGAATAAATTGGTATTGAAATGGTGGCACTCCTCACCAGCCTCCGATCACTAAAATCCAAAATGCACGATCAAGTCTAGATCCATTTGAGATCATCAAATATCTCATTAGGACACACTTTCATAATTCCTTGCTTCTTCACACACTGTGAAATGTAAGAAAGATCTTAAAAGTCCTATGCAAAATCTTCATGATCTTGCTTGAACATCCGAGTAATACTAAAGTATTTACAATGAAGATGGAAATCCTTCTTGAGCGAATATCAAAAAGCTCATGGTAGGTGACTTGTGCGATTCTTTATGAATCAAGCTTGTGATAGCTGGAAAGCAATAGTGGTTTAATTCTTAACTGAACTTAAACACGTTCCATGCCTCTACGCAATATCTTAGTGATCTTGCCAGAACACTCAGAGTGATACCTTAGTGTTCACAGTGATGAGTGGAAATCCTTCTAGTGTTAACCTCAAACACCACTTGGTAAGTAATTTGCAAGATTCTATACGAATCAAGCTCGTGAGAACTGGAAAGCAACGATGGTGCGGTTCTTAATTAAATTTCACTTGTTCCAGGAACATGAATTGACGGCTTCAAATCATGCGGATATTATTATCCAAATGATTCACTCTTTATGTTCGCAGTCAGACTTGGACGGTCGAATAAAAAGAACGGGTTTAACCGCGAAATCTTGTCAAGGAGGTTATTAATTGAAACTACCTGCCACAAGTACGATATTTTAGATCGTCCAACGGTCTTCACCGACCGGAGGTAAAATGCTACCGAATTAGAATGAAATGTTCAAGGCCATTTCATCCGTGTATATGTTTTGTTGCTAACTGTCTTATGCAGTGTAACAAGAAGGTGGCATTGCGGTGTACTATCCGAAAAGAAGTCGTCCTCGCATGCTTATACTTTATGAACTTCAATTCAACAAATTCAAGAAAGCCTAAAAGTCAAGTCATCCGCTGTATCAAACTCTGAAGCTTTCAAGAATTTATAAAAGTACAAGTATGTGGAACATGAAGTCACAGACAAATTTCACAAGTGATGAATGCACAAGGTGTGACAATCCGTCAATTTATGGTTGATATTCTATTCTCATATATTATTTCAAAACATTAATTTAATGTTATATTATGAACTCACTTATTTTTGGGAAGAAATTTGGATTTACGTCTTAAAGTAGCATCGACTACGTCTAAACTGGAGGATTCTACGTTACGTGCTCACGTTTACATACATGGTCTTTGGTGACAGTCCGACATTTCAGAAAATAAATTTATCCGTGAATATTATTTTGGATTTTTAAATTTGTGTTGGTTCATAAACTCACAAATTTACGAAAAGAGATTAGGACTTACGATTTTAATTTAACGTCCTATACGACTAAACCGGAAACCTTAGGATTACGTATTTACGTTTTCGAACTCCGTTTTTGATGAGACAATTTTTATTAGATTCGCTTTGTGTCGTTGATTCATAATTTATAAAAACATTTTTCGTAAAACGACCCGAGAGTACGCAAATCGAGGAAACTAGAATCGAGGAATACCCGTAAATTAATGGGTATGGAACAAGTACATACTTTTCCCACCTCCACACATGGCTAAACAAAGCTAACAACACCATGTGGTGTCAAGCTTACAAGATAAGCTAAGACACATGTCTTAGTTTACTTGTAAACTAGCAACCAACATCAAAACCACCACCTTAAACCATTTTCATTCATTTCAACACATGAAAACCACTAAACACTCTCCTCCCTCTCTCTAAAATGCGTCCCAAACTCATCTAAAACAACACCCATTTGATCTTGATTCAACCATAAATCATATGTATAATTTACATATGATGAAAACCCATTGAAGTTATGAAGATTGGAGGTGATCTTAACATGTAAAAAGGAGTTTTCAAGGGAGTTTGGGGCTGATTTATCAAGGAGTTTTCATGAAGAACAAGGGCTGATTTTTGGAGGAATCTACAAATACTTGGTGATCCTAGAAGTGGTGTTGATATCTCATAAGATTGGTTACCCAGAACCATGTCTTGTTCATCCAAAAGCTCATCATTTCATCACTTTGGTGGTATAAAGATTGTCCTCCCCATCCTTTTGTTAATTTTGATTATGTAATCATGTATTTTCTTCTTAAATGTATATATGTATGATGATATATGATGACAAAAGTATTGTGTGGGGATTTGGTGTTGATAATCATGGGTAAAAAGATGAAAAACTATATGTAAAAATGGTTAATCTTGCTTAAATGGTAGACTGTATAAAAACAGTAACTAACCACATGTTAGACTGATAAAATGACAAAGTAGAATCAATATAAAGTAAGTAATATGTCTTGAACACATGTGAGAGTTGGCCATGCAATGGAATCATTAGGATGAGTGAGATATGATCAAAACAAGTTTAGAGTACAAATCTGAGTTCACTGTTTTGGACGATTTTTAGAAAATACTTAGAGGATGATTCAACAGTAGCTATAAAATCGTTAAATGGATCACATATCATGTAGTTTATGTCATAAAAAATTGAGCTTCTATCTCCATATAGAACTCTAGATATGGCTATTTTGGTGAACATGAAAGTAAAAATCAGATTTTGGAAATTAAAGTATAATAGTATTATATAAGCACTCAAATAAAAATAGTATAAAATATAAATTAAAACCCACCAACTCATATAATACATTTATATAAATATGTATAAGAATAAATAAATGGACATTTTATAAAAATGGTAGTTTGATAAGTTTTATAAGTTATAAAACTATAAACATGATTTTTACGACTTTTTCGGCTATTACCGTAAAATTAACGTTTTTGTTAAATAAAACTTAGACGGTTGGACCCGCCTAATGTAAACTTTTATAAACTCATATACTGATATATAAACATATATAACAAGTAAAAACCGAGAAAACCCGAACTATATAACATACAGACATTAACGAACTAAGTTAACATTATTGGACTAATAATACAACAAAATGGGCTAAAACACTTATAAACTTATTTATTGGGCTTAACCCATTTGGGCCCAACATATAAAGTGTGATACTGATAATAAAAGTATAATTGGGCTAATATAATAAATTGGACTTGTAATGGGCTTATTGGGCCTAAAACATGTAAATAGGTAAAACTAGTAAACTAGTGTAAAAGTTATCAACACATAACACTAAAATGAGTGAATAAGAATAGATAAACCCACTTGATCATCATATATATATAATCATCATATGAATACATAATTGTTATTTTTATAAAGTCATTGGACAAGAGTCTAAGACGAGTATTATTTGTCTAGGTTTCCGTGATTGAAGCACGTACCGTACATCCGAATTGCCGACAACCCGCTTTCCCACATCAACGTGAGTTCATAGCCTCGCACTCTTTTGAATGTTTTTATGAAATGTTTGATAAACCCGCGAGGGAGATAACATGTTAGCTTTTATGAAATAGGACACTACTTGTCCCGATTGTTTGTTTATTGATTTGGACCCGAATGATTGTATGACCCGATGAATGATTAAATGACCCGATAGATGAGATAAAATGGATTATTAAAGTTAGGTTATGTCACTAAAAGTCCCATTAGCATGAATTGTGAACTACCGGGATTTGGTAGACGCTTATGCATATAATAGTACTATTTGGGGACGATCACCCCAGTTCGCGCCTTGACGGTTGATCCCCGTCGTGCCACATTGATTGGTAAGCGAATTTATGTATGAGAAGATTTCCATAGCGTGACCTTTGTGACGACACGCTAATTTAGATGGGCAAATTGAGTATCGGGTTAGCTACCCGTTGTTGGTTATAGTAAGGTAACAATGTCATGCGGCTTATAATAATCCAGTTAACGAAATACTGCTATACGCACCGAATTACGATGTATTGCCTGACTAGCAATACGGGGTCATACTATTGATATTATGTTCGTGTTTTGGTTTTATATAACCATATTCATATAACGGTTTTTATTTAATCTATACAACGTTATAAAACGTATTGTATGATGTTTTTACGACATTCGCTCGTATAATGATTTTTAAGGCAAATGCCTATATTATGATTTTCGATAAGGATTTGTATAAAAATGACTTTGGCTATTTTATGGCCTATTACAATGATTTGTACGAAATGATTTTTGGTAATAATTTTATACCAAAGTTATATTGATGGAATTTATTAAACTCTATGAATTCACCCGACGTTATCGCTGACCTTTTCTTTTAACATGTTTTATCTCATGTACTTGAAGGTAATTCTCGGGAAGACAACAAGAATTCATGGCCCGCACCTAAATACTTATTTCCATTCAAATGCTTTGTATAACCTGTATTAAATACAATGACTTGGGACCTATGTAACTTTGATATTTATGAATGGAAATGCTTTATTAATAAACGATGCGATTTTTAAGCGTTGTCTATGATGTGAGTAATGTGCTATCCCGTAACACCAACGAGTCTTTCGTTGTATTGAGTTGTATAAATTTGGGGGTGTTACAGTTTGGTACCAGAGCTCTCGTTATAGAGAACGAAAGATTTTTAAAACCAATGTTTTGAATAAAACATTTCAAAATCTTTTAACTATAAACGTTTTTCTCAAAATGTCTAAAAATCTTTTGACTATAACGGTGCCGAAGAATTCTCGAGTTACCGACAAGGCCAGACTGAGAAGTGTTATTTTAATATATATATATATAACTTGGATTATATATATATGATGTAATTTTATTACGTGATTGTTTGATGATTATTTTGATATTTATACGAGGTATTTATAGGACGTAGATTGTCACAAGGAACCCTAACTCCCCTAGTAAATCAATCGAAGCTATTCCCGTAGGAATTCTAGCTATTTTAGATCTAAACCAAGTTGTGGATATTTACGATCCCAACAAAATGGTTGATATTCGTAGAAATGTTGATATTAGTTGATTGTGATATTAAAGAAGAATTGGTGAGATTAAATCTGATATCGATGTCATGACGATCTTTCCTTATAGAGTGGAGTTTGACAAAATGTTACCACCTGGAAAGGTGTCATCTGATTCGTTGTCACCCAATTCTTAAATTGAAATCGAAAGGGTGAATGTTGCACTTGATGCTGTCATTGGAACCATTACCCAAAAGCCTCATGCCACTAATACCTTTCTGAGAAGTCTAATTGAATGATCGAGTCATTTTATACTAGTGACTCATTTGATAACTATTGTTGTAAGAGCTATAGGATTGGAAATTAAGTGTTGATCATATCGAGCTTTTATTGCCCTATTAAGGTCTAAGAATAAGGATGAAAGTATTGGGGAATGAGGTAGGATATCGCATTGAGTATAAGATTGATTGAAACTTGAATAAAGTAAAAATTTAACTTGTATGGAATAAGAAATTGTTAAGAGGAAGTCGTTAAGCCCTGTGATTGGATTATAAGGTTTTCATTGATTGTTGATTCGTATTAAGGGTTGTTCCTAGGCCATTCTCCACTAATGAGGATGTCCATTGTCCAAGAAATAAAATGAAGAAATCTTCTTCTGAAATTGGGACCGATGGATCTTTCGGGACATGTGGAACACCTAATGACTCATGTAGAGTAGTATTCATCGTGGTATCTTTTAAAAATCCCTAACTTAACTGAGACATCGGTGGTAGGATGAGTTCTTGGAATTGTATGACATAGTGACACGTAATGTGTCACGGTACAATTTAGACTTGTTTGTGATTAATAAAAAGACTACCTTTGATTGCTAAATTCTACATGTATCGATGTTATCTATCTTTTATTTCTTCATCCTAATGCTCTCATTAGTGATGCAACCATTGAACAAGTACTCATCTCGATTTGAGTTACGTTGTGGATTATTCTTTTGAGTGCCATCGAGATCATGAATCTCATGATTATTTGGCTAAAGCTCATTTCTTATCATATTGTAGTTAGTTCTCTGTGAACAACTCTTCATCACTCTTTTGCAGATCACTCATTGTTTTTATAAGTTAAAACCGTATCCATTGAGAAAAATTGAATTTTCATCACTATAAGGATTATTCAAAGTAAGATTTATAAGTGATTGCTATCGAAATGAGGTTGTTTATAAAGTACCTTGGAAAACTTAACTGTTTTCATAACAAAGAAAATCTTTGTAAATTTATTCTTGATTCTTATTTAAGAATTAAGCATGAAAATGTTTTTATTATAAACATGATAATAAAATTTTGACGAACTGAGTATTGCATCGTTAATCTTGAAATTGTATATAGTTGCGCGCCTACATACAATTTGGAATGGACCATGCAAGGCTGATTAGTAGTCACCATAAAACTGATTAATAAACACTAAATTTTCTTTGAAGATTGAGAAAGATTAAAATTTATGAGATCTGCAAGAAGTGAAAAATAGGGACATAATGTTAGAGACATCTACATATGTGCCCGTGCCATCTATTCTTCTGAGTCGAATTTACTCATCTGTGGAAATTGTCTTATTTGACAATTGACAATTCTTTCTTGTCCAATTCTCCCGTAGTGAGATTCTTAGGAAGAGTATCTGATTACCGAGTGTTGATACCCGACTGGATGTATTGATGTTCTTATCATTTCTTATGATTTCATTTCATTTGAATGACCTGGGTGACGATCCGAGGATCTTTCGAATGCGTACTCAAATTATGAAAACATGGGATATACTCATATTCACTAAATGTTTTCGTCTGTATCTGATTTGAAATTGTCTCGCGTAGATTATACGTTGACCTTACTCTTTTAAGGTTAGTTATGTCTCTTGATATCCTGAATTTGTGAAGGATTAAGAGTTATTATTAGTCTTTTGAGAAGTTCACATCTTATCGACGGCAATGAAACTGGAAAGTTGATAGTGCCAATTGAATGGATTGATTGATTACGACATAACGACATTGTCTTAATTGATGGGAACTCGAATAGAATTCCCCTAAATGATAAGATGTTGATTATCAAAAGTGATCTAAATAATTCTTGGTGGATGACCATATCCTGCATTTAGACTTGAAATTATACCGTGAATGGTTGTGAACTAGTCATAGATATTGTAATTTAGAAGAACTTAAAAGTGAATTTATTAAAAGATGTTTCTGTTATCTGAAACTTTAGGAGGTATTTGTTGGTAAATTACCTAGACTTTTGCCATTAAGGCAAGCTGAAATTGGTATTGATTATATTTTCGATGCTGCACCTGTGGCTTGTGCACTGTACGTCAGCACCATCTGAATTAAAGGAATTACCGTACAACTGAGAGAGTTGTCGGAGAAAGATTTTATTCTACCGAGCCCGTCATCATAAAGAGCTATGGTGTTATCATTCCTTATATTTATAGATTACTGTGAACTGAGTAAATTGACAATCGAAAACGATATCCATGACTCGAAATGGAAGATTTGTTCGATCATTTACAAGGTTCTAGCGTATGTTTTAAAGATTTGATCCATGGCATGGTTATCATCAACTTCACATCTGCAAAAAAGATTATGTATTCCAGTCACTACATCCGGTACTTGTAATGAACATTATGAGTTTCACGTGATGTCGTTTGGATTGACTAATACACATGTAGTATTCATAAAATTGGTGAATCACGTGTGTAGACCGTAATTTGATAAATCCATGCGTGTGATCATTAAGAACTATTTGTTTGTTTATAAGAATAGAAAGGAGTTAATAATTATTTATAGACTGCCCTAAATTGGCCGAACAATAAAAATATGTACCTTGAATAATTAACATGAGATTAAAGACTTAATCCTTTACATTATTTGATCGTGTGATTAAAAGATAATGGAATCCATATTGACTCTTCAAAAATTAAGAGCCGTTTTAAGATTTTGGGTTTTACCCAAAAGAAAGTGCAAATGTGTTTTGACAAATGTTTTGACAAAGGATTTTTAAGGGATTATTCCCTTATACCCAGAACATTTAACTAAACTCCTGTTTAGGGGTAAATGTTCGTGTATACCTCAAGACAACCTAAGAGGGATTGAGGAAACCTTTTAAATCATGACTTGAAATTTGAAACGATAATTTTTGCTTTTCAACTAAGAAAACTTTGACCAAAGCATAAACAAAGGTTTTTCGGACATTTACGGATCTTATTAAATATTTTCGATAAATCAACAAAAATCTTGTTAATTAAATTCAAATTTATTTTTGAACATTTTATATAATTTGTCGAACTAAGAAATTTAAAATTTTTACGTTTACGTTTCATAAAAATTGAATATTTAATATTTAATTAGTTGTAATAATTATCAACGCTTTAGACGTCGGATTGAGTAAAACAGATAAAAATGATAGTTGAGAAGAAACTAAAACTTAGAAAATGTGAAGAAAGAAATTTTTAATGAATGTAAATACTGACGCATTATGAGAAAAAAAAAGATAAAGAACCAATTAGGATGTGTTCCTTAGTAATGACGGTACAAAATAAATTGCCGAACAATTTAAAAATAACTAATGTTTGTAAAAAGGATAATATAGATAATAAAAGGGGTTCGCGGCTAATGTGAACCATTAGAATTGAGAAGCCGATAGCGTTAAATGTTTTAAATACCACTTGTGATTGTCTAAATATGGAGGATTGTGAGATATAGTTATGTTGGAATCTTGTAAGTATAAGTATTCTATTCCTGTCATTTCTGATTTAATGTATCATTATCAGAAGAAGTTGTACTAATGGCAAATTATGAAGGCATACTCCGCCTCATACATTAGTAAACGTCTAGCTATTACAAAGGTCATCATCTGAATTTGATTCGATTTGGGTCATCGTCGACAGACTGACCAAATATGCTAATATCATTCCTGTTAATGATAGATTCTTGATGAAGAAACTGACTCTTTTGTATTTAAAGGAGTTATGTCAACATGGTGTGCCTGTATCGATCATCTCTATCAAGACCCTCGCTTCGCATCGAATTTCTAGAGATTTGCTCAGAAGTCATTTAGAACGAATCTTGATGAGAGTGCTGTGTACCACCCCAATCGAAGGGACGAGGTAAAGTAACGATACAAAATACGATAAGTGTTGTTTTATGTTTGAATGATTGACCTTTGGTAATAAACTGTATAATCGCTTTCCTTTGGAAAGATTATCATTGATAATTATCGTATTAGGATCGAGATCGAATCTTAAGATTTATATATTAGAGCATCTGTAAGCAGGAGTTGAGATGAAGACATCCGACATACACCCACTGTGAGTTGGACATGTCTTTTAGGTTTAAGGTTTCCTATGATGGTGAACCTAACCTTACAAAATACTCGACCCGCGAGATCTGAAATGATTGTTGAAATTAGGATCTAATTATTGACTGCCAGTAGTGGGCAGGAGGTTATGTGAATATGAAATGTAGACCTTGAAGTGCCAGATGGGTAGCGAAGTTATGCCAAAGATTTTAACCATGGAAAAATGAATTGGTGATCTGAAAGATCATGGGATATAAGTCCCCGTTGTATGGGACCATTGAGATGATGTAAAAGATTGGTTTGAAAGGCATATAAGCTGGATCTACCCTAGGACTTCAAGTGCTGCGTGAATTAAGTTTCGTAAATCGAACTTGATAAAATGTCTATCAAGTGAAAATCTGACTATTCCTTAATGAAGTTTAGATCGGCGAAAAGTTGCATTCATCAAAAACCCCTGAACACCATGGATAGAGAAATTAAGTCAACCTTAAGCCTGATCTTATTCCCGTAGTTATGTTTGATGAAACTCGCGTATTGTAATGAATTACACTAGTGAGAAAAGACCGAATGTGGAGGAAATACCCACATGACTTTAACTCTATAAGAAGCGAGTAGTAAGGTAAGATGATCTTTGAGGACAAAGATCTTGTTTAGGGGTAAATGCTGTGACAATCCTTCAATTTATGGTTGATATTCTATTCTCAGATATTATTTCAAAACATTATTTTAATGTTATATTATGAACTCACTTATTTTTGGGAAGAAATTTGGATTTACGTCTTGAAGTAGCATCGACTACGTCTAAACCGGAGGATTCTACGTTACGTGCTCACGTTTACATACACCGTCTTTGGTGACAGTCCGACATTTCAGAAAATAAATTTATCCGTGAATATTATTTTGGAGTTTTAAATTTGTGTTGGTTCATAAACTCATAAGTTTACGAAAAGAGATTAGGACTTACGATTTTAATTTAACGTCCTATACGACTAAACCGGAAACCTTAGGATTACGTATTTACGTTTTCGAACTCCGTTTTTGATGAGACAATTTTTATTAGATTCGTTTTGTGCCGTTGATTCATAATTCATAAAAACGTTTTTCATAAAACGACCCGAGGGTACGCAAATCAAGGAAACTAGAATCGAGGAATACCCGTAAATTAATGGGGATGGAACAAGTACATACTTGTCCCACCCCCACACATGGCTAAACAAAGCTAACAACACCATGTGGTGTCAAGCTTACAAGATAAGCTAAGACACATGTCTTAGTTTACTTGTAAACTAGCAACTAACATCAAAACCACCACCTCAAACCATTTTCATTCATTTCAACACATGCAAACCACTAAACACTCTCCTCCCTCTCTCTAAAATTCGTCCCAAACTCATCCAAAACAACCCCCATTTGATCTTGATTCAACCATAAATCATATGTATAATTTACATATGATGAAAACCCATTGAAGTTATGAAGATTGGAGGTGATCTTAACATGTAAAAAGGAGTTTTCAAGGGAGTTTGGGGCTGATTTCTCAAGGAGTTTTCATGAAGAACAAGGGCTGATTTTTGGAGGAATCTACAAATACTTGGTGATCCTAGAAGTGGTGTTGATATCTCATAAGATTGGTTACCCAAAACCATGTCTTGTTCATCCAAAAGCTCATCATTTCATCACTTTGGTGGTATAAAGATTGTCCTCCCCATCATTTTGTTAATTTTGATTATGTAATCATGTATTTTCTTCTTAAATGTATATATGTATGATGATATATTATGATAAAAGCATTGTGTGGGGTTTTGGTGTTGATAATCATGGGTAAAAAGATGAAAAAATATATGTAAAAATGGTTAATCTTGCTTAAATGGTAGGCTGTATAAAAACAGTAACTAACCACATGTTAGACTGATAAAATGACAAAGTAGAATCAATATACAGTAATTAATATGTCTTGTACACATGTGAGAGTTGGCCATGCAATGGAATCATTAGGATGAGTGAGATATGATCAAAACAAGTTTAGAGTACAAATCTGAGTTCACTGTTTTGGACGATTTTTAGAAAATACTTAGATGCTGATTCAACAGTAGCTATAGGAGAGTTAAATGGAGCACATATCATGTAGTTTATGTCATAAATATTTGAGCTTCTATCTCCATATAGAACTCTAGATATAGCTGTTTTGGTGAACATGAAAGTAAAAATCAGATTTTGGAAATTAAAGTATAATAGTATTATATAAGCACTCAAATAAAAATAGTATAAAATGTGAATTAAAACCCACCAACTCATATAATACATTTATATAAATATGTATAAGGATAAATAAATGGACATTTTATAAAAATGGTAGTGTGATAAGTTTTATAAGTTATAAAACTATAAACATGATTTTTACGACTTTTTCGGCTATTACCGTAAAATTAAAGTTTTTGTTAAATAAAACTTAGACGGTTGGACCCGCCTAATGTAAACTTTTATAAACTCATATACTGATATATAAACATATATAACAAGTAAAAACCGATAAAACCCGAACTATATAACATACGGACATTAACGGACTAAGTTAACATTATTGGACTAATAATACAACAAAATGGGCTAAAACACTTATAAACTTATTTATTGGGCTTAACCTATTTGGGCCCAACATATAAAGTGTGATACTGATAATAAAAGTATAATTGGGCTAATATAATATATTGGGCTTGTAATGGGCCTATTGGGCCTAAAACATGTAAATAGGTAAAACTAGTAAACTAGTGTAAAAGTTATCAACACATAACACTAAAATGAGTGAATAAGAATAGATAAACCCACTTGATCATCATATATATATTCATCATATGTATACATAATTGTTATTTTTATAAAGTCATTGGACAAGAGTCTAAGACGAGTATTATTTGTCTAGGTGTCCGTGATTGAAGCACGTACCGTACATCCGAATTGCCGACAACCCGCTTTCCCACATCAACGTGAGTTCATAGCCTCGCACTCTTTTGAATGTTTTTATGAAATGTTTGATAAACCCGCGAGGGAGATAACATGTTAGTTTTTATGAAATAGGACACTACTTGTCCCGATTGTTTGTTTATTGATTTGGACCCGAATGATTGTATGACCCGATGAATGATTAAATGACCCGATAGATGAGATAAAATGGATTATTAAAGTTAGGTTATGTCACTAAAAGTCCCATTAGCATAAATTGTGAACTACCGGGATTTGGTAGACGCTTATGCATATAATAGTACTATTTGGGGACGATCACGCGAGTTCGCGCCTTGACGGTTGATCCCCGTCGTGCCACATTGATTGGTAAGCGAATTTATGTATGAGAAGATTTCCATAGCGTGACCTTTGTGAAGACACGCTAATTTAGATGGGCAAATTGAGTATCGGGTTAGCTACCCGTTGTTGGTTATAGTAAGTGATGTTGTGTTTTTGTACACCTTTAGGAAAAGGATGACAAAAGTGGCAAGTATTAAGTGTCGGTTTAGGAAAACCAAGCACTAATGACCAATTAGGTTCAAGTTCGCTCACGAGGA
The DNA here is from genome assembly GCA_025667525.1 of Glebionis coronaria. Classification (NCBI taxonomy): domain Eukaryota; kingdom Viridiplantae; phylum Streptophyta; class Magnoliopsida; order Asterales; family Asteraceae; genus Glebionis; species Glebionis coronaria. Next base: position 387,636,994 of record CM046882.1, read on the forward strand.
GGCTAGTGTGTTATGTGTGTAATGATTTGGATTAATTTGTGATTATATTTGAGAAAAGAAAAAATAGAAAAGGGATTAGAAGAGAATGACGGTTATGAAGACGGATTAAACTAAGTCTAAAAAGGTGTACACGTAAAGTCCTAAAAACCACCAAAATTAAAATCTTAACCTAAAAATTTCTAAAAATTACCAAAAATCCCCAATAATATTCTGAGAGTTTACAAAAAATCAAAACTTGCAAAAACCTTTTAATTAATTAGATAATGACTTTTTAATGCTAATTAAAGCCCTAAAAATCAAAATTAATTTTCAAAAAGCCCTAAACAAGATTTTCAAGTTTGTAAACCTCAAAAATACCCTAATTAAGCTAAAAACTATTTTCCAAAATTTTAAAACCAATTAAAACTATTTTTAAACAATTAAAAACTCCTAAAATCAATTAAATCTTAAATTAATTATAACAAATAATTAAAAGACCTAGAAAATATTTGGAAAGTTGCAAAAATCCTAATTAAGTATTTAGAACCTAGGAAAAATATAAAAACCTAGAAAATTAGACTTTTAATTTTTAATAATAAAATAATATTAAAATAATATTAAAAATCCAAAAATTATAAAAAATTCTAAAAACTTGCAAACTAGCTTAATTTAACCTAAATAACTCAGAAATGAAAGTGAAATTACCTAAATACCCCTATTGGGCCTAGAAAATGGGCTAAACCTAAAACAGTCCCTTATTGGGCTTAATTAAGGCCCAATAAGAAAAAGTGCTCAAAATAAGCTCAAAAAGCACAGGTTGACTCAAAATTTGATTTTAAACAACTTTTTCCAAAGGCCCAAAAGCTGAAAATGTGAAATAAGCTAACTTATGAAAAGCAGCTTATTCTTAATGGGCTTTTTGGCCCATTAAGCCATAAGCTGATGCCATAAGCTAAAATTAAACACACAACCTTCTTTTGACCTAACAAAGACTTTTGCAAAAAGAAATTTCAAATAAGCCCACTAAATAAGCCAGAAACAAGTCAACTACTTATTCACAAAACGACAAAATAGTCGTTTTTATGATCTAGACCACCTCAGAAGCTGATTCAAGTTGCTAAAGCTCACAAATAGCTTAACTAAGAATAATCAATCAAGAAAATCACAAAAAGCCAAGTAGAATAAGCTGTGAGAACAGATAAGCTGGCTGAAAAGCCAAATAAGCTAGTTTCCTAGCAAAAGCTTAACCAAAAGACTTGTAAACTTCCAGACTTGATATTAAGCTGAGAAAAATGAGTTCTATTACAAAAACTAAGTTGTTGCATGTACCAATAGGCAAAACAGATTTAATAAGCTTGAACCAAGTTTGACCAAAAGTCAAACGCTGATAACTTAAAGCCAAACGCTGACAAGTTAAAATCAAACGCTGACAGGAATAAAGTAGGCGCTGACAGACTTAATGAAGTGTAAGGACTTCTTTTTCACCCTGCTGATCAAGGTTTGAGTGCAAACCTTGTGAATCAAGGCTTACCAGTTGGGTAAACTTGATGTGTTTTGGCACAAATAAGCCAATAAGCCAGTGGGCTTATAAGCTATGAACAAAGCAATCCAAATAGCAAAAACCAATCACAAGCAGCACATGAACAAGATCCAAGCAACAATACAACAATCCTAATGCTAGAAATCACAATGCAACACCAAATGGGGTGGTCACTTTGCTGATGCAAATGACCACTTCAGCAGACTTTGATAAGCTATAAAAATCACAATCAGCCAACCAAATTCAACCAAATGCACACACAAGCTATAATAAACTCTAATAAGCAAGTCTAAACAGGTTTCATGCACTGGTTCAAAGAATTAAGCAAGATTCAGGCAATGAAAGTTACTGATGAACACTACACATGCAGTTTTCTACTTTTGCTGATGTATTTGACACACAAGCCAATTTCAACACCTCAAATCTTTCAAACAGGTTATGTTAACTTTGTTTAAACCACTTTTATCCCTAAGCATGTATACACACTAAGTGTTCCCAAAATCCTAGGTCAAAACAAGCAGAAACAAGGCCTATATAGCAGATTGATCAATTCAAGTGTTCAAACCCAAAAACTTGCAGCAAAACACTCTCAAACAAAGGTATAGCAGATACAAAGCATAAACAACACTTTCCCTTAACACAAAAACAGATTACAAGCATAAACCAGTAGACCCAAACACCCCTTTAACTTTTTCAAATCAAAATTTTCAAAAGCAAAACAAGATTTCAGGCCAACCAAGCATCAATTAACACTAAAACAAGTCTAATAAACAGATTCAAGCAAGAACAAGCCAAAAAATTCACAAGAACAACAGTTTCATACAAATATCACCAAAAAAAAATAAAAAAAATAAAAAAATAAAAAAAAATCACAATTTATGCAGATTTGGAGATTAAGTAAGCAAACCTCATGGATGTACATCCACACCCACGAATTTTGAGCTTATGTGCTAGCAAGAACAAGCACAAGCTTCCACAAAAGCCTGCTAAGATTCAACAAGGGTTAAGCACAATAACATGAAAAATCAGAAACTTGGAAAAATCTTGATTGATGCAAACTTGTTACCCCACACTTGATTATCCCCAAGTTATAAGCCTCACCACACCTTAACCAACTCAGTTAGGATGCTATGATCAGCCCTATAGCCCAAGAATTCCAAGATTGGAACAAGACTTAGCAAAATATCAAGAAAATGAGGAAAATATGCAAACTTGTGCACACTCCTCTTTTGAAAACAGGTTTTTAACTTCAAAAGCAGTAAACTAAGAACATAAACAAGCAGAATAAAGATGGCACTTGGTCTTTCTTCAAAGCACTTAACTCAAATTCATTAAACTGAAAAAGGATTTACAAGTGTTTGAACAAAGGAAAAACCAAAAGCAGCTGAAAAATGAAGGCCTAAGTGGCTTTATATAGCCTTACAATGAGCTAAGTTACAGCTAAAAACGATAAACCCTAATGGTTGAAGTCCCCAATATTCCCTTGTAGCTTCTTGAAAATCTTGGACTCATGTGATGTTTCCTTGGACGTTTGCATGAGTTGGCAGGGTTGTAATTTGATCAATGGCCCTTAATAAGCTTAAGTTTGAAGCAAGGATGTGGGGCGTTGGATTTGCTTTACTGTTTTGTCATCTTCTCCAAGGGGTGGAAAGCAGGGTAAAACATGTGACAAAGGGATGATGTGGCAAGCTGTTTGTGAGTTTGGTTGTGATTAGGGAGACCCTAATTATAATTCTGGAGGTTACTGAGTGCTAATTTCAAACGGATTAAGAAAACCCAAATTTGTTCTTATGATGAATAGTGCATGTTTTGATCCAGATTAATGTTTGAATGTGGTGTTTAGCGCGTTAATTAAACTTAATAAATTAAGTTTGTTAAATCTGGTGTGAGTGGATGGTGAGGTGGAAGCAGGGAGCCATGTGATTGGTTGATTCAAGTGAGTGGGGCACGTGGCAGCTCACCACTAGTCTAGGTTTCTTCCTTGTCTGCCAGCTTAACACCCCTATGTTTCAAAAACTTGTCAAATTCAATCCAAACTTCTATCAGCGCCTGTTTAAGCTTTGTCAACTTTTGCCTTTTTACACTTTTGGCCCAAAAACTTTTGCAAAGTGAAATCAGGGGTAATTCTTGCCATAATTGAATTCTTCAAGGGCTGGTTTGGTATTTTCTTCAATGATAATGGTCTAGACTTGCAATATTGATAATTTGGAGGACTGAAATTGCCAAGTCCTGATGATTGAGGGACCATTTTTGCCAAATGTTGAAAGTTGAGGGTCCTTTTTGTAATTTTGGATTTTTCAAAGGACCAATCTTGTCATTCCTTGTACTTTGAAGGACTTCATGATATATTTGACTTTGTGGATGATATTGGTTGACAATTTAGCTTTGTTGAGGGGCTAAACTTGCCAATTCTTCAAAGTTAAGGGCCCTTTTTGTAATTTTGACAAACTTTAGGGACCAAACTTGTAATTATGAGGATACAAGGGTATAAAGTGTCAATTCTTCATAATTGGAGGACCCTTCTTCATAATTCTTCAAATCTTCAAGGGTTGATCTTGGGAAAGTCTTCACTAGGGCTTGATTTATTGTGCGGCTTCGTTTCCCGTGTTCGTTTTTGCATGATTCTTGTGATCTTTTGTCATTATCTCAATATCCGTACCTAAAATACACAAGCAACAAACACAAGCATATATTTGGGTATTTTGATGATATTTAATGCATTTTAAGCCCTATTTGGAAGATGAGACTATGTATAAAAGCAGTCTCATCACACTCCTCCATACTAAACCATTGTCGTGCCCTCACGCAATGCTAGAATAAAGTATCAAAGCATCTCCAAAATTTAATTTTATTCACTTTATTGGAATGATAAACTAGCTATACTACTACTATTACTACTACTTGTGTTATAGACATAATGTATGATTTTCATCGCAAAATGGGACGTTTAGGTTCATAGAACAAGAACACGTGAATGCTTCGTTAGAAATAATTTCATCGTCCTCGATTTTCACCCTAATTCCATGCTAAGCGTGCAACGAGATCATTGTCATTATAAGTTAGTAATGCTAACACTACTCATATGCCCTAATCACGTACTTATCCTCCCATTATTCCTAAGTTGTATCTCTTATATTTTATTTTGTCTTGAATGTTTCACGAGGATACATCGTTGACTTATGCGATAATAGAGATTTAGGTCTAAAAATAGAGTCCTAACAGTGTAACTAAGACCATCAAATCAATAACCCCTCCTAATAGACAACGATGTTAAAAAATTAAGTTGACAAGAAGAATCGATAAACACGGTTTTATAACGGTTTTGAACATGAGACTTATTACCAAGACTTTTATACGCCCCCTAACGGAAGGGCCTTATTATCTTTGGTTTACCTCCATCTTTTATTCAACTTCGCCATGAAGCTTTTATTATGACTTCGGTCTTGCCTTGCCTTTTATTATCCGCCTCATCGGTGGTTTTATTAGCCAAAGACGTATATCCTCACGCTAAGGCGAATTTTGGATCTTTAAAGCTTCGAAGATTAAGGCTTGATTCACTTTCAATTTTTGCATAGATTTTTCGGCCTTGTGGGGCTTCAAATTGTTTGCTTGATTTAGGTGAGCACTTGAAATCTTATTATTGGGTGAAGCTTTCGATTATTGGGGTGCCAATACTTCAAAACCGTGACGCTGGCGATACCTTAATGTCTTCCCAATTTAATTACACGGAAGCTACTAGAAAAGACTAGAAACCCAACAATCCTAATTAAACCGCTAAGTCAATATTTATTAAGCAAAAAAAATATTTACATGCGAAGGGAGAATAAGCAAACAACGAGAACACATGAGTTTTTGAAAGAATACGAGTACTCTACGCTTAGCATAGTAACTTATAATTAACTCTATCATTTCTCGTCCTCATTTAAGAGACTTAGCCTAATGTGTAGTTAAGGAATCAAAGCTAAGTGCTTAACACGCACGGTTGAGTCAAAAATTACTCTTATTCTCGCCATCGGAAAACCTACATTCGTGTCTTCAAACACTTATAAAACATGAGAAAAATTTAAAATTTGGCCATTTTTAGCCTTATTTTGCAACAAAAATGATAAATAAAACGATAAACTTTGGAAAGCGTGAAGGTTTGGAAAGGCAAGTATCTATTCACCCCCCCCCATACTAAAGTTAAACATTGTCCTCAATGTTTCGAGTCTAGGGGTGCAAACACCCCCATACTAGAGACGTAGTCGAATGCCTAATCTAGCATGGAAAGGGTGTAACCATTAAATTAATAGCCGTTTATGAAGTGTGCTGATAACCTAAGGTTAGAACATCAAAAGGATATATCATGGATATTGAGAAATGTCTCCAAAGCAAACGATCGAGTGCTCCCATAAAACGAACACGAGAGGCTCCAATCGTGAAGATCATGATCTAAAGTTCACATATCACAAACAACCACGGAACAAAGGTTGGAAGGGCACAAATCCCCACACGTAAGCTACATTAGACTAAGAAAGCGATAATATGTACATAGGATAAGCATGGGACTCCCCCACGAGGCTCCTCGTTTTTGATTACCGAGTCATGAGCTCGACTCGATCCCCTCAATACTAATTATCATTGGGGAAGGTGACTTGGTCGAGGTAGTTCAAGGATGGAACTTCCCCACCAAAGTAGTGCTTCAACCTATGTCCATTCACCTTGAAGTTAGGGCCATCATCTTGAGCTAGCTCGATGGTCCCATATGGAAATACTTGAGTCACGGTGAATGGACCGGACCAACGGGATTTCAATTTACCGGAAAAAATTTCCAATCTTGAATTAAAAAGCAATACTTGATCCCCGATGTTAAAAACCCGGTTTTTAATTTTTGAATCATGCAACTTTTTAGTTTTCTCTTTGTAAATCAATGAATTTTCATAAGCAATGTCTCTCAATTCATCCAATTCATTTAGTTGCATTTTCCGGTGTTTTCCCGCGGTCTCCATGTCATCATTACAATGCTTTAGGGCCCAATAAGCCTTGTGTTCTAACTCGATAGGCAAATGACAATTCTTTCCATACACAAGCTTATAGGGAGTGCACCCAATGGGTGTCTTATGAGCGGTCCTAAAGGCCCATAAAGCATCGTCTAACTTATCCGACCAAGATTGTCGGTTTTCCCCCACGGATCTCTCCAAGATCCTCTTCAATGCTCGATTTCAAACCTCGACTTGCCCACTCGTTTGTGGGTGATAAGCCGTAGAAAGACGATGTGTAACCCCATATTTCCTTAAGACTCTTTCGAATTGGTCATTACAAAAATGGGTTCCACGATCGCTTATGATCGCACGAGGGGTTCCAAACCTAGCAAACAAACTTTTCAAGAACTTAACTACCACACGAGCATCATTAGTGGGCAAGGCCTTCGCCTCCACCCACTTAGATAGGTAGTCAACCGCAACAAGGATGTACTTATTACCACGAGATGATGGGAACGGCCCCATAAAGTCTATACCCCAAACGTCAAAGATCTCACATACTTGAATGATATTTTGTGGCATTTCATCTTTTTGTGAGGCTTTTCCTTGTCGTTGGCATGAATCACAAAACTTCACAAGAATTTGTGCATCTCGGTAAATAGTAGGCCAAAAGAAGCCGGCATCAAACACCTTCTTAGCCGTGAGATTAGCACCGTGGTGACCACCCGTGGGTCCCTCATGGCAAGCTCTAAGGATGTTAGAAGCTTCGGTGCCAAATACACAACGTCGGATGATTTGATCCGCACAAGTTCGAAACAAGTAAGGGTCGTTCCAAAAGTAGAACTTGACGTTTCGAAAGAATTTTCGTTTTTCTTGAGTCGTCATACCCTTAACGATGAAGTTACCCGCATGGTAATTTGCAAAATCCGCAAACCATGGGGTAGAAGAATCAAGTTTGGAATTCACTACACCAAGTGTCTCGAGCGGAAATGTTTCGGTGATTTCCTTAGGCTCGTAAACACTTTGGTGAGGATCTTCCAAACGAGAGAGATGATCTGCCGCTAGATTCTCGGCTCCTTTTTTGTCAACAATGGTGTGATCAAATTCTTGAAGGAGGAGAATCCAACGAAGTAATCTCGGCTTTGCATCTTGTTTAGCCATGAGATACTTGATAGCCGAATGGTCCGTATACACTATGCATTTCGTCAAGACGAGGTAAGGTCGGAATTTCTCAAATGCATACACCAAGGCAAGGAACTCCTTTTCCGTTGTAGTGTATTTAAGTTGAGCCTCGGTCATCGTCTTGCTAGCATAGTGAATAGGCAAAAAGTGCTTATCATGACGTTGCCCCAAAACGGCCCCTATAGCGTAATCACTTGCATCACACATAAGTTCAAAGGGGAGGTTCCAATTTGGAGCAACAAGAATGGGAGCTTCGTTAAGTTTCCTCTTAAGGATCTCAAAGGCTCGTACACAATCTTCGTCAAAGACAAAACGTGCCTCTTTTTCAAGAAGATGTGTAATGGGTCGAGAAATCTTCGAGAAATCCTTGATGAATCGTCGATAAAAGCCCGCGTGGCCTAGGAAACTCCTAACTCCCTTGACGGTTTTGGGATGAGGTAATTTGGCGATGACGTCTACCTTAGCTTGATCTACCTCAATCCCCGCTTTCGAGACCTTGTGCCCTAAGACGATTCCACTCTTAACCATAAAATGACACTTTTCCCAATTGAGCACAAGGTTGGTTTCCTCACAACGCTTTAACATTCTCTCAAGGTTCGACAAACACGAAGTAAAGGAATCACCAAACACGGAAAAGTCATCCATGAAGACTTCCATCGTCTTCTCGATCATATCATGAAAAATAGCCATCATGCATCGTTGAAAAGTTCCCGGTGCATTGCAAAGTCCGAATGGCATTCTACGATAGGCAAACGTTCCATATGGACACGTAAACGTAGTTTTTTCTTGATCACGAGGATCGATGGGAATTTGGAAGTAACCGGAAAAACCATCTAAAAAGCAATAGAAATCGTTTCCCGCAAGACGCTCCAACATTTGGTCCATGAAGGGCAAGGGAAAATGGTCTTTTCGAGTGGCTTCATTCAACTTACGATAGTCAATGCACACTCTCCATCCGGTCACGAGTCTAGTGGGAATCAACTCGTTGGCATCGTTTGGCACAACGGTCATCCCTCCCTTTTTAGGGATACAATGGATAGGACTCACCCAAGGGCTATCGCAAATAGGGCAAATCATTCCCGCGTCAAGGAGTTTAAGGACCTCCTTTTTGATGACGTCGTGAATTTTGGGGTTCACCCTCCTTTGACTTTGGATCGTTGGCTTGAAATCTTCCTCCATTAAGATTTTGTGGGTACAAAACTTGGGATCGATCCCCTTAATGTCGGATAACTTCCACGCAATCGCCCCTTTGTGAGCCTTAAGAACATCGACAAGTGCGGTTTTTTCATCATTCGAAAGTTCCTTCGCAATAATAACCGGCAACTTGTCGTCCTCCTCCAAATAGACATACTCGAGGTGAGGAGGTAAATCTTTCAACTCGAGAATAGGTGGTTCCTCAAGTGAAGATTTGGGCTCGATACTCATAACCTCCTCGGGTGGAGGAAATGGGAAATCGTTAAGAAAATCCTTGATAATCGAGAAGTCCTCGTTGTTGTCGAGGTCTTCGTCACAAGTACGTGGAACATTGCATTCTTCCAACGTAAAACCACCACCTTTAAATGGAGTGAAGGTTGGTGTCGAATTATCAAGAATTGGATCCAACATAGTGGGATTGCCACTAGTTTCTTCATCACCAAAACCTAGAACTTCTTGTGAAAGTTCCTCGCAAACCACGTCAATCATATCAACGAGGTTTATGGTTGCAACGGAATAAACATGAGAAATTTGAGAGTTTTGAGTTGAGTTTATAACAAGTTCCTCGTCGTTGAAACGTAAGGTGATCTTTCTAGCATGCACATCGATCAAAGCCATAGACGTATCTAAAAACGAACGACCTAAAATGAGAGGAACTTGAGGATCCGTGGGGATGTCAACAACAATGAAGTCTACGGGATAGTAGAACTTCCCCACTTTCACAAAAACGTCTTCCGCCAAACCACATGCGGGAATTGTGGAATGGTCGGCCAACTCGATAGACATTAGTGAAGGAGTAAGATTAGGAAGATTGAGAGACTTGAAGATTGCAAGTGGCATCAAGTTAATTCTAGCACCAAGATCGGCCAAGGCGAAGCATTCTTCCATGTCTTGGATTGCACAAGGGATCAAAAATTTACCGGGATCACCGACTTTTTGAGGTATGCGATTAAGATAAACCGACGAACAACTAGACAATTGGTGCAATTTCTCCTTGTTGTTCAACATACTCTTAAAGTTAGCGGCAAATCGAGGCATCATGACCAAAGCATCGGCGAAACTCACATTAAGGTGCAAATCACGAAACATTTTCATAAAAAGCTCAAATTGGTAATTGTCGCGCTCTTGACGTTTCTCCTTCCTAAGTCTCGATGGATAGGGCAAAGGTGGTGTGGGTTGAGGCATAGTAGGCATAGCCTTTGGAATCTCGGGTTCCAATGATGGTAATGGGTCAACCGTAGGTGTGGTATGAGTGGTACTTCGTGGGATTGGGACATGCTCCTTTTGGACCACCACCTCGGGTTCTTCCTCAATTGCTTCCTCCGTAGGAGCAATTGGTTGAGGAATCGGCTCCTTAAGTGTCTTACCACTACGTGTGGTAATCACTTTCATCTCACCCTTAGGGTTGGATATGGTGTTACTAGGAAGACCACTTGACGACGGTTTACACATTATTGCCTCAAACATAGACGAGATTTTATCTTCAAAATTGGATTGCCTCAATACGGCTTCGGTTTGCCTTTTCTCGGCCTTAAGCATCTCTTGTTTAATCTCATGTTGCCCTTGTTCCATTTTTTGTTGGTTTTGTTGCAACCTAGTGACATTTCCTTCCATCTTGTTGGTGTGGATTTTAAGTTCATTAGCTAACTCATTTTTCAACTCTTTCTTCAAGTCGTTTTTAAACTCGGATCTTAGGCTAATTATTTCTCTTTGAATGTTGTCAAACCTAGCATCATTCCCACTAGCATATTCAACAAACTCACTTGGAAGATCTTTCAATGTTTGCAAACTTTTGTTGTTATTTTGAAAATCATTTTTGTTTGAAACTTGATTATTAGCCCCTTGATTCCCATAGTTTCCCTTGTTGTAATTGTTCTTAAAACCAACTTGATTGTTGCGATAGTTGTTAGCATTTTGATTTGATCCAAAACCCGGTGGAGTCATTTGATTAGAGCGGGAAACTTGACCGTTTTGGTTGTAATTTCCCGTGGCCGCAAAGGCACTCGAAGTGTTACCACCGTTGGTAATGCACTCGGAGAAATCATGACCTCCACCACAATACATGCAAGAAACCTCAACCGCTTTAACCGTAGCGGGAGCACTTGGTTCTCCAACTTTAAACTCAATCAAAAGTCCTTTCAACTTATCAAAAATCTTGTTTTCCAAGTTCGCCTCAATTTGGCAAGCATCGATGGTATTAGACAAAGAAGGTGAAGCCGAAGACGAAGCCTTACGAACACTAGACGTGCTACGAGGACTATACACCTTAGATCTATTTTCAATTATCACCAAAGCTTCCTCAACCGTTTTACACAAAAAATTACCACCCGCGGCGGCATTCAAATAATCCCTTTCATGATCATTAAGTCCATTGTAAAACGTGTCAATTTGATGCAAATCGGAAAAACCGTGATGAGGACATTCATGTAACCTTTCCTTAAACCTATTCCAAGCCGTTGAAAAACTTTCATTAAATTCTTGTGAAAACTTTGAAATCTCGTTTTTCAAGTGCGTAGTCTTAGAGGGCGGAAAAAATTGGTTCACAAACTTAGACACGAGATCCTTCCACGTCAATATAGAATTGGGTGGCTCTTTCTCTAACCAAATTTTTGTGGGCCCCGCTAAGGAACACGGAAAAAACATCATCTTAATCGAGTCGTTAGACACATCCTAAACTTGCAAGTAGCGGTAAGACGATTGAATTGGCGGATATGATTGTGTGGATTGTCCTTCTCATCACCACGGAATTTGTTGTTTTGAATCATGGACAACAAACCCGTCTTAACCTCAAAATTCTCCGCAAGGATAGCGGGAATCACAATAGCCTCTCCATAACCCTCGGTGGGTGCTTGAAGTAACTCCATCATAGTTCGATTCGCCATGGTTGGTGCTTCTCTTGCAATGGGTTCGTCAATAGGAGACTCCTCACTAGAATTGTTGGGAGTGGGAGTTTTGTTCTTTCGTTTACGAGCACGTCTTGCTTGATTTCGAGTTAGCATAAACGTCACGTACAACGAGGGGATGAGCAAAGAAGATTCTTTTTGGTGTTTTGTATTTTTTCAATTTTTTTTTTTTTTTTGTGGTTTTTGATTGTATTAACCTTTTTGGAACTTGGTGAAATGTATTAAGTAGACAAAAAGTCCACAAATCTCCTCACTAATCAAATCTCTTGATTAACGAAGCCTCAAGGAATGAAAACAATCACGTGGGGTGAACGCCTTCGATGACTTTAGAACGATGGTGGAACACCAAATTATTCAAGAGGGTTTAATCAATAGAAACCAAGAAAATATATGATACTTAGTAATACTTTGGGCGGCAAAACCCTCGATTCACTCTCACAATCAAATACTCACAAGCAAGCGGGGAAACGAGGCGGCGCGAAGCACTTAAGAGCCTTTTTCCTTAGGATATATTTTATAATATCCGCCTTATACCCACCTTATAGTTTGTATTTTCAAGATTAAGCTTCACGAAAGTATTTATCTATTTTTGCCTTTTTCTTTGGTTTGAGATTCGAATACAATGATTGGGTAATGACCTCCCAAGTCAACGTTGTGATTTCTCACGTATTTGGAGTACTTGTGTATTTATTGTTCTACGTATACAATATAGTAATAATATTCACACAAAAACCGAAAAACGATAATACGTATTAGTAGAGTGCTACTAATACAAATACTAATTATGGTTAGTATAAAAACAATAATGCCAAATCAAAACACAACACGCCTCCCCGGCAGCGGCGCCAAAATGATGTTGTGTTTTTGTACACCTTTAGGAAAAGGATGACAAAAGTGGCAAGTATTAAGTGTCGGTTTAGGAAAACCAAGCACTAATGACCAATTAGGTTCAAGTTCGTTCACGAGGAGGCTAGTGTGTTATGTGTGTAATGATTTGGATTAATTTGTGATTATATTTGAGAAAAGAAAAAATAGAAAAGGGATTAGAAGAGAATGACGGTTATGAAGACGGATTAAACTAAGTCTAAAAAGGCGTACACGTAAAGTCCTAAAAACCACCAAAATTAAAATCTTAACCTAAAAATTTCTAAAAATTACCAAAAATCCCCAATAATATTCTAAGAGTTTACAAAAAATCAAAACTTGCAAAAACCTTTTAATTAATTAGATAATGACTTTTTAATGCTAATTAAAGCCCTAAAAATCAAAATTAATTATCAAAAAGCCCTAAACAAGATTTTCAAGTTTGTAAACCTCAAAAATACCCTAATTAAGCTAAAAACTATTTTTCAAAATTTTAAAACCAATTAAAACTATTTTTAAACAATTAAAACTCCTAAAATCAATTAAATCTTAAATTAATTATAACAAATAATTAAAAGACCTAGAAAATATTTGGAAAGTTGCAAAAATCCTAATTAAGTATTTAGAACCTAGGAAAAATATAAAAACCTAGAAAATCAGACTCTTAATTTTTAATAATAAAATAATATTAAAATAATATTAAAAATCCAAAAATTATAAAAAATTCTAAAAACTTGCAAACTAGCTTAATTTAACCTAAATAACTCAGAAATGAAAGTGAAATTACCTAAATACCCCTATTGGGCCTAGAAAATGGGCCAAACCCAAAACAGTCCCTTATTGGGCTTAATTAAGGCCCAATAAGAAAAAGTGCTCAAAATAATCTCAAAAAGCACAGGTTGACTCAAAATTTGATTGTAAACAACTTTTTCCAAAGGCCCAAAAGCTGAAAATGTGAAATAATCTAACTTATGATAAGCAGCTTATTCTTAATGGGCTTTTTGGCCCATTAAGCCATAAGCTGATGCCATAAGCTAAAATTAAACACACAACCTTCTTTTGACCTAACAAAGACTTTTGCAAAAAGAAATTTCAAATAAGCCCACTAAATAAGCCAGAAACAAGTCAACAACTTATTCACAAAACGACAAAATAGTCGTTTTTATGATCTAGACCACCTCAGAAGCTGATTCAAGTTGCTAAAGCTCACAAATAGCTTAACTAAGAATAATCAATCAAGAAAATCACAAAAAGCCAAGTAGAATAAGCTGTGAGAACAGATAAGCTGGCTGAAAAGCCAAATAAGCTAGTTTCCTAGCAAAAGCTTAACCAAAAGACTTGTGAACTTCCAGACTTGATATTAAGCTGAGAAAAATGAGTTCTATTACAAAAACTAAGTTGTTGCATGTACCAATAGGCAAAACAGATTTAATAAGCTTGAACCAAGTTTGACCAAAAGTCAAACGCTGATAACTTAAAGCCAAACGCTGACAAGTTAAAATCAAACGCTGACAGGAATAAAGTAGGCGCTGACAGACTTAATGAAGTGTAAGGACTTCTTTTTCACCCTGCTGATCAAGGTTTGAGTGCAAACCTTGTGAATCAAGGCTTACCAGTTGGGTAAACTTGATGTGTTTTGGCACAAATAAGCCAATAAGCCAGTGGGCTTATAAGCTATGAACAAAGCAATCCAAATAGCAAAAACCAATCACAAGCAGCACATGAACAAGATCCAAGCAACAATACAACAATCCTAATGCTAGAAATCACAATGCGACACCAAATGGGGTGGTCACTTTGCTGATGCAAATGACCACTTCAGCAGACTTTGATAAGCTATAAAAATCACAATCAGCCAACCAAATTCAACCAAATGCACACACAAGCTATAATAAACTCCAATAAGCAAGTCTAAACAGGTTTCATGCACTGGTTCAAAGAATTAAGCAAGATTCAGGCAATGAAAGTTACTGATGAACACTACACATGCAGTTTTCTACTTTTGCTGATGTATTTGACACACAAGCCAATTTCAACACCTCAAATCTTTCAAACAGGTTATGTTAACTTTGTTTAAACCACTTTTATCCCTAAGCATGCATACACACTAAGTGTTCCCAAAATCCTAGGTCAAAACAAGCAGAAACAAGGCCTATATAGCAGATTGATCAATTCAAGTGTTCAAACCCAAAAACTTGCAGCAAAACACTCTCAAACAAAGGTATAGCAGATACAAAGCATAAACAACACTTTCCCTGAACACAAAAATAGATTACAAGCATAAACCAGTAGACCCAAACACCCCTTTAACTTTTTCAAATCAAAATTTTCAAAAGCAAAACAAGATTTCAGGCCAACCAAGCATCAATTAACACTAAAACAAGTCTAATAAACAGATTCAAGCAAGAACAAGCCAAAAAAATTCACAAGAACAACAGTTTCATACAAATATCACCAAAAATCACAATTTATGCAGATTTGGAGATTAAGTAAGCAAACCTCATGGATGTACATCCACACCCACGAATTTTGAGCTTATGTGCTAGCAAGAACAAGCACAAGCTTCCACAAAAGCCTGCTAAGATTCAACAAGGGTTAAGCACAATAACATGAAAAATCATAAACTTGGAAAAATCTTGATTGATGCAAACTTGTTACCCCACACTTGATTATCCCCAAGTTATAAGCCTCACCACACCTTAACCAACTCAGTTAGGATGCTATGATCAGCCCTATAGCCCAAGAATTCCAAGATTGGAACAAGACTTAGCAAAATATCAAGAAAATGAGGAAAATATGCAAACTTGTGCACACTCCTCTTTTGAAAACAGGTTTTTAACTTCAAAAGCAGTAAACTAAGAACATAAACAAGCAGAATAAAGATGGCACTTGGTCTTTCTTCAAAGCACTTAACTCAAATTCATTAAACTGAAAAAGGATTTACAAGTGTTTGAACAAAGGAAAAACCAAAAGCAGCTGAAAAATGAAGGCCTAAGTGGCTTTATATAGCCTTACAATGAGCTAAGTTACAGCTAAAAACTATAAACCCTAATGGTTGAAGTCCCCAATATGCCCTTGTAGCTTCTTGAAAATCTTGGACTCATGTGATGTTTCCTTGGACGTTTGCATGAGTTGGCAGGGTTGGAATTTGATCAATGGCCCATAATAAGCTTAAGTTTGAAGCAAGGATGTGGGGCGTTGGATTTGCTTTACTGTTTTGTCATCTTCTCCAAGGGGTGGAAAGCAGGGTAAAACATGTGACAAAGGGATGATGTGGCAAGCTGTTTGTGAGTTTGGTTGTGATTAGGGAGACCCTAATTATAATTCTGGAGGTTACTGAGTGCTAATTTCAAACGGATTAAGAAAACCCAAATTTGTTCTTATGATGAATAGTGCATGTTTTGATCCAGATTAATGTTTGAATGTGGTGTTTAGCGCGTTAATTAAACTTAATAAATTAAGTTTGTTAAATCTGGTGTGAGTGGATGGTGAGGTGGAAGCAGGGAGCCATGTGATTGGTTGATTCAAGTGAGTGGGGCACGTGAAAGCTCACCACTAGTCTAGGTTTCTTCCTTGTCTGCCAGCTTAACACCCCTATGTTTCAAAAACTTGTCAAATTCAATCCAAACTTCTATCAGCGCCTGTTTAAGCTTTGTCAACTTTTGCCTTTTTACACTTTTGGCCCAAAAACTTTTGCAAAGTGAAATCAGGGGTAATTCTTGCCATAATTGAATTCTTCAAGGGCTGGTTTGGTATTTTCTTCAATGATAATGGTCTAGACTTGCAATATTGATAGTTTGGAGGACTGAAATTGCCAAGTCCTGATGATTGAGGGACCATTTTTGCCAAATGTTGAAAGTTGAGGGTCCTTTTTGTAATTTTGGATTTTTCAAAGGACCAATCTTGTCATTCCTTGTACTTTGAAGGACTTCATGATATATTTGACTTTGTGGATGATATTGGTTGACAATTTAGCTTTGTTGAGGGGCTAAACTTGCCAATTCTTCAAAGTTAAGGGCCCTTTTTGTAATTTTGACAAACTTTAGGGACCAAACTTGTAATTATGAGGATACAAGGGTATAAAGTGTCAATTCTTCATAATTGGAGGACCCTTCTTCATAATTCTTCAAATCTTCAAGGGTTGATCTTGGGAAAGTCTTCACTAGGGCTTGGTTTATTGTGCGGCTTCGTTTCCCGTGTTCGTTTTTGCATGATTCTTGTGATCTTTTGTCATTATCTCAATATCCGTACCTAAAATACACAAGCAACGAACACAAGCATATATTTGGGTATTTTGATGATATTTAATGCATTTTAAGCCCTATTTGGAAGATGAGACTATGTATAAAAGCAGTCTCATCAGTAAGGTAACAATGTCATGCGGCTTATAATAATCCAGTTAACAAAATACTGCTATACGCACCGAATTACGATGTATTGCCTGACTAGCAATACGGGGTCATACTATTGATATTATGTTCGTGTTTTGGTTTTATATAACCATATTCATATAACGGTTTTTATTTAATCTATACAACGTTATAAAACGTATTGTATGATGTTTTTACGACATTCGCTCGTATAATGATTTTTAAGGCAAATTCCTATATTATGATTTTCGATAAGGATTTGTATAAAAATGACTTTGGCTATTTTATGGCCTATTACAATGATTTGTACGAAATGATTTTTGGTAATAATTTTATACCAAAGTTATATTGATGGAATTTATTAAACTCTATGAATTCACTCGGCTTTATCGCTGACCTTTTCTTTAACATGTTTTATCTCAAGTACTTGAAGGTAATTCTCGGGAAGACAACAAGAATTCATGGCCCGCACCTAAATACTTATTTCCATTCAAATGCTTTGTAAAACCTGTATTAAATACAATGACTTGGGACCTATGTAACTTTGATATTTATGAATGGAAATGCTTTATTAATAAACGACGCGATTTTTAAGCGTTGTCTATGATGTGAGTAATGTGCCATCCCGTAACACCAACGAGTCTTCCGCTGTATTGAGTTGTATAAATTTGGGGGTGTTACACAAGGTCAAGACAAGAAAACATGCTCAAGAATAAAGTCAAAGATCTCATTAGCATATTCACAAGAACAAGATCGAAGACTCAATCAAAGTATGCTATGTTTAAGATTTTGTAAAATGGTGTGACCTCCCTTAGGGGGAGATTGTTGGAAATATGTTTTTCCAAGGAAAGTATCGGTCACATCATTGTTAGCATAGATCACGAGCTATAGACTATTTAGGACATTGTAACTTGGAGTGACCTCCCTTAGGGGGAGATTGTTGGAAATACGTTTTTACGTATTTAGAAAGGATCGGTCCCTCCAATGATATATTCAAGTATTGGGCTCGTGATCCAATATGTAAAGAATATAGCCCATATAGCCCACATGTAGCATGGGTTATATATATACCCCCTCCTAGCATGTTAGGGGGGGTTGGTCATTGTTTGTTTCTCACATTTCACTTAATACATCTATATTTCTCTAATCCTCTCCTTTCTCTCTCTAACTTTCTCTCTCTAGATCTTAATCCCTCTCCCACTATTTAGATCTTAACAACACTTGTAACAATTATAAGAAAACGTGGATCTACAGACCCTTAAATAATTCTATGGAAATTCCTTAACTAACTGGAAGCTAATAATCTATACCACTAAATGCTTACATATATAATTATGTGTAGTCTTACGTACACGATAATTAAATATGTACATGTAACAAGTAAAATAACACTATAATACCCATAGCTATTTACATACACATAAAATGATCTCAAAATGCCCTAACACTTCATAGTCACATCCATGTGAACTCATGAGCACGAACTATTCCCATTGTATCATCATATATCGTACCATGTACTACATAAACGATGTCTGAACCCAAGTCAAAGTCTCAAACACAAATATATAAACACAAAAACGTACAGTCAGCACATAATCAATGTCAAACAGTCACAAGTGACAAATCTCAAAATTTAGGGTTGTCACATAAAGGAGCAAGGGAACATTCATGATCGGGTTGTTCGTCTTAATCGTGAGGAAGACGAGGCACAAAGGGCTCTAGATCAGAATCCATCATCGGTGGCTTTTCGTGATGAAGAATCTTCATACCTTATGGCATACACACAAGCCTCGTTGGACCTTAGACGAGGAACGCTATCTAAAACAATAGGAGAAAATAGAATGGCTTCATGTGGGGGAGTTTAATTCTTCATATTTTCATTGTTTGGTCAAATCTAGAGTTAGTAGAAGTCGTATTGATTGTGTTATAAGTCATGATAATGTCCTCTATGAAGGCACTTCTGTTCCTCAAGTTTATGTGGATCATTACGTGTCT
The DNA here is from genome assembly GCA_025667525.1 of Glebionis coronaria. NCBI lineage: Eukaryota > Viridiplantae > Streptophyta > Magnoliopsida > Asterales > Asteraceae > Glebionis > Glebionis coronaria. The sequence continues at coordinate 387,655,985 of CM046882.1, forward strand.
TTCCTTAGTGTCGAAAGCAATATTTTGCCTCTAAATAGTTTGAGGATGTTTTCTAAAATATTGTGTCAAAGCAAAGTTTTTATTATGGTTCGTAAAGTCACCAATACCAATATTAAAGAGGCGATGTTCTCTATCGGAAACGATAAAGCCCCAGGTCTAGATGGGTATACTTTTGCGTTAAGAGCTTGGGATGTCGTGGGGATGATATTTATAAACCGGTCAAGGACTTCTTTACCAATGGTCGAATTCTCCAAGAAATTAACCATACTATTTTAGCATTGTTGTCAAAGGTATCTACTCCTAAGTGTATTAATGATTATGGTCCAATTTCATGTTGTAATGTGATTTACAAATGTGTGAGAAAAATCATTACCAATCGAATTAAAGATGGTTTAAATGATACTATGAGTGATGCAATCGGCGTTTATTCCGGAGCGTAGCGTCGCGGATAATATTTTTATAACTCAAGAATTAATGCACAATGATCACTTGAATAGAGGTCCTCCTAGGTGTGCATTCAAGATAGATATACAAAAACCTTATGACACGGTTAGTTTGGAGTTTCTTGAAACGTATTTTAGTGGGTTTTAAATTTCATTCGAGTACGATTAGATGGATTATGGCTTATGTTACTAGCACGTAATTTTCCATTAGTGTGAATGGTGAATTGCATGGCTATTTCTAAGGTAAACGCGCGTCAAGGAGATCCTATGTCCTTATATCTCTTTACGTTGGTTATGGAAATTCTAACTCTTATCCTAAAGCGTAGGGTTTGAGAGATGATAGGTTTGTGTACCATAAACGATGTATTAAGAAAAAAGTTATTAACGTATGCTTTGTGAATGATTTGATTATTTTGAGAATGGAGATTTTGATTCGGCTAGAGTTATTATGGAGGATTTAGATGAGTTTAAGGGCGTGGGATTGTTCCAAGCATCCCCAAGAGAACCATTTTCTTTTGTAGTGTTCTTAACCAAGTTAAGAACTCTCTTTTATAGATTATGTCGTTTGAAGAAGGTGTGCTTCCTATTAAATACTTAGGAGTTTCTCTTATATCGTCTAGGCTCCTCTCAAGGATTGCAAAGTGTTTGTAGAACAAGTCTAAAAATGTATAGGAGATTGGAAGAATAAGTGGTTATCGTTTGCAAGAAGACATTAACTTGTCATTTTTGTTCTTTCATCCATGCATGGTGTTGATCCCAAACTTAGATCGATTTAGCTTGTGTAAATGAGAATAAATCAAGTTAAACACTTAGAGAAACTTTGTTGTATATGAAACAATTTAAGTATTATGCGGAATTAATACTTAAACAAGAACAAACAAACAAGATAAATCAAACTTTCACTTTGATTGATTAATCGAACTTGCGTACAATGAAAGTGTGAAAAGAACATATATTGAACTAAACCTAAAGGCCTCCTTTTATAGATTAAGGAACCTTGTACAAGAGTCTACGTATCAGCTATTTTAGGTAAAGATAAACATAAGAAATAAAATGTCGAACATATCTTTACTAGAAACATAAAACATGTAGACTAAGTATCCTCTCAGTGCTTGACTTCTTCTCATCAACGCTTGACTTCTTCCTGTCAACGCTTGTCTTGACAACGCTTGATTTCTTCCTATCAACGTCCAAATTCCTCTTGTCAGCATCCAAGTGTCTTGGCTAAATTTTATTCCCAATAATCCTCCCCTAAACTTGATATCTATTCTAGTAATCAAGTTTCTGAATAAAAACTATGTACAAGGAGGATTCTTACAAATCTTATTAAGCTGGAAATAAATAAACCTAATCAAATCTTTGCCAACGTCACTTTTATAATCCATCTCCAGCTGTGTTGAAACCATTTTCTTCAAAACTTCTTTGGACATAAGATATTCAGCATCCACAAGAAGATACTCAGAAAACTTTGTAGTACTCAAGTGATACACACCAGCTGCTTAATGTAAACGCCATTGAAGCCTACTGATATCATCAAGATCCTTCCAAACTGGATCTTCTTCATCTGGTGCACACATTCTCTTGAATGTTGACCAAATCTTTATTCCATTGACTGAAGTAGGTGCTTCAGTCTCATACTTGGCATGCATCAACCTCCAAAGGTCTGCCAATTCTTCCTTATCCAGGATTGCAAACAAATACATAAGAGTAGTGAAAGTATGTACCTCTTTCCCATATCTTCCAATCATTCAAAACCCACTTGCATCTTCCTCATAACTAACTATAGGGTTTCTGGAATCATGAGGTAACACTTCTACCATATGTGAAGCTTCCAAGGGTGAAAGCTTAATACTCTTTCTAATAACAGCTTCACTAGGATTCACTCTATCCATATTTTATGGTTACTCAAGTGGAACTCCCTTCTTCAATGGTCTTGGTGTAACCAAAGCCTGTTGGATCTGCATCTCTTCTACACGTTCTTCCTTTCTTTCATCTGAAAGAAGTCTGATAGTGTTCTGCTCTTTCACACTTACCCAAATAGGATAAGCCTTATATTCCAATTCATCAAAGGACAATCCCTTCAACTTCTTAAAAGTCCAACCTGTTTGATGACATCTAAGCAAGATGTAGTAGAGATCCCTTCTAGTTGTCTTAGTCTGTGAAAGAACTTTGCTAGCTTTATATTTCAGAATCACCTTGCAATCCGTTTGAACTCTTAGTAGAATCTCCAAACCCCAAATTTAATCTGATAAAGTCATGTCTGGATTCTCCATTACCTTATTTTCCCATGCAAAGTACATCTGAGCAACTTCAGGCATCTCATAATCCACCTGATTCTTCAACTCTGTAATATTTTCCTTTGCCAACTCATCACCATATTCAAGTCTCTCTGGTTCTTCAATAATCATTACACTTGAATCTGTGCTCTCATCATCACTGGCATCCTTACTCTCAATAGCAGTTTCCTTCATCCTATCCTCTTTCTCAAGTTGTGCAGCCAACATGGAATCAAACTTTACTTGGGCTGCATCCTTAGGAACTACTGTTTCTACCATAATCCCTTTACCCTTATCTAATATATCAATGGTGGGTAAAGATGATGATGGTACCTGTGTAGACACATCCTTGATGATAGCTGATGACTGGGATATATCAACCATACCTGCAGGTCTATCAACGTCCAAAACCTGTGTGTCAACGCCTAACTTACTCCTATCAACGCTTAGCTTGTCAACGTCAAAAACCTGCTTGTCAATGCTCAACCTACTCTTGTCAGCGCTTGGCCTTGTGAACTGCTCCATCATCTCAGTAAAAGATAAATTAAAATTTGTAGGGGTAACCAATGAAACATCAAAACCTGGTTGCCTCTTTAAATCTGTTAAAGCTTCGGCTATACCCAAAGATTCTCCTTCATTTGAGCCTTTGTCACTCACATGTATCTGCTCATCCTCCCCTTTGGAAGAATCCTCCACTCCACGTGTAGGGTTAGCACCTTCCAAAATAACAATGCTCTCCCTCAATTGCTTGAGTTCAAGGCATTGTGTAGAGACAGTATGTATAAGGTCTGCATTTTGCTTTTGCAAGCTAATGCAGACAGCCGTCAATTCCAACAATGTATAGGGTTCTAATCTACCATCCTCTAGAATGGGAATTTGACCTCCCAAAGTAGAGTCATGGGGCACGGATAGGGTATTAATGATGTTAGGACTAGCTTGACTTGCATCTAAGCTAGTACCAATATTCCTAGCCCCACCCTTGCCACCAACCACACGTGTGGTGGTGGTTCTCTCTGCAACATGGCTAGGACCACTAGAGGAGAACACTCCAGTAGTCCTTGGGCGTTTTACCAACCTAAATTCAGGGGGTGTAGAAGATGATGTGGATTGGGTTTCAGTTTGAAGGTTAAGGGGTGTTTCGGTTTGTTGTAAAAGTGTGTCAGCGTTTGGATTTAGAGTGTCTGCCAACATTTAACGTGTCAGCGTTGAAGGGATTTTGGTCAATTTCCATATGCTGGGGTGATGGTGATGGTTCAGGTAATGGGTCTGGTTGTGGTTGTGGGTCTGGTTGAGGTTGTGTTGCTGCAATAACAGCAAGCATGGCTTGAGGAAGGGGTAAATCTCTGTGAGGTGGTGTATTCATCTTTCTAAAAATTGCTTTCTTTTGCACAGGGATCGTATAAAAATCATTGTGATCCCTATTGCAATATCTTTGTTCATCAAACACCATTTGCAAAAATCTTGGGTAAGCAAGAGTCATCTTGCTACCCTTGTTATGACACATGCCATCAAAAATCATTTTAGAAAAATTATAGTTTTGCCAGTAGCAATACACACTATGACACTCCCAATTGATCTGTTAATTTCATTGTGTGTAGTACATTTAGGACTCAAACATTGAAGAATGACATGTATCAAGTACTTCCAAGCTGGGGGGAAATTCCTGTTTTGAATATTTGCTTAAAGTTCCCTCTTCAGGGAAAGGATAACCCAAAGCTTGAAGTCCTTGTTCTAGCTCACCAATGGGTAGGGTGGTTATACCATCTGCATCATTAAGATGCAAAGCCTGGCGAACCAAGGCTTCAATAACCACCCATTGAAGCCCATGGAATGTATCAGTCAATGTAGTCACATTATTAATCGTTGAGGAAGTGACAGTATTCCAAAACTATTTAATATGAGTGACAGAGATAAGAGGAGCATGAGAAAGTGCATACCTTATAGCGGATGCATTTAAATACACCACCATCTAAGTACATTGGGGAAACAGAGTGTTGTCAGCCTCTAAATAGGCAACCATATTATGCTGACTTCTGAACCCAATTCCAAATCACTCGGTTTAAACTTAGGCGCCATTGATTTAGAAAGCTGTGAGAAATGTTTATGAAGGATGAAAGTGTGTGAAAATTTGGTTAGACAAGAATAAGCAGTTACCCTGTTTCAAAAGAATGAGCCAAATATATAGGAGAGGTGAAAACATGTGACTGGTTAAAGATGAGGCAGTTATTTTCAAAATATAATGATTAAAATCTTGAAAATATATAACTTATCTTGTGCGTTAATAAAAAGTTACCAAATCCTAAAATTACGGCCCAAATTTTTGTCAAAAATAACAACTGGGTAGGACCCAATGTGTATCAACGGTCAAAAATAACCTATCAACGCTCAACGGCTATATTCTTGTGAACGTTGAATTTTGCCATGTCAACGTTAAAATTGGTCCTAACAACGTTTGGAAATAAAACTGTCAACGTCCAAAAATAAAAATAATAAAAAGAAAAAGGACCTTAACAAAGTAATTTATCCTAGTGGGGATAACCTATAGACTGAAAATTACAATAGGGTGGCAAGCACTGTCCAATCATGCATACTTGCTTAAGCAAGATAGGCATAATTGTCCTCAAGTGTCCCTTGCTAACCAAAGTTCTTAACAGTGAAGTTATCTTATAAAATCCTTTGTAACTTCCCAGGTAAGCCCAATAAAAATCATACCCAAGTCTCCCAATAGACCACATCCAATTCTAGGCCAAAGAGTCTTGGCAGCGTGCATAGTATATCAAATTTCCATGCTACAGTGCCTCACGATTTAGTAAACTAACTCGTACTCACCAGTGGACACAATATAGAATTGTGATAAGAGTATTATATGAATACCTAAAATGTCCTAAAGGTTTCCTAAACCTGCCCTTAAACTATGATACATAAGTTGCCAAACATAATATATAGACACAAAATTTTTTTATGTCAAGATAGGAATATAAATATTCCAACCATCATCCATAAACTTGAACACGCTCCAAGTAAGCTCCAAGGATCCATAAGCAACTCTGTATCCATTTGTACAATGCTAAGAACGCCTGCATAATTAGATCAAAAACCACAAAACTAACATGTTGCTGACAACGTCAATTTAACACTTGTCAGCTTTAAAATAACCTTTGTCAGTGTTAGACAAATAAAGTGGAAAATCTAATTTTGTACAAAGACCAATAACAATGCATATCCTATACATACTTTTACAATAAGTCCCAAAAACATAAATTAGGTAAGATTGATCATTCCAATACTTGTTGCCAAGTATTGAAATCTCCCAGTATCAAAAGGTTTAGTTAATAAATCTGCCACATTTTCTTCTGTGTCAACCCTATCTGGTTGTATTAAACCTTTTTCAAAACAATCTCTTATAAATTGATGTCTAATTTCTATGTGTTTTGTTTTAGAGTGATGTAAAGGATTTTTAATAATGCATAAAGTACTGTTATTGTCTACAAAAATCTTGGTATGCATGAAATTATACCAATAATCCAACAGCTGGTTCTGAATCCATAAGACTTGTCCACAACAAGCAGCTGCAGCTACATATTCTGCTTCAGTTGTAGAGTTGGCCACCACTGTTTGCTTCTTGCATTGCCAATAGATCAACCTACTCCCAAGAAATTGGCATCCACCAGTTGTGGATTTTCTATCAAACTTGTCACCCCCATAATCACTGTCTGAATATGCAATAAGCTCCAATGGAGAATCCTTTGGATACCATAATCCCAAGGTGGGATAGCACCTAAGGTACCTAAAAATCCTCTTGACAACATGAAGATGACACTCTTTGGGAGTCACCTGATGGCGTGCACATGCACACACAACAAACATAATGTCAGGTCTAGAAGCTATAAGATACATTAATGATCCAATCATTGACCTATAATGCCTGACATCCACCTCTTTTCCATTTCCAACCTTTCCCCAAAGGTGTTTCCTATCCATGGGTGTGCTAGCCCGTTTCTCATGTGGAGAAAAGCCAAACTTCTTCAAGATCTCTGCTACATATTTCTCTTGAGAGATGAAGATACCATCTTCTTTCTGCTGAACTTGTAACCCTAGAAAGAAGTTCATCTCTCCCATTGCACTCATCTTGAACTTGTCTGTCATGAACTTGGAAAAGTCTTCACTCATCTTTGGACTTGAAGAGCCAAAGATGATATCATCCACATAGACCTGTACAAGTAAGAAGTCCTTTCCAGTCTTCTTGGTAAATAAAGTCTGATCTATTGTGCCCCTCTTGAATCTATTTTCCACTAGATAGGTGGACAATGTGCCATACCATGCTCTTGGGGCTTGATGAATTCCATACATTGCTTTCTTCACTCTATACACCTTGTCTGGATGTTCAAAATCTTCAAAACCAGGAGGCTTCATAACATAAACCTCCTCTGCTATTGTGCCATAAAGAAAACCACTCTTCACATCCATTTAATAGACTGTAAAGCCCATGCAGGAAGCATAGGCTAGGAAAATCCTTATTGCCTCAATCCTTGCAATAGGTTCAAAAACCTCCTCATAATCTATCCCTTCCTCTTGTGTATAGCCTTGAGCAACTAAACGTGCCTAGTTTCTAACCACAATTCCTCTATCATCCTTTTTGTTTCTAAGAACCCATCTTGTCCCAATAGGTCTAACATATCTGGGACAATCAACTAACTCCCAAACATCTTGAATAGAAAATTGGTGAAGCTCATCTTGCATTGCTTCCACCCAACTTGGTTCTTTGAGAGCATCAAATATCTTCTTGGGTTCCTGCTGTGACAGAAAACAAGCAAACAAACATGCCTGAACAAGAGGGGTATCAACCTTCTTATGGATATTAGCAATAAATCCTCCATGATTCTGATGAGACCTTCTAGTTTGTACAGAAGACATCACATCACCAATAATTAGAGAAGTGGGGTGATTTTTGATAGTAGATGTAAGCACTCCTCCTTCAGTAATTGTGTTGTCATCAATTTCAGTCTCCAAGTTGTCAATATCTACTTCAAATTCTCTTCCATCATCATCTGAATGAACCTCTTCATGTACTACCGAAGGTTCACCTTGTTCAAAAACATTGGAAGAGAACAAATGGTCAAAAGAGTTGTCAACGCATGAATTAGGGTTGTCAACGTTTGAGCCATCAATGCCTGAATTCGTCTTGTCAGCGCCAGATTTTCCTTTGTCAACACTTGAAGATTCATGCATGTTTTCATCAACTGGTGTTACTTGTGGACCACCTTTTTCCTTTCCAGCAGCAGCAGCAGCAAATGCATCTGTCCATATAGGAATGGTAACATACTCAAGTATGGGTGCTGATTTGTCTGCTTGTGATCCTACCTCCTTATCAACCTGTATACCTGAAATTTCAACAACTGGTTCTTCCACAACATTTGAAGTCACCTTCACAATGTCTGGATTAGTAATAGGCATATAATTTAAGGTTCTAGATAGAGGTTCCAAGTCAAATAACCAATTTGGTCCACTTTCAGGATCACTAGGTTTACTTTCTAAAAACCTAACATGTTCCTTTTCAAGTATACGTTTTTCTTTCTTAAGGTAAACCCTATATCCTCTACTCTTCACTGAATAGCCCATAAAGTAGCCTTCATCACCTTTAGCACTAAACTTTCCTAAGGCGTCACTAGTATCCAATACAACTACATGACAACCAAAGGGTTTAAGAAAACCAATATTAGGTTTCCTACTCCAAAATAGCTCATAAGGTGTCTTATTGTGGATTTTGTTGATCAATGCCCTATTCTGAACATAACAAGTTGTATTCACAGCCTCAACCCAAAATGCAATGGGAAAGTGAGCATCAGCCAACATTGTCCTAGCTGCTTCTATGAGTGTTCTATTATTCCTTTCATCCACCCCATTTTGTTGTGGGGTTCTAGCTATACTAAACTGTCTAGTAATCCTTTTCTTGGCACAAAAGTCATCTAACAGCTTATTTCTAAACTCACCACCATTATCACTTCTAAGAATTTTAACCTCATTCCCAGCCTTTTTCTCTAATTGGGTAATAAAGTTAATCAAAACATCAGCAGTTTCACTTTTCAAAGGCAAAAAGAAAGTTCAAGTAAATCTAGAAAAATCATCAGTTATGACAAAACAATAAGATTTACCATTTAAGCTTTCTATATTAGTTGGACCAAACAAGTCCATATGCAGCAAGTGAAGTGGTTTAGAACTAGAATGCACAAGTTTAGACTTAAAGGAGACTTTGTGTTGTTTGCCTTTAAGGCATGCAACACAAGAGTGGTCAATATGGAAAGCCTTTTCAGGCGAACCATCAACTAAACCATGTGTCACAAGTCTATTTATGTTTTTAAAATTAATGTTCCCTAACCTTCTGTGCCAAAGATTACTCTCATCAACTGAAGCCTTAGCATATAGACATGACAGATTATTATTCATCCTAATTCCATTAAGATTCACATTATAAATGTCCTTATTCCTAGGTGTTCTATAATCAATGAATTTCTCATCAGGTATTTTAAAATCTTTGCTTAACACCAAGCATTCAGTATCAGTGAAAAGAACCTTATTTTTGTTATCACAGACTTGTGATACACTAAACAGATTGTAATCGAGTTCTTTTACTAGAAAACGTTTTCAAAATGCAAATTGTTGGTGATAAGAGTGCCTTTGCCAGTGATGGTTCTATATCCGCCTCCAAAGTACACTTTGTCACCATCTTTAATGGGGGTAAAGTTTGTCAAGTAATCTTCCTTCCCCGTCATGTGCCTAGAGCATCCACTATCCCAATAGCCATAATCATTAACCTGCTTTTGAATGCCCTGCACATAAAGAAAGAAAATTAGTTTTCTTTGGGAACCCAAGCCTGACCAGACTTGGATTCATATGGTTGTTCAACAAGAACAGACTTAGTCCTTATAACAACCCCTTGTTCATCCCTTTTTGGATTAAACACCCAGTTAACCCAAATTGGTTTAGTTATGACCTTTGAAATATAATGAAATATGTTACAGGTCCTAGAAATCCCATATAAATTAGGGTTTTGGTCTTGTTTGGGCCTCCAAGTTAAGCTAGAAGAAGCTTTAGACCCCTTTCCCTTTGGTTGCAAGTATTTGTTATTACTTGGTCTAACAGTGTTGGAAACATTCCTGTTAGTGTTAAAATTGTTCTTGTCAACGCTGAAATTACCTTTATCAGCGTCAAACCTAGGGTTTGCTACAGGAACCCACTGTCTGTTAGACCATGTATTGGTCTTTTGAAAAGGCCTTTGTCCATAAGTATTAGACCCTTTAGTAAAGAATGGGGATGGTCTAATGACTTGTGGACTTTGCTGGACAAAAGGTTTGGGTTTGACCATGGTTGACTTTCTATCAGCGTTGACCTTTGAAGCATTGACACACTTATAAGCCAAATGTGAAAAACTTCCACAAGTATAACAGGATTTTCTAGACATAACTCTAGGTCTAGATGAAAAGAAACCTGTCCCATTATCACTAACTTGACTTTTTGGTGACCTAGGTTTTCTATGCATTTCTGCATATTTAATACTAGGTTTTCTATCAACGTCTAAGCCAAGGTCAACAGTCTTTCCAGTAATAGGATGGTCACTTTAATGGGTGTTGACTCATTTGGGCTGTCACTAAGCATGCCACCCTTAACAAACAAAGTAGGGTTGGCTTTCTTCCATTTGTACAAATCAGTCAATTTCTGCTTGTATTCCTCAACTGGAGTAAGAATTCATGGTGGAGGAATAAATTCCTCTTCTTGGAGTTCTGGTATACCAGTCCAAGACAAATCATTTCTAAGGACACCATAGAAGTTCCCAGCATGTGGTGGAACACCATCATACTCCTTCATACCAATCCCAGTCATATCCCTAGAATCCCTTTATTCACTAACACATTTTTCTATGGTTTGAGAAGCTTTATCAAATCTTTGAATTTTAAGATCTACATTATCTTTGTTTTTTATGGCTTTATCTAACTTAGCCTGAATAACACCATTGGACCTCTCCAAGATGTCCCTTACCTTAATACTAGCATTTAGGTCATGAGTCAAAACATTGATTTGATCTTTTAGGTCAAACTCCATTTTCTTATATTCAGCCACAGTCTTTTCAGTTTGAACAAGTACAAGTTGATAGTTAGATAACTTTCATTTTTCATAAAAAAAAGTCTGATTTTAACTTTAAGATTTCTTTGTTAAATTTTTCAGTGTTTAAACGACAACCTTTACTACAAAATGCATCATCATATACCTCATTATCTGATGAAGATGAAGAATGTGCCATGAGAGCATAGTGAACATGCTCCTCTTCCTTCTTTTCTGCAACTAAGGCTTTGTTCTCTTCCACATCTTTGGCCAAAAAGCTCTAGTCCCAGCCAACACCATCAATCTCTTGCATGGCTACCATAGCTTTTGTATCTTCAACCTTGATGATTTGGCTTGAAGTCTTCCTAACATCAGACCTTCTTAGAGATCTACACTCTCTCATAAATTGACCCATTCTACGACAATTGTAACACTCAACCTTAGATTTATCAAACCCAGCAGTGTCTTTAGCATTAACAGTCATCTTCTTCCTGAATCTCCTATTCCATCTATTGGTCCTTATGCATGCAAGTGCCATATTCTACTTTATGTCCATCTCCTCCAAGTGCTCATCACTAATTTGCTCAAGCTCCTCATATGTAATCACTGAACCATTAGGCAATGAAGCAATGTATGCACACACTGTATCTAGATCAATACCAGTAGTCTTAACTCTTGGTGAGTCAACATTGTATGTGTCAGCGTCTGAATGTGGGGTGCTGACAAAGCTTGATCCAACGTTGACACAAGGTGATCCAGTAACGGGGTGCATGTATGACTCCCTTTGATCAAATTGACCTTCACTATGTGAGAAGAAGGCCATATTTCCATTGGTAGATTTGTTTCCTTGATCCAAAAGGATTTCACTCTCTACAATCCTTAGTTTATTATAGACATCATCAAAAGTGGAATTTTTATGAGTATTATTAGCAATCATAGACCTTGCTTCAATCTTCCATGCATCACCAAGACTTTTAAAGAAAGTGGTGATGATATCAGCATCATCATGCATTGTTCCCATAAATGACAATTTGCTTGTGATGTCAAGAAGTCTTCTTCTCACCCCACTTAGCTTTTCATTGGGAAGAGCTTTGAACACAGCATACTCATGCAAGAGTTGCTTCTTTTTCTCTGAGGCAGTATCATCATTACCACCATAAGTGACTTGAAGGACTGCCCTAAGATCTTTGGCAGACTCATAGCCTCTGTACTTGTGCTGATTGGCTTGTCCCAAAGAAAGTTTGAGGATGCTTAGAGTTTTCATGTCATTCCTTCTCTTTACAATGTCCTCAGCTGAGACACCTCTCCCATCTTCAGGTTGTTCTTTTCGATCACTGTCACACCCCACCAATGGCGGAATATGGGGCGCGACGTATGGATATCATCACAACAAATGGTGTCTCTATAGAGAAGACTAAAATGCAAATATAATGTCATAAATGGCGACACAAATGTCATGACAATATCTCAACAATGCAGGAGTCTAGGTAAGTAGGTAACAGTCCTACCACTTACCCAAGACAAACAATAAACATAAACCAAACAAACATATAGGTAAACTAAGAAGGAACGGGGATCTCCTTCTATATGCAAACCTAAGGCATCCAAGTCTAGCCACTTCTATCCTCAAGCTTAACCACATTCTCACCTGAAAGAGACACTAAAACACGTCAACATAAAGTTGGTGAGAGTCATAAGTTTAGACTCCAACGCTAAATCAGTTACAAGCTGTGAATAACAATCATCAACAAAAGAACATATGGACAATGTGTTACAATTATGTATTAACAACTATCAATCAAGACCAATCATACCAAACCAATCCAAGGCTCCTACCTTGCCAAACAACATCATGGTACCTTAGATGATCACCCTATGTACCTATCCCAAGTCCACTACCTTGGCAAACCACAAGGACACTACCTTGTCAAACCACAAGGCCAGTACCTTGTCAAACCACAAGGCCACTACCTTGTCAAACCACAATAACATATCAAAAATCGCATAGCAGTTAATCACATAAGTGTACACACAAGTCCATCACAACCATAAAACATTCACAACAACAATTTAGAAACAACTCAACACAGTGTCTCTTCCATCCCATCTGGAAGTCAAAAACAAAAATAAATATGGGACTATGAACACTCACCTGATAGCTCCTTCACACGTCCTTGCACTAGCAACAAGCTAACAAACCAAAAACACGAAATCAATAAACGAACCAATCACTAAGATGGCTCATTAACCTATGATGGACATGTAACCCATTCTCACATATTTACCTCATTAATAAGCTCTAATTACCCCATTACCCTTCCTTAACAAGTCCTTAACTTGGTTAAGTTTAACAACTAACCCGTTCGTATTTTACCCAAAATAGTCCCAGTTTTTAGGTCTCAAAACTTTAGGTCAAACGCCCACTTAAACCTACCCATGGTTTCTGTAAAAGGAATATTCACACCCTTACATATGTTGGCTAACACCTCCCACTTTCCCTAACCTTAAAGCTACTGTTAAGGCCCCGATATATATATATATATATATATATATATCTACTTTCGTCATTCCAGATTTCCTGATTTTAAACGTACTAAAAGTTTGTTACCATTAAGGGGTCTTACCCTAAACCACCACCTTAGCCCAAGTGCAGATATTAACTACAATATATAAACCATCTCTCACGTTCGTGAGAAGATCCCAATGCAACCCTAAGTTCCCCAAACAACCCAAAACTTAAAAAGAAAACAGGCTGAATTCAAAACTGTTTTGACCTTCGACTGTTGTAACCTGTTTTTGACCCACTTCCCGACCTCCAATTTAGTTCTCGTTTCTTCCATTGGAAAGCCACTTCAAATATCTTTCCAGGGGTACTTGGATCGTAAAATAAGAGTTTATAGAACTCCCGATATGATCAAAACAATTGACTCAAAAATCTGCCCAGTTTTTAAAAACGGGTTTAACAAAATCAACCTCAGTAATTAACCCTAATCCCTCTAATTACAAGCCCCAATTTATGTAATCATCATATTATGATTAATACAACATTAATTTACTGTTTTTATATTAAACCCTAACCTAAATCCATCATAAGATTATTAAAGAAAACATAAAAACTATTTAATTAAAAAGGGATTTGAAGATTTACCTTGGATTTATGAAAACCCCCAAATTTTATGAAGAACCCTAATTTTTTATAAGACTCACGAATTTCCTTCATCTCCAGGAGAAAAATAATGAATTTGGTTTAGTATATACATTATATAGGGTATGGGTGAATCCTAGTCCAACTCAAAGCCCACTTTCCTTTTTTTCCCTTTTTTTCCTTTTTTTTCTCTTCTAAACCGACCCAAACACCCCTAATTTCGTTCTTTTCTTTATTTTTTTTCTATTTATTGTTAATTAATATCTTATTAATATTACCTTAATTTACCTTAATTTATTTCAGCTCCTAAAACTCCCAAAACCTCAAAACCGTAAAACTAGTCAAATTTACGCGTTTTACCGTAAAAGACGTAAAATATACACTTTTATAAAAAATCTCAACTTTTGAAATAAACTTTATAATTAAGTCCTAAATGACCTAAAACCATCCCGAAAAATATTCATTTGACTAATTACCTTATCCGAGACCTCTAAATGCTAAACCGTAAATCCTTAAAAAATACACTATTACTATAATACTTATACGTATACGTAACCACCAAAATATCACCATTTCATTTCATAGTCACTAATTGTGATCTCATGAACATGAATTAACCGTTCCTCGATTTACTTATGAGTACTCTATACTCATAAACGATAATCACACCAACCTCGTTCACACAAAATAAACACGTAAGCACAAAAATCAAGTAGTCACACATAAAATAACCTAAAAGTAAGACCAAGTGACGAACCTCAAAACCACGGTTGTCACAATCACCTTCACTTGAGCCTGGAGTTGATCTCACAGTAATAGCAGCTTGAATCTTGGCAGCTTTATCGAATGTGTTTCCATATTCAATAATTTCCCATAGGATGTGGTCATGGATTTGAAGACTGCTCAAAATTGAACTTCCACAGCTCAAAGTTGTCTGGGTCTAGCATGGGGATCTTTATGTTATGGCTTGAGGAGGAGGTCAACTCTGGAGTAGACATGTTGTATGGATTTTAGGGTTTCTTGAAAATTAGGTTTTTTGGCGATTTAGGGTTTTTGTGTTCTTTAGATCAAAGTTCCTCAACAAGATCTGATACCACTTGTTGATCCCAAACTTAGATCGATTTAGCTTGTGTAAACGAGAATAAATCAAGTTAAACACTTAGAGAAACTTTGTTGTATATGAAACAATTTAAGTATTATGCAGAATTAATACTTAAACAAGAACACACAAACAAGATAAATCAAACTTTCACTTTGATTGATTAATCGAACTTGCGTACAATGAAAGTGTGAAAAGATCATATATTGAACTAAACCTAAAGGCCTCCTTTTATAGATTAAGGAACCTTGTACAAGAGTCTACGTATCAGCTATTTTAGGTAAAGATAAACATAAAGAAATACATTGTCGAACATATCTTTACTAGAAACATAGAACGTGTAGACTAAGTATCCTATCAGTGTTTCACTTCTTTTCATCAACGCTTGACTTCTTCCTGTCAACGCTTGTCTTGACAACGCTTGATTTCTTCCTATCAACGTCCAAATTCCTCTTGTCAGCGTCCAAGTGTCTTGGCTACATTTTATTCCCAACACATGGATATTAGGCGTTAGTGTTTATCCTTCCAATGGGTATTATACGTGACATTGAACGACTTTTATATGGTTTCTTATGGTGTCTAAGGGTGTATGAAACGTGGAAAGGCTAAAGTGTCATGGGGATGTTTGTCTTCCAAATTGTGAAGGAGGTATTGGTATACGTATGTTGGATAATTTTAGTGTGGCTTTCATGTCCTACCATGTCTTGAATGTTAACTAACAAGGAATTCATGTGGGTTCGGTAGATTCATGCTTATAAACTTAAGAATAAGAGGCTTTCGGATATAAAGCTCACATCAAAGATTAATTGGGGTGGCGTAAGTTGCTTCAAATTCGTGGTTTGATTCGTCCTCATGTATGGTATAAATTAAGAAATGGTAAGAAGGCTTCGATTTGGTTCGATATGTGGGAGAAAATTATATTATAAGTAAATATTTGACTCCAAGGACTGTTACAAACGAAGGTTTTATTCTTCAAGTAACGGTGGTTGTTACTCTCTATAATGGTGTTTGGTCTTGGCTCGTCGCATGGTACGATATGTTTCCTGTTCTAAACCAAGTAAATGTTGTGTGATAATAGGTAGATAGGTTTTTATGGAGAATGCATGATGGCACTATGCACGAAGTTTCTGTTATGTACGTGTGGAATACCATACGGGACAGAGGTGACAAAGTCATGTGGTTCAATTTGGTTTGGTCTCGATATTGCATTCTCCGACATGCTTTTTATCTTTGGCTTGTCATGAGGAGAAGGCTTAAAACTCAAGATAATATGAAGCATTGGGATGTGAGCAATAATGATGTGGACTTAAATATGCTTCGATGTTCATTTTGTAAGTCTCAACCCGACTCGCACGAGCATTTATTCGCACGCACTCGGCCAAATTTTGGTCTCAAGCGTTGTAAGGATCTTATCTTCCTATTGTTTCGCCTATTTGGAGTAATATTTTGAGTTGTATTTACTAAAAAGTTTATGACATTTGCTAACTAAATTAAATGTTAAAAGACTATTTAGTAAGGAGGTCACTAAAAGTATTTTCTATCAGTTTATACTAAAAAAAGTCACTAAAAGATATTTTCATCAACTCTACTAAAAGGAAAAAGAGTCAGTAATAGATGGGATCACTAGAAGTCTATTCTTACTCAATATTTAGTAAAAAAAGTGTAAAACTTTTAATTACTCTTTTTTAGTACGAAAATGATGTGTTTTTTTACTTTTATATTCAATGTGTTTTAATAAATAAAAAGTTATAACGACTTAAATAATTGTATATTTTAATAATAAGCAAAACTTTAAGTAGGTAAATGTATTTTATTTTGTAGTGATTCTTCCTATTTCCGAAAGCAATACCATCACTGGTATTGTTGGTCGTTTACACATTGATGCATCGTCCTACTTCTTATGATAAGAACACAATAATCGTGTGTTTGGTAAAGGTGACAAGAGGGCTGAGAGTGTGGCCAAAATTATCTTTGATGTGGCATGACTGAAGCTTGCAACTATCTGTTTTAAGAAGCTACAAGTGTTGATCGGACGAGGCTTACTAGGAAGATTTCGAGTCTTACTATTGATGATTGAGTGAGCACGAAGACTAGGAGCTTGTTTGTTTTGTTTTATTTATTATTTATTTAGTTTTTCGGTCTTAATAGTTGTTTGGTTGTTATGTTTTGAGCATGTTCAAAACATATAGGTGTCGCTTCTCTCTTAAGAGTGGCTTATTATCATTTTTCCATGTATTTAATCATTTTATGAGTAATATATTCATTGGATATAAACCATTTAAAAAGAAAAGAGTAACATGAATAAATATGCACTTACAAAATTATACAAATTACAAATGTAGTAAACGAAATCAAACCGTTTGAGACTTCAGTTTCTCTTCATGCAAGCGGTCACTTTCTTTTATCCGACTATGGCACTATCATAACCAACATATGTATAGATATCTGGTCATTAGATCGTCCTTATCATACGAAAGTCATCATCAACACGCGCTTATTTGATAATGCCATTCTTATTTGTGATTAATTTTGTGCTATATTTTGTTAGATTAGTTATAGAGATGTGATAAACATAGTGGTAAGAGTTATGTTTAAAAAACAAAGACGCACATAAAAAGATGTTCGTTTAATTCATACAGGCGTGATTATCATCAACAAAATGGTTGTGATTACGGTACAACCTTGCATTAATCTATTTTCAACATAAAACTATGATTTCCATCAAGCTCACATAGCCGCGAATAAATGGTCTTTCATGCGCACACTTGTATACAAAGGATGTGTTTTCATAGCCAACATTGTTGCTAATTTCCATTATATTGTGGGTTTTTGGATGTTATATGAATTTAAATACAATGTATAAATTATACTTGCATCTCTTTTTGCCAAAATTTAACTTTGTGCATGAGTGGTTAAGCTTGCTCGTGTATCAAAATCAAATAACACGTTTTAGGTAGTTTTGTCTTTCCATGAGTATATTGGAACTCGATGTGATGAGTTGAAAATTTCTTTGCCGAATTGGATAATGAAATCAGTAAAGATATTTTTTTACAAGAATATAATTGGTAGACGAACCTCTGATGACCTTTCTGTAACAACCACGAATTTCCGATTTATTTAAATCATAATTAACGGGTTAGACATGCATGTATATTGAATCTCCCCGCTTGATTTCATGTAAAGTGTGTACGTATCCAGTTTGACGTTTATTGAAGATCGTTTCATGAAATTATTTCCACTACGTATGTGAAGTCCATATATGTATCTATCATATTTATCTTATCAACAATTTAGAAGGCTGTTAAAATTTATTTTCATGCCTTATTGTTAATTCATTGTTTCATTTCGTTTGATGTTGCTAATTTATGTCCTCGTGATCATTACCAACGCTATGACAACGACATGTATACATATCGCTTCTCGATCGCTTCACAAGCTCTTAAAAATCATCGATTATGGCTACTACAATGCGTGTTATAAACACCTAACGACTAGTAACATATTCGCCCCTTTCACAACCTGTATATCCAAAAAACTCGTATCCTATCTTTCTCTTTTAATCTTACCCAATCTAACGCCCTTAATCGCTAAACCACTTGTAACCCTAAAATTATAAGATTTGTCACTTAATTTGACCTATAAAATATACTTTTTTAGAAATAAACAAACCTAAATATATATATATATATATATATATATATATATATATATATATATATATATATATATATATATATATATATATATATATATATATATATATATATATATATATATATATATATATATATATATATATATATATATATATATATATATATATAGGTAAGAGTTATATGTAGAACTCAGTTTTAGTGTAGAACTATACAGAACTCTTAAAATGAATATAAGCCTTTGGATCAACTTGATGAAAGACTATGATTAAAAGTGCAAAAAGTGTAATTACATAAAAGATGATGTATTCTTTTTCAATTATGAAAATAGCTAAAAGGGCACCAGTGGTATTTACTAATTATGTATAATTTTAATTTTTCTCCATATTTATCTCCAACACACTTTTTGGAAACTGACTGTAACACAGATCGAGATCTATTTTGATTATATCATATCTCTTCCTCACTTAACCCTACAAAGTCCCTTAGATCTACTTTATCTACCTCATGCCGCCATATATGAGCCCCGAATCTAAACACTAACAACAACACAGCAATTCGAATCTATCCCTCTACGCACAACCATCCAATTGACACCGTCACCATCTTGGTTACTAATAAGAACAATTGTTTCTCGATTTTTTATGTGTTGTTTTCTTATCCATCAACAACAATCGTTTTCTTGATCGATTATGAATTTTTCTTTATTTTTTTTCAACTAACCTTCCCTATCCCTACTAGTTCGACGACGGTGGTTAACTAGTTTTGATGGCTCAGTTACATATTTAACATAAGCGGCGATTGTTTGGTAGTTTTGGCGGTAGCGGTGGCTCTTGATGGAACGCATGGTAGATCTTAGAGCTGGTATTATTTTTCAGGTTTCATATAATAAGGTGTAGTATGAGTATCTTGTTTTATTAGTATTAGGATCTGAATGGGCAACATACATAATATCATATTATTAATATGAATTGGTCTAAAATCTAAATGGGAAAAAATAAAACCTCCTTAAATGGACGTGAAGTGTGGAAGAACAAATGATGGACCACTTTCTTTTAGGTGGTTGTTATTTTTACAGTTATATATTTACGTAATTCTTTTTCATCATTTTTGTAATTAGATGTTATTTTTAAAACCATTAATTTTTTGCTAAAGCACTAAATTTTAATCGGTTGTTATTTAAGTGTCTTCTAAATTAATGTTAATAATTTGAACATATGTTATGTCACTTATCATGTTAATTTGTTTTTGCTTCAACATTTTGAAAAAATGTGATTATATAGTAAGTGGTTTAATTTGAGTTTACTTTGAGGGAATGTAGTTGCCACTTATTTGATTTGTAGAAAAATAGATAACATAAATGTTTGTCACGTCATATATGTAAATTATTGTTTTAACATTTGTTGTTTGACTTATTTGTTGTTTCGGTGGGATGACACAAAGATGAAATAGATTATGTGATGAAGATTATCAACAAACGAATACATTTGTACTTTAAGAAGTCGGGCATATGCCTTTTTGAAAGACGTTATGTTTTTGAAAGGGGTGCATTAATGTTTTTAGGCGTGTATGTATGTGTTTTAAAGGCGTACATTGATGTTTTCAGACGTGTATGTATATTGTTGAAAGGCGTACAATGATGTTTTCAGCCGTACATGTATGTTTTTGGAAGGCGTGCATTGATGTTTTCAACTGTGCACATATATTATAATGAATTTGATAATATTTTTCTTAATGATTTGTATTTTATTAGATAATAAAACTTTGCATATGATTTGTATTTATGTTATTTAATATTGAAGTTTGTTATAAATCTACACCTTTGTTTGTGTTTTTCTTTCTAAAAAATATATATATAAAATGTATGTGCAATTAACACTTTAGACAAATAACATTAATATAATATTATACACAGGAAACATCGTAAAATCAAATCTTAAGAAAGAAAAACATTTATGTTTTTAAGAAAAACACATGCATTTATTTAAAACATGTATATTGAGAAAAAAAGTTTTTTTTAATTTTTTAAAATTAGAAGATTTTAAAAACGTTTTTATTTTGAAAATAGGGGAAAAAAGTTAAAATGTTTTTGACAAATATACCCTTTTGAATTTAATATAAACATTTAACATTTACTAAATTTTGATTGGTTGAAAAGAGCTCTGCAGAGTTCTACACTCAAAATGAGTTCTACATATAACTCAACCCTATATATATATATATATATATATATATATATATATATATATATATATATATATATATATATATATATATATATATATATATGGGAGAGTTAAAATAAAAAGACTTTTTATGGTGAGAAGAATAAGAAGGATTTTTAGCCACTAATTTAAAATCAATGGATAAGATCAATCCATACTTCTAACTAACTAACTAACTAACTATCTAAACATGATTTTAAAAAAGTTTTCAAAAAATTCTGAAAAAATTCCACAATGTCGGATATGTTGGTGCATAAAAAAGTTGTGAAGAAAGTTTTTTAAATTTTGAATTTTTTACGTTTTTTTAATGCACAAAAAAGCGAAATTCGATGCACAAAAAGGTGAAATTTGGTGTACAAATTTTTTTTCATGCACAAATTTTTAATTTGTTATAGTTTGATGCGGAATCAAATTTTAAAGGAAAAAGTCAAAAGAAGTTAGGCAAAAAAATGAGTTCTTGATGCATAAAAAACATAAGAAATGTAAAAGACAACGTTTTTATGCATCAGAATTTAGTTTTTGTGCATTAAAAAACGTAAAAAACTTAAAATTAAAAAAACTTTTTTTACAAAAGTTTTTTGCACCAACATACCCGATCTACTGAAATTTTTTCAGAATTTTTGAAAAACTTTTTAAAAATCATGTTTAGATGGTTAGTTAGTTAGTTAGTTAGGATTATGGTTTAATCTCATCCATTGATTTTAAATTAATGGCTGAAAATCCTTCTTATTTTTCTCACAAAAAAAAATCTTTTTATTCGATCTCTCTCCTATATATATATATATATATATATATATATATATATATATATATATATATATATGACCTTGATTTTCAGCTAGAGATAAGTATACAAACACATAATAGTAATATTCTTCCCGTACCCTACCCCTTACCCTTACTTTTACAAAATTTATTAAGAAGTAAACACTATCTCTATCAAAATCCCTATCTTATCTAACGGCTTAAACCCCTCCCCAGCGTCTCTTTTGTACAACACAACCAACATGCCTAAACAGTTACCTTACACTTCTAAAATCCCTTGTTAGACTTGTGACCTCCTAAAACCCAACGATCCTTTTTCATGGCCCCTATTACTGTTAATAAATGAAATCCATAAATAGAATATTCACTTTCCGTTTTTCCTTTTACTCCTTTCGATGGAAGCAACCAATGGACCAGATGCATATTTCTTTCCTTGCTATTGCTAATGTCACAAATCAAGACCCACATAAACCTATACATCCTATTCCTAGCCAATATCCTTTTCTCCCTTTTGGTATTATGTGTGATGGCAACAAGCTGGAGTGTAGGATCATCATATCACGTTTATAGTAAACACGGACTTGTGATCTATACCTTGACCATTCAACATGCCATGAATATCTCAATAGGAATCTCACTGCTTTTGGTAATCATAGAAACAACACATGTACTACACGTGATTTCCTCTTCTCCTTTATTCTTGTCCCTGGTTCGACACCATATATCCAACAACAAAGAAACTCTACCCATTTAGTTTTGATTTGGTGAGCTGCAGCAACGAAAATGCGAAGGAAAAGCAAAGAGAAGAACCTAAGCATTTGAACCCTAAAATAATTCTTATATCTTTCACGTTTCATTCATTTCTATCAAACACACACATTAGTTTCATTATCTTTGGTCCTCTGGTTCGTCACCGCAGCAAGCATCACAATCTCACAGCTTCCTTCATTCGTTGGTGATCGTAAGAAGCAAGGTTTGCTTCATGGTGAATTGGTTGCAAGGCATGCCTCTAATTCGGTTCTAGGGTTTGCGTTGGTGATCACAAGTTCATAAGGAGTCGTGGTGTTTTGTTTGATTTAGTTGTGAACGTTAGTTTAAGCTTCTTGGTGTTTGAAGCCTTTTGGCTCGTTGATAGTTCTGAAACGAAACAAGGATTTCCATGTGTTCTAGTTGTTGGGATTTAATATGTGATTAACCATAGTTGTTGGGATTTAATATCTGATTAACCATGTAACTACGAGTACGCAGCAGAATAGATCTAGTTTAAGCAATTATGATCAACACATAATTAATAATAAACAATAAAGGAAACGTGAAAACTAACCTCCGTCCAAAAGCAAATGAAACAAATAAGTGGCTAAATAAACCACCTCTACAGTTTGCTCACACAAACACGTCAACCAAGTACGTTCGGAATGCTAGTCGTACTTCACTTATGCCCAAACACCGTGTGTCAAAAACCCGATCCGAACAAAAAAACAAAACAGCCTAAAACTGCTTTGTTGTCCGAGATATAAGTTTTACCCGAGAACCTTTCTCTTTGCTGTACGATATTGGACAACACAGAGTCTGACAAAAGTCAGCTTCTGTCAGAGAACGATCGGGAAACCGAAAAAAACTTCTTCAAGCTGTTGTACCTTAACAGCTTTATAAACCTTCGTTCTAAGCTTTATTTTAGCTAACTTAGGATTGATTCTAAGTTATTAAACCTTTTAGAACAAGTAGAACAAGTGAATATGATGGTGAGATGAGATCAAGTGAGATAAACCCTAATATTAGGTTTATAGCAATTTGATTATAAGAATGTAAGAGATCATAGATTAATTGTTGTGTTTTGTGTTATGTTGGACGTCCTAAATGAGTTAGGGTTGATGGTTTATATAGCCTTCAAACCATACTCTTGATAATGCTCAACTTAAGCCTTATCAAGACTATTCCAACTCTTATCACAACTCTAATACTTCTTTCTTATCCTCTCAATGAACCTAGACACTTTAGAACCTTTCTAGATCCTTCCAAGGGCTACCAAAACGAAATTAGGACAGCCTAAGAAAGTTGTCTTAGTCGTTCACTACTTGTGGTTTATAATTCAAAGGTTCCCTTTATACGTGAAGTTAAAAACGCACTCTAAGTGTTTAACGTGTGTGCCCCCAATAGGCTCACACACCCCTAGCCACATTTGGCTCATCCAACGAGCATGAACTAACAGCTCCCACTTGGTCGTTGGAGTTGATTGCACAAATGTCAACAACAGAAACGTCTACGCTCACACTCGTTATTTAACTAGAGGTGTCTGAGATATAGTTTCAAAGAACATTCTCAGTAGCATGGTCATTTGTGTCTTGCTTTTATCATCCTTTGTTATAGATACCGTTAAACCATGGATATGGATCCTAACTCATTCCATATAGTTTAACCATTTAGATTCTCGTTATTGAATTCAATTCAGATATACCAAATGTAACCAAGATTCATCTTGCATTACCATTCGGGTTCGGCCAAACAAATATCTGATTAATTCTAGAGAGGCGCCATGGTATCATTCTGCACATACTAAGTGGAGTAACAAATCCTTTATTGACTACAAGTGTTATGGATGCTGCTTCACATCACTTCGAAAAATAGCTTTTATAACTCCCTTATTTAGGATAGCGTTTTGCATATAATTACGAAAGTAATATCCACACATACAGAACTTGTTTGCATCTCAAGTCTAAGGATGACTTAACATACCATTTTCAACATCTTACTCATGACATGGATCCAAAAGTAAATGTTTGAAGTTGGAGAATCCAATATGCATCCCTTATGAATACATATGAGTTTGGCGTAGAACAATTCTCATTCTCACAGAATATATCCAACACTCACATTTGCCTTATGTAAACAATATACCCATATTGCTAACCGACAATGGATATTTAGAATGATTAAATCATTCATGGATTAAACATGCAAATATATAATAACAAATTTTATATCAATGAAATAACAAATACCTCGTATCTTTATTATCAGAAAATAAAATTGTCTTACAATTCCAAAACTATCCAAATACTAATTAATATACTGATTTACATGAGACTACTAGCTGGTATCATACCAATACCCCGAGTCAATTTAGAATGCTTAGGGAATGCTAATGCCTTCGTAAATGGATCAGCTAGATTGTCATCTGTATGAACTTTTGCTATCTTGACATCGCCCATCTCAATGGTTTCTCGAAGATAGTGAACTTTTGCGCGGAAATGTCTAGCAGCCTTGGTGACTCCGCTTTCATTAGCTATAGTAATGGCTCCAGTATTGTCACAATACATATTAATGGGATCTTCAATTGTGGGCATAATACCAAGCCCAGAAATAAATTTACGAATCCAAACAGCCTCTTTAGCTGCATCAAAAGCAGCTATATACTCAGCTTCTGTAGATGAAGTTGCAAAAATACTTTGCTTTGTGCTTTTCCAATCAACATCACCTCCATTTAGAATGAAAACATATCCAGTCTGAGATTTTAGGTCATCAGCATCTGTCAGATATCCAACATCAGTGTAGCAAGAAATCCTGAGCTCTCGTTTTTTGTCACCACCATAAACCAGAAACATATCCTTAGTATTCCGTAAATACTTAAGAATATTTCTAACAGCAGTCCAGTGAAGTTCACCAGTACTCTATTGAAATCGGCTTGTTATGTTCTGAGCGAACGCAACATCAGGGCGAGTACATCTCACAGCATACATAATTGATCCTACAGCTCAGGCATAAGGAACATTTAGCATGCGTTGCTTTTCAGCTGGTGAAACAGCACATTGTGACTTACTCAATTTAGGGCTTTCATGCATCGGGATAGTTCCACGCTTGGAATTCTCCATATGAATATTTTCAAGATTTTCTCAATGTAAGCATTTTGACATAAACCAATTAACCATCTAGATATATCTCGGTAGATCTTGATTCCAAGAATATATGCAGCTTCTCCTAAATCTTTCATAGTAAAACATTTTCCAAGGTAGGATTTTACCCCTTTCAACATTGGAATATTGTTCCCCATGAGCAATATGTCATCAACATATAGAATTAGGAAAGTAACATTACTCCCACTGGCTTTGTGATATACACATTGCTCATCTTGATTCTGAGTGAAACCGAATTTCTTAATCTCATCATCAAAACGCTTATTCCATTGCCTAGATGCTTGCTTAAGTCCATAAATGGAACGCTTGACCTTGCATACTCGGTTAGGATATTTAGGATTGACAAAACCCTCAGGTTGCACCCTATAGACTTCTTCGGAAAGATGTCCATTAAGGAATGCGGTTTTGACATCCATTTGCTGTAAAACCCGTGATTTTTCGGTCATTAAATAATAACAAAGTATGTTTCAAAACCTAATTGAAGCAATACAAAAGTTATTTGAATTGAGAACAAGACAAAAGTCGTACAACCCGCATACCGATAATTTAATAATTAAAGTACATAAATTATTGTCGAGAGATACTTGATACACGATTTGATTTAAATTGTTTAATCTTTCATTTATCTACGGAGAGATTAAATGAGAAGTATCTTCATTAAAACGACACTAATTCTTATAAAAACGATATACGACAAATAATCGTCGTTTAAACGAACACACACATTATTTATATTATAAGACATATAAAAAATACATTTTATCGGAGAGATCGTTTTAAGATTAATGACGCGGTTTTCGTTAAACGAAATTTTTTTTATAAAATGTAAACGAGCCCCGAACCGTGTATTAACGAAAGTTGTAATATAAATTACACTTTAAGCCCTTACAAAATAATTGCAATATTAGCCCTAAACTACAAGGAACTTGGCAAATTGCTTTTAAAACTTTTGATGGGTATATATAGGTGCACTAGGGTTTCATCCTCATTTCACACACTAACCCTAGCCACCATTTACACACACACATAAAAATGGCAGCCGCCACTTTTCCGGCCAACCCCCGGCCACCATGAAATACTCTCGGCCTCCATCTTTAATTCATGGATCGAATAGATCTATATATATATGCATCATTCTGAACCACCATGATTCGTGGTGGCAAACCACGTCACCACCATTAGCCGCCACCTCTATGAGGGTGTTTGTCTTGGAGACTATACTCTAGCCGCCACTGTTCATCACAGCCGTGGCCACCAGCCACGCAGCCACCACCGTCCTTGCTGCTATCTACCAGCAGCCACCCGCCTGTCAGCCACCACCACCAAATCCAAGGATCACCGCAGCCGCCACCATCCTCCATCACTGCATGCAGCCGTGCAACCACCAACATCCATCTGTTCGTGGCCACCTGTAACCATCTGTCACTTCCACCACAACCCCTGCTGCCAGCCACCCTCGCAGCCTCCTACTGCCGCCATCATCACCACTGTAGCCCTTTCTGCCAGCCACTAGTTGTGCAGCCACCTGCTGCCATCATCACCACCACCCTCCTCCACCCCTCACGTTACCATCCCCACGACCATCACGCCAAGCCACCAATTTTCATGGCCAATAACCACCAGGCCGCCAGCCGCCACTACTGTGCACCACTTTCGTGGCATGCATCCACCACAGACCCACCACCACGAGATCATCATCTCTGTTGGGGGTGTTTGTTTCTGCAGTCACAAACCCATCTAGGGTGTTTGGATCTACTATTTAACAAACAGCATAAAGGGGTGTTTGGTTTGGGCATAGAAACGAATAAGGGAGCGTTGGATTAGCGTAGATCCACACGGACCTATTCGGATCTACTGTTAGGAGGGACTTGTAGGGTGTTTGGGGTTAAGATCTGCAACATATAGCTTCGGGGGTGTTTGGATCTACTGTTTAGGGGGGCGTTTGGGACTGCAGGAAGGCTTAAGGGAGCTTTTGGGACTGCTGACAACAAGCATATGCTGATAAGGGAGCGTTTGGGACTGCTGATAACATGCATGCTGATAAGGGAGCGTTTGGGACTGCTAATGACGACTAGCATGTTAGATCCGAGCTTATAACGATAGGGGTATGCCTTGTTGTAATGTAAACTAACATGTAGTATTTCCCACCGTTAGTTGTAATGTAAATATGCATGTACCATAGTTACCACAGTTAGTATTATAACTATAAATTGACCACTGTTAGTATTAAACTACCAAAAGTTCCCACTGTTAGCTATACAATTCCTACTGTTAGCTATACAGTTCCCACTGTTAGCTATACAGTTCCCACTGTTAGCTTTAAAACAGTTTCCACTGATTAGCTATACAGTTCCCACTATTAGCTATAACGTTTCCACTAATTAACTTTAAAAGGTTACCACCGTTAACTTTAAACATAACTACTGTTTCCATCGACAGATTTGGTACACGAGGGATTACTTTTATAATCTTTGAAATAAAAATATTATATTTTTTGTAACACTCTCAATTTTCGTATCGGTACAGCGGAAGGGTCTTTTAGAGTGTTACGGGATAGCACAATAACTCCAATCATAGACAACACATAAAAATGGTTGTACAAGGTTCAACATACATTCATTCGATAAAAAGTTTTAAAGTGTACAACAGGTCCCAAATTATACAGGTCAT
Organism: Glebionis coronaria; assembly: GCA_025667525.1. Taxonomy (NCBI): domain Eukaryota; kingdom Viridiplantae; phylum Streptophyta; class Magnoliopsida; order Asterales; family Asteraceae; genus Glebionis; species Glebionis coronaria. Next base: position 387,684,269 of record CM046882.1, read on the forward strand.
TATGTTTACAAAACATAGATCGAATGAACATTTTTAATATTATGTGGGCCATCAGAGTCGATCTCCATCCGGATTACCTTCAAGCACCTGAGATAAAAACATGCAAAAATCATATCAGCCAATGCTGAGTGAATTCATAGAGTTTAATAAAACCGTTATATAAAACAATCGTTGAAATCAGAACACAAGTATAATATCAGAAGTAAGTCCTCGTATTGCTAGTCAGACAATATATAAATCAAGCATACATCTTAAACCGTCCATGAGACCGTAGCCTCAATATTACCATTATAGGTAATATTATCATCGTTATTTGCATCGTTATTGTATTGTATATAGGATTATTATTAGCCGCATGACATTGTTACCTTACTATGAAAACAACGGGCCGCGAACCCGACAAACAATTTGCCCATCTAAGTTAGCGTGTCGTCACAAAAATCACGCTATGTAAATCTTCTCATACATAAATTCGCTTACCAATCAATGTGGTACGACGGGGATCAACCGTCAAGGCGCGAACTGGGGTGATCGTCCCCAAATAGTACTATCATATGCATAAGCGTCTACCAAATCCCGGTAGTTCACAATTCATGCTAATGGGACTTTGAGTGACATAACCTAACTACTAATAATCCTTTTTATCTCGTTTATAGGGTCATAGCATCATTCGGGTCCATATCATTAAGCATACCATCGGGACTACTTGTGTTCTATTTTTATCAAAATCTAGCATGTTATCTCCCTCGCGGGTTTACAAATCATTTTATAAAACATTTAAAAGAGTGCGAGGCTATGAACTCACGTTGATAATGAAAGGAGGATTATCGGCTACGGGCGTGCTTCGGTCACGGAAACCTATATAAATAATAATAGGTCTTAGACTCTTGTCCAATGACTTTTATCAAAATAACAATATACATATGATGATTTTGTACATATGATGATTATCAAGTGGGTTTATATATCCTTGTTTACTCATTTTAGTGCTTATGTATTGGTAACTTTTTACTAGTTTACTAGTTTTACCTATTTACATATTTTAAGTCCAATAAGCTTATCATAAGTTCTTTAACTTGTTTTAATCCATTTTATACTTATATTATCAGTATTTACATTTTACATGTTGGGCCCAAATGGGTTAAGCCCAATAAGTTCTTTTTATAAGTGTTTAACTTATTTAGTCCAATTATTAGTCCAATATGCTTACTTAGCTCGTTAATGTCCGTATGTCCTATAGTTCGGGTTTTATCGGTTTTTACTTGTATTAGATACTTATATATCAGTATATGACTTTTAAAAACTTTACATTAGACGGGTTTGATCGTCTAAGTTTTAATTGGCGAAAAACGTTAATTTTACGGTAATAGCCGAAAAAGTCGTAAAAATCATGTTTATAGTTTTTATAACTTATAAATATTATTCAACTACCATTTTTATAAATTGTCCATTTATTTAACCTTATACATATTTATATAAATAAAATTCATAAGTTAGTGGGTTTTAATTTCACATTTTATACTATATAATTTGAGTGCTTATATAATAGTATTAAACATTAATTCTTCAAAATCTGATTTTTATTTTCATCTTCACCATTTTTATCATATCTAGAGTTCTATAATGAATTAGAAGCTCATTTTTGGATGGCATGAACTTCATATTATTTTCTACAATTAACTTAGTTATAGCTACTGCTCATTTTAAGTTTAACTATCCTTAACAGTCCATACAAAACAGCCTATTCAGATTAGCACACTCATCTTGTTTTGATCATATCTCACTCATTTTAATGATTCCATTGCATGGCCAACTCTAACATGTGTATGATATCTTATACTTACTGTAAATGGATTCCACTATGCATATTTATCAGTTTATGTTTTGGTTACATACTGTTTTTATATAGCCAACAAATTAAGCATGATTTTAGCCTTGTTTCTTATGGTTATTAATCTTTTTAAGCATATTTATCAACACTTGATCCCCACACAACATTTTTATCATTATATATTCATCATATACATATACAACAAGAAAGAAAATACATTTGATCTTTACAAAAATAACAAGAGAAAATGGAGAGGATGATCTTATTTACCAACCAAGAGTATATCTTGTTTTTGGAAGACAAGAACTTGATGAACACCAAATATATCTCCAAGATCATCAAACACCAAGAAAGTATGTTGAGAAATCAGCCCTAGGACACAAGCAAATCACCTCCTTTGTTGTTAAAATAGCCACCAAGTAATCAAGGCTTCAAGATAACTCCATAATATAGCTAGATAACAAGTATTTTGTGGCTAGAAAAGATCAATGGTAGTGTTTGTTCTTGAAGTGGGACGACAATGGGGTAGAGTTGAGAGAGTTTGAGAGTTGTTTTTGCATGTGTGAAATGGTGGTATGAGTTAGCTAGTTGTTTTTGTTATGGAAGTAGCTTAAGTGTAAGGCTAAGCTTACACTTGTAAGCTAAATGTTTACATGATGCCACATCTTTGATGTGGTGTCTATCTTGGGCCATCCCATAGTTAGTGGGGTGGGATAAATTATTTTGTCCCATCCCGCTAATTTACGGGTACTCCTCGATTCTAGTTTCCTCGATTTGCGTGCCCTCGGGTCGTTTTACGAAAAACGTTTTTATAAATTATGAATCAACGGCACAAAACGAATCCAATAAAAATTGTCTCATCAAAAACGGAGTTCAAAAACGTAACTACGTAATCCTAAGGTTTCCGGTTTAATCGTAAAGGACGCTAAATTATGCACGTAAGCCCAAATTTAAATCCGTAAATTGTGAGTTCATCAACCAACACAAAAATAAGTTTCAAAATATTATACGAGAAAATAATTCACTACCTGAAAATGTTAGATTGTCACAGCTTTTCCTCCTAAAAGGGATCAACGTCCTCGTGATCCATTTCATTTTGTTGTCCGTTTCTTATTGAAATCAAAGAGGTGCGGATATTTCTTCCACATTTCATCCTCTCATTCCCAAGTATATTCCGGTCCATGCTTTGAATTCCATCGGATCTTGAAATAGGTATCCGACTTTGTTTCAGTTGCTTTACCTCACGATCCATAACCTCTACGGGTTCTTCGATAAAATACAACTTCCCATCTATTCGAACCTTATCCAACGAAATTTTCTCATCACTCAATGCTAGACATTTCTTCAGATTAGATACATGGAATGTGTTGTGAACACCATGAAGTTCTGGGGGTAACTCTAGTTTGTAAGCCACCGGACCTACTCTATATAAAATCTTAAAGGGTCCAATATAGCGGGGATTCAATTTTCCTCACTTTCCAAATCTTATAACACCTTTCGATGGCGATACTTTCAACATTACTCGGTCACCCACTTCAAACTCCATCGGCTTCCGCCGCACATCCGCGTAACTTTTCTGTCTACTACGGGCAGTCAACAACCTATTCTTAATCTGAACTATCATCTCCGTAGTCTCCCGGATCAATTCCGGTCCCGTGAGCTGGGTATCCCCAACTTCACTCCAACATACAGGAGATCTACACTTCCTACCATACAAAGCTTCAAACGGTGCAGCCTTAATACTAGAATGGTAACTATTGTTATATGAAAACTCTGCTAACGACAAATGTTTATCCCAATTCTTACCAAAATCCAACACACAAGCTCTCAACATATCTTCTAGTGTTTGTATCGTCCTTTCACTCTGCCCATCAGTCTGGGGGTGATAAGCAGTGCTCATGTCGAGATTCGTTCCCAAAGATCTTTGGAGAGATTTCCAAAAATTCGATGCGAATCTAGGATCTCGATCTTAAATGATCGATACAGGCACTCCATGCTTGCATACAACATTCTCAAGGTATATACGAGTCAGCTTCTCCAGTGAGAACTGCTCTTTAACCGGAATGAAGTGTGCTGATTTGGTCAGTCTGTCGACAATAACCCAAATCGAGTTGTTTCCAGATGATGTTTTAGGAAGCTTGATGATAAAGTCCATCGTAATTCGCTCCCACTTCCATTCAGGAATCTTTGGCTGTTGAAATAGTCCTGATGGCTTTTGATGTTCAGCTTTGACTCTAGCACAAGTCAAGCACTGAAGAACATACATAGCAATATCAGCTTTCATATTCGGCCACTAGTACAACTTCTTCAAATCATGATACATCTTATCAGATCCCGGATGAATGGAATACTTAGATTTATGGGATTCTAACATGTTAGGACCATTGTAATAGTTAAATGTAATAGGTAAACTGAAAGGTATGTAGTTCCTCCTGGTCCTAGTAGTAGTAGGAGCAAGTCGTGCTCCTGGTCCTGGTCAAAGTCAAACTTTATTATTTGTTTATTATTCTGTTAGGATATGCATGAGATATGTTAGGAAAGGATATGCATATCAGTTTTACACGTTTTGTTTAATGCTGTATTAGGGTTTCCTAGTAGTATAAAAGGAACCTTAGGCAGAAGGGTTATGTACACCTTCACCAAACGTAGTTCTAGTGATTATCAATATTAGAAATCCTTAGAAAGGATCAAGTCTTTATAGTTATTCTGTTCTTCTTTATTATATTTGTATTCTGCATTCATATTGTGTATAGAGTCTCTCTGTGGATTGACTTGTGATTACAGAAGTCATTCACCGTTCCTGACAGGCTGCAAGATCTACATCAAGTAGACCCAACAAGTGGTATCAGAGCCTGGGAGGGTCTCTATACAAAAAGAATTAAGTTTTCTTATTACTGAAAATTTTGTTTCATCATGTCTGCCTCAACTTCTACTCAAACAGGAGAAGATAGCACTCCTAAAATTGTGCAACCTCAGCAGATCGTTTCTACGGTTTCCAACACAAATGGTAAATTCCCTCTTTTGAAAAAAGATGAATATGATAACTGGGCAATGAAGATGGAATGGTGGATCACCAATACTGATCAAGATCTTTGGAAGATCATTCTGAATGGGAACAGCAGGAAGCTTACTGGAAGAGACAAGAATGGTAATATTACTCTTCTTGACCCTAAATCTCATGAAGAAATCATAGCTATTCAGAAGGAGGTCAAAGCAAAAACGATTTTGCTTCAATCTCTTCCTGAAGATCACATGGGTGACTTCTACCATTTGGATGATGCCAGAGAGATCTGGAATGGCATAAAAGCAAGGTTTGGTGGGAATGAGGAGTCAAAGAAAATGCGAAGATCCATGCTGAGAGATGAATTCACAGAATTCAAAATCTCAGAAACTGAAGGTTTACATCAAGGGTTTGATAGGTTCCAAAAGATATTGAGCCAATTTAATCAACTTCGGTCAAAGCCTGATGATGGTGATATTAATGCAAGGTTTCTTAAATCCTTACCCTACTCATGGAATCAGGTGGTGATCTCTCTCAAAGCCAAAGGTGGGCTTGACTATCTCAACTTTGATGATCTGTTTCATAAGCTCAGAACTTTCGAACCTCATGTGAGAGGATTTTCAAGTGACTCTTTTCCCACTCCTACTAATTCTGCCTTTGTGAGTTCTATGGCATCCAGTCCCATGTCATATGCTAGTAGCCCAAGCAATACTGTCTCCTCTCAACATACTTTTCAGCATACTTCTGCTCCTGATCCTACTGCCAAGTCTGGTAGTATGGTAGAAGCTGTTCTCCATTCTTTTGTGGCTGATGTTGATGCTCAACAACAACTTGCTTTTGATGACTTCAAACAGGTCGATAAACTTGACCTGGATGAAATGGATCTTAAATGGCAGATGGCCATGCTTACTCTTAGGGTTCACAAATTTGAGAAGAAAGCAGGTCGAAAATTCAATTACAACCCTCGGGAGCCAGCAAGATTCGACAGAAGCAAGGTTTGATGTTATAACTGCCAGCAACAAGGTCATTTGCAAGGGAGTGCCCTAGCAAAAATGACTAGGAGAAGAGCAGGTACTCAGCCTTTAAGGTTCATGAGATAAAAGATGACAAGAAGGCATTGGTATCTGTTGACTCTATGGTCAACTGGAATGATCATCAGGCTTCTACTCTGGAATCAGCTGAGTCCTCGACTGACGTGTTTGCAATGATTGCTGGGAATCTCTCTGATGCAGAAGAAGCAGACGAGTTTGCTCTTATGGGCATCTTACCTCAGGTACAACATTGTCCTCTTGGTTGTCATGATAAATACTCAGAATTGTTGTCCTAATTTAATGAAGTAAATGATCAAAATGATAAGTACTTTTTAGAGGTTCAAGCCTATAAGGCTTCGTTAAACACATTGGAACAACAAAAGAGGTGGCTACAAGATACTCAACGTGAGTATGAGGATAAAATCCGGATACTAAGCATCGATTTAGAAAACACTACTAATATGCTTAAATATACAGAAAAAGTAAGAGATGCCAGTATAAAAGAAAAACACGAGATGGAAGAAAAATTATATGCTACAATGTTGAGATTTGACAAATGGCAAAAGGCACCTAAAAATCTTTCAAAATTAATTGATAGTAGCATGTCTGGTAGGACTAAAAGAGGATTAGGATTTGATAAGTATATTTATTCACAAGATGTGTTTGATTTATCTTTTTCGAGTGTCTTTGATGCCGACAAAGAGGACGAAGGAAAACCTAGTTACAATAGGTTTAAACCAGCAGCAGAAATGCATGCTGTCCCTCCCCCTCTTACTGGAACTTTTATGCCCACTTCTTGGCATAATGACTTGGATGGATCACAGATGCATGAGTCCCCAAAAAGTTCTACTAATTCTAATGACTTTATCTCGTGTAATTTCAGTGACAAAGCCTGTGACTCTGCATCAAGTGATTCAAGTGAAGGGTCAAGACCTATGAGTTCCAAGTCGAATGATCATGCTGCTACTGGTGCTAGGATGTGTGAAGAAAGTGTTGCTGTTAAGTCAAGTGTGTCTGGTCCTAGTTTATTGAGTCCTAGGAAGAATGTTTCTCCTAGAATTGTGTGTAATAATGTTAGCAGTATGAAACAATATCATTCTAATAAAAGTTCTATTAAAACATGTTTTGTTTGTGGAAGTGCATTTCATTTAATTAAAGATTGTGATTTTTATGACACACATGCTTCTGTTAATCATGCATTTCCTGCTCCTGGTCCACCAGGAGCTGCCCCATATACTTCTAGAAGACTCAATCCTAGTGCTCAATCATTTTCTTCTTCTAGAAGGTCCTCTCCTTTAGTTTATGATCATTGGAGAAACATTGGATTACAAACCGCCAGTAATTATTTTTAAAATTTTAATCCAATTTATCCACAAAATTTGGACCACGCGTATTTTGGTTTGGGAAGTTTGGGAACTGCTGTTAAGCCCTCAGCAGGTTGTTCTTGGTTAAATAATAATACCCGTATGATGCATAGGCAACCAAGGAACAACGATGGATCTCATCAATCTTCTTGGATCTCTACTAAAGATCCACAAGGCAGGCTCAAACCTGAAAAGGTTTGGGTCCCCTTAAGACACTAACTTTTGCATTTTTATTATCTTGTTGTTGTAGGTTACTCCATACCAAGATCCTAGTCTAGGCATTGTTGATAGTGGTTGCTCCAGGAGCATGACAGGAAACAAAAGTCTTCTCTCTAACTTTGTACCATTTCAAGGCGGCAAGGTTTACTTTGGTGGAGGAGAAGGCAGGATCACTGGCAAAGGAACGATTAAGACGCCTAATCTAAATTTTGAGCAGGTCTACTATGTGGAAGCACTTCAGCACTTTAACTTGATATCCGTCTCTCAGATTTGTGACAAGAAGCAGTTTGTTCTCTTCACCGATACTGATGCACTTGTGCTTTCCAAAGACTTTCAGCTTCCGGATGACTCACAAGTTCTGCTCAGAATCCCTAGAAGACACAATCTCTATAGCATCAAGTTGAATGAAGTCAACCCTACTGGTCAACTAGCGTGTCTGGTTGCTAAAGCCTCAGAAGATGAAGCTACTCAATGGCACATAAGGATGGGTCATGTGAACTTCAAGACCATTTACAAACTTGCAAATCTGAATCTGGTCTCTGGTTTACCTCCCAAGTCATTTAGGAATGATATAAATTGTATTGCTTGCAGCAAAGGCAAACAACATAAAGCATCCTTCAAAGCCATTACTGCTCTTAGTCTTATTACTGAATCATTGCAGCTACTCCACATGGATTTATTTGGTCCTACTTCCATTAGAAGCATTGACCACAAACAATTCTGTCTGGTGGTAACTGATGGTTATAGCAGGTTTTCATGGGTGTTCTTCATGGCTGCCAAGAGTGAGACCTACTCAATTCTTAGAGATTTTCTTACCCTTATAGAGAACCAATTGACCAAGAAGGTTAAAGGTATTCGTTGCGACAATGGAACCGAGTTCAAAAATAAAGACCTCATAGCACTTTGTAATGCTAAGGGCATCAAAAGAGATTATAGTGCAGCAAGGACTCATCAACAGAATGGTGTGGCAGAAAGAAAGAACAGGACACTAATAGAAGCAGCAAGAACTATGCTTGCCGATTCCAAGCTTCCAACCATGTTCTGGACAGAAGCTGTTAATACTACAAGTTATGTTTTGAATAGGGTTTCTATTACCAATCCTCATAAGAAGACTCCTTATGAGCTTCTAACGGGCAAAGTTCCAAATATTGCTCATTTTAAGCCTTTTGGGTGTCCAGTAACCATTCTGAATACTAGTGACTATTTGGGGAAGTTTGATGGCAAGGCAGATGAAGGATACATTGTGGGATATTCAAAACTAACCATGATGCAGGGCCACAAGTGTTTGCAACTTCTAGTACGGGTGTTCCTACTAGTCTTTCTGATTCAGATGATGAGGATGACATTTTTGTGGTTCCATCCTACTCCACCACAGTCTCTCCTACTCCTCCTAGTGATGCAACTCCATTGGATGTACTGGATTCCCAAGTAGCTCTTGATACTCTACTCAAACAACAACAAGAAGCTACTACAGCAGCTGCTCAAGGTGGTTTTGAGTTTCCCTTGGATAAGCCTACTGACAAAGCTACTCCTAGTATCCCAGCTTCTGCTCCTGGTGTCAGTTTATCACCCATTGGTACTCCAGCTAGTGAGTCTGCTTCAAATACTCGTTTCTCCAGTCCTTCTGATTTGGGGAACCATCAAAAGAAGTCTTCTACCAAGCTGGATGATATTCATAAACAACCAGCAGATGGGATTTTCAACACCGCATCATATGATGCTGACTTTGTTGGTGATCTCAATAACTTGGCACCAGAAGTGGAGGTCTCTTCCAATCCAGTCTTGCAATCACACAAAGATCATCCTACCACTCAAATCATTAGAGATCCTGGTTCTACTGTCAAGACACGCAGAATGCCGCAGAAAGCCTCGTCTGATCATCATGCTCTTGTGAGCTATATTGAAGATCAAAAGCGTAATAATCATACGGACTTTCAACACTGTTTGTTTGCTTGCTTTCTTTCTCAGGTGGAACCTAGGTCCGTTTCTCATGCTCTTGAGGATCAAAGTTGGGTGGAGGCTATGCAGGAGGAAATGCAGCAATTCTTGTTTCAGAATGTTTGGGTTCTGGTTGACTTACCAGATGGAAAGTCAGCAATCAATACCAAATGGATTCTCAAGAACAAGAAGGATGCACGGGGAATTGTCGTAAGGAATAAATCTAGGCTTATCGCACAGGGCCACACTCAAATTGAGGGCATTGACTACACTGAAGTTTTTGCTCCGGTTGCAAGGATTGAGGCCATTCGTCTGTTTTTTGCTTTTACTTCTTATGTGGGCTTTACGGTGTTTCAGATGGATGTCAAGAGTGCTTTTCTCTATGGAAAAATTGATGAGGAGGTGTATGTCACTCAACCTAAGGGCTTTGTAGATCCACTTCATCCCAAGAAAGTTTACAAGGTGGTCAAGGCTCTTTATGGATTACATCAGGCTCCTAGAGCTTGGTATGAGCGTCTTTCAACTTTCTTATTAAAGAATGGCTATAGAAGGGGTACTATTGACAAAAAACTATTTCTTAGGAGGAATACCAAAGACATTATCCTTGTTCAGGTTTATGTGGATGACATTATCTTTGGTTCTACTAGGAAGGAATGGTGTGATGAGTTTGAACACTTGATGAAAGGCGAATTTCAGATGAGTGCGATAGGAGAGCTTTCTTTCTTCCTTGGTCTTCAAGTCAAGCAACAATCGGATGGGATTTTCATCAGTTAAGATAAATATATTCATGAGATTCTTCAGAAGTTTGACATGGATCCTCTTAGACCAGCAGAAACTCCTTATGAAGTTGCTAAAGTCAAACTTAAGAATGAGCCAGACCCCCCGGTCAATGTTCACATGTACAGGTCTATGATTGGCTCCCTCATGTATTTGACTACATCACGTCCGGATATCATGTTTGCAGTAAGTGCTTCTTCTAGACACCAGGTGACTCCAACGGTTTTGAACTTAAATGCAGTGAAGAAGATTTTCAAGTATATCAAGGCTCAACCTAAACTGGGCTTATGGTATCCTAGAGAATCACCTTTTTTTCTAGAAGCATATAGTGATAGTGACTATGCAGGTGCTAATAATGACAGGAAGTATACTACTGGTGGTTGTCAATTTTTGGGTCGTCGACTTATTTCATGGGAATGCAAGAAACAGACAATAGTAGCTACTTCTTCAACAGAAGCTGAATATGTTGCTGCTGCTAGTTGTTGTGGACAGGTTTTGTGGATCCAAAATCAAATGTTGGATTATGGTTTCAATTTTATGAACACCAAAATTTTTATTGACAATCAAAGCACTATTTGCATTGTGAAGAATCCTGTTTTTCATCAGCGAACTAAGCATATTGAAATTCGGCATCATTTTATACGGGATGCCAATGAGAAGAAGTTGATACAGGTTCTTAAAGTTCATACGGATGATAATGTTGCTGATTTGTTGACAAAAGCCTTTGATGGTCCTCGGTTTAACCACTTGGTGGTTCACATTGGGATGGTCAATCCTTGAGGTCTAGGATTGAGGGGAGGCTAAGCCTAAGGGGAGGCTTTGTATACATATTCTTAGGATAGACTAACGTATTGATAGATTTTAACAACATATTATATTGGTTCTAGTGGTGTGTGTTACGTCTGGTGGAGGATTTTGCTCACTTCTGGTGGTTATGGTATTACATGACTGGCTTCTGGTCCTCATTGGTCAGCTTCTAGTCATAATTGGTTGGCTTCTGGTGGTTCAAAATCCTTCTTTGTCAAGTGGTGATTGGCTTCTGATACTGGTCTGGGACACTGTTCATTCTTTTTGTCCTTTGTTGACCACATTTTGCTTCTGGTCTGACCAATGTGTGCTTTGACTTTTGGTCAACGCTCCTAATTCTGGTATTTACATTTTTAATTAACTATGGTAAATTGGGAGTTGGGAATTATGTTAAAGGGGCAAGTGGTTACTATGCAATTATGTCTAATTTGAAAGGGTAACCCCCCATTAATAGGGGTCAATGAACAGTTACTATTTTCCTTATTAATGGTCAACTTAACCCCCTTGACTCAATCATTCCATTCATCACACACACAAAACCGATCCTACTCTCTCAACCCTAACCAAAATCTTCCTTCATCCAATTGATCAAGATCCATGGCTGCCCTAGTATACCAACCTGCTCACAACAAAGTTGCCTATCTGGGTGATGGTCCACATCGTGAACATTTTGCTGACATTCTGGAATTCATTGAAGCTTCAAACCTAAGGTATGCTTTTACTGTATGTCCCACTATTTATGATAGTGTTATTCGTCAATTTTGGGCATCTGCTCGTCTTGTGGTGGTAGTTGGTCGTCCACGTGAACTCCATGCTACCATAGATGGACGTTCATACGTGGTGTCTGAGGCTTCTATTCGATCTTCTCTTCATCTTCAAGATGAAGGTGGTGTTGAGTCCATCCCCAATTCGGAGGTATTGGAGGGGATGGCTGCTATAGGGTACAATCATGGGGGGAAGTTTAACTTCCAGAAAAATAGGTTTTCCCCCCAATGGAAGCTTCTGGTGCATTTTCTGATTCATTGTTTGAGTCCCAAGTCTGGGAGTTGGGATGCTTTCCCTACTCCTTTGGCTACTGGTCTCATTTTCTTGGCTCAGGGTAGAGTTTTTAATTTCTCTCATTATCTGTTTGAGGGGATGGTTAGTAATCTATCCAATGCTGGTTCAAGGAAGAAGTTTCTTATGTATCCTAGGTTTTTACAAAAAATACTAGTTTGCATTCCTCGTGATAGGACTGAACATGTGCCTTCTAAGCTTACTGCAAAAGTGTATTATAATATGGTCCATGGGTTTACCGGGGAGTGGAGGCCCCTTACTGAGGCCATGTTAGGGATGGCTCAAGGTCTTATGGAGGAGGAGGAGGAGGCTCCTGAGTTTGTTGTGATTGATGATGACCCTATGGAGGAGGAGGCTCCTACTGGTGGAGCTTCTCATGTGGTTGAGGAGGACCTGGTTGAGGAGGTGGTGGTTGAAAAACCATCCCCTTCCAAGGCTGGTCCTTCTTCAGTACCACAAAAGTCTCCATTTGTGGAGACTCCACCTCCTAGTCCTGCTCCACACTCTTTTGATAAGCCTTTTGGTGCTAGTACTCCTACTGTTGACCCATCTGTTGCTTCGGGCTCCAATGACGCCTTCCCTGACCCGAGTTCTCTTGGTGGGCAGGCGGAGGAGCCTACTACACTTATGTCGTTACTTGATCTTATGCACAGGTATCATGAGCGGATTATTTCATTGGAAGCTGATTTGAATCAACACCGGAAGCTTACTAGGGAGTTTGTTCTTCCTCTGGCTGATCGCATCAAAGCTTTGGAGACTCAGCAAAGACGACGAAAGAAGCATGTGATCCACTCTGATTCTGATGAGGAGGGTACGGAGCGTGTTGAGGATGGTTTGACATTGTTGGCAAAGGCTGCCTTTGCTGATAAATTGTATGATGATTTGCCGGTTCCTCCGACATCCTCCAGTGTTCCTTCTCCGACTGGAGTTTCTACTCCTATGGATGGTGCTTCTGGTCCTGCTGCTAGTTCCAATGCTGGTCCATCCCATGATTCGAAGGGGAAGGCCCCAGTGACTGATGCTCCCTCGCCACCTCGCAAGCGTACACGCAGACAGCTTGAGGAGGATAGGCTAGGTGAGGAGGCTGCTCAACGGATCCAAGCTGAGATTGATGAGGCTGAAAGGGCTGAGGCTGAGGCGCTTCAACAGCAAAGGCATGAACAGGTTCAGCACGATGCAATGCATTGGAGTGATAGTGATTGGATGCAGGTATTGACTATTCTTACCAGGGATTATGCCTAGTTCACTGATCTTTTGGGTGACGATGTGGATGAGCATAACTGTATTCCAAGAGCCATGGTGTTGATGCGCAAGCAACAGTTGGCTCTTGTTGCACAGCTTCGTGAGAAGAGAAAGAATAGACCTTTATCCAGAACTGAGGAGCGAAAGCAGATGCAGCGATATGTGAAGTATCAACCGGCTGCTTATTTTCAGGCTAGTTGGAAATGGGACAGGGTTCGGGCTTTGACTTTTGATGAGCTCAAGGCACTCTATGAATGTATGGTCAAGCATCAGAGTCAACCCATTCCGGAATGATTTATCTACCGTCCCCCTCCTCGTGTGGTGACCACTTCTTCTCCTGCTGTTTCTACTGGTCTTTCATCTGATCCTACTCCTGGTTCTGCTGCTACTCCATTGGTTTTTGTTGCTACTTCAGTTGGTACCACTACTTCTCCTTTGGTTGCTCCTTTGGGTTCTTCTTCCGGTCCTGCTACCACCACCACACATGCTACCACCACCACCTTTGCTACCATAACAACTACCACTGCTACACCTGATCTACCATCCCCGTCACCACCGGTTCCTGGAACTCAACCTACTCCTACTTCTAGTGCAGCTCCTATTGATCCCTTGGGTGGGCAAACTCATGAGTCTACTTCTCCTGCTCCCACTGTTGCTGCTGAGGTACAGGTAAAGGTTGAACCCACACCAAGTAATTCCACACCTAGACGTTCGCTTCGCCAGAAATTAGCTCGACGTGTTCGACGTGGCAAGACGGTCCCTTATGAGAAGCGTGATCTTGAGAATTTGATTGATGCAGCTTCTGACAGTGATTCTTATTTGCCTTTGGGAAATGGGCATATTACTGGTTGGACGGTTGAGCGTTCCACAACTCTTCCTGGTATGGTATCCTATAGAATTACTCTTAGTGATGGGTCTATGCGGTTAGCTTCGGTTTTGCAGGGTGTTTTGTCTTGGGCTGATCGTATGGATCTTATGGCTTTATATGGATTTGTGGATTCTGGCATGCCTTTTGATCCCATGGCTGTGTCTTCCTGGCCTGGTCTGCGCATTTGGGCTGATCTTAAGCTGATGCTTGATGCACCTCCTCATGCTCCTGTTTCTGGTATATGGAAGGATCAGATGCAATGGGTGATTCAACGATGGAAGTTATACGCGGGATGTGGTGTGCATATGTTGGAGTTGGAATCTGGTCATATGGTTTTCATGCTCACAGATGTGGATTATCCTTTGACGATTTCTTCGATGGAGGCTATGTTGGCTAGTCACTTGCAAATTTCCAATGCTCCTTCAGGGAATGAGTCCTCTATGGCAACTGCGTTGGTGGAAGGACTTCTGGCTCGTTTGACAGCAGATAAGAAGGCTGCTTCTGGTCTTTGATTTGGTTGGTTTGTAAGTATTTTTGTTTTACGTTTTTGCTCATTTGTTCATATTATCATTCTTTTCACCAATATATAAAGTGATTGGTGAATTTCATTCTTTATAGTTAAAAAAAAAATACTTTTTATATAATATCTGCTTATACTTTTAACACATCTTAGATTTTATACTTGTGAATATGATACCATTTGCTGCTTCACATTATGGGTTCTGGTTACTGAATTGTGCTTGTGCTGGTTACTGGTTTCACTTGGTGATGGATTTGGTCCTCACAACAAATGGTTCTCAACTCACCATGTCTCATCGACAAGAAAGAGTTGATTCACCTTGAGGGTATGGCTCCTAGTGCGATTCTCAAATCCGTTGATGGTTGCCAGGTTACCCAAAACTGGATGGTTTTCACTTGCCATGGTCCTAGACTGAAAAGTGGCTAATCCAAGGGGGTACGGCTCTTGGTAAAGATTTTATCAAATCCGTTGATAGCTGTAATAGCTTGCTTAAAGCTATAGGGTTTTCAACTCACCGATGCTTCATTGCTGAGAGTTGGCGAGTCCAGAGGGGTACGGCTTCTGGTAAAGACATATCAAATCCGTTGACGGCTGTGATGGTTTGCCTAAAATCATCAGGGTACTCCCACTCACCATTGATTCACGTTCTAAGAGTTGGGTTGGGTTCTAGTCTCCCAGAGTGATGCTTATTCCACCACAAAGACTGGCTAGCCCAAGAGCGAGCAGCTACTTGGTAAAGGCTCATCAAATCTGCTCATGTTGCTGCAAAGATTCAACACGATGCTGATTTGTTCCAAGCTTTGAAGAAGCTTCTAGTATTTCATGTTGCGGCGGTTTTTCTGATTCTTATCTTGCTGATGCTGCTATTGGTTTGCTGATTCAGTCCTCGGGCTTTATTTGCACGTTTTCTAGGAAACTTGAACTCAACAGGTCAAATTCAAGTTTAGGGAAGGATTGTTAGGACCATTGTGATAGTTAAATGTAATAGGTAAACTAGGAGGTATGTAGTTCCTCCTGGTCCTAGTAGTAGTAGAAGCAAGTCGTGCTCCTGGTCCTGGTCAAAGTCAAACTTTATTATTTGTTTATTATTCTGTTAGGATATGCATGAGATATGTTAGGAAAGGATATGCATATCAGTTTTACACGTTTTGTTTAATGCTGTATTAGGGTTTCCTTGTAGTATAAAAGGAACCTTAGGCAGAAGGGTTATGTACACCTTCACCAAACGTAGTTCTAGTGATTATCAATATTAGAAATCCTTAGAAAGGATCAAGTCTTCATAGTTATTCTGTTCTTCTTTATTATATTTGTATTCTGCATTCATATTGTGTATAGAGTCTCTCTGTGGATTGACTTGTGATTACAGAAGTCATTCACCGTTCCTGACAGGCTGCAAGATCTATATCAAGTAGACCCAACATAACATAATCAAATCTCTTAAGCCTCCAAACTTAGGTATCCACATACGACCTCTTAAGCATTTCACTCCATCAGCTCTAACCTCTAAAGGATCTCCTTCTCCTCGAAACCCTTCATTAACAAAATTTTACTTCTTACAGGCTTCTATTTGCGCATTTCTAATTTGCTCAGGCAAATTATTGTGCACGGTCAAGACTAGAGAACGTACCCTGATAGGCTCTCTATCTTTCCTACTTAATGCATCGGCAACAACATTGGCTTTTCCTGGGTGATATTTTATATCACAATCATAATCACTTAACAACTCTATCCATCTTCGTTGCCTCATGTTCAATTCCTTCTGATCGAGAATATACTGTAGGCTTTTGTGATCGGTGAATACCGTACACTTGATGCCATACAGATAATGTCTCCACAACCTAAGAGCAAAGACTACAGCTCCTAACTCAAGATCATGAGTAGTATACTTCTCCTCATTCTTCCTTAATTGCCTAGAAGCATAAGCTATCACTTTCTCTCGCTGCATCAAAACAGCTCCATAGCCTCTAAGAGATGCATCACAATACACTACAAAATCTTTACTCCCGTCGGGTAATGATAAAATTGGCGCACTACATAATTTTTGCTTCAATGTCTGAAATGCTCCATCCTCATCACTTCCCCAAACGAAAGGTTTATTCTTCTGGGTAAGCTTAGTCAAGGGTTTAGCTATTAAAGAAAATTCTTTAATGAATCGCCTATAATAGACAACCAATACTAAGAACCGTCGCACTTCCGTTGGTGTTGTCGATGCAGACCAATTCTTAATGGCTTCAACCTTTGCAGGATCAACATGAATTCCATCTTTGTTAATCACATGACCAAGAAATTGCACTGAATCTAACCAGAAATCACATTTTGAAAAATTAGCATACAACCTTTCATCCTTCAACAAATTCAAAACAATCCTTAAATGTTCTCTATGTTCATCTTCATTCTTAGAATAGATTAGAATATCGTCAATAAACACAATCACAAATTTATCCAAGTAGGGCTTGCACACTCGAGTCATTAAATCCATGAAAACCACAGGTGCGTTAGTTAACCCAAATGGCATTACTTGAAATTCATAGTGTCCATAACGAGTTCTAAATGCAGTTATAGGAATATCTTCTTCACGGACGCGAAGTTGGTTATATCCTGACCGCAAATCTATCTTAGAAAACACACTAGATCCTTGTAGTTGATCAAATAAATCATCAATCCTAGGTAAAGGATATCGATTTTTAATTGTCAACTTATTCAGTTCCCTATAGTCAATGCACATACGGAAAGATCCATCCTTTTTCTTAACGAACAAGACTGGAGCTCCCCAAGGCGACGAACTCGGTCGAATAAAACCTTTATCAGACAGCTCATTAAGTTGCTCGGATAACTCCTTTAATTCAGAAGGGGCTAATCGGTAAGGCGCACGTGCCACCGGTGCAACACCAGGAATTAAATCGATTCGAAACTCTACTTGCCTTATCGGTGGAAATCTGGGTAAATCTTTAGGAAATACCTCAGGAAATTCACAAATAATAGGTACATCTTCCAATCGTTTCTCCCTAGACTCATTCCCGGTCACTTGAGCTATGAATAACTCACAACCGTTCCTGATGTACTTTTGGACTTTAATACATGAAATGATTTTTAAACGGGATTCACCTCGATTACCATCAATTACTAACGTCCTATTCCTAATAGGAATCTTAACCTTATTCTCTCCACATAAAATAGTAGCATTATTCAACGACAACCAATCCATACCAATAATAATATCAAAACTACCTAATTCTATCAACATCAAATCAATCGGAAAGGAATAGTTTAAGAGATTTAGAGAGCATCCTACTAATAGCTTATTAGTTTTCACTAATTTACCATTAGCCAATTCCACCTCGTAACTGGTATTTATCTCAACAGGTTCAATGTCAATAAGGGCACTAAATTTAGTGGATACAAAGCTCCTATCAGCACCCAATCAAATAAAGCAACAGCATAATGATTGTTGAGTAAAAACCTACCGGTAACGACATTTGGATCCTCTTTCTTCACCTCAATTGTTCCAAGTTGATAGACACCACCCTGGGGGTTTCTTCCAGGTACAATCGCTTTCAACTTGGGGAATTCCGATTTCCTATGAACTTCTTCATTACAGTTGAAGCAAATGGTTCCCTTCTTACACCTTTCAACCTTGTGTCCAAGCTTTCCGCAATTTCGACACTTCCAGCAGTCGCCAGCATGCCTCTTGTTGCCACACTTAGGACATCTATCATCGTTGCGCGATGTGTTGTTGGTAAGAGCATTTGCATTCCCATTTCTCTGGTTATGACGGTGATTGAAATTCTTCCTATTATCACCTCTATCTACACGATCACCGTCTCCCTTTCTTTTCTCACCAACACGGGCTTCATCTTCCCTATCCTGAATTATCTGTCCAATGAGTTGGTAAGCCATTCGAACAACATCATCTATGGTCAGTGGTTTCGATGATGTCACGTCCCCCCGGATATTCTTGGTCAACCCTTTAATATATTGTTCAGTTCAGATCTCTTCGGGTTCCACCAATCGAGGACACAACAAGGCCAACTCATGGAATCGGTTTGTGTAACTATCAATGTCCACACCTTTCATTCTCAGATGAATCAACTCTTGTTCTAACCTAATGATCACACTACGGGGACATAACTCCAAAGTCATCCACTTCTTAATTTCAGCCCAAGGAGTAGCATTAGCAGCATCAATACCTATGAAAGCAATTATCCCGTTCCACCAAGTCAACGCACGACCTTTAAGAGTAGCCATAGCAAAAGTCACCTTATCTTCCTCCTTACACTTACTAATCCGAAACACCGACTCAATCTTCTCAATCCACTGGCTTAATCCTACAGCACCTTTAGTTCCATTAAAAGGTAGAGGTTCACAATTCATGAACGTCACATAAGTACAGCCACCAACTTCAGGTGCATTAGTTCCAAGTCCTCCTACATTTCCTCCAGCATTAGCATTCACATTATTAGCATTCACATTCACATTAGTACCACCAATTCCACTACCGCCAGCTCCACTACCGCTAGCTCCACTACCGCCAGCTCCACTACCGCCGGCTCCACTACAGCCAGCTTCATTTCTAGCATTTGCCATAAATTCAGTCATAGATGCGGTAACTTGCTCCGTAATAATCCTACGTACATCATCCTCAGTCACAGCTTTCTTGGGCGGCATAGTTCTATAATTTCACAATTTCAAAGTATTAAGCATTCACCCAACAAGGGATTCATATAATATGGATTGAATTCATAATCAAGATACAAATAAGGCACAATATGGAATTCAAGACAAGATACATATTTCATTCGATTTGAAACAAAAGCATTGTCTTAATTACATCCCATATCAAATTTCTAGCACTATATATACTCAAAATTCGTGCCAAGTCTACTACTAACAAGTCGGTTCAGTCAAAGCTACAAAAGTACAAAAGATACAAAGGTCACTACTAAATACAGATTGGTCTACTGAGAACCGCCAGATGGTCCATCATCCATCGTCTTCTGTATCTTTGTCGGACGATCACTAGACACATCTTCAGCTGGGCGCTTACGGATCACTCCTCTTTCAACCATGTCAGCATAAAATCTACTATTCCAACCCACGGATATATTCAACTCCTTCTCAGCTTTCTCACGCATCGCACGAGCTACATTCAACTGAATCTCCATAGAATTCACCTTTTTCTTCATAGCAGCAAACTCACCACTTTCTAACACTGATAACCTCCTAAAAGCCTCATTCAAACCACGCTCTACATCAGTCAAATGCAAACTAAGCAATTCCCGCTCTTTCTCACCAACCTTAGTCTTCGACTCCAAATAAGCAACTTGAGTCTGAACAACACCTAATCCAATCTCTGTCATACTACTCTTAACACGGGAAGCATCTAGATCACGTCTCAAGGCCCATGGTGCAAGACCATCAATATGAGTAGCCTCTCGAGTACTAGACGACTCTCCTATCACACGTCTATGAGTAGCAATACCATCAGCACCGTCAGGTGCATTATCATCCTCATCCTCCTCTGATTCAGAATCAGATTCAGACGATTCAGATATTTAATCCCTAGGTAGCTCAACCTCAGAATCAGACAAATAAAATGGTGGGGGTAAAGGCTCGCCCTCTGGAACATCATAAGGGTAAATAAGCTCGGTTTCCTCATCATCATCAACCTCATCGTCTATACCTATATCCTCCTCGACATCCTCGTCGTCAATCTCATCATCTAAATTATCTATCCCAATCTCATCATCATTCCCAATGTCAACATTATCAATCTCATTCTCTACCATATCAACCTGAGGGGCAATCTGATCTCCTAGTCCTATCTCGGGCTCGAGATCCTCAAATGGTTCCTCCTCATCATCCATATCATAATCTACTAAGTCTAAATAAGGATCATCATCTACATTAGGTTCGGGAATAGCATGGTTCTCTACAGGAATATTAGGGTCAGCCATGACAATCTGCATTTATATATATATCTCGTATTAGGATAACATACTTATTAAACAATTACATACTGAAATCACGATATATACATATATATAAATTAAATTATATATATCAAAATATATATCTTCTCAATAGGGCTTGTTGGTAACGTCAGAGATCTCTGGCACTGTTATAGTCAAAAGATTTTTCAAATATTTTCTCAAATGTTCATTGTCAAAAGATTTTGAAAAGTTTTGTTCAAAACCTTGGTTTTTAAAATCTTTTGTTCTCTATAACGAGAGCTCTGATACCAAACTGTAACACTCTCAATTTTCGTATCGGTACAACGGAAAGGTCTTTTAGAGTGTTACGGGATAGCACAATAACTCCAATCATAGACAACACATAAAAATGGTTGTACAAGGTTCAACATACATTCATTCGATAAAAAGTTTTAAAGTGTACAACATGTCCCAAATTATACAGGTCATTAAGTTTACAAAACATAGATCGAATGAACATTTTTAATATTATGTGGGCCATCAGAGTCGATCTCCTTCCGGATTACCTTCAAGCACATGAGATAAAAACATGCAAAAATCATATCAGCGAATGCCGAGTGAATTCATAGAGTTTAATAAAACCGTTATATAAAACAATCGTTGAAATCAGAACACAAGTATAATATCAGAAGTAAGTCCTCGCATTGCTAGTCAGGCAATATATAAATCAAGCATACATTTTAACCGTCCATGAGACCGTAGCCTCAATATTATCATTATAGGTAATATTATCATCGTTATTGTATTGTATATAGGATGATTATTAGCCGCATGACATTGTTACCTTACTATGAAAACAACGGGCCGCGAACCCGACAAACAATTTGCCCATCTAAGTTAGCGTGTCGTCACAAAAATCACACTATGGAAATCTTCTCATACATAAATTCGCTTACCAATCAATGTGGTACGACGGGGATCAACCGTCAAGGCGCGAACTGGGGTGATCGTCCCCAAATAGTACTATCATATGCATAAGCGTCTACCAAATCCCGGTAGTTCATAATTGATGCTAATGGGACTTTGAGTGACATAACCTAACTACTAATAATCCTTTTTATCTCGTTTATAGGGTCATAGCATCATTCGGGTCCATATCATTAAGCATACCATCGGGACTACTTGTGTTCTATTTTTATCAAAATCTAGCATGTTATCTCCCTCGCGGGTTTACAAATCATTTTATAAAACATTTAAAAGAGTGCGAGGCTATGAACTCACGTTGATAATGAAAGGCGGATTATCGGCTACGGGCGTGCTTCGGTCACGGAAACCTATATAAATAATAATCGGTCTTAGACTCTTGTCCAATGACTTTTATCAAAATAACAATATACATATGATGATTTTTTACATATGATGATGATCAAGTGGGTTTATATATCCTTGTTTACCCATTTTAGTGCTTATGTATTGGTAACTTTTTACTAGTTTACTAGTTTTACCTATTTACATATTTTAAGTCCAATAAGCTTATCATAAGTTATTTAACTTGTTTTAATCCATTTTATACTTATATTATCAGTATTTACATTTTACATGTTGGGCCCAAATGGGTTAAGCCCAATAAGTTCTTTTTATAAGTGTTTAACTTATTTAGTCCAATTATTAGTCCAATATGCTTACTTAGCTCGTTAATGTCCGTATGTCCTATAGTTCGGGTTTTATCGGTTTTTACATGTATTAGATACTTATATATCAGTATATGACTTTTAAAAACTTTACATTAGACGGGTTTGATCGTCTAAGTTTTAATTGGCGAAAAACGTTAATTTTACGGTAATAGCCGAAAAAGTCGTAAAAATCATGTTTATAGTTTTTATAACTTATAAATATTATTCAACTACCATTTTTATAAATGTTTCATTTATTTAACCTTATACATATTTATATAAATGAAATTCATAAGTTAGTGGGTTTTAATTTCACATTTTATACTATATAATTTGAGTGCTTATATAATAGTATTAAACATTAATTCTTCAAAATCTGATTTTTATTTTCATCTTCACCATTTTTATCATATCTAGAGTTCTATATGAATTAGAAGCTCATTTTTGGATGGCATGAACTTCATATTATGTGCTACAATTAACTTAGTTATAGATACTGCTCATTTTAAGTGTAACTATCCTTAACAGTCCCTACAAAACAGCATATTCAGATTAGCACACTCATCTTGTTTTGATCATATCTCACTCATTTTAATGATTCCATTGCATGGCCAACTCTCACATGTGTATGATATCTTATACTTACTGTAAATGGATTCCACCATGCAAATTTATCAGTTTAAGTTTTGGTTACATACTGTTTTTATACAGCCAACAAATTA
The DNA here is from genome assembly GCA_025667525.1 of Glebionis coronaria. NCBI lineage: Eukaryota > Viridiplantae > Streptophyta > Magnoliopsida > Asterales > Asteraceae > Glebionis > Glebionis coronaria. The sequence continues at coordinate 387,707,248 of CM046882.1, forward strand.
AGCATGATTTTAGCCTTGTTTCTTATGGTTATTAATCTTTTAAGCATATTTATCAACACTTGATCCCCACACAACATTTTTATCATCATATATTCATCATATACATATACAACAAGAAAGAAAATACATTTGATCTTTACAAAAATAACAAGAGAAAATGGAGAGGATGATCTTCTTTACCAACCAAGAGTATATCTTGTTTTTGGAAGACAAGAACTTGATGAACACCAAATATATCTCCAAGATCATCAAACACCAAGAAAGTATGTTAAGAAATCAGCCCTAGGACACAAGCAAATCACCTCCTTTGTTGTTAAAATAGCCACCAAGTAATCAAGGCTTCAAGGTAACTCCATAATATAGCTAGATAACAAGTATTTTGTGGCTAGAAAAGATCAATGGTGGTGTTTGTTCTTGAAGTGGGACGGCAATGGGGTAGAGTTGAGAGAGTTTGAGAGTTGTTTTTGCATGTTTGAAATGGTGGTATGAGTTAGCTAGTGGTTTTTATTATGGAAGTAGCTTAAGTGTAAGGCTAAGCTTACACTTGTAAGCTAAACGTTTACATGATGCCACATCTTTGATGTGGTGTCTATGTTGGGCTGTCCCATAGTTAGTGGGGTGGGATAAATTATTTTGTCCCATCCCGCTAATTTACGGGTACTCCTTGATTCTAGTTTCCTCGATTTGCGTGCCCTTGGGTCGTTTTACGAAAAACGTTTTTATAAATTATGAATCAACGGCACAAAACGAATCCAATAAAAATTGTCTCATCAAAAACGGAGTTCAAAAACGTAAATACGTAATCCTAAGGTTTCCGGTTTAATCGTAAAGGACGCTAAATTATGCACGTAAGCCCAAATTTAAATCCGTAAATTGTGAGTTCATCAACCAACACAAAAATAAGTTTCAAAATATTATACGAGAAAATAATTCACTACCTGAAAATGTTAGATTGTCACATTTTTACTACGGGAAACTTGTTTTAAACCTGGATTTAATTAATAATAACTTTTTATTCATTATTTTTTGAATCTAATAAATTAATTAACAAACTTAATAACTTATTTGCAAAAGCTACAATATCGTATAAGTTTTATAAACATCAGGGGGTACGTGGAAACAGTAAACGGACAACATACACACTTAACAACCATCATAACATTGTATATAAATAATTAATTAAATACACTGTGATATATTGATAACAAGAATAAACGTATGACCAATTAAAACTGCATGCATTTATTATTTATGCATATATTGAAATATACTTAATTGCTTAGGTATTTGATGTACTGTGTGCTTTGTGATTGTATACCTGATCATCCTCAAGCTGTATTATACAGGTGAGTTCATAGCCTCGCATTTTAAATCTTTTTATGATTTTTCAAACCCGCGAGGGGGATACATGCTATTAAATAACTGCAACCTGTTTTGATAATATGACTGTAATTTATTTATAGAATATAAATTAAACTGTAATGTAACACCCCACTTGGATAAATGGACCGTTACGTGTATTTATGGCGTGTCATCAAAGCATGCAAGGCAATGTATTAAACATTAACTGACCAAACGGAAGTACCGGAATCAAACATCGGTAGTCTAACATAAGCCCAAAATATAAAGATTAAGTACTGGAAGAAAAAGGACGAAACAGTGTCCAAACAACCAAAGTAAAGTAACGTAATGTGTGCATAAAAATAAAGGAGTCTGGATAGCTCCCATCCAAATGCACGTACTCTCTTAGAAATCTTAAGATCGTCCCTGTGTACCTGCCGTTTGAAACATGAAAGGAAACTACGGCTGAGCATAACGCTCAGTGGACGGACATAGCATGAATAGGAAGTACTTAAAGTAATGGAATAGAAGACAACAAAGAAGCTATAAAACTGATATGACATGTGATAAAACTCTACATAAAATCTGATAAACCTGGTTCATAAGTACTGAAACTGAAATATAATTTATTAATTCTGAAAACATATATTTTCTGTATTTTAATTTGCCAAGAGCTTATATAAGTCATGAACTGTAACAACTGTTGCATGAATACATAGAGGGGTGTCCTCGTCATGCTGTAGAGGGGTGACCTCTAAATAACTGTGCTGGGTGGAGGGATCAGCTCCAATGTGAAGGATGTAGAGCACACACCACATTCACCTGCTAAACTGTAAACTGTAGCCTAGGATGCATCCATACGCCCCACTAATTAATACTGATAAAATGGCCAAGCTGAGCTGAGTGGGACGATGCAGGATATCACTCTCCTGCATGTGAGTCACGACACCGGTGCCTCTAGTGCCGTGGTTACGGTACCTCCGTAACTAGTACATAAACTAAACATGCTTGTATATAATGCTCAGGCAATTTATTTAATTCTTAACATGATTACTAATAAGTTTAAACATATACTGAGGAAAACATTTGGCTGAAGATGGGGAAATCCTAATCATGCATAGAAAGGAAGTCCTTACTGAAAGGACGGGAAATCCGTACCTCTTGTCCAGTAACTGACTGAATGGAAGGCTGAATGAATACTACTCGGGCTTCACGCGTGCTACATGAATAAAGGACGCGAATAAGTTAACTGATATTCGTTATTAAACTTTACTGATCTTATTGGTTCCTTATCTTTATTTTATTTTGATTCTGAAATTCTGTACGTATACCAACTGATAAATTGGAACTTATAATAATTCATTTAATGTATTATTTTCTAGTATTAATTATGGTACAACGTATTTCTGACGATATAGTATACTATAGTAAGTATCCCGCTAAATTAGAAAGTCTCTTGATTTAGAAGTTCTCAAATAGTTTAATTCGTTTTCTAAAATATACCCTTTTAAATATTTACGAATTAATTTAATTTAATACACTTAAAAATATATATATTAAATATTTATAAAACAACTTAATTTAAAACAAAAAGGTATAACATAAAGTATTTATTTTATAGTTTATAAAAACGTCCCGAGCTTACCGAGATATCCCATCTCGGTCGCACTAACAAAATTAATATGTACACAAAATCTGTCCGCAATAATTAGTGACAGAATTTCTGTGTCACCAAAAACTGTCGCTAAAACTGCCTCTTTAAAAAAAACTGCATAAAATCTAACAGTTTTGCGACAGAAAAATCTGTCGCTAAACTGTCGCTAATGTTATTTTAACACAACTATATTAAGCTCCATCTTTTCCCACTGTTTTTACTTGTGTTCCCACTGCTAGGTTAATATATTCCCACCGCTATGCTATGACTCCCCACTGTTTACATAACCAAACGCTCCCTTATTTTGTACGCAGCCCCAAACGCACCCCTTTGGTCAAGGCTGGCCCTAGCCGCCCCTGTATGGGTCACGGCTGGGCAGAGGAGAGGATCACCGAGACATTAAGTCTCGGTTTTCGTGAGGCCAACAAAACCCGATCCCCTTTTTGCTGCGGCTGTACAAACCAAACACCCCCGAGACTCTAGGTCTCGGTTTTTTTTTTTTTTTTTTGCGGCTGTAAAACCAAGGCCACCACCGAGACATAGATGTCTCGGTTTGGTGTACGATGACTCAACCCGACACCCCTGTTGAAGTTTTCTGATCGGGGCTGGGCAAGGAAAGAAAACCCACCGAGACCAAAAAAAGATCTCGGCTATGACAACCCTACACCCCTGCCGAAACAAAATAAAAGAAAAGGAAGCAAAAGTCTTACTGTGATGATTACGAAGCTACCCGGAGAGCTAACAGAATTCTTTTTTTTTTGTTTTCTTCCCGGCGGCCAACCACTCAAACCCTAATTTGTTTTCTTTTTTTTTTCGTTAGATGTGAAAGACAAGGGAAAACCCCCGCCTATATGTGTAACTAATGGGCTAAAGCCCAAAACTCTTCCCCTTTTATTTTTTTAAAAAAAACAACCGGCCCTCTATTCTTTTTTTTTAAATCTTGTATAATAATAATACTTGTAATAAAAAAATACTTGTAATAATATAATACTTGTAATAATATAATACTTGTAATAATTTCTCGCGTTTGTTCCGTTGGTAATTTCTATGTGAACGGTTCAAGTAAAATAACCCGCGCATTTATATTTCTCGAATTTGAATACGTGTTTTACAATTCTTCCCCTCTAAAAAGAATAATTCGTCCCCGAATTAAGGATACGGCCGTACTGGGTTTTACAATTCTTCCCCTCTAAAAGAAGAATTCGTCCCCGAATTACAAGGTATTTAAGCTGACTGAAGTAAAAGCTGAAATGCTAATAAACTGGACGACATAAAGGCTGAAAAGACATACCCGAATCAAAACTGAAAGTGAGGATAAGAAGTCCGTATAGAATCCTCTGTTTCCCAAGTGGCCTCCCGCTCGGTATGGTTCCTCCACAGGATTTTAACGAAAGGAATGGTCTTCCTTCTCATAACTCGATCCTGGCGATCTAAGACTGCTTCGGGTTCCTCAATATAAGATAAATCCTCCTGAATCTGATCGAGTGGATAATTTACTTTGTGAAGCTCGTGATAGTTGTACCCCCTGAGTAATGAGACATGAAACACGTTGTGGACGTGTGAAAACTGAGGCGGCAGCGCCAACCGATACGATACTTCCCCGACGCGTTCAAGGATTTCAAATTGTCCGATGTAGCGAGGGCTAAGTTTGCCTTTGAGGCCGAAACGTCTGACACCGCGTGCGGGTGATACTTTGAGGAACACACGATCCCCAATCTGAAATGATAGGTCTCTGCGATGCTTGTCGGCGTAGCTCTTCTGGCGAGTACGCGCTTCTTGCAGTTTTGCCCTAGCGATGGCGACCTTTTCATTGGTCATTTCTATCAATTCTGGTCCTTCAATCAAGTGTTCTCCAACCTGATCCCAACAAATAGGAGCACGGCATTTCCTGCCGTATAACATCTCGAATGGAGCACGCTTGATACTAGCATGCCAACTGTTGTTGTAGGCAAACTCGACCAAGCAAATATAGTCATCCCAGTGTCCTGTCCATTCTAATGCACAGGCGCGTAGCATGTCTTCCAAGGTCTGGATGGTACGCTCTGACTGACCCTCTGTCTGTGGATGGAAAGTTGTGCTGAGTTTAAGCCTGGTTCCCCAAGCTTTATGCAAACCTCTCCAGAAATGAGAAGTGAATCGTGGGTCCCTATCTGATATAATTTCAGAGGTTGTACCATGTAACCGTACAATCTCCTCGGTGAATAGTTTCGCTAATTTACTGACTGCGAAATCTTTGCGAATAGGAATGAAATGTGCCGACTTGGTCAAACGATCGACAACAACCCAGATTGCATCATGTCTCCGCTGAGTCTGTGGTAGTCCGGTGACAAAATCCATAGAGATCTTATCCCATTTCCACATTGGAATATCTGATGGCTAGAGAAGACCAATGGAACGCTGGTGCTCTATCTTAACCTGCTGACAGGTTAAGCATTTAGACACAAATGTTGCGACATCCTGTTTCATGCCGCTCCACCAGAAATGCTGCTTAAGATCGTGGTACATTTTGGTGGAACCCGGATGGATAGAGAACGGAGAGCTGTGAGCCTCAGTCATTAAGGCTTCTCTGAGAGCAAGGTCTTCTGGAACGCAGAGTTTGGTACCCTACCATACGATACCATCGTCATCGATGCGATATTCGGTCTGCCGGTCAATGTTCTGGATAATCGCCTAGATTTCACCATCATCCTCTTGGGCGGCTTTAATCCTAGAGAGTAAGTCTGGTTCCACCCTCAAACTAGCCCAGTATCCCCTCTGTCCGCGCACTAAGAGCTCAATATCATACCGCTCCAATTCCCGAATAATTTCTTCCTGAACTTTGATGCCATTTATCATACCTGATTTTCTGCTAAGGGCATCTGCTACTACATTTGCTTTGCCTGGGTGATATTGGATATTGGTGTCATAGTCTTTTAGCAGTTCTAACCATCGCCTCTGTCTCGTGTTCAGCTCTCGCTGTGTAAATATATTCTTGAGACTTTTGTGATCGGTGAAGATATCACACGACTCGCCGTATAAATAATGCCTCCAGATTTTAAGGGCGAAAACGACTGCTACGAGCTCTAGATCATGAGTAGGGTAATTTTTCTCATACGGTTTCAGTTGACGCGAAGCATAAGCAATGACTTTCCCATGCTGCATAAGTACACAGCCTAAGCCCTTTCCTGATGCGTCACTGTAAATCTGATAACCACCTGTACCGGATGGAAGAGTAAGTATCGGTGCTGAGATCAATCGATGCTTGAGTTCCTCAAAACTCTTTTCTCTCTCCTCGGTCCATATAAACTTCTCACCTTTTCGCATGAGTTGGGTCAATGGTAATGCCAAACGTGAGAAGTTTTCCACAAACCTGCGGTAATAACCCGCCAACCCAAGAAAACTACGTATCTCCGTGACGGACGTCGGTCTTGGCCATTTGGTGATAGCCTCAACCTTCGCAGGATCCATGGTAATTCCTTCCGCAGAAACAATGTGACTTAGAAACGCCACTGTATTCAGCCAAAACTCGCACTTCGAAAATTTAGCATATAGCTTTTCTCGTCTGAGAATCTGTAAAACTGTACGGAGATGGTTCTCATGTTCCTCTCTGGATTTGGAGAAAATGAGGATATCATCGATGAATACGATCACAAATTTGTCTAAAAATTCGTGGAAGACTCTGTTCATTAAGTCCATAAATATTGCGGGCGTATTCGTGAGACCGAATGGCATAACAACAAACTCGTAATGACCGTACCTCGTGCGAAAAGCAGTTTTGGATATATCCTGCTCTTTTACACGCAGCTGATGGTAGCCTGACCGTAGATCGATTTTTGAGAATTGCTTGGCACCCTGAAGCTGATCGAATAAATCGTCAATACGAGGAAGTGGATAACGGTTACGAATAGTGAGCTTATTCAACTCACGATAGTCGATACACAAACGCATACTACCATCCTTCTTCTTGACAAACAAAACTGGAGCGCCCCATGGTGACACGCTTGGACGAATGAAACCCCTTTCGAGAAGTTCCTGAAGTTGATCTTTCAGTTCCTTAAGCTATACAGGAGCCATACGGTAAGGAGCTTTAGATACTGGTTCTGCACCTGGAATGAGATCGATACCAAATTCTACCTCTCGCATGGGAAGTAAACCTGGAAGTTCCTCGGGAAAGACATCTGGAAAGTCTGACACAACTGGTTGATCATGAATTGAAGGTGTCTCCGAAGTCGTGTCATGAACTGTAGCTAGGAAACCCTTACAACCATGGTATAGTAAGGTACGAGCCTGTAAAGCTGAAACAATCTGAACATGTTTTCCTGGTAGGAAGCCTCGGTGAATATGCTCTGGTGTCTGGACATCACCAAAGATGACCTGGTGAGCATGACAATCTATGGTGGTATGATGAACCGACAACCAATCCATACCCAGAATAATATCAAATTCACACATATCCAAAGGAAGAGCACTGACTGGACGGATTTTATCATCAAACTCAAGAGGGAGATCTTTATACACTTGGGTGATGAGTACAGAGTCTCACATGGGGGTAGATATACTAAGTGCGCTGTCTAGTGGCGTAGGGGTCATGTTTATTTTAACAGCATATGAAGTGGAAATAACTGAGTGGGTGGCGCCTGTATCGAAAAGTACGCAAGCAGCATGTCCGTGTATAAATAAAATGCCAATAATGGTACCTGCGGTCTTATTTGCTTGCTCACGGGTAGTAGTATAGACACGGCCAGTGGTTGGTGGTAGTGGTGGTGGCGGAGGTAACATATGAGGAGTCTGGCCTGAGGTACCAGCAGCATTCCCGCTCTTGCAATCCCTCTTCAGATGGCCCGGCTGGCCACACTGGAAGCAACCACTCGTACCACGACGGCACGGTCCCGTGTGCTTCTTTCCACATGTGACGCAAGTAGGATAAGTGTACACGGCAGAAGCAGCTCTGGTTTGCTGAGAACCTGATTCACGATGATAAACACGTGTCACGATGCTGATATCTTAAACTGGAATGAGACTGTTTGACTGAAATTTAAAATTACCAGAATTTGCCGGTCGGGCAACCTGCTGACCCCTGTTGTTTTGGTCACGCCCCTGTCCAGCATCTCTGTTAGAATTTACAAATAAATTTAAGATCTGTTTTACACGATAGTTTAGTGTTTCTAGAGCTTAAAGACTCACCTGTAGCTGCCAGATGAGTTGGAGCTGCCGCGGTAATTATCACCGCCGTTCCTCTTATCTGACCGATTACGGTCATATGACTGACCGTGGTTCCTGTAGTTCTGATGCGGAGTAGCCGATTGGGATCGGTCTCCTCCTCTGTGTCTGTAAGATTTAATTGGATAAGTCAATACATATAAGTTGACAAGCAATAATGGGGCTAAATTGTTTAAGTCTGTTGGGTGAGATGTACCTCTTCTCCGGACGCTCTACATTCTCGAGCTCATCTCTCTCGAAAAGCATCTCGACATCCCGAGCTGCATTAGCTACTTGTGACACATTAGTGAATGTGGAACTCATCAGTCTATCTACAGTCCTAGAGTGAAGAGCCCAGCGAAATTGCTTCGCTTGCTCCTCTACGGTACCCGCAACCTCCCCTAAGAATCCAGCCATCCTGAGGTATCGGTGCATGAACTCTATACTGTTCTCGCCATGATTCTGACGAATAACGTGGAAGTCCCTCTTCATCTTAGCTTGCTCCGCATGCGGGAAAAACTGGTCATAGAACATCGTCTTGAAACGTGCCCAGGTCAATGCAAGCTCCCAAGCATCCCCCCATTGGACAGTTTCTGAGACCTCCACCAATGTAGAGCAGGACCCTCCAGCTTGTAAACTGCAAGCCTAACTTTGAAAACATCACCACAACCCATAGCTCCAAAAATTTTCTCTATATGGTAGATCCAGTCTTCAGCGTCAGTTGGAGCTACAGTCTGCTTAAACAGTCGGGGTTCTGCTTGTTAAACAGATCCAACCAAGCGGGTAAAGTGGCAGGTGGTGGAGCAGGAGGGTTGTTATTCTGCTGAGGTCCATTTTGATATTCAGCTCGGATCTCATCACGAATTTGGGGTAACATGGCCTGTATAGCAGCCTGAACAGCAGCAGCAATGGCAGCTGCGTTAGGATCATTCTCGGTTTCGCGTCTGGGTGGCATCTGAAATAAAAGAGGATAAGTTGATAAAACTGCCAAAATCTGGGGTAATAAATCTGTATACGCATAGTGTAATTCATGAAGGTATAACCAATAAAATATGACATGAATACTGGTGAACGCCTAGGGTCAGTTCACAAAATGACAATTACTGAAACATAAATCCGACATGAGTAAGGATGAACGCCTATGGTCAGTTCATCCATACAAAATTTAAACTGCAAGGGTGAACGCCTATGGTCAGTTCACCAAAACGAAATGTTCGCTGAAAAGCACATGCGATTAAGTATGGCCAGTCCTGTACCAACCGTTTACTTAATCAAAATTTTGAAAATCTGACTGATAAAATTCATGAGTAGCATGGAAAATAATGACGCCAAAATACAAGAAGTTCTTGGTGACTACCCACTAGTCACAGGTCAAGTTTTAGAGCCTACAGGTTGAACCAGGCTCTGATACCATAATTGTAACACCTCACTTGGATAAATGGACCGTTACGTGTATTTATGGCGTGTCATCAAAGCATGCAAGGCAATGTATTAAACATTAACTGACCAAACGGAAGTACCGGAATCAAACATCGGTAGTCCAACATAAGCCAAAATATAAAGATTAAGTACTGGAAGAAAAAGGACGAAACAGTGTCCAAACAACCAAAGTAAAGTAACGTAATGTGTGCATAAAAATAAAGGAGTCTGGATAGCTCCCATCCAAATGCACGTACTCTCTTAGAAATCTTAAGATCGTCCCTGTGTACCTGCCGTTTGAAACATGAAAGGAAACTACGGCTGAGCATAACGCTCAGTGGACGGACATAGCATGAATAGGAAGTACTGAAAGTAATGGAATAGAAGACAACAAAGAAGCTATAAAACTGATATGACATGTGATAAAACTCTACATAAAATCTGATAAACCTGGTTCATAAGTACTGAAACTGAAATATAATTTATTAATTCTGAAAACATATATTTTCTGTATTTTAATTTGCCAAGAGCTTATATAAGTCATGAACTGTAACAACTGTTGCATGAATACATAGAGGGGTGTTCTCGTCATGCTGTAGAGGGGTGACCTCTAAATAACTGTGCTGGGTGGAGGGATCAGCTCCAGTGTGAAGGATGTAGAGCACACACCACATTCACCTGCTAAACTGTAAACTGTAGCCTAGGATGCATCCATACGCCCCACTAATTAATACTGATAAAATGGCCAAGCTGAGCTGAGTGGGACGATGCAGGATATCACTCTCCTGCATGTGAGTCACGACACCGGTGCCTCTAGTGCCGTGGTTACGGTACCTCCGTAACTAGTACATAAACTAAACATGCTTGTATATAATGCTCAGGCAATTTATTTAATTCTTAACATGATTACTGATAAGTTTAAACATATACTGAGGAAAACATTTGGCTGAAGATGGGGAAATCCTAATCATGCATAGAAAGTAAGTCCTTACTGAAAGGACGGGAAATCCGTACCTCTTGTCCAGTAACTGACTGAATGGAAGGCTGAATGAATACTACTCGGGCTTCACGCGTGCTACATGAATAAAGGACGCGAATAAGTTAACTGATATTCGTTATTAAACTTTACTGATCTTATTGGTTCCTTATCTTTATTTTATTTTGATTCTGAAATTCTGTACGTATACCAACTGATAAATTGGAACTTATAATAATTCATTTAATGTATTATTTTCTAGTATTAATTATGGTACAACGTATTTCTGACGATATAGTATACTATAGTAAGTATCCCGCTAAATTAGAAAGTCTCTTGATTTAGAAGTTCTCAAATAGTTTAATTCGTTTTCTAAAATATACCCTTTTAAATATTTACGAATTAATTTAATTTAATACACTTAAAAATATATATATTAAATATTTATAAAACAACTTAATTTAAAACAAAAAGGTATAACATAAAGTATTTATTTTATAGTTTATAAAAACGTCCCGAGCTTACCGAGATATCTCATCTCGGTCGCACTAACAAAATTAATATGTACACAAAATCTGTCCGCAATAATTAATGACAGAATTTCTGTGTCACCAAAAACTATCGCTAAAACTGCCTCTTTAAAAAAAACTGCATAAATTCTAACAGTTTTGCGACAGAAAAATCTGTCGCTAAACTGTCGCTAATGTTATTTTAACACAACTATATTAAGCTCCATCTTTCCCCACTGTTTTTACTTGTGTTCCCACTGCTAGGTTACTATATTCCCACCGCTATGCTATGACTCCCCACGGTTTACATAACCAAACGCTCCCTTATTTTGTACGCAGCCCCAAACGCACCCCTTTGGTCAAGGCTGGCCCTAGCCGCCCCTGTATGGGTCACGGCTGGGCAGAGGAGAGGATCACCGAGACATTAAGTCTCGGTTTTCGTGAGGCCAACAAAACCCGACCCCCTTTTTGTTGCGGCTGTACAAACCAAACACCCCCGAGACTCTAGGTCTCGGTTTTTTTTTGTTGCGGCTGTAAAACCAAGGCCACCACCGAGAAATAGATGTCTCGGTTTGGTGTACGATGACTCAACCCGACACCCCTGTTGAAGTTTTCTGATCGGGGCTGGGCAAGGAAAGAAAACCCACCGAGACCAAAAAAAGATCTCGGCTGTGACAACCCTACACCCCTGCCGAAACAAAATAAAAGAAAAGGAAGCAAAAGTCTTACCGTTATGATTACGAAGCTACCCGGAGAGCTAACAGAATTCTTTTTTTTTTCTTCCCGGCGGCCAACCACTCAAACCCTAATTTGTTTTTTTTTTCGTTAGATGTGAAAGACAAGGGAAAACCCCCGCCTATATGTGTAACTAAATGGGCTAAAGCCCAAAACTCTTCCCCTTTTATTTTTAAAAAAAAACAACCGGCCCTCTATTCTTTTTTTTTTAAAATCTTGTATAATAATAATACTTGTAATAAAATAATACTTGTAATAATATAATACTTGTAATAATATAATACTTGTTATAATTTCTCGCGTTTGTTCCGTTGGTAATTTCTACGTGAACGGTTCAAGTAAAATAACCCGCGCATTTATATTTGTCGAATTTGAATACGGGTTTTACATGTAACCTGTTTTGACAATATGATTGATAGATATTTAGTTTATAGAATGTTATTTAAGCTGTAATCTGTTTAAACAATAGGATAGATATTTATTCTATAGAACGCAAATTGAATGGTACTCTTAAATACGATTGCCTATTGTAGAAACTGTTAAATTGTTAGAAATTTCCCGAATGTTATAAATAGATCTATTTGGGATTGACCATCCCCATCTGGGTGAGTCATGCTCATTGTGCCTTGGCCGGGCCAACAGATGTATACCATGTTGGAACTAGGTTTGGGTGTCTTTTTGTAGGACACTACGTTCTCATCTGTTGAGAACTATGGAAGGTTAAGCTTCAGTTTCGATTAATAGAAAATGTAATTATCTTTTTTATGAATGCTTTGTGCATTGATACTATCTATAAGGTTTGCGTTACTAAACTTAATCATATACTACTTAGCAAATACTGTAATGGGAATAATGGAAATGGTAAATTTGGTTACTTTACACTACTTAGTAAAACTTACTAAACTTGATTTACCCTGTGTAGTAAAATACTGTAATGGAAATATTGGAAATATTAAACCTGATTATTTTACACTGTTTAGTAAAATACAGTAATGGAAGTATTAGATATACTAAACTTGATTATTTTACACTACTTAGTAAAATACTGTAATGGAAATATTGGATATGCTAAACTTGATTATTTCACAATACTTTGTAAAATACTGAAATGGAAATATAGGAAGTACTAAACCTAATCTTGCTCTGCTTAATAAAACTTATTGAACTTGATTTTATACTGCTTAGTACATTAAGGAATGGAATAATTGGAAGCTTTAAATTTGACTTTTATATCAAATACTAAACAATACCATGTAGGACAACTTAAAACCATAAACTATGATTTTACAAAACTCTATGAATTCACCAACTTTATGTTGACTGTTTTAAGCATCTTTTTCCCAGGTTATTTAGCAAGATTATTTGAGCATGGACTGAGCATCATTTAGGAGCATAAAAATGACTGGGGATTTATCTTTTACTGGGATATTTATAACAAATGATATTCAACGATTTGAACGATTGTACCAAGATAATATCTACATCAATTGTATTTCAAAATTCATATAATTATGATATGTGCTTTGTAAGCTATTTGCTCATCGATCCACCACTGTGATACCCGCTTTATGGGGGTGTTACAGAGAATAGTATCAGAGCTTTAGTTATAGCGAACCAGATTAATTTTTAAATAAAATAAGAATAAAATTTTTTTTCTTTTATTTAAAACTGGACTATAACTTTATAAAAATCTTTTGGGGATTTTTTTTGGGACATACTTAGAGAGCATATAGCATAGAGAGCATGCATAAGTATATGATTTATTTGCGCATTTTATTATTGTATGCATTTATAATTGTTGATTGTATTAAGATGCTAACTGTGTACGTATTTACGTATTATGACTATTTAATATTTATTATAAAATTAAAATACTCAAGTATTAAATGAACATATAAACATGCCATGTTAGTAGGGAGCTTTATATTAAAGATGTTGCATCTCGATATTACGTTTTAACTGAGTGGTTGGGTTTACGATTTAAAGTGCCCTCACTCCTCAAATGTTTATAGAATGGCTTCTGAAGTATGATGGCCCGAACAATGCATTGTAACCACGAACAACCAAATATATAATGAAACCTTGGAAATATTTAAATGGAAATTTAAATAAACTTTGTAAACATTCGTGAATATAGCAGAATCTCTAGAAATCATTAGGAAATCTAAAAAGAGTTTTTAAATCTAAATAGATTTTTTTTATCTGTGGAAAATCTAAATTGATATTATTAAAATCAAACGGAACATAATGCATCTTGCAAAATCTTGGGGGAAACCTAAATTTAAATATTTATAAATCTTTGGTAAACCTAATTAGATTTTATAAATATTGAAAAATCTAATAAAATGTTGGGGAAAATCTAAAATTAGATTTTATATAATTTTCTTTAGAGAACTTGACTTAATCTTTATAAACCAGTAATAAGCTTGTAAGGTTACCAAAATTTCACACCTAGATAAATGATTAATATTATTAATGGACTAGTTAAGACCATGTAACAATAGCCCAAAACTTGAATAGGTACATTTGTTGTCTTAGGGACCGATGTGGTAAAACTTGTAACATTGATGGATCTAAAAATGTAAATAGGCCCATTAAGAAATTCTTAGCTTATAAAGTTGTTAATGGATCTTGTAAGCTCAATAAGGGTTTGGGAAACCCGTTAGCTCTTTTGGAACCTTTAAATAAGCCCACTTAGTGTTTTTATACTTGAATAAAGTTTATATACTAGGAATAATTTATAAAAACTTTTAAACTAGAAATGTTAGTTATAAAACTTATGGATTAAAACCATGACACTTGAAACTTGTTTTGATAAAACAGAAATTACAAGGACTAATATTGTAAATATTAGAAAGTCTAGGGAATAATAAATGCCATTCGTGACTTATTAAACCTCAAGGACAATCCTTATAAATTCTTGAAAGGTTAAATTGACATTTTATGACTCTAAGGATTAATTGTGTAATTAGACGAAGCATTTAGAAGCCCTAGGGAATAAACTCGCCATTAAATGAAAGTTATAAAAACCTAGTTTTAACTAGAGGGACCATTTTCACCATATCCCGAAAATATCAGAAGCCCTAAGGACAAAAACTGTTAAGAACCGAAAAGTGTACATTTAGTAAAACATGGAGGGACTTGTTTTGATAATACCCAAAACTTAAGCAAACCCTAGAGCCTTTTATTTCATTTAAATGTATTAAAACTTGAGCGAATCCTAAAATAAATGCACTAGAGTCGTCGTTTTCTGAAACTTGTAAACAAAAGGGTTATTATTTAACTTGCAAAAACTTTGAGGACATTAAATTAAATTTAATGAAGTATTATTTTTTTTATAATCTGTTTATATAAATTGTATACGGAATTTAATGTACATAGATTACAAAAGTAAAATATAACCATTGTAAGTAAAATAATTTTACTTAAACAGTATCGTTAATAACAAATTTAAAATGGAAGTTATTAATACTTGTACAACTATGTATTTAACTAAAATACAGTAACGTAAATGAATGTCTAAAAACGAGTGCATATCGTAATAAAACAAATCCTAAAAATCTTATACTAAGATTTTCATTTTCTTCATGATTACTTGATACATCTGTTTAAGCTTTTACGCTGCTTATTGATTATACTGTGTGATAACTATTATATGCTTATATTATAAGTTGATTTTACTATGTTGGTTTTTATAAACCATTATACTCAATATTTTAGAACATAACTGTTACCACCTTTGCATAATTTCATGAAGTGTTATTTCTACTTGAGCTTACTATCTTTTTGTAGTTATCTAATAATTATGAACATGTTAGTCTATTTTGACGACTTAGACAACTGATTGACCACATAACAAACACGGATATACAACAAACGTACACATTGGAATATTTAAAAACAGACTAGGAAGCATTACCTAGCGTACTACATTTTATTAAATGTTTGAACTTGTTGTATCTGTTTAAGCTTATACGTTGATTGTTCCTTTATCTGTTTAGTAACTATTATAATATATCATTATATATTATATATGAGCTCCTTGTTTGATACGTATTCTCGCACACATTATCGCGCGTCAACGTTTACTTTCTTCCGCTTACGATTTTGTAAGTATATCTACGGAACACGACTTAATAACGACTTATACACGTTTAATTTTAATAATATCATGTGGTATTATTTGGATAAGTTTGCATCTTTAAATGATGCGGTGGAACCCAAATCGAGATACTTAGGATTCTATATTTTACATATGGAACCTGAGACTCTTGATCCTGAGTTAATTATGATTTCATCTCAACACGGTATGGGACGTCTAAAGGTGAAATCATAAGCCACCGAACCAGAAGTTTACTTATAAAATTCGTATCACGGTGGAAGGGGACGCCCGAAGACGAAAGTTATAACTAAACGTGCTGTAAAGTATCTTAATAATATGTGTTTTCTTAGATATTATATTTTAAGAAAAATAAGCCTTGCCGGGAATATTTAGGTAAGGTGGGCTATGAAATCCTTATTGAAACGAGTGAGGACGCTTATTCATTTGAATAAAGAAATCATAGGTCACCGAATGGAGTTATAAATATCACCTTACATGGATGAGGACGCTTATCGATAAAATAGAAATTTATAAATACATGGGCTTAAATATATTCGACATGACTCATTATTGATATTATTTTATATATCCAGCTATGTAACGTATCTCTTTTTGACTCGTGATTTCCTCTAGTAGTATCTTATCATTAAGATAACTCATAATTGATGTTATTACGTCACCATCTAGAAACCTAAGGAAGATTAGTATTCATTTCTTTTGAATCTTAGCATTTTGCTCTTGATTTTTGGCTTACCCTTAACCGAAATATCACTTCCGCTGTAGTTGACCCCATTGGGGGTGTCCATTTTTCCACTGCATTCGACCCCTTGAGGAGGTCCACTTCCGTTGCATTTAACTCCTTTAGGAGTGCCCATTTCCGCTGCATTTGAACCTTTTGAGGGTGTCTACTTTCCGTTGCATCTGACCCCTTTCAGGAAGTATTCTTTTCCGCTGCATTCAACCTTTTTGGGAGAATTCTTTTCCGCCGCATTTTAACCCTTTTTGGGGAGCCCACTTCCGTTTTATTTGACCCCTTTTTTGGGGTGTCACAGAAAATAAAACTGGTTTATCTGCCATGGAAAAAGGAAACTTCAATCATTCGAGGAGACTGTAACTCAGACTTCATCGACACTAGACTTAGCGTCATTTCCTGTACCGAAGACCAGAAATACTGGGTAAGAGGATGCCTTATCTTCTAAGCTCGCATTTCTCAAATCGACGAGGAAGACGAATCCAATCATAAAAGACATGCCCAACTCACAATGGGTGTATTTTGTAGGGTTATGTTTGCCATCTCCCAAAAAGCGATAATGGATGTCCAATACTCTTTGAGCGATCGTCTTCCTCTTCGGATCCAATTAGTTCGACAATACCATTGTCTAACGAGCCTTGAAATGAATGACTTCCTCCTTTTAGAAGTCGAAGTTTGTGCTAATTTTTGGAACCACCAACAGTAGATGCATGACCCTTTCAGCATCTCACCAGGGATGCACACTTATTTATTCATGGTATCTTCTTTGATTTCCAGCATCTGAAGTACTTCTTTCCTATGCAACTTATGCCCTAGCTTAGCCACAAATGAAGCAGATTCTTTGCAACTTCCTACCCAAGCAACATCATCAATAATCTTAAGCCATTTCGCTGAAGTGAAGCTTTGGTGTCAAACTAATGTATGTATTCTACAAAAATATATTGGAAAGCCCTTCGCGTAAAATTGTTGACGCGAGAGCAGTACCAGCCGAAACTATATTTCTAACTCGACATCGCATAAGCCTATTAAAGCTTAATAGACACAAAAATCTCTTGAAGAACTAGTAGAAACATAAATGAACTATTATCTATGCTCATCAAGACACATTGGGGCCCCGGAGGCACATCTAAGAAATACCAAGACTTAAGACGAGTTTGTACTAGTCAATCCAACCTTGTAAACTTAGAACTCGAGTTCACAAGATTGCACGTTTAAGGAAAAGTGCCCTCACTTGTTCCCTGAACAAGTAACTTCATCTTTAGATTCGAGAATGAAACTAAAATAACGGGGTGGTGTAAAACCCCTAGAAACTTGGGCTTTTACACACGTCATCAACTTCATTATTGGTATCATTCATCATACCATATTGTTATGAACTACCATTACAACATACCATCACAGGACTTACTGTGTTTTGGCGAATGATTTCTTAAACTTCTAAATAACTCGTGAATTGTGCATGATAGCTGGAATACAACCCGAAAGTTTATCATGATATTCAAAAGATAAAGTATATCTACTCAAATCCTGCCCAACAGGTCTGCTGGATAGGTAATGTAAGGATTTTGCAATTCTTTTTAAAATCTATTTTTCGTTCCTCGACTCACTCGAATTGATATCCAATTTATACGTGGATTAATTGTTCTTGGTAAAAAGTACTTGATTGGTAATTAAAAACTAAAAACTATTTAATTAAAAACTATTAAATCTAGTTAAAAAGAAATTATTTAATTAAAAATACTTTTTCACTACTAAAAAAATTCTAATTAAACAAACTTTAATTAAACTATTTAAAAATAATAACTAATTTAGTCTATTTAAACAAATTTAAAAACTATTTTTAATTTCTAAAAGTTATAAAATATTTTTATTTTATTTATTTTTTTATACTTTGAAACTATTTAAAAACTAGAAGTAAATTTAATTGAAATTATTAAAAATAAAAACTAGTATTATTAAATCTAATAAAACTGACAGCTAATTAGGAATACTATATTAAAATTAAAAGCTGCAATTAAAATCAAAAGAAGAACTAGACCAACTCGTAACGTGTTTGGTTGTTATACTAAAGGTCACGGGTTCGAATCTCGTAAGTGACAATTTTTGTTTATTATATTTTTTTTTGGAACTCATAGAAATCTACGTTGAACAATCAGATTAAATGAATCTGATGGCTTAATACAGATCAGCAACTCAACAAAATCAAATAAGAAAATAAACCTAAACAGAAAATAAGCAGATAGACCTAAACAATAAGCAAAAATTACAATCTAATAATTGAGATTCAAACAATATAAAACCTAAACCCAAGCAATCAAATCTCAGATCAATATCATAACCAGCAGACTTATATAACTAACATATCAATAAAAATAACTATATCAGCTAAATATAACAAACTCAGCAATAATAATAAGCAGATAAGAAACAACAGACTATTATCAAATCCTTAGACAATATATTTAAACTACTAGAACTCAAATTCAGATTATTAACCAAGCCCTAGCAATCTAAAATATATATTAAAGCTAACTTTAAAATAATATCAAATCAGAGTAGCTAAAATCTAAAACTCAGCCTTATCTCAACTAAACTTAATCATTTAACCATGATCAAAAAAGTAGATACAAATTCATAAACAAAACAGATTACCTAAAACTTGTAAATAAAAATGAAATTAAACCTCATGACGAATCCTTTGAGAAGAAGGAAGGTGCTGAGCCTCCTTAATGAACCGAGTCGACACCTCCTTAACCAAACATCATCGAATCCACGAACCAGAAAAACCTATTCGAACCAGATTTAATAAATACTTCCAGTGGGGAAGTTTTTATCCACTTTTACTTTCTTTATTTAACACAAATTATTAATTAATTTGATTAAATAAATTTTATCATTATTATAACTAACAGTTTAAAGATTAATTTTTAATAATAATAAACTTTAACAAAAAAGTAAGAAGACACAATTTAAATGAAAATAAACTTTTATTAATATTAAAAAGAAATTACAAATACTGGAAAGGAAAAATTACAAATAACCTAAAAACTATTTTGCATAATAACTAGAAAATTTAAAATGGCACGAAATAAAAAATACAATGATGGGGGTTTCATAGGTAAACCCTAAAAATGTTGGTGAGATCTTGGTGAGCAAGATTCACAATCTTGTCCGTTTAATCCTTCTTTTCTCATTCTCTTTCTTTATCTACGGTCAAAAATCGTCCATCCTCACATGGATCGCCAGCCTGGAAGGGTTTGTGTTTCTTGTGCTTCTTCAATGAGGACGTGCCCTTATTTGTTTGGATGATTGAGGGAGTGATGTGTATCCTCTAATCAAAAGAAAGGAGGGTGCCACGTTTGATTGAGGACCACCATCTTCAAGCTCCGATTAAACAGGGAATTAATTTAAGGAGCGTGTATCTACACGCGCCCTTAATTAAAAAGCCCTAAAATCGATTTTAGGAACTAGGATTATGAAGGTTAACTAGTTATTTGGTTGGGAGGTGAGAGAGAAAAGTGAGGGTAAACATAGGTTGTATCGAAGGTAGGTTTGGTGTGTGTGTGAGGATAAAACGTGTATGGTGAGTGAGGGTTTGACCAAGTTGTGAATAAAATAGCTTTTATCTGTCCCATGTTTTTTTAACCCTAATTGGATCATATAAACCCAAAACCGTTTATCATTTGTAGTAATGGGCTTATGATCCAAAAAAATAACACTCCATCCGTTTATTATATAGTAAATGGGCCTTTATTGGGCTTACGATCCCAAGGATGAATACATGAACTTCCTTATTGGGCTTTTGGGCCCAATACCCAAATGTGGGACCCACAAGGCTCAAATGTCATCATAAAGATTAAATCCGCTAAAAAAGAGCTTGAATTTGGCTTTGTTAATCTTTTCTTTAAAGTCGTGTCGATTTTGCCGGTTTTCGTGATCTTCGGTACACTTTTGGTTCTTTGACTTTGTCTTTGTCTCTTTCTTTGACTTTTCTTCAACAATCGACCGTGAAATCCCGTGTTTTCTTTCCTTTTGATCTTTTGTACCTATTTCACACAAAAACACAAAACCACGCGTAATTTCGACTTTTACGATATTAAACACATGATTAGGTCTTGTTTTTCATTGGTTTTAGTGGCAAAAGGATAAGTGTTTACACACTTATTAAATCCCCTACACTTGACCATTGTAATGACCCCATGCAATGCATAGTTTTAAATCATAAAGTTACATTTTCCTCATAATTAATCCATATTGGCCTTTATTAAGATATACTATTATCCACACCCTTAGGCTCTTTAAGATGTAAATATTCTCCTCATCTATTGTCCACACCCTAAGGCTCCTTAAATGATAAACAAGGGAATTGATTTTTGATCAATTTTTATTCAACACTTACCATGTCATACACCCTAAGGCTCTAATGACAAGGTTAGTGCTACATGCCCCACACCCTAAGGCTCCTTGAGGTCATGTTTTAATCTTATTCTTTCTTTATTTATGATATATATATTAGGCCAAATTTCACGGTCCCATGGTCTGAATACCTCCTACTTAGTGGTTATGAGCCACCTTAGTCGGAAGTCCACAACACTGACACCCTCAATGTGTTCATGCTTTATTTACAAGAAGATAAAAGATTTGGCTAAGAGCTATAATATCGAATTTACACCCCAAAAATCCTCATTTATTAAGCAATTAAATATACAAGCGGGAAGAAAGAGCCACAAAAACTCATATAAGCAAGAATTAACCCTTAAACTTATTATCAACTCTATCATCTCTCGTTCTCCACAATTTAAAATCTCAAATAATGAGACTCGTGGATGCTTAGCCTAATAAACCAATTAAGGTCCATATGGTTAAGGATACTAGCTAGAGTAAACTTGGATAAGTAAACTCGGGTTGAGTCAAAATATTCACGGCGGACCTAATATATCAAAGACATCTAAACTTGTTAAAACCATTTTATTCATTTATTTATTTTTTTGACTTTATTCTTGAAATGGAAAATATTAATACGATGCGATGACAAAAGGAAAGAAAATAAATGGAAATACTACTAGGCCAAAATAAATCAAAAATTTGAAAAAATGTTGAAAAAATTTTAATTTTCCAGTTAAATGAGGTCAAATTCATGGAAAAGCCCACTAAAATTCGATAGAAGTCCCCCCTACACTTAAGATAAACATTGCCCTCAATGTTTAAGCATGTGGGAGAATAAACTCCTCTACACTTAGGACATTGAGTACGTTGTTTAAATCTTGCTAAGGAAGAGACAACTGAAGTGATTACATTTATTCAACTTATTTATATACAAAATTGAATCACAATAGCAAAAGCTTATCGAAGAAACTGAGTACACGGGAACACGGGATCACGGGTCGCGTCAAAAGCACCAAAAGTAGATCATTAAAGCACAAATCCCTGCACAACATCACAACACATACAACCTACTTGGCTCCCCCTACACTTATTGGTGGAAATGGGCGAAGGTGAAAAAGGGTGGAAAGGATGGAAAAGGTAAAAATCTAACCTAGTTAAACGATGTTTGATTTAGTTATCACGAGTCTCTAGCTCGACTCGATTTCCTGAATATCATTATTCAAATGGGAAAAATCATGGAAAAACCGAGATTTCCAAGGGAGGAAAATCTCTCCATGATAAAGGGTGAAACATAGTCATATAAGGAATACCCCATGAAAATCCACCCGGGTCAAACACATAATTTCCATCACGAAAGGAAATAAACCCCAAGGTGGTAAAATCACACAAGGCAAAGAAAAGTGGGGTACCCTTAGTCAAAAATTTATTACAAGGAAAGTTGTTATTGTGATATTGCAATGAAGGCACTAAAGTCGCTATTCCAGAATCAAACACCGGTTCCTTAACGGGAAAATAGCAAGAGGTGTTGACATTTAAGCTCAAAAATATCATCATAATCTAAAGTGGGAAAGTCGTCCTCTTCAAAACTTGATGTGAAAACATAAGTATCATCGGAGTCATAGGAAAACTCATCCTCGTGAGGAAAATAGGTATTTAGAAAGATTTCTAAATCCTCCTCAAATGGAATATCCTCGAAAGTAGGAATGATCTCTAAGAGTAGAGGATCCTCCTCAAAAGTCAAGACTTCTAAAATTGGGGTATAAAAGTCAAAAGGAGTCTCTATAATGGAACAATCACTCATAGAGATATGAGGTGCATTAAGATCATTAGGTGAGTCATCAAAAATAATGAGATCACTTAAAGAAGTGTCATCATCGTAAGTATAAAAGATTGGTGGATCAAAAATGGGTCGGTCAAAAGTGGGTGGGTCACAAGATGGGTCATCTAAACCGAAGATAGTGTGATCACCAAAAGAAGTGTCATCACTATAAGTATCGTAAATAGGAGTTTCAAAAATTTGAGGCTCTAAGGGAAGGGATGAAGTTATCACAAAATCATTTTGATTAGACGTTTTAATTCCAAAAGGATTAATAAAAATCTCTTCATTATCATAATTAAGAACATCAATCATATTGACCGACTCTTTACCCTTTGATTTAGTTGTGATTTTTCACATTTTAAAAACATGTTGTTCATCCCTAACCCTAAGAATTAACTCCCCTTCGGCCACATCAACTAATGCTCTTCCGGATCGTAAGAATGGTATACCAAGTATTAACGGAATACGAGGATCCATCTCATAGTCGACGACGACAAAGTCCACGGGAAAAGTGAATGTACCAACTCGAACAAAAACGTCTTCGGCAATACCAACGGGGTATGCGAGATTTCTATTAGCTAACTCTAGAGTCATGCGAGTCGGTACAAGGTCGGGTAATGATAATTGTTTCCATACCAAGAGTGACATAAGATTGATGCTAGCGCCGAGATTCGCTAAAGCCATACAATCATCAATCTGAGGAAACGAGCAAGGTAACACGAATCGTCCGGGATCTCCTAGCTTTTCGGGAAGCTCCTTGAGAAGAATCACGGAACAATTCTCATTTAAACGAGTATTAACGAGCTCAACCATTTTTTCTTTCTTATTGAGCAAATCTTTGAACATTTTCACAAATTTAGGCATTTGATCAAGTTCTTCAATAAGGCTAATGTTAACATTCACTTGGGAAATCATTTTCAAAAAGTTGGAAACATGAACGTCATCTTTGGTGAGCACTTTAGCCTTGTCTAACCTAGAGGGATAAGGGATATTGGGTTTAGACTTTGAAGGTTGAGAAGGAGAAGGACTCGCTTCTTGAACAACCTTAGGGTTAGGCTCATTAGGTAATGGAGAACTAGTACTAGGAGTGGTAGTGGGAGGAATCACCGAAGGGGGAGTAGGATTACTCATTATGACCTCCGGGCCTTATCTCTCCTTTATGGGCGAAGAGATGAAAGGTCCCACTAAAGTGGATCCACTTCGAGTAGTGATAGCACTCACATTAGCACGAGGGTTAATCTCGGTATTAGAAGGTAAGGCTCCTTGGGGTCTAAGGGCTTGCAACATTTTCACAAACTTCCTATCGGTGGACTCTTGCATTTGTTTCATAGTTCTCTCATGTTCGGTCAATTTTTGTAGAACCAAGTCCATTTGAGGATTATGCATGTTCATTTGATTGTACCCTTGATTTGTAAAACCTTGGTTTTGATATTGAGGTTGAAAACCGTTGTTATTATGAAAACCTTGGTTGAAGTTATTATGTTGAAACCCTTGATTTTGACCATTAAAATTCCCTTGATTTTGACCATTAAAATTCCCTTGATTTGCATTCCCTTGAAAATTTCCTCTTTGAGGAACTTGGTTCCTATTTTGGGTGGGTGGGGATGGTCTTTGTGGAGCTACAAAACACGGGGGAGCCAAATAGTCATTAGACTTCTAAGACAAATGGTTAACATCAACATTTGGTTTGAAATGAACCCGCTCATTTTCATTGGTGTTATAAGCATAAACTTGTTGTTGTTGATTGTAAACCTTGTCACAATTATAATACGAATGTGGTCCACCACAAGTCTCACACATTTCACAAGTCTCTTTTAAGGCATTTACTTGCACATTGATGGCTTTGTTATTGTTAGCCGTTTGTAGAGAAATTGTTTCAACAATCGAAGTAAGCTTATCAATTCTCTTGTCTTTCTTACTAGTACTAGCACTTGCCATAGTAGCCCTAACACTCTTGGTTTGTACTTTTGCCTTGTTTTCAATTATTGCCCAAGCCTCGTTCATGGACTTCACAAGAATATTACCCCCCGCGGCACTATTAAGTGAGTCTTGATCATTAAGAGTTAAACCATTGTAAAACGTATTGATTTGATGCACTTTTGTAAAACCATGTTGTGGACATTTTCGTAAAAGCTCCTTAAAACGATCCCAAGACTCACTAAACGTTTCCCCATATTGTTTTTCAAAGGTAATGATGTCATTCCTTAAAGAGGTGGTCAGTGATGGTGGGAAAAAGTAGTTAATGAACTTGGTCTCTAAATCAATCCATGTGGTGATACTTTGGGGTGGTTCCTTATCAAGCCAAATCCGGGCTTGTCCATCGAGGGAAAAAAGAATGAGTTGTAAACGAATGGCCTCTTGTGGCACCCCATTGTATTTGATGGTGTTTTCCAATTGTATGAAACGTTTTATATGAGCGTGTGGGTCATCATTAGTACGGCCTAAAAATGGTTTATGTAGAACAATGATAATCTTTGTGAAACAAGGGGGTTGATGTTTTTCTAGAGAGAGAAAGTTAGAGAGAGAAGTGAAAGAAACTTGTATATTGAAATGAAAGAAATAAACAACCAACACCTCTTTCCATGGTGGAAAGAGGTTTAAATACCCCAAGTCCTTAATGGACTTGGGCTTCCGGCCCATGAACATGCTCATGGGTCAGGCTATTTAATAAATGAAACTAAACATAACTACGAGCCTATAACTACATTGTTGGAGTGACCGAGACTTTCTAAATACGTAAAACGTATTTCCAACAATCTCCCCCAAAGGGAGGTCACTCCAAATTTACAAAGTCCTAATCTAGCATGTTAGATCTTGTTCTTGAGCTCGTAGTCTTCTTTTCTTTCTTTTTCTTTTCTTTTGTGAATATGTGTTGAATGATATCAGCCTTTTGCTTGGAACACGTTCTTTTGGCCTTTCACGTGCAGTCTTTATTTTCTTGTGAGATTCGCCTCTTTGTGACTTCATGTCCCACACACTCATCCTTTGTTGAATTCTTGAAAGTTTCAGAGTCGATACAGCGGAAGACTTTCAGGTCATACTTTCTTGAATTTGCAGGAGTATTTGATGCAGAAGGAATAAGCATGTGAGGGCGTCTTCAACAGGTACACCGCAACACCACCGTCTTCAACTGGTACACAGCAACGCCACCGTCTTCAACAGGTACACAGCAACGCCACCGTCTTCAACAGGTACACAGCAACGACACGAATAAAATGGCTTTGACATTTTATTCTAATTCGGTAGCATTTTACCTCCGGTCGGTGAAGACCGTTGGACGATATTAGATATCGTACCCGTGACAGATAGTTTCAATTAAGTAACTTCCTGACAGGATTTCGCGGGTAAACCCGTTCTCTTTATTCGACCGTCCAAAGCTGACTACGAACATAAAGAGTGAATCCTTTGGATTAAAAATCCTTATGATTGAAGCCGTCAATTCATGAAACCTGGAACAAGTGAATTTCAATTAAGATATTCACCATTGTTGCTTTCCAGTTGTCACAAACTTGATTCAAATTGAATCTTGCTTGTCACCTACCAAGTGCTGTTTGATGTTAACACTAGAAGGATTTCCACTCGTCACTGTGAACACTAAAGAGTGTCACTCTGAGTGTTTTGGCAAGATCATGTGATAATGCGTAGAGGACTGGAACGAGTTTAAGTTCAATTAAGAATTAAACTACTGTTTCTTTCCAGTTGTCACAAGATTAGTTCGTAAAGAACCGCACGTGTCACCTACCATGAGCTTGTTTGATGTTGGCTCAAGCAGGATTTCCATCTTCACTGTAATACTTGCGTATTACTCGGATGTTCTGGCAATATTACAAGAATACTGCGTAGGACTCATAAAAGATCTCTTACTTTTCACACAAACAGTCTAATTTCAGTTACCCCAGGTTGACGAGTATCTTTCCATCTCTTGGAATGAATTGTCAAAAGGCCCCACCTACTATTGATCCTCCTATGAAAGTGTTCCCTATCAAAGTATCCGTCATTAACTCGAAGAAGTTGCAACAAGACCAGTATCGAACTGGGATTGCCTCTCTTTCAATCTTCGGAAGTGACTTTGTATCCCTTTCTAATGCAATATCTTCAATCAGATCTGTACGAGTGACAGGAAGAAGTCAGCTAGTTGTCATTTCAGTCTATTAATTGGAAGCAGGATTCTGATTCTTGAAAGCGAGTTAAGTGGCTCTGAGGGGCACGAACGGTATAACAATAAGTACTGATTCGACTAGCTCGAACGTGGGGAACGGATGCTTGAATGTGAACAAATAGCTGAGTGTGTGAAGAAGCAAGGAATAAATGGAAAGTGTCCTAATGAGACTTTTGATGA
The DNA here is from genome assembly GCA_025667525.1 of Glebionis coronaria. Taxonomy (NCBI): domain Eukaryota; kingdom Viridiplantae; phylum Streptophyta; class Magnoliopsida; order Asterales; family Asteraceae; genus Glebionis; species Glebionis coronaria. Next base: position 387,734,457 of record CM046882.1, read on the forward strand.
TCTCGTGGCTCTAGACTCGATAGTGCGTTTTGATTTAGTGATCGATGGCTGGAGAGGAGTGCCACCGATTCAATATCAGTCTATTCGGAGTGAATAAACCAATAGATAACCTGTTGAACTCCGTGTGATTAAAACAAATACCTTTTGAGAGATATTTGAGTTAGCTGGGGAGGGTTGTGCATTGCATCATTGGGTCTATGATGGCTTTCTTCAATATCGAGAATCATTAACTAATGATCTCAATAGCATATGTATTGACCCGGTTTCTGCCTAAAGTTGTAATGAGGGCTTCTTTCTTTACACCCTTTATCTTTAAATTTCTTTTTATTCTTCAACCCCTTCAATGCTTACCAATACGTCATCACTAGCACCTTGTTGTGATTGTTCCAGTGCTAGCTTAAGTACTTGGTCGGCATTCAGCTACGTTCACATTCATTCTCCATCTTTCCTAGGACTTCTAGTTCTATCTAGGGAGTTGTCCTTGGGAAGATTCCATCGGTTCTGATGAATCATTGGACTAATACCTATACCTACCACCCTTTTGTCACCACATCCGTCATGAGTTAAGTGTGTTTTGGGTTGATATAGTCACCATGAAAAATCCTTGAAAATCACTTAAAGCACTTGTGATATTAAAATCAAAGATTTTGTGCCTTAATTGTTTTGATCATTAAACACGCTCCCCCTTAACTTGTGCATTACACATGTTAAGTTGGTTTATCTTTTAAGCCTTTTTTTTCATTGTTTTAGCCAAATATCATTAAGTCTCCTTAATCCCATTTTCTCCCCTTTCCAAAATGTTAACCATCAATATTTTGGATATTAATGGATTAACCGGTCTTTGGGTAATAAAATGAAATTAGATGTTGGCCAAAGAACATATTAATGCTCCCCCTAAAATTAATGAGGGTAAGTTGTAGTGCTTGAGTATGATTTGTTTGAAAGATTTAGAATCTCGAGAGAAATTCTTGAAAAATATCATACTTTTACACTACAACAAGCCACAAAAGCTGATAAAGCAAAAAGATAACATATTCACAATTATAGACATATGGAGTTGACCTGATAGAAGACGAACCAAAATTAATTGGTTCGTTCTGTGAACCGATGGTGAGCTCCATATGGTCATCCACCGACGAATCGTTCTATACTTCGTAGCAACCGGCGCTTCCTTAGAACTTCCTCAATCTTCTTGATTGCGTATGAGGATCCCTTTCTGCACTGGGTTGTCCAAGTGTATGTGACTGCCGGAAGAGGTAAGTTGGCATTGAGAACCGACGGATCATCTCGAACATTCTTTAGCGTTCCATCACTGAATTTGTGCAGTTCTGAGAATCGCATATATTGCATGACGCCAGTCTCATTCGGATAAAAAATTCCTGCTTCCGGCTTGGTAGTCCCCATGTAAACCTTCTTGTTCTTATGGAAATTACTGAGTGGAGTCGTATGGGGACGTTCCAGGTTTAGCTTCTTCTGATAGCTTTCTACTCCAAGTTGAAAGTCTTCCACCCGGTTATGAATGACTATTTTCCTGGCATATTGACGAAAGTTTGAACTCAAGGCTATGGAAATGTCAGGTGAAAGATGGTCAACTTTTTCTTGAGCCAATAGCAACAAAAGATCTTCGATGTCTTCAAGTTGAAGGTACTGGAGATCACTTTCGTCAATGCCGTATTCTTTCTCATCAGTACGTTTGAACATGATTACATTTAAGTAATCATAACCGAAGATGGTCTGAGTGGTTGCTCCTTGGATGCTTTTGATTCTGTGAGCTGAGACAATGGAAGCACCTCTCTTAGGACGATGGAAGTGATTGTAAGCTAACTTCTTCTTTTTATTCCAGTGAGATATGCCAAGTGAAGCATAGGTATCATAAAACTTGAGCGGCTTCTTTCTCCATATTGACTCAGGCACTTTATCCTCTATCCATGGAACATTCTCCAAGTTGACAGCCTTGAGCATTGTTAGTGACGTGGCATATTTCTTTGCTCCATTTTCAAGGTATTCAAGATCGTGTGAGAAAAAATGTTCTAATGGGATAGTAGCAGAACCGGTGATGACCGTTGGTGTAAGAGGTCGTAACACGGGAGTCTGAATTCCTGTAGTTGTCGCTCTCATTGCTTTTGTAAGCTCATTCAGGTGATATTCTGCTTCATTATGGCTGATCTTTAACGTGTCAAAGAAGACCACATTTGCAGCTGCCATTTTGATCAGATCCGGGGTCATCGTCGGTTTCCCATGAGAATACCTTAGAAAAGCCGAGAAGTCGATAGGGTTGTTGAGGAATTGAGTCATCTCCATTTCAGTTGCAGTGTCAAATGGATGCTGTGGTGCTGCGTTTGTTAGCCAAAGTTGCTCTTGTACAGTATCATCAATGATAAGGGATTCAGCAAATGTCGGTTCTGGAACATTTAAATCTTCAACTTCCATGTCATCATCATGTTGAACTGTAGATGATGTTGAAGGTTGAGTTTGCATCACCGGTATATCATCGTGAGGTTCTTCTTCAAGCATTGTCTCTGTCGGTTCTTCTGTTTGCATATATTCTACAAATTCGATGTGAGAATCAGTAGTCAATTCTGGTGCAGTAGATATACCTGTAGCAACCTGCTGAGTTTCTGATACTATTGACTCCAGTGTCTTTTCTGTGGTGTCAGCAACCTTTTCTGCAGTGTCCTCTAGACCTTTCTCGGTGGTCGTATCATTGTCATCCTTGTTTGTCTCTTCGGCATTTGTACCGGTGTCGTCATTCTTATCACCCTTGTTGACTTCATTACCCTTTTCATTATCATCATCGTCATCCTGATCATCATCTGTATCCTCGTCCTCGTCCTTATCTTCATCTCCATTCTTATCCTTTCCTTGTTCATCCTCTTCTTCCTCCTCATCTCCTTCCTTATCCTTATCCTCATTACCATCATCCTCTTCACCGTTTTCCTCGTCATCTTCCTCTTCTAACTCATTATCATCATCAGACTCAGAGTCGGTAGTGTCTGCAGGATTCTCTTCATCAATTGCTTTGTTGAGATATTGCAGAACTTTGTGTTTGTATCTTGATTTATGAGCTCCCAAATCTAGCAGACGTGTCTGTAGCAATGTCATTAATTGAAGAGTAGATAAACCATTACCGACAAGATGTGGTAGTTGTTGATCAACATAAGACTTGACTTCGCGTCGAATGATCGCGGTCATCTGCTCGTCGATTGACCCGAGAAAAGCAGTATTTTCTTTATCCCGAGTTTTCTTCTCTTTAAGAAATGATTTATGTTGTTCTTTAAGCTTTGACACTCTGTCTATTAGTTTTTGAAGAGTAGGCTCATCAGGTTGCGGTTCCTTGGGAGGAGTGGCAAGCCTTTCAGTCAACGTAGCTATTTGTGTAACTTGAGCCTCTAGTTGTTGTTGAAGAGACTGGATCAACGGATCATTGACTGTGAGGAAAGGATTTGATGTGGATGATGCTGGTGGTTCTGTTGGTGGAGGTGTAACCATAACCGTTAAGGTGGTCGTAGATGATACTGGTGGTACCGGGATAGGTGTTGATGTAGATACAGTGGTTAGGACGGTGGTTGATACACGTTGTTCAGCTGTGGATGACGGTGTAGATTTCGTGGCGATGGTGGTGGTTGATACTGGTTGCTCAACAATTGCGGGTGTGATGGTGGTGGTTGTGACCTCACTGATGACTGGGGTTGATAGTAGTGAAGTGGTGGTCGATGTAATAGTGGTTATAGGGACATCCACCATTTGTTCATTTGTTGACGGATCAGTGTTGGTGACCTCAACACCCTCCCCTTCTAAATTGAGATATTTCAAAACATCATCAGAGTTTGAAGTAGACTTACTTTGAAGTTGCGTGTCTAGTATGAAAGTTGCATGAGCATCTTCATTTAGTACCATGTGAGTCGGTTCTGGCAGAGATGTGGTGATATTGGCATCTCGATACATCATACTTGTATCAGTGTCAGCACTGCTCTCACGTTCTTCACTTGGTTCCCGACTTTCAAGATGAAAGTTAGCAGCATCTTCATACGCATCTTCATAAGTATCTTCCTCGTTGAAAAATTCCGTATCACCATCAGGATTACCAAAATCTGCTAAGTCTTCAAATACCCTTGAGCCTGATCCGCCAAAGGCTTCCTGTCGGCTTTGTTGAAGAATAATACGAAGTCTTTTGGCTTTAGAAATTTGTTGTTGAGCAGGTTCATTTGGAGAAACACTTGCCTCTTTGCCTTTAGCTTTCCTTACTTTCTTAGGCCTGCGGAGTGGTACTTCTTCCTGTTCTTCTTCAGTTTGGATCAGCTCATCTTCATCATCTTCATCAACAATTTGCATTTTTCCTGGGCCTTTATCTTTAGAAGCAGCTGATTGACGCTTTGAAACTCGTTTCTTGCGTTTACCTTTTTGCTTCTCTGAGGGATGTAAATTTGCACGCTTAAACTGTGCGTCAATATCATTAAGCATCTCTTTGTATTTATCACTCTCCTTGATTCCATCATTAAGCATTGTGTCGGGTACTAGTGCAGGGAGTAATGCATACTTTGTGGAATTAGTGTCTGCATTCATTGAGAGAATCACATAATCATCATCTTTGGTGTGATAGAAGAAATTCCCGCGCGTGTCGATGGTTAGGTCATTCTTCATAAAATGGTGGATAATGAGCTTGGTGAATCTCAGGAATGGAAGATGCACGGATTTCTTCTTCGTTCCAGTGAACTGATAACAAAATTCTTGCCAGATAAGAAGTGCATAGTCGACTTTGGATGCAGTATACAATCCCCAAAATAAGTGAGCCTATGGTGGTCTCATTGCATCGGTGCCCCTAGTTTTTCCAGTAAGACACTTGACGATGATGGTGATAAGTGCTTTCCAGGGTTGCCCTATGTGTGAGGTGTTAAATTGTGATAGGTTGTTGATTTCACCCTCATAATTCATGGCACGAATGACTCGAAGCATTTCATCATTACTTGGGTTAGCCATAAATTGTTCTCCTTGTGCCAACCTAGGAAGTTTAAACAATTTCCGAAAAATGCTCAAGTTGAGTACCCTTGGTGTTTTGTTCAGTTCGAAAGAGATAGTCTTTTTGGAGAAAGATGTAGTGTTCCAGAATTCATTCATGTAGACTTCGGGAACAGATGCAGTACGTCTGAGTGTGTCTCTGATGGGTGATATGTCTAGGATATCCGTGGCTATTTTGAAAGCTGGTAAAGCCGGATCAAAATCATCTTGTAATCGAGAGTTGTTCTCAGCATATGGAAACCTATTACTGAGCGAGACAAGTTCAAGATCACGAAGTCGTTGTTGTTCCTCAGTGATTGACATTTTCCTGCTTTGATGACATAATCACAAATGATATACACGATATATGTAGATGTCTTAAGTCTATGCCAAGTTGAAACATAGGGAAAAAGTCATTACAATTATTACCACAACATTCATACATTCATCAGATGAACAAGGTCCTTACATTAGCAATACACTTAGGATAAAGACATAACTGCCAAAGACATTTTTATTCTAAAGAGGTACTGACCTAGCATTAGTTTTTAAAATATTTGGATTTCTTGGTGGTCATGACCAAAACCTCAGTAGGTTTAGGTTTGAGTTCTACTAACACCTCAGTAGGTCTTGGTTTAAATTCAACCAAAACTTCAATGGGTTTTGGTTTAGCTTCAACCACTACGTAAGGAATTGTAGGATTATCCTCAACCCAAACAATAGTGGGCTTGAACAAAGATGAAGCTTTGTCTTCCATGGCCTGGAAACAAAACACAAGACATTGACTAAGTAATTTTGTATCTCTTTTGTTTACATAGGAATCAACTTATTAAATAAGATGAACTTCTGTAATAAGAAACCGTTCAAGTATTCTTATGAGATAAAAATTAACTTGTTTCAATAACACTTGGTTTCGTTTAAGTGGCCCTAACGAACTTAAACCTAAGGAGGAAATAGTGCAAGCTAGGCCGAACTCATTAGATATTCTAAGGCAAGTGCATAAACATAAGAATCCTAATTCCATCGCAATGTAGCAAACCATCGGAATCCTAACCAAACCATCGCAATGAATCAAGCATCGAAATCCTAACCAAACCATCGCAATGAATCAAGCATCGGAATCCTAATGTAGTAACATCCTATCGCAATATTGATATCCATCGCAATAAATGAAAATTCATCGCAATATTATCCATCGCAATACCAAGTGCGAGGCCATCGCAATGACACATCGGAATGCGCCATCGCAACACGCCATCGCAATGAGCCATCGTAATGGCCATCGCAATGAGCCATCGCAACGAGCCATCGGAATGACCCATCGCAACGACCCATCGCAATGAACCATCGCAATGACACATCGCAATGAGCCATCGCAATGAGCCATCGAAATGACTCATCGCAATAGCCCATCGCAATGAGTCATCGGAATGACTCATCGCAATGACAGGCATCGCAATGATGGTATCGAAATGTACATCGAAATCCGTGACAGGGATTCGATCTCAAATGTTGACTTCTCGATCTGGAACTTAGGCAATGTTTTAAGAGATTCTGGGCAAAACCAATGAGTATCTATGCATCCTTAACAAATCCCACCACTTAAATACCATATTCATAGCAAAAAACATGAAACCCTAAATCTTGGATATGATCTATCGTTACTGTTTAGATGTGTAGATATGAAACGGATTAAATGATAGCAACTAAAACAAGATAGAATACCTAGATATTATGCAGCAAGAGATAAGTCACAAATCAAAGATTGATTGAAGCTCGAGGTCGCAATGATGGCGGAAAGGACTGTGTTTTGTGTGTTTCCAGTGAAGACGGGGAAAGAGGGGGGGTGTGGTTTTGACTTGGTCAAATTTGATCAAACACCCACCACTTTGCAAAAAAATGCAATAATGGTCCCCCTGATTTAGAATGTAAGTCAAAGTTAAAATAATTAACTTAACAAAAATAAACCCGCTCACAAACATGACCACAAAACCTTAACGCCAAAATTTTAATGACCTATGCATGAGATTCTATATCGCACAAGGCACACATAGCATAACAGATGATGAAGAATAGCTAATATTTTCTTGACAATCCTTTTTAACGACCAAATTTGTTTCCACGAAGAATTAATATTTGCTCCCCCTTAATCCCTGACCCGTTTTCTCTTTAAAGAGCAGTAGTCAAAGATATTAAGGACACAATTATTAATGAGGACATTTGCCGGTTAAGTGATTTAAAAGAACGATTCTGGTGGTAATAAGATTTCTCTTATTTTTACAAAATAAGTGCACTGAAACGTACACAAATTTGTGTTAGACCAAGTTATAAAGTAAACTTAGTCCCTTACAAGGTTGTAAAGTAAACCTTGCCCGAGAAAATTAATTCCCGTTGTGAGCCAACGTTTTCAAAAGAAATACTTGACTTTAACGCGAAAAACGGGTTGCAGTCAGAAATAACTACAAGCCATAATGGGCATGTTTTAAAACTTGTACAACTTTTATACGGACTCTATTTATGGCGCCGTGTCAATATTAATCGACATTTCTAAATCCGTAAATATTACCGTACTAAAAGACATGCCCGATTTGAAAATAAAAATAACACTATTTTTGGATTTTCTTGATTTTATATTTTTTATGGATTTTCTATGTTTTATATTTTTTATGGATTTTCTATGTTTTCTATTTTTGTATTTTGCTTTTGATGGTTTAAGTATGTACGATAATATACAAGATCACGATCAAAGGATACTCGAGAATAGTTTACCAGTACTATTCTTCAGATTCTTCTGCCAACTCCTTAAGTGTCGCTGGTGAAAATGATTTCATGCCTAGCTTTTCGATCAAAAACTCGACGCGTCCTCGATCTAAGGCCTTTGTGAATATATCTGCCAGCTGATACTCAATGTTGACGAAGTATAGTTCGATCACTCCATTTTCCACTTGCTCCTTGATGAAGTGGTAGCGGATGTCAATGTGGTTTGCTCGAGAGTGTTGAACGTAGTTGCAGCATAGAGCGATTGCACTTTTGTTATCACAGTACATCGGGATTTTTTTGAATCCAAGACCGTAGTCAGTCAATTGTGACCTCATCCAAAGAACCTGAGCACAACAACCGGACATAGCAATGTATTCAGCCTCAGTACTTGATATCACAGCGCTTTTCTGCCTTTTTGATGCCCAACTAACAAGTCTATCTCCAAGAAGTTGCACACTGCCAGAAGTGATACGTCTGGTATCTTGACACCCGGCATAATCTGCATCTGCATATGAAATTAGTGCAATAGAGGAATCCTTCGGATACCACAGACCACGATGAAGTGTTCCTTTTAGATACCGAAAGATCCTTTTCACAACATGTAAGTGCTTTTCGGTAGGCCGAGCCTGATACCGGGCACACATGCCTATAGCAAATTGCAAATCAGGCCTGCTAGCAGTCAGATAGAGAAGGTTGCCGATCATTCCACGGTAAAGTTTAGGATCGACAGCTATCCCTTCCTTATCTTCATCTAACTTGGATCTCTCCACCATTGAAGTATCCACGGGGTCATAGTTTTCAAAGTGATATTTCTTTAAGGATTCAAGAGAAAATTTGGATTGATTAATAAAGATGCCTCTGGGATTCTGAGAAATTTGCAACCCTAAGAAAAATGAAATTTTTCCCATCATCGACATCTTAAAGCGTGTGGACATAATTTCCTCAAAACGGTCAGACAAACGTTGATTAGTAGCAGCAAATATTATATCATCAAAATAAATTTGTACCAGTATCATGTCGTTGTCCTCCTTGAGAATGAAAAATGTGGGGTCCACTTTGCCTTTGGAGAAGCCTTTGGAGATGAGATACGACGATAAGAGATCGTACCACGCGCGTGGAGCTTGTTTCAACCCGTAAAGAGCCTTCTTGAGCTTGTACACGTGATTAGGATACTCTGAATTGACGAATCCATTCGGCTGGCTTACATAGACATCTTCCCTTAATTCACCATTGAGAAATGCCGTCTTAACATCCATTTGGTAGACGATCATATTCATGTGAGCAGCATAAGCAAGGAATAGTCTAATTGCCTCAAATCGTGTAACAGGAGCAAAGGATTCTTCAAAATCGATACCCAAAGCTTGTTTGTAACCTCTAGCAACCAATCTAGCTTTGTTTTTCAGCACACTTCCTAACTCATCAAGCTTAACCTTGTATACCCACAACAATGTCAAGATTTCAACGTTGCTGGGTAACGGAACTAACTACCACACTTCAAGACGTTGGAATTCATTAAGTTCCTCTTGCATGGCTTCAATCCATGATGATTTGGTCATGGCTTGTTGCCAGTTTTTAAGTTCAGTGTCTGAAAGAAATGCATCAAAATAGCAATATAATGCATGTTCTTGGAGTTGATGGCGTGTTAAGACTGGTCGATCGATGTCACCAATAATATTGCGGATTGGGTGATCCTTTGTCCATTTAGTGTTGTGAATTTCAATCCGTGGTGGTCGAGAGTGAACGATTACAGGAGCTTCCTCTGAGGTAGACGCACCGGTAGGGTCTTCAGGTATATGTGAACCAAAGAAGGGAAGCTCTTGTAAGTGAGCATATTCCAGATCGTGATCATATAGATCCTCTTCAACATCATTAGGAACGAGTGGGGGTGATGATTCAGGTGTTGTTTGAGAATTGGTGGGGGATGGTACATCTTGTTCAAGAGTAAGAGTAGATGCCTCGGATAGATTTCCATTATCTTGAGCAACAACTACGGGAATCGGAGCTACTGCTACGGGTGCTGGAGAATCATTACTCTGTGGATCAAAGAATTCACCAAACATAGGTTGAAATAACTTATCCCACTCGGACCTTGTTGGTGGTATGAATGATGGAGAAGTAGGGTTGTTGGAAGTTAAGCCGGAACTGATTGTACCGGTTCCCATCTCGTGTAATGCGGGTTCAGAGCTGTGTTGCTCAGAAGCCATCGCTGCCAGCTCATCAAAATCAACATCCAAAGTTTCTACAATCTTTCCAAGACGACGGTTATAAATCCGGTAAGCTTTCTTTGCAGGTGAGTAACCAATGAAAATTCCAATATCAGCCTTCGGTTGAAGTTTTCCCAGATTCTCACTATTTGTATTTGGATAGAAAAGTGCACCAAACACATGAAGATATGAAATATCGGGTTTGTGTCCATGAAGTAGCTCATATGGAGTTTTACCATGACGTTTGTGAATGATGGAGCGGTTTTGGGTATAACATGCAGTTGCCACTGTTTCGGCCCATAAGAATAAAGGAGCATTCGCATAAATCAACATAGTTCGAGCAACTTCCATAAGTGTACGGTTACGTCTTTCAACGACACCATTTTGTTGTGGAGTGCGAGCCACATATGTTTCATGAGAGATACCAATCTTTTCATAATAATTTCGAAGAGTCTGATTACGACGTACTTGGATCATCTTTAAGAAAGTAATGATATACTCTGGTGCTTGATCCTTGGATGCTAAAAACTTTACCCATGTAAACCTTGAGAAATCATCCACTATAACGAGGATGTATTTTCTACCACTCACACTAGCTGTACGTATTGGCCCGCAAAGATCCATGTGCAAAAGATACAGTGGTTCTTGGTTGGTGTCTTCTGCTTTAGGTTTGTAAGATTTCTTGGTGCTTTTCCCCAATGAACACGCGAAACATAAATGATCCTTGTCGAACTTAAGTTTTGGAAGACCACGAACAAGTTCGTTTCTAGCCAAATGATTAATAGCATAAAAGTTAAGATGAGATAACCGTCGATTCCACAACCATGAGTTGGTCTTAGATGCTTTGGAGAGTAGGCAAACAGGAGAAGCGACCATCATATTTTGAATAGACAAAGTATAGAGGTTATTCCCTCGAGAACCCTTTAACAAATCATTTCCTGCAAGATCGCGAATGAAGTAAGTATGTTGTCGAAAGGCCACTTCAAGGTTTGAATCGCAAAATTGTCCTACTGAGAATAGATTGTGACCAAGTCCCTCCACATAATAAACCCTTGAAATCGTGACATTCCCAATTTGGTATTCACCATAACCCATAATCTTTGCAATATGGTCGTTGCCGAATTTAACCGTTCCTAGAAACTTGCTGACGAAATTTCTGAGCATCGAGCGGTCTCCAGTCATATGTTTGGAGCACCCCGAGTCCAGATACCAAAGAATAATTTGGACGACCTGAAAATATTACCAAACACAGACGATGTATCGGATTCTAATTGTTCTTCTGAGTTAGCAGGTACAGATACAATTATCTTAGATTTGCTATCAGATGAAACTTTAGGTTTCCAGATTTTCTTACTAGTGGTTGGCTTAGATTCTAGTTGTCTAGTATTCTGAGGAACTTTTTGACTGGGGACATTACCACTGGTAGGCACAATAGTGGGGGCAGACCTAGTTAAAGGGCGCCTTTTCCATTTCTTAGTGCTACTGTTCCTATTTAAAGGACGCTTAGACCTAACTTCCGTGGATGTGATCCTAGTTAAAGGGCACTTAGTTCCATTTGCAGTAAAGGTCCTACTAGTGGGTTTCCATTGCCACCCAACTTGGGTAAATTTCTTCCCTGTTGGAATCCATTCAAGATTGTTCTTAATAGCATACATTTCATTCACGTGATCAACAAGGCATAAATCATGACGCTGAGAAAACATGCATTCATTACAATTCCAAGGTTTCGCATTAGAATTCACATTTTGCTTAGGTTTCCACTCATAAAGAGGACCTTTTGTCTTAGCTACATGATTTTTTTTATTTAAAACTGAAATAACATTCCAAGGGTGCACTTCTACTTTCTTCTTCTCAGTCCTATTAGTGGAAGGCTTGATCCTATCTTTCTTGTCTTGAGATCCTTTAGCCTTAGTGGACACAGTTACTTCTGTAGAAGCCAAGGGAACATTAGTTACAGATTTTGACTTAGCCTTGATGGGTGTGTTTAAAACGGGCTTAGCTCCTGGGGTCTTGTTAAATGGTGTAATGGCAATGGTGGTTTGTTGTTTGGATGGTACAGATATCAGTTGCCCAATGTACTCTAAGTTTGCTAAACAATCCTGAACGCGATCCACATATAATAAAAGCTCATATACACTATGACTTGTTGGATCACGTTCACGCATTTCATCAACAATCTCTCTAGCTAGATCAGCATGTTCTAAGGCATTTTTCATATATGTGGCAAACTTAGTGGGACTTTTCTTAAATTTTGGATCCCGATATAGCACACGTGGGTTGGGTTTGGGAGCACTAGAGGTCGAGGCAGAGACAGTAGCTGGATTATCAACACTTTCTCGTCCTTTGAGTTGAAGTGTCTCCTTTAATTCTTCTAGAACCATGTTTTTGTCTATGAGCTGAATTTTTAGGTCAGAGGTTTCCTCACATTTCTTGTTCAGTTTGTCAATTAAAGACTTTTGCTCTGTCGCATTAAACGCGAGGTGTTCTTCTATTGAACCAGAAATTTGTGAGTCTCCCTGCCTTACTTGTTCACGCTCTTCTAGTATAGAATTAATTCTATTTTCTAGGACATGATTCTTAGTCTCTACAGCCTCTAGTTCTGTTTTTGTTTCTAGTAATTATCTCTTAATTCTCGTCATCTCTTCTTCTAAAGTCTGAACCATCTGAATCATCTTGTCACTTGTCTCAACGGAGTTTCCACCATCATTTAGTTTTGAAAGAGTTTCATTTTTAGATTGATTCTCAATTTCAAGAGATATAGAATGTTGTTGAAGCTCATTAAATCTTTTTGAGAGTGTATTATACGAATCTTGAAGCTTTAAAAATTTAGCGTTGGATTCATGACAAGAATGATTTTCTACAGTATTCACATGTTCAATAGTATTCACAGATTCATGCACATCATCACAAATATTCACAGTAGATGAAATTTCATGAGTATATTTAACAGTAACAACTTGTATCACTTCGAGAGACACCATATGTTCTAAAAAGCGGTCATATTCTGATAAAATCTTTTCCTTTTCAATTAAGTGTTGTTCATAAGCATCATCCATTTTATTGAAAACTTTTTTAACTTTACCAATTTCAAAACTTAAATTACACGCTAGATCATAGACTCCTTGTTTAATATGGTCCACAAACGGAACGATCTCTTTCTCAAACATCGTTTTCATGTGTTCGAACGCCCATTCTCCAGCGGTTTGAGCCGTTGAAGTCGTACATTCCAAAATGACCTTGTCAAAATCGGTAAGGTATTGCCCAATCTCTTCCAAGCTGAGCTTTACCGTACTAACCGGGGGAAGATTCTTAGGAATTTCCTTTGGTTTGTCCGAGTTGACAAGTGTAGGAATTATACTAAGGCATTCTCTAGTCGGCATGAAAGTGGATGTTTGGAGAGTTCTCTTTTTCATATTAAAACGAATTCAAAGATCTATTGTGGCATTTTTTGTATTCATTGAAGCATAATCATATTCAGGATATGTAGAAAGTAATTTTAACTGCTTTTCATCATATGGTGTCATACTCTCAGAATCATTAGAGAACACAATCGGATCTAATACCAATCCTAACTTTGTTGCATCATAAAGTCGTGGGTTGTGGTTAAGTGCTTGCTTTGCATAACCCGGGTTAGGTGGTAAGTCTATGAGACGCGATAGGTTGAACTCTTTAAATGATGCATGAAACAAGTGTACTAGATGTAAAGTAGCATATTGTTTTAAAAGCTTAAGTTCTGTTTCTTTTATTCTTTCAGACGTCTTAATTTCCATTTCAAGCTGTTTGGACTCAAGAATTTCAAAATCCGTTTGAAGTTGTTGAAAATTAGTAACGACTGACTCTTTTTCTTTAAGCTCATTCGAAAGATTTGCTCTTAAACTTTCAATTTCTAGCAGATTGTCCATTTGAACTTTCCTAAACCTATCAAATTCAGGATTGGTTAAGGTAGTGGACACAGGAGTCATTTCCAAGGTTTTAACCTTGTCCTTATGCAAAGCAAGCTCGGCAGATAAAGTCTGATTAGCATTAAGGGTTTCAAGGACCGCATTATTCATTTGGCTAAGCAAAGATGCAGTGACCATAACCAAATCAGGTTGATCAGACGAATTGATAGTCGTAAGAGCTCCCGGTTGTGGTTCACTCAAAGTCTGAGGACTTGCAATGTTATTGCTATCATTGTTTGTCTCGTCGATTGAGTTACTAACCACCGGAGGCTGTTCCGAATACGCAGACATTTGCTCAACTTGATAAGGTACAATACTAGTATCTGTAGCAGTATTTGGTACCTCAGAAATGGTATCAGCTCCATAGAGTGAAAGGTTTGCCATAAGAGCTGCTTTGGCGGTGTTAAGATCATCACAATCAGAGTCATATGCATCCAAATCATCACATTGATATGCAACATTGTTGGTGATGACTGTTGTGAGACCATCAGTTTCCGCTACTCCCGGATCTGCAAGGAATGCCAATTCTTCTTCATCAAGCTCACGACCTTGGGCTTGAGCATTCACCAGGTAAATCTTCTCCTTAAACCATGTGTCGTCCCTTCTCCACTTAGGCTGCTTGCATTCTCGGGTCATGTGCCCTTCCCCTTTGCAGTTGTAGCAAATAACCACCTTTATTTTACCAGTGTTGTTAGCCCTTGTAGCAGTAGTAGTGGATGAACGTGCACCAGCAGTAGACGAATTTGATCTCCCTTGAAGTGGTTGCACCATGACCCTTCCGTCCTGAATTGTTGCCTGTTGTCGAGAGTTAGACGAGTTCCTTAACTGATTGTTAGTTGTTGCTGAACCTCGGTAACCTCTTTTGTTCAAAGTTTGACTTAAATATGCAGACATCAGAGCAAGGATTTCAGTAGGGCTATCTCCTTGTCTAAATTCAGGGACAGGGATGTCATCTTCACAGTAGAATGCTGATGCTGGTTGAGCAACAAACTGATTGGTTGGAGCACTTACTTGATGTGAGTAATGAGGTTGAGGAGCCTCAAGTTGTGGATAGGTACTAGCAAGGTTGGTGGGAGGTTGATATGGTGAATACTTGTGTGAAGCATAAGGTGATGGGTGTGAATCTCCTTGTGATGATGATGTTGCTGGTTGGTGATAAGATGTTGGCGGCGGTGGCAGAATCGAGTACTGTGGAAATCTTGGTGTTTGATACACAGGTTGATATGAAGATTTGTGTCCTAAAGCAAGCTGAGAGTTGTGGTATGACAGTGTAGGATGGTTTGCCAATAATGCCATTGGTTCATGATAAGGTCCTTGAGAAATTCGGTTTTGGATCACATGCTTCTCATGTTGTTGTAAGAAAGCATAGAGTTGATCTAAATTGGACTTGTGTAGATCACGAATCATTTTGACATCAGTCACATATTGACTCCATTCAGGGGGTAGTGTGTTCAAAAACTTGGTGTTTAACTGAAACTATTCAATCCTTAGATTATAGACATTCATGTCATTCATCAAAGTGGTAAAACGCCAATAAAAATCATGAAGTGTCTCCCCTGGAAGGTATGTGAACCTATCAAACAAATCATACAGTTGACACTCTCGTTCTTGCTTTGTGAGAGATGTCCCTTATAGCAAAACCGCAAGTCGATCCCAAAGATTCTTTGCTACTGTATGTTCACTCACCATTCGAAAGATATCGGGTGGAAGGGCTTGAAGAATTGTCTGAACAACCCTTTCATCGGCATTTGCAATGATTTTATTGGCATCGGTTAACTCATGATACTCCCTTGGTCTTGTCACTTTGTTGACGGTAACCTCTCCCCAATCTAATGGTCCTTTATCAATTGATTGAAGCATAAGTCGACCATTTTGTTTGCCCATGATATATGTTCTCATACGGCCTTGCCATGCTTCAAATAGATCTTTGATGAGCAAAGGCTGGCGAGTATCGGTACCCGAAAAGATCGATATATCGGTGAGTGAAGTCATAGTTGGCATAAATGAATGTGAATTCATTTTGTGATCCCTTGAAAAAAGATTATCAAAGATGATCGAACAATGAAATAAGGTTATGAGTTTTTTGTGTTGTTAACTAAAAGATATTGTTATCTTGTTGTAGTGTTTGCTTTTGAACTTTTCCAAATTACCAAATTAAATGCCAAATAGAAGAAAATCCACTAAGTATCTAAAAACAAGTTCTGTCGAAATGTTCCTTCTGTCGGAATACCCAGATCGGAAAATCTTACTATCGGAATGCTTAGATCGTAATGCAAAGCTATCGAAATGATTCAGATCGCAAAGTGCTTGTCGGAATGATTCAGATCGTAATGCTCAGATCGCAATGTAACCTTGTCGGAATGATGATGGTATCGGAATGCCTAGATCGCAATGCAAAGTTGTCGAAATGCTCAGATCGCAAAGTCTATCGGAATGCTCAGATCGCAAAGCCTATCGGAATGATTCAGATCGGAATGCTCAGATCGCAAAGTAGCTGACAAAATTTAAGCAGAGTAACGACTTAAAAACCTTCCTTATACCCGTCGGAATCCTAGATCGCAAAGTACGATCGGAATGTCCAGATCGGAATAAGTAATGTAATCCAACTATCGCAATGTAGAACCAAACCCTTTCCGATGGTAATGGTTATTGCGATGGAAGCCCACTTTTCACTTGTACTTTCCGATGGAGATTTCTGCTTGAATTTCGGAATGAAGAACACAAGACTTTTTTTGCACTTTTGATCCAAGAAAGATGATGTTTTAACGAAAACCAAGATACCAAGAACACTTTTAAACACGAATTCCTATGTTACACTACTTTAAACTACGATCAAACACAAAAAAATTCGAAGATTTCGGCAAAAAACAAACCAACACTCTACGATATGTTTAGAAAACAATACGCAACACAAAAACAAACCTATATCTCATCCCATGCTCTTGATACCAATTGTAGAACAATGATAATCTTTGTGAAACAAGGGGGTTGATGTTTTTCTAGAGAGAGAAAGTTAGAGAGAGAAGTGAAAGAAACTTGTATATTGAAATGAAAGAAATAAACAACCAACACCTCTTTCCATGGTGGAAAGAGGTTTAAATACACCAAGTCCTTAATGGACTTGGGCTTCCGGCCCATGAACATGCTCATGGGTCGGGCTATTTAATAAATGAAACTAAATATAACTACGAGCCTATAACTACATTGTTGGAGTGACCGAGACTTTCTAAATGCATAAAACGTATTTCCAACAGTTTAGCGGAAACCATTTGAATAAAACCCGTTTTTAGTTCAAAATTAATTGCTCCAATATCGGGCACCACAATCGCGTCATCATTTCCTTCAACGTGAGATTGTAAAATCTCAATCATTGGTCGATTATCCGTTGCCATCGTGTTGTTAAAATCTCGATTCTCGGGATCGGCTTGATTGACGGTCTTTTTGTTCTTCTTCTTCTTATTTGAAGAATTAGAAGTATTTGGTACACCACTCGGTATGTGTGTACGCGCGCGAGTGCGCATACAACTAAACTAGAGGAATGAGGTAGGAGACCTCGGTCGACTTTGAGAGGAAAGGGATTATCCCTCTCGAGGTTCAATATCAAAAAGCTACAAAAAAATATACGTAATACTACTTGAGTTGGCAAACCAATAATCGATCGTCCCTCTCAATATACGCACAAGCAAGCGGGGAAACGAGTCGACACAAAGCACTTAAAGACCTTTCTCCTTAGATGGTCTTTTATAGCGCGTCGCCTTATACCCACCTTATAGTTTGTATAAATCGAGTTCAAACTTTTTACTAGTATTTATCTATTTTTCCCTTTTTTGTTTCGTTTTGGATTTGAATACAATAGCTAGGTGATGAAATCCCAACTAAGGTCTTATTTGGAAGTAGGTAAATTGATTGTTCTACGTAATACAATATAGTAAAAGAAAAATCTTTTTGTATTTTTTAAGAAAAATATATATTCACAATAAAAAGCAAAAGAAACCGAAATAAGAAAAATAACTATAATACGTAATCTTTTTGGTGTAATACTTTAGGAAAAGTACTACTTTTAGATTTTTAAATTTTTTTGGTGCAAATCTTAGGAAAGAGTTTGCTTTTGATGATTTTTTATATTTTGTATTTTTAAGTTTTGGATTTTTTTTTATGTTTTTGAATTTTTTAACAAGAAAAGTAACGTTCAAAAATGAAAGGATCCCAAAATCCAAAACTTCTCACGAAAAATCGTCAATTGTAACGAGTGAAGCGGCAGTGGCGCCAATTTAATGTAAGGATTTTGCAATTCTTTTTAAAATCTATTTTTCGTTCCTCGACCCACTCGAATTGATATCTAATTTATACGTGGAATAATTGTTCTTGGTAAAAAGTACTTGATTGGTATTTAAAAACTAAAAACTATTTTATTAAAAACTATTAAATCTTGTTAAAAAGAAATTATTTAATTAAAAATACTTTTTCACTACTAAAAAAAATTCTAATTAAACTATTTAAAAATTATAACTAATTTAGACTATTTAAAATAAAAATATTTAAACAAATTTAAAAACTATTTTTAATTTCTAAAAGTTATAAAATATTTTCATTTTTTTATTTTTTTATACTTCGAAACTATTTAAAAACTAGAAGTAAATTTAATTGAAATTATTAAAAATAAAAACTAGTATTATTAAATCTAATAAAACTGACAGCTAATTAGGAATACTATATTAAAATTAAAAGCTGTAATTAAAATCAAAAGAAGAACTAGACCAACTGGTAAACGCGTTTGGTTGTTATACTAAAGGTCACGGGTTCGAATCTCGTAAGTGACAATTTTTGTTTATTATATATATATATTTTTTGGAGCTGATAGAAATCAGCCTTGAACAATCAGATTAAATGAATCTGATGGCTTAATACAGATCAGCAACTCAACAAAATCAAATAAGCAAATAAACATAAACAGAAAATAAGCAGATAGACCTAAACAATCAGCAAAAATTACAATCCAATAATTGAGATTCAAACAATATAAAACCTAAACCCAAGCAATCAAATCTCAGATCAATATCATAACCAGCAGACTTATATAACTAACATATCATCAAAAATAACTATATCAGCTAAATATAACAAACTCAGCAATAATAATAAGCAGATAAGAAACAACAGACTATTATCAAATCCTTAGACAATATATTTAAACTACTAGCACTCAAATTCAGATTATTAACCAAGCCCTAGCAATCTAAAATATATATTAAAGCTAACTTTAAAATAATAATAAATCAGAGTAGCTAAAATCTAAAACTCAGACTTATCTCAACTAAACTTAATCATTTAACCATGATCAAACAAAGCAGATACAAATTCATAAACAAAACAGATTAACTAAAAGTTATAAATAAAAAGGAAATTAAACCTGATGACAAATCCTTTGAGAAGAAAGAAGGCGCTAAGCCTCCTTAATGAACCGAGTCAACACCTCCTTAACCAAACATCATCGAATCCACAAACCAGAAACACCTATTCGAACCAGATTTAATAAAAACTTCCAGTGGTGAAGTTTTTTATCCACTTTTAGTTTCTTTATTTAACACAAATTATTAACTAATTTGATTAAATAAATTTTATCATTATTATAACTAACAGCTAAAAGACTAATTTGCAATAATAATAAACTTTAACAGAAAAGTAAGAAGACACAATTTAAATGAAAATAAACTTTTATTAATATTAAAAAGAAATTACAAATACTGGAAAGGAAAAATTACAAATAACCTAAAAACTATTTTGCATAATAACTAGAAAATAAAAAATGGCACGAAATAAAAAATACAATGATGGGTGTTTTATAGGCAAACCCTAAAATTGTTGGTGAGAACTTGGTGAGAACGATTCACAATCTTGTCCGTTTAATCCTTCTTTTCTCATTCTCTTTCTTGATCTACGGTCAAAAATCGTCCATCCTCACATGGATCGCCAGCCTGAAAGGGTTTGTGTTTCTTGTGCTTCTTCAATGAGGACGTGGCCTTATTTGTTTGAATGATTGAGGGGAGTGATGTGTATCCTCCAATCAAAAGAAAGGAGGGTGCCACGTTTGATTGAGGACCACCATCTTCAAGCTCCGATTAAACAGGGAATTAATTTAAGGAGCGTGTATCTACACGCGCGCTTAATTAAAAAGCCCCAAAATTGATTTCAGGAACTAGGGTTATGAAGGTTAACTTGTTATTTGGTTGGGAGGTGAGAGAGAAAAGTGAGGGTAAAAATAGGTTGTATCGAAGGTGGGTTTGGTGTGTATGTGAGGATAAAACGTGTATGGTGAGTGAGGGTTTGACCAAGTTGTGAATAAAATAGCTTTTATCCGTCCCATGTTTTTTTTAACCCTAATTGGATCATGTAAACCCAAAACCGTTTATCACTTGTAGTAATGGGCGTATGATCCAAAAAAAATAACTCTCCATCCGTTTATTATATAGTAAATGGGCCTTTATTGGGCTTATGATCCCAAGGATGAATACATGAACTTCCTTATTAGTCTTTTGGGCCCAATACCAAAATGTGGGACCCACAAGGCTCAAATGTCATCATAAAGATTAAATCTGATAAAAACGAGCTTGAATTTGGCTTTGTTGATCTTTTCTTCAAAGTCGTGTCGATTTTGCCGGTTTTCGTGATCTTCGGTACACTTTTGGTTCTTTGACTTTGTCTTTGTCTCTTTCTTTGACTTTTCTTCAACAATTGACCATGAAATCCCGTGTTTTCTTTCCTTTTGATCTTTTATACCTATCTCACACAAAAATACAAAACCACACGTAATTCCGACTTTTACGATATTAAACACATGATTAGGTCTTGTTTTTCATTCATTTTAGTGGCAAAAGGATGAGTTTTTACACACTTATTAATAGGGTTAGTACTGGTAGGGATGGTAAGGCTGCAGGTGCCGACAGGGTACTCTACAATGCCTGTATAAGCCAATAAGTACTCCTTAAGCATACTGAGTACAATCAGCAACTAGGACCGCAGTCTGTCAACGACTCCTCGAAGGTAGGCGGTCTCTGCTGTCACTCCATCGTGACGAATAGATGCAAGATCAAAGAAGGTGGACAAGGACTGCCCTTGTGTAGTAAGAGAAGTGTGGGCCTTATGCTGAAGGCCCCCTCCAAGGTGTGATTATGCCAATGGAGGTAGTAGCTCTCCTCCAATAACCACTGGAAGACCTCGTCGGTCGTGCCCAAAAACCTCGTGCTATCTGTACATCTACCCATATGATCCAAGAGAGAGAGAGTCTATGCGCTCATGCATGACAGTGTACCCTGCCTGGCCTGCTATCAACAGGCTGTGGACGTCCGTCATGTCCTGCTCTTGGCTCATGGCCAGAGCAGCAATCCGAACTTGAACAAGATCAGCATGTCTAGTTTCGGAACCCTCCCCGACCTCAAATCTTGGCTTGTAGGTTTTCCAAATGAATATCTATCGTCGTGAGCTTAACAACTAAGTGTAGTTGACCCTACATCGACTTTTCCTAGTTGACAACTTCCTAGTTTGTCCTCTTTAAATTGTCATTAATCGTTCAGCGAGCTTCTGTCGCTTTGTCGGATTGAAGGTGAAACCTTCGGATAATACTATCCATCCATAGTAGTAGCAGCATCCAAATACTGCTCAATCGGATGTATAGAGCGACTCAAATAAAGATCTCTTTGCGTTGCTTTCCGTTCATCCGTAATTGAAGCGGCATCCAATTACTGCTCAATCGGACGTATAGAGCAATCTGGATAACTATCTCTTTACATTATTGGCACCATTCGTTCCTGAGCATGTCTAAGACGAACCATTAGATCTATGTCATCTATACCCTAACAGATGACAAAGTTTTTAATAGCTTCGAGGACGAAGCTAAAATAACGGGGTGGTGCTGTAAAATCCATGATTTTACCAATGATAAAATGTAATAAAAGTCTACCCAATGATTCTAGATCATTTCTCAACCTAGTAATACTAATCGAGTTTCAAGGACGAAACTCAAGATGGCTTGTGGATGGTGTAAAACCCGAGATTTTTCGTTCATTAAATAATAACAAAGTATGTTTCAATACCTAATTGAAGCAATACAAAAGTTATTTGAATAGAGAACAAGACAAAAGTCGTACAACCCGCATACCGACAATTTAATAATTTAAGTACATAAATTATTGTGGAGAGATACTTGATACACGATTTGATTTAAATTGTTTAATATTTCATTTATCTACGGAGAGATAAAATGAGAAGTATCTTCATTAAAACGACACTTATTCTTATTAAAACGATATACGACAAATAATCATCGTTTAAATGAACACACACATTATTTATATTATAAGACATATAAATAATACATTTTATCGGAGAGATTGTTTTAAGATTAATGACGCGGTTTTCGTTAAAGGAAACAAAATTTATAAAATGTAAACGAGCCCCGAACAGTGTATTAACGAAAGTTGTAATATAAATTACACTTTAAGCCCTTACAAAATAATCGAAATATTAGCCCTAAACTACAAGGAACTTGGAAAATTGTTTTTAAAACTTTTGATGGGTATATATAGGTGCACTAGGGTTTCATCCTCTTTTCACACACTAACCCTAGCCACCATTTACACACACACATAAAAATGGTAGCCGCCACTTTTCCGGCCAACCTTCGACCACCATGAAATACTCTCGGCCGCCATCTTTAATTCGTGGATTCGAATAGATCTATGTATATATGCATCATCCGAACCACCATGATTCGTGGTGCCAAACCACGTCACCACCATTAGCCGCCACCTCTATGAGGGTGTTTGTCTCGGAGACTATACTTCAGCCGCCACTATTCATCACAGCCGTGGCCACCAGCCACGCAACCACCACCGTCCTTGCTGCTATCCACTAGCAGCCACCCGCCTGTCAGCCACCACCAACAGATCCAAGGATCACCACAGCCGCCACCATCCTCCATCACTGCATACAGCCGTGCAGCCACCAACATCCATCTGTTCGTGGCCACCTGTGACCATCCGTCACTTCCACCAAAGCCCCTGTTGCCAGCCACCCTCGCATCCTCCTACTGCTGTAATCATCACCACCGCAACCCCTGCTGACAGCCACCAGTCGTGCAGCCACCTGCTGCCATCATCACCACCACCCTCCTCAACCCCCCACGTTACCATCCCCACGGCCATCACGCCCAACCACCAATTTTCGTGGCCAATAACCACCAGCCCGCCAGCCGCCACTACTGTGCACCACTTTCTTGGCATGCAGCCACCACAGACCCACCACCACGAGATCATCATCTCTGTTGGGGGTGTTTGTTTCTGCATTCATAAACCCATCTAGGGCGTTTAGATCTGTTTTTAACAAACAGCATAAAGGGGTGTTTGGTTTGGGCATAGAAACGATTAAGGGAGCGTTGGATTAGCGTAGATCCACACGGACCTATTCGGATTTGCTATCGGGAGCGACATGCAGGGTGTTTGGGGTTAAGATCTGTAGCATTTAACTTCGGGGGTGTTTGGATCTACTGTTTAGAGGGCGTTTGGGACTGTAGGAAGGCTTAAGGGAGCGTTTGGGACTGCTGACAACATGCATATGCTGATAAGGGAGCGTTTGGGACTGCTGATAACATGCATGCTGATAAGGGAGCGTTTGGGACTGCTAATGACGACTAGCATGTTAGATCCGAGCTTGTAACTATAGCGGTATGCCTTGTTGTAATGTAAACTAACATGTAGTATTTCCCACCGTTAGTTGTAATGTAAATATGCATGTACCATAGTTACCACCGTTAGTATTATAACTATAAATTTACCACTTTTAGTATTAAACTACCAAAAGTTCCCACTGTTAGCTATACAGTTCCCACTGTTAGCTATATAGTTCCCACTGTTAGCTATACAGTTCCCACTGTTAGCTTTAAAAAAATTTCCACTGATTAGCTATACAGTTCCCACTGTTAGCTATAAGGTTTCCACTAATTAACTTTAAAAGGTTACCACCATTAACTTTAAACATAACTATTGTTTCCACCAACAGATTTGGTATACGAGGGATTACTTTTATAATCTTTGGAATAAAAATATTATATTTTTACTACGGGAAACTTGTTTTAGACCGGATTTAATTAATAATAACTTTTTATTAATTATTTTTTGATTCTTATAAATTAATTAACAAACTTAATAATTTATTTTCAAAAGCTACAATATCATATAAGTTTTATAAACATCAGGGGGGTACGTGGAAACAGTAAACGGACAACATGCACACTTAACAACCATCATAACAGTGTATATAAATAATTAATTAAATACAGTATGATATATTGATAACAAGAGTAAACGTATGACCAATTAAAACTGCATGCATTTATTATTTATGCATATACTGAAACATACTTAATTGCTTAGGTATTTGATGTACTGTGTGCTTTGTGATTGTATACCTGATCATCCTCAAGCTGTATTATACAGGTGAGTTCATAGCCTCGCATTTTAAATCTTTTTATGATTTTTCAAACCCGCGAGGGGGAGACATGATATTAAATAACTGCAACCTGTTTTGATAATATGATTGATAGATATTTAGTTTATAGAACGTAAATTGAACTGTAATCTGTTTAAACAATAGGACATATATTTATTCTATAGAACGCAAATTGAATGGTACTCTTAATTACGATTTCCTATTGTAGAAACTGTTAAATTGTGAGAAATTGCCCGAATGTTATAAATAGATCTATTTGGGATTGACCATCCCCCTTTGGGTGAGTCATGCTCACTGTGCCTTGGCCGGGCCAACAGATGTATACCATGTTAGAACTAGGTTTGGGTGTCTTTTTGTAGGACACTACGTTCTAATCTGTTGAGAACTATGGAAGGTTAAGCTTCAGTTTCGATTGATAGAAAATGTAATTATCTTTTGTATGAATGCTTTGTGCATTGCTACTGTCTATAAGGTTTGCGTTACTAAACTTAATCATATACTACTTAGCAAATACTGAAATTGGAATAATGGAAATGCTAAATTGGGTTACTTTACACTGCTTAGTAAAACTTACTAAACTTGATTATCTTACCCTATGTAGTAAAATACTGTAATGGAAATATTGGAAATATTAAACTTGATTATTTTACACTGTTTAATAAAATACAGTAATGGAAGTATTACATATACTAAACTTGATTATTTTACACTACTTAGTAAAATACTGTAATGGAAATATTGGATAGCTAAACTTGATTATTTCACAATAGTTTGTAAAATACTGAAATGGAAATATAGGAAGTACTAAACCTAATCTTGCTCTGCTTAAAAAACTTACTGAACTTGATTTTATACTACATAGTACATTAAGGAATGTAATACTTGGAAGCTTTAAATTTGACTTTTATATCAAATACTGAACAATACAATGTAGGACAACTTAAAATCCTAAACTATGATTTTACAAAACTCTATGAATTCACCAACTTTATGTTGACTGTTTTAAGCATGTTTTTCCCAAATTATTTAGCAAGATTATTTGAGCATGGACTGAGCATCATTTAGGAGCATAAAGATGACGGGGGATATATCTTTTACTGGGATATTTATAACAAATGATATTCAACGATTTGAACGATTGTACCAAGATAATGTCTACACTAATTGTATTTCAAAAGTCATATAATTATGTTGTCCGTCTTTTTCTTGAATAGCCACTTGCTACCAACGGTTCTACCGTTAGGAGGAAGATCAACTAATACCCAGACATCATTATCTTTCATGGATTGCATCTCCACATTCATCGCATTAAGCCACTTTCTGAATTCAGGATCCAATAATGCAGCTTTATAGTTAGCGGGTTCTCCAAGATCCCCTAACTCATGCTCCTCAGCATCAACGTATAAACACATTCGATCTGGGGCACGACGTGTCCTAGAGGACTTACGAATGGGATTGATATCACTTTGATGTTCTTCAATTTCTTTATTATCCTCATCATGATATAAGTTAGTGTCATCAGAAGAATTTGTATCTTCATCTTGAATGATTTCAAGATCTTCTATACTCCCACTTGCTTCTTGATCTAAGAGATTTATCTCAAAGAACTCAGCATTCCGAGTAACAATAACTTTTTTCTCGGGTGGGTAGTAGAAGGAATATCCCATAGTTTCCTTTGGTATCCTACAAAAATACACTTAATAGATATGGGTTCTAGTTTGTCAGGTTTGGTCATCGTATCACGTTTAACCAAAGCTTCACAATCCCAGACTCTTAAGTAAGACAACTTAGGGGCTTGCACATGCCATATTTCGTACGGTGTCTTTTCAACCTTCTTAGTGTGAACCATGTTGAGTATGCGTGTAGCAGACTCAAGGGCATAATCCCAAAAGGACTTTGGAAGAGTAGTTTGACTCATCGTGGATCGAACCATGTCTAGCAGTGTCCGATTCCTCCTCTCAGACACCCTATTATGTTGAGGTGTGTAGGGAGGAGTTCGATGGGCAATAATCCTATGCTCCATAAGATGATCCAAAAACTCTTGACTCATATATTCACCTCCACGATCAGATCGTAGTGATTTTATGGTCTTACCGAGTTGATTTTCTACTTCCTTTTGAAACACTTTAAATGTCTCAAACACTTCATGTTTATACTTTTACTGGTAAACATAACCATATCGACTAAAGTCGTCAGTAAAAGTAACAAAGTAGTTAGCTCCTTGCCTTGACATGATTCTAAATGGGCGTCCAAGTAGATCTTTAGCCCTTTCCACTTGATGTGAATAGGGTTTTCTTGCCATCTTCCCAGACATACAAGAGACACACTTTTCAAATGACTTAATGTCAGTTGATGTGATAAGTCCATCATATTGCAACTTCTCCAAGCGTTTCTTGCTTATGTGTCCAAGACGACAATGCCACAAGAGAGTAGATTCCAAATTTAATTTGGCTCTTTTATTGATAACAACAAACATAGAACTATCATTGGTTTTAGAACAAGACATATCAATTTCATAAATGCCATCCCTTCGGGGAGTAGCAGTAAAATAAACAACGGTATTCCTAGAAACTGAAATTGCATTATCAGAATCAAAACAATTTACAAACCATCTTTAAACAAACCAGAAATTGAAATAATCCCTCTAGTCATAGAGGGAGCATAATGACAATTGTTCAAAATAATGACTAATCCACTAGGAAGAAATAAATGATAATTTCCAATAGCTTCGACTCCTGCACGTTGACCATTGCCCATGTACAGATTCAAAGCTCCTGGATTCAGCTTCTTACTTCCCATTACACCCTGAGTATTATTACAAATGTGAGTACCACAACCAGTGTCATATACCCACGAATTACTCGGAAGGGAATATAGTTCTATAGTGAAAATACTTGAAGTGTTGGCTTCTTGAGACAACCTCTTCTTTTTCTACAACTCGGCTAAGTGCTCGGGACAGTTCTGTTTCCAATTACCTATCTGACCACATTTCTGACAGGGGTCGTCCTTACCAGGATTATTAATAACTAGGGATTTCCAAGTATCAAAGTTCGTTGTTCCAATCTTTTCGAATTGATTACCAGTTAAGAGTGCGACTCAGTCGTCTTTTGGAAAACAGAAGGATGTGTATGATTATCTAAATTTTTAAACCTAAAAGCAAGTATGAAAATATCGTTGAGTAAAATGGAAGCTTTAAAAATAAACTACAAATAAAAGTGTGCAATCTTTGGAAATTGAAACTTAAAAACTTGATTAAACTAAACTAAGACAAAAGGGCGGGAAAGATTAAATTTAAAAGTCTAAGGAAATTAAAACAACAGCAGATCGCAACGCGATCGTACCCAAATAGTAAGATGGATCGTGTCCTCCGATCGCACTCAATGCGATCACAACAAAGGAATCAGATCGCACTCAACGGTGCGATGATTAAACGTGATCTTACTACCAGATCGCAACCACGATCGCAACAAGTGGATCGTGGTCCTTGATCGTGGTTTGTGATCGCAACACAATAGAATCGCATTCAATGCGATGGAAACAAGGAATCGTAACAACCCATCGCACCCACAGATCGCAGTTATTGATCGTGGCGTGGATTTGGATCGTGACCAAAGAAAGAACAACAGATCGCAATCTATGCGATCGAAGCCAAGTGGATCGTACCAAGGTAAAACCTTCTAAGATGGAAATGGCGTCCAAAAAGTAAATAAGCTTAAACGAATAAGCAGAAACCAATAAGCACTTATCAAACTTCTAGATAAAGATAAATAAGAACAAATTCGAAACCTTTATGAATACTAAACTCGAGACTTAATAAACCGATCATAAAATGACAAAACTCTTTTAAAAAGTTTAAAGGTAAATAAGACAAGAATACAAATAAGCCAATAAGCATAAAGAGCTTATAGCTTATACGTTCAAGAGCTTATGTAGGAACAAGAAAGATTAACCTTTTAATCACGAACTCATCCAATCGCCCAAACCATATGAAGTACATCATTCGGATCAAAAATTGAAGTTAACCAAGAAAGGTAGAAAAAGATTAAGAACAAAAGACTAAAGTTGAACTTGATTAATGAAATCCAAATACAAAAAGCTTAACTTGAAAGATGGAGAAAAGATAAAACTTAGTGAGAGAAAGTTGGAACTTTCTCTCTCTAAAAACTAGAAAGAAAAGATGAAAAAAAACTAAAACTAGCTAATGACTAACACCCTCCTAATGTGTCATTAGGAGGGTATATATAGGGAGTGGGGAATGCATGTGTGCTTTCTTCTTTCTTTCTTTTCTTCTCGACTCGATCTAAATTCATTGTCTTTCTCGATGTCGTCTCGGGATTTGAACTCGTCTTTCAATTTTCTTCTATAATTAGACTTGAGTTCTTCGACTTCATTAAACTTCCGTCTTTAGACTTTTTCTTTGATAAATCTTCAGTTGAGGCCTTGGACTTCCGTTCTTTTTGCACTCTTGATCTTTTGACTTCGTCTTTTCTCGTTTTCTTCGATAAAAGCCCGTGAAAGCCCATGTTTTCTTCCTTTTTCATCTTTTGGTCCTAAAACACAATAAAACACAAACCACGCATAATTCCGACTTTTACGACATAACTTACACGTTTTGGTCTTGTTATTATTGGAAATAAGTGGTAAAAGGATAAGTGTTTTCACACTTATTAAATCCCCTACACTTGACCATTGCAATGCCCTCATGCAATGCATTAATTTTAAATCACGGTTTACATTTTCCATCATAAATAACCCACCTTGGCCTTTATTAAATACTAAATATTAAGGAAAATAAAAAGATAAAAATAAGTAAAGAAATCAAAGACTTACATTGGGGTTTTGGCTGTCATGAATGTTCATCATCCTCAAGTTTCACATTCCCCATACCAAGCTTAAAAACAAGATCATTGTTATTATAAGTTAGCAAACTAACACGAACTCATGTGGCCCAATTATTCACTTAGACTCCCTTATTCCTAGGTGTATCTCTTATATTTTTTTTGTCATGAATGATCACGAGGATGCATTGTTGACTTATTTCGATAGTTATTTAGACTGAAAATAAAGTAGGACGATTTAATCAATAGTTAGCTAAAGGACAAAATCTTTTAAAACTGCTTCTCGGGACCTCATAAAGTTCATATCTTGGCATAACTTGCTTCACGATTTGAGACCTTTCTCGGACCGATATTTGGCAGCGACTTCATACTTCGAATCTTGAGAGACGTTCATGAAATTATGGTCTTCTCTTCATATTAGGAATTTCTTCACTTGAACTTTTTGAGAGATTCTTCTTATTTGGACAACGACTTCTTCATTTTTCTCCAATCTTTATTTTGGACTTTGATATACAACGATCCGCCTCCTTTTAGGACTTGGATCTATTTATCCTCATACCTTGTTAGGGCCTTTTTGGATAGACTTCTCCATGATCTTTAGGGGAGTATTTGCTTTTCGTCGTGTGTCTCGATCCTTCATATAGATTTTTGATAAATGATTCTTCACATCACTTGGGATTTTTAGCAACAAAATGTAGCCCTCATGCCTTGTTAGGGCCTTTTAGGACTCGCCAATCTTCGCATCCCGCTTCAATAAGTTATGCCTTGGCTATGAACTCTAATTAATATCGAGCAACTTTTAAACGATCTTGTGCTAGAAGCTAAGTAACTTTTCAAATCGTACAACCTTATTTATTGCAGATAAATTTATTAGCAAGCGATGGGAGAATAGGCTTATAATTAACTCACATAAATTTACTAAACAATACCAAACTTATAATTGACTCTATCATCTCTTGTTCTCCACAATTTAAAATCTCAAGGAATGAGACTCGTGGATGCTTAGCCAATTAAATCAAAGTTTTGGGTTTTCGAGTCATCTATAGGATCTTGCAGACTCTTAGACTCTTTCAAGTTTAGAATTTGCGTTTTAAAGTTCCCTTGATAAATGACTCTCTAGGATCAATTATAGGAACTTGCGAAAAGTTCTTGTTCTTAACCCGTGAGAGTTAAGACTTTCGCGTTTTAAAGCTCCCTCTATAAAAGCCTAGCAAAACTTAACTTAAACACGTTAAGGATACTAGCTAGAGTAAACTTAGATAAGTAAACTCGGGTTGAGTCAAAATATTCATGACTTTGAAAAATTAAAACCACTTTATTAAAAATTTATTCTAGCAAAGGAAGTAAATAACGATAACAAAGGAAAACTTACAAGGCCAAAATAGATTAAAAATTTTGAAAAATGTTGAAAAATCAAATTTTCCGGTTCAAATGAGGGCAAATTCATGGAAAAGACCACTTACTTCGATAGAAGTCCCCCTACACTTGATATAAACATTGTCCTCAATGTTTAAGCATGTGGGTGTAAACTCCCCTACACTTAGGACATTGTGCACGTAGTTTAAATCTTGCTAAGGAAAGGACAACTAAAGTGATTTCAATGTGAACATATAAGATATGAAATATTGAATCACGACAGTTTAGGATAGAACCGGGAAGATGGGAACACGGTATCACGGTTCATCAAAATTCATCGAGGTTCTCTTTGAAGCTTGAATCCCTGCACAAAATAAGAAACAAGACAACCAACATATACGGGTCCCCCCTACACTTGTTATGAAAGCGTCAAAGGATAGATCACGGGTTGCCTCCTAAGAAGCGCTTGTTTTTTATAACCGAGTCACGAGCCTGACTCGACCCAAAACTAGTTCATGGGAAACGTGGTGAGGGATGGAATCATCTCATTAGATATGTCCTCACCAAAGACAGCTTCAAACACTGGCCATTCACCTTAAAATTGGGCCCATTTGGCTGAGAAAGCTCAATGTTGCCATATGGGAAGACTTTGGTGACGGTGAATGGACCAGACCAGCGTCTCTTCAACTTGCCCAAGAAGATCTTCAACTGAGAGTTGAAAAGTAAGACTTTATCACCAACGTGGAACTCTCGGTTCTTAATCCTTGTGTCATGGATGAGCTTGGTCTTCTCTTTGTAGATCAGTGAGTTCTCGTAAGCTTCAGTCCTCAGTTCATTAAGCTCGTTGAGTTGAATCTTCCGAAGATCACCGACTTTGTTGATGTCGAAGTTAGCCCACTTCAAGGCCCAGTATGCCATATGTTCCAGCTCGATAGGGAGGTGGCATGCTTTCTCGTACACAAGACGATAAGGTGTACAACCAATCGGCGTCTTATGAGCGGTACGGAAAGCCCACAGAGCATCATCTAACTTATCGGCCCACGCGGCACGATGCTCTCCCACAGTTCTCTCAAGAATTCGCTTCAATCCGCGGTTAGAAATTTCGGCTTGCCCATTGGTTTGGGGATGATAAGCGGTGGAAAGACGGTGATTGAAACCATACTTAGCCATGACTCTTGCAAATTGATCATTGCAAAAATGAGTCCCGCGGTCACTGATGATAGCACGAGGAACACCGAAGCGAGCAAAAAGCTGCTTTAAAAAGTTCACAACCACCCTCGCATCGTTCGTTGGGAGAGCCTGAGCTTCAACCCATTTAGAAACGTAGTCAACGGCTACGAGGATGTACTTGTTCCCTTTAGATGATGGAAATGGCCCCATAAAGTTGATACCCCATACATCAAATATTTCACATTCTTGTATGAAATTTTGAGTCATCTCATCTTTATGTGTGATCTTGCGTTGTCGTTGGCAAGCATCACAATGTTTAACCATTTCGTGAACGTCACGATAAATGGTGGGCCAATAAAATCCAGAGTCGAATACTTTCTTCGCGGTGTAATTGGGACCAAAGTGACCACCGGTAGGTCCCTTATGGCAAGCGTCAAGGATTTGTACCGCTGTCGGCCCATCAACACATCGACGAATGCCAAGATCCGCACATTGTTTGAAGAGGTAAGGGTCGTCCCAGAAATAATGTTCAATATCTTTAAAGAACTTTTTCTTTTGTTGGGACGTTAACCCTTCCGTGAGAATTCCACACGCTAAGTAGTTTGCAATGTCCGCAAACCACGGGGTGTCATCAAGATTTGGATTGATAGACATTAAGGCCTCAAGGGGAAAAGAGTCATTGATCTATTGATTCGGATGATCCCCTTGATAAGGATCCTCAAGTCTACTTAGATGATCCGCGGCTAGGTTTTCCGCTCCCTTCTTGTCACGAATTTCAATGTTGAATTCTTGAAGGAGCAAAACCCAGCGAAGAAGTCTTGGCTTAGAATCTTGTTTAGTCAACAAGTACTTCAACGCGGAATGATCGGTATACACGATGGTGGTAGAAAGGACAATATAGGGGCAGAACTTTTCAAAAGCATACACTACAGCTAAAAGCTCTTTTTCGGCAGTGGTATAATGCAATTGAGCCCCCGTCATTGTCTTGATAGCATAATGGATTGGTTGGAAGTGTTGGCTCACTCTTTGGCCCAAAACCGCTCCAATAGCAAAATCGCTAGCATCACACATCAACTCAAAAGGTAGCTCCCAGTTAGGGGTAACCAAGACCGGTGCCTTAGTTAGCTTATCCTTAAGAAGATTAAAGGATTCAAGGCACTCTTTGGAAAAGATGAAAGGAGTATCTTTTTCCAAGAGGTGGGTCATCGGGCGAGCGATTTTAGAAAAATCCTGAATAAAACGACGATAGAAGCCCGCATGACCTAGGAAACTTCTCACACCCTTCACGGTTGAAGGTGGAGGTAACTTGGCTATGACATCCACTTTAGAACGGTCCACTTCAAGACCGGCTTTAGAGATTTTATGTCCCAGCACAATGCCTTCTTTTACCATAAAATGGCATTTTTCCCAATTCAGAACAAGGCGAGTGTCTTCACACCGCTTAAGCATGCGTTCCAAATTGGCAAGGCAAGTAGAGAAGGAATCACCATAGACCGAGAAATCATCCATGAAGACTTCCATGGTTTCTTCAACCATGTCATGGAAGATAGCCATCATACACCTTTGAAAAGTCCCAGGAGCATTGCATAAACCGAAAGGCATTCTTTTGTAAGCAAATTTTCCATAAGGACAAGTGAATGTGGTTTTATCTGGATCTTGGGGATCGATGGGTATTTGAAAATAACCCGCAAAACCGTCTAAGAAGCAGTAATAGTCATTACCCGCTAGACGTTCAAGAATTTGGTCCATGAAAGGGAGGGGAAAATGATCATTTCTCATAGCATCATTGAGTTTGCGATAGTCTATACAAACTCTCCACCCTGTAACGAGACGAGTAGGAATCAACTCGTTGTTTTCATTGGGAACAACGGTGATTCCGCCTTTCTTAGGCACACAATGGACGGGACTAACCCATGGTGAATCCGAGATAGGATAGATCATGCCCGCATCAAGAAGTTTGATAACCTCTTTTTTGATAACGTCATGGATCTTAGGGTTCACCCTTCTTTGGCTTTGAATAGTGGGTTTAAAATCGTCCTCCATGAGAATTTTATGTGTGCAAAAGTGAGGATCAGTTCCACGAATATCGGAGATTTTCCAAGCAATCGCTTTCTTGTGATTCTTCAGCACGACGATAAGTCGAGATTTTTCTTCCTCTTTCAAGTCCTTTACGATGATGACGGGTGACTTCTTGTTGTCTTCAAGGAAAACGTACTCGAGATGAGACGGTAGGTCCTTAAGCTCCAAATCCGGAGGATTTTCGATAGGAGGCGTAGTCAAATTCGGATCATCGATAGAGATATTCTTAGGAGACTGTGGAGAAATATGGTCCTCAATGAGAAGTTTCTCAATGGTACGAATGTCTTCATCCCAATTTGAGGGAGAATCGTCATATTGCAAATCCACATCTCCCAAAGTTGCTTCAAATTCTTTTAAAATGAAATCACTTTCTCCAAATGGAGTTAGTGATGGAGCGATAGAGGCAATGGTTTCAACGATGGGTAGAGAAGAAGAACCACTTTTACAAGCGTCTTTGAATTGTTCTTCACAAGCTTCATCAAGAACGTCAATGAAATTAACGCTCTCGTTTTCAGAAGGCTGCTTAGAAAGTTTACCCATGTTGAAGACGATTTTATCGTCACCAACTCTCATGATTAATTCGCCCGCAGCTACATCAATGAGAGTGCGACCGGTCATCAAGAATGGACGTCCAACGATTAATGGAACACGGGTGTCTATCTCGTAGTCAACGACAAAAAAATCCGCCGAAAAGGTGAATTTGTCCACACCAACGAAGACGTCCTCGGCTATCCCCACTGGATAAGCAACCGTACGGTTAGCTAATTCCAAACTCATTCGTGTGGGGACTAGCTCAGGTAGAGACAATTGTTTCCAAACGCTTAGAGGCATTAAGTTGATACTAGCGCCTAGATCGGCTAGGGCCATACAATTCTCTACCCCAGGGATGTTGCAAGGAATCAAGAAACGACCCGGATCACCAAGTTTGGTTGGTAATTGCCTTAAGAGGACTGCAGAGCAATTCTCATTAAGTTGGGTCTGAGCGATATCAAGGAGTTTCTCCTTATCACTGAGCAGATCATTAAACATTTTGGCATATTTTGGCATGTGAGCGAGAGCCTCGGCAAAGGAGATATTGAAATTCAGTTGTTTAAACATTTTTAGAAAGTTAGAAACTTGAATATCATCCTTGTTTTTCAACTTCTCTTTCCTCAACCTTGAGGGATAAGGTATATTGGGTTGAGAGGAAGGCTTCAGAATGGAATTCTCACTCACATCCTTGGGTGGTGGAGGGGTGGAAGTAGAAGGTGGAGGGACCGGTTGTGGAACCGAAGGTGTGGAATAAACTTGAGGTATCGGTGGGACATAAGGTGCAAACGAAGGCGTAACAGGTGGTATATCACAAGTAGAAGGAATCTCGGGTCCTTGGTTAGTTGGTGAAGAAGAAGGTTCAACGATGATCTTACTGCTCCTAGTAGTGATGGCATTAACGTTGGCCCTAGGATTGGTCACGGTGTTAGAAGGGAGAGTACCTTGGGGTGGGCCTTGGGGATTAATGGCTTGAAACATTAGCATAAATTTCTTATCACTCGATTCTTACATAGCAGACATGATTTTCTCAGTTCACTAAACTTATCAGTCAACTTTTGAAGAGCCATGTCCACTGAAGGGGAATTCGTGTTGTGCCCTTGATTTTGAAAACCTTGATTTGGATATTGTTGTTGATAAGCATTGTTATTATTAAAACCTTAGTTAAAGTTGTTATTTTGAAACCCTTGGTTTTGCCTATTAAAAACCCCTTGGTTTTGACTATTAAAATTCCCTTGATTGGAGTTATAATTCCTTTGATTATTAGAAGAATTCCCTTGGTAGTTACTTCTTTGGCCTTGGTTCCTTGGTGGGTATTGTGTGTTGTTCAATTGAGGTGGTGGTGGTCTATTATGGGATTGAAAACCGGGTGGTGAAAGAAAGTTATTCGAACGATAACTAAGCAAATTACGGTCACCTTGAGGACGTGCTTGATAGACTCCCATAGGAAAGTTACCGTTGGCGGCATACACATTTTCCGGATTGTCTTGAGTATAAGGACAATCGGTGTATGAATGAGAATCCCCAAAAATCTCACAAGACGTGGCTATAGCTTTATCTTGTGGAAATTGGTTAGTGGCTAAAAATTCCATCTTTTTGCTCATGTCGACTATTGCGCGGGACATTTCGGTAATATCAGGGTTTGAAGAAGTAGAAGAAACATTGACTCTCGGGTTTGATCTTGAGGATGCAGATGAATCCCAATTTTTGTGGTGAGTTTTCATGTTCTCAATCAGCTCTCTACACTCCTCAGGTCTTCTCTTCATGAATGTACCACCGGCGGCAGCATTAATCGTATCACGATCACGAAAAGTTAACCCATTGTAGAAGGTATCAATCAATGTAATGGGGAGCATGTTGTGGTTCGGACAACGGTCTATCAAGACATTATAACGTTCCCAAGCATCGAAAAGCGACTCATTAGGTTCTTGAGTAAATCCACTGATTTGGTTGCGAAGACTAGTGACCATGGATGGTGGAAAGTAGCGCCACAAAAAGCGTTGAGTCATGTCATTCCATGCATGAATTGAGTTTTTGGGAAGATGATCAAACCATTTCTCGGCATGATGGGATAAAGTGTGTGGAAAAAGGTGAAGGCGAAGAAAATCCATGGAAGCACCGGGAAGTTTCATGCTTTGGGTGACGGTAATGAACTTGTCAAGATGTTTGTAGGCATCATCATCCGGTAATCCGCTAAACGGGCAATAATGTACGGATTTTGCTAGTTGAAAAAGTTCGTTTCTCGGTATCTTCTCGAATTGATTTCCGGTTTAAAGTGTGACTCAGTTGTTTTCGGTAAAAATAATATTTTTGGTTGTAGTAAAATAAATGTGCAAGACTTTAAAATAAATGACGGGTAATTAAAACTAAAACTAGTTGAAACGTAAACGGTGCAATATTTAAAACTTTGAAAGTAAATGACGAGAAATTAAATGACGTAAAATTAAAACTTGACGAAAAGTGAATTAACAACCAAATAAAAATGCAAAACGTAATTAAAATAGACTAAAATCGAAACGAGAAAAACTGTCACTTTTTCTCTAAAAATAAAAACTAGAAAAACAAAAGTCAATCCAATCGGAAAGTCTAATCGGAATCTCGTCGGAAAATACAATCGGAATCCTTATCGGAATCCCCATCGGAAAGTAAGGCTGATCGGAATGCTTGAAAACAAATCAAATCGGAATATCCAAAAGGAAAGTCCAATCGAAATGTTTGCAAATGCGGCTGATCGGAATAACTAACAAACTGGTCAAATCGGAATGTCATAAACGAATCCAATCGGAATGTTTATAAAACCTCCAAATCGGAATACAGTAAAATGCATACAATCGGAATGAGACAAAACGAATCCAATCGGAATGAGCAAAACCCTTTTCCGATCAACAGATCAGTATAAGGGGTGCACTAATCGGAAAGCAAATCGGAAAAGGGTTTATACCTTTTCTGATTACCTATTGATTCGAAAATTAAGCAAGGCTATAAGCTATTTTGATAAGCAAACACCCAAACTTGAACGAATCCAAATAGAAACGGACTAAATAAGCACAACTAACAACTTTTCCAACTTAAAATAAGCAATCTTTAAAATCAAACTATAAGAAGATGAACTTTTTAAGAAAACTTTTAAAAAGTAAATAAGCTAAACACAAATTAAGCCAATAAGCATGTCAAGCTCAAAGCTTAATCCATATAAAAACTCATGGATGAATAAAAAGATGAACTTTTTAAGCACGAAAACATCAAGATCTACACGGATCAAATATATTTCGCACCAAAAGTAAACTAAAATCAAAGAATGGTAGAAAGAGATGAAAGATAGAAAGCTTGATCAAAGGTAAAGAAGATTAAATCAACAAAATTAAGAACACTTACTTGAATTAAAGGTAAGAAATTAAAGGTGCAATACAAGAAATTAAATTGCAAGAATTTAAATAACAAGGTATGAAAATGGTGGAAGTGTGGGTTGTCAAGCCACCCAACAACTTGAAATGAAAACATTCTAATCTATTATAAGGAGATTAGGGAGGAGCTTAGGAAGCTTCCTCCCTCTTTCTTCTTTCTCATAATTGCACCATTAGTCCTTAAGCCTTTTAATCTTCTCAAATCTTGGACTTTAATGACTTTTGGCTCGGGATTCTTTTGAACTCGTCTTGTAATTATTCAATAAATTAGACTTGAGTTCTTCGGCTTTAAGTATACTTCCGTCTTTTGACTTTTTCTTCGATAAATCTTCAGAATTGGTCTTGGACTTCCGTTCTTTTCGCACTCTTGATCTTTCGACCTCGTCTTTTGTCTTTTTCTTCGCTAAAAGCCCGTGAAAGCCGTGTTTTCTCCACTTTTCACCTTTTCGTCCTAAATCACAATAAAAACACAAACCACGCATAATTCCGACATAAATGACATAAAATACACGTTTTGGCTCGGTTATTATTGTAATTAAGTGGTAAAAAGGATGGGTGTTTACACACCTATCAAATCCCCTACACTTAACCATTGCAATGTCCTCATGCAATGCATTAATTACAAAGCACGTTTACACTTTTCATCACAATCAATCCATATTGGCCTTTATTAAAGAGATATAAAATAACAAAGCAAGTAAAGAAATCAAAAACATACCTTGGATTTTGGAAATGTCATGAATAATCATCATCCTCAAGTTTTCACTTTCTCCAAACCAAGCTTAAAAACGAGATCATTGTTATTATAAGTTAGCAAACTAACATGAACTCATGTGGGTCAATTATTCACTTAGACTCCCTTATTCCTAGGTGTATCTCTTATATTTTATTATTGTCTTGAATGATCACGAGGAGGCATTGTTGACTTATTTCGATAGTTATTTAGGCTGAAAATAAAGTGAACGATTTAATCAATAGTTAGCTAAAGGACAAAATCTTTTAAAACTGCTTCTCGGGACCTCATAAAGTTCATATCTTGGCATAACTCGCTTCGTGATTTGAGACCTTTTTCGGACTGATATTTGGCAGCGACTTCATACTTCAAATCTTGAGAGACGTTCATGAAATAATGGCCTTCTCTTCATATAGGAATTTCTTCACTTGAAGTTTTGAGAGATTCATACTTGGACCACGACTTCTTCATTTTTCTCCAATCTTTATTTTGGACTTTGATATACAACGATCCGCCTCCTTTTATGACTTGGATCTATTTATCCTCATACCTTGCGAGGGACTTTTCGGATACACTTCTCCATGACTTTTTGGGAGTTTTTTTTTGCTTTTCGTCGTGTGTCTCGATCCTTCATATTGATTTTCGATAAATGATTCTTCACATCACTTGGGATCTTTAGCAACAAAATATAGCCCTAATGTCTTGTTAGGACCTTTTTGGACTCGCCAATCTTCGCATCCCGCTTCAATAAGTTATGCCTTGGCTATGAACTCTAATCCATATCGAGCAACTTTTAAACGATCTTGGGCTAGAAGCTAAGTAACTTTTCAAATCGTACAACCTTATTTATTGTAGATAAATTTATTAGCAAGCGATGGGAGAATAGGCTTATAATTAACTCACATAAATTAACGAAAGAATACCAAACTTATAATTGGCTCTATCATCTCTCGTTCTCCATAGTTTAAAATCTCAAGGAATGAGACTCGTGGATGCTTAGCCTATTAAATCAAAGTTTTAGGTTTTCGAGTCGCCTATAGGATCTTGCAAATTCTTGGACTTTTTCAAGTTTAGAAATCGCGTTTTAAAGTTCCCTTGATAAACGACTCTCTAGGATCAATTATAGGAACTTGCGAAAAGTTCTTGTTCTTAACCCGTGAGAGTTAAGACTTTCGCGTTTTATAGCTCCCTATATAAAAGCCTAGCAAAACTTGACTTAAACACGTTAAGGATACTAGCTAGAGAAAACTTAGATAAGTAAACTCGGGTTGAGTCAAAAGATTCACAATGTTTGAAAATTAAAACCACTTTATTAAAAATTTATTCTAATAAGGAAAGAATATAACTATACAAAGATAAAAACTAATGGGCCAAAATAGATCAAAAATTTTGAAAAATGTCGAAAAATTGATTTTCCGGTTAAAATGAGGATAAATACACGGAAAAGGCCACTTAACTTCGATAGAAGTCCCCCCAACACTTAATATAAACATTGTCCACAATGTTTAAGCATGTGGGAGTAAACTCCCCTACACTTAGGACATTGTGCACTTTGTTTAAATCTCGCTAAGGAAAAGACAACTAAAGAGATTCCTATTTTAATATTAAGAAATATTAAATAGTGAATCGAAAAGAGTTTAGGATAGAACCGGGGTAATGGGAACACGGAATCACGGTTCGTCAAAAGTCATCAAGAGTGTGTCTTTGAAGCGCTAATCCCTGCACATGATAAGAAAGAAAGCAAGAAACACCACGGGGCTCCCCCTACACGTATGGCAAAGATAGATAGATAATTGGGTTGCCTCCCAAAAAGCGCTTGTTTATATTAACCGAGTCACGATCCTGGCTCGTCCCCAAATTAAATAGTCCATGGGGAAGCCTCGAATGCAATACCGGGATCAAAGACCTTGTCCTCGTTCCCGGTTGACATCAACAATGGAGAGGCGGGGGGATAAGTATTGAATGGGAGAAAAACCCTTTCAACATACGAAAAGTATGTGAAATCAAGATCCACGGGAGGTGGGTTGGGTAAAGTAAGCACTTTGTCCTCCCCCAAAGACAATGGATGTTGAGCAAACGGCAAAGCCGTAATGGTATCAATCATAGCATTATCAATGTCACCTCCTGGGTCAAAGCACTCATCCTCCGTGATGGTCTCTAACGGAGTGGAGGAAAGGTGCTCGGGAGGGGAACTTGGGACAATACGTTCCTGCAGCAAATTATTAAAATAATGTCCCCCTCCGAGTCATAATCATCAATACCTGGAGGGATGGAGTAGATATCGATTTCTTCCAGCAATGGGTCATTATCTTCAACGAGAGGAATAGATGGAGGTAAAGACTCGGAAAGATAAGGAGAAGTCAACTCTTCGATTTGAGCAATAAGAAGGTGCACTTTCCGTAATCTATCGCGAAGAAGCACGTCTTCCACCTCATCCACAACATCAAGTTCATCGGTGAACTTCTCGTAAGCCGAAGAGAATAAATCGTCATCACCCGCATCTGCCGGTGGAGATTGAGAAATTTCAAAAGTGAAATTCTCATAGCAGAGAGAAGAATCGTCATCACTAGGATCGATCTCTTCCGTAAGAGCAACGTCGTCCTCAGGCTCCATAGCAGGTAAGTCACAAATCTCATTATCCAATAATTTGTCGAGACCAACATCACTAAGCTCATTCAACGAATCTAGATCCTTAGACGCAATAGGAACATCGAGAGTAGGAGCAGCAACTTCAGAAGATTGGTTGAAAGTGTAGACATCATCGTCATCGTCATCATCATAATAGATGGGACGAGTCCAGTTAGGAGTGGCGTAGTCGGCTAACTCTTCCTTGATAACCTCCACATCTTTAAGAAGCTCATGCAGCAACTTTTGTTGTTCATCTCCCCGAGTATGTTCAATTTCACCAATTCTATCCCACGCTGTAATTTAACATTTTGGTGTAGAAAAGAAGGGAAAACGACTAAATTGGCTCAAAAAGGTGTCGGTGGTTTTCAAGGTTTCGTCCACATCAAGGAAAGGTTGCTTTTCCGGATGCAAGTCAGCTCGAAGTCGAGCTATACTTTCTAGAATGCCATTCAAAGTAGTGAGTTGTTGATCAAGAATAATTTGCTGAGAGGATTGATGATTGAGGGTGTGATGTGGGGGCTCAAAGTTATAGACACTAGGATGATAGCACGGTACTTTCTCAAAGACTTACGACGGATCACAAAAAGAAGCATCGTGAGGGCCCCCACAAATATAGCACCATGGGTATGGAGAGAAACTGGGTGCTTCTTGTGGATAGCTATTATCATTGTCATAATTGTAACCCGGTTCTTGCTCGTGACCATACGGGTATCGAACCGGGCACGAAACATGCCAATGAGAATCGCTTCCACAATAGATGCACGGGGGAACAGGAGGAGGTGGGTTCAAAAAGGACGAATTAGTCGAGTTGCACAAAAATCCGAATTGGAATTGTGTATTGTCGATATCGTTTCCGCACCGCTCACATGTACACCATTGACAAGAGTCGTTCCCGTACAATCGTCTCCCACACCCGACGCAATGGACATAAAAATCCATAAAGAAAAATAGATAAGCAAGAAGAATATTTTTGGTGCAAAACTTTTGAAAAAGAAATGCTTTTTATGATTTTTCAAATGTTTTTGGATTTTTGAAAATATTTGACACGAAAAATAACGTTCACAATTGAACGGATCCCAAAAGCCAACGCGTCTCTCACAAAAAACCGTAAATCCTCACGAAAAAGGACTCTATCCGGAATAACAAGTATTCCGAATAAAGGAATCTATCTGGAATAAACAGATATTCCGAATAGAAGACAAAGTAAGCAGATGATCCGGAATAAACAGATATTCCGAATAGAAGACAAAGTAAACAGATGATCCGGAATATCTGGGCAAGATACAGTAAGCATGAACAGAAGAACAGTAGGATGAAAACCAAACACGAATTTAATCAAATCTAACCAAAACACACCAAAAGATTAATCCAAAACAACCACAAATGATCTACTAACAATAATTAATCAAAACAAATCATCAAAACTAACAAACAAAGCCAAATCAATCAAAACTCACTTGATCAAAACCATAAAAACTCAAGAACATGAACAATGAAGATGAAGAACAAATTAAACAAGAAAGGTAGAAGGAGATTAACAATAAAAGATGAAGATTAACAACAATCAAAGGTAAACTTACTTGGAATTAAAAGGAATTTAAAGGTGCATTACATGAAGATTAAGGTGCCAGAAATTAAAATGCAGGGAAATGAAAATGGTGGAAGAGTGGGTTGTCAAGCCACCAACAACTTGAAATGAAAACATTCTAATCTATATATAGGGAGATTAGGGAGGAGCTTAGGAAGCTTCCTCCCTCTTTATTCTTTCTCTTAATTGCACCATTAGTCCTTAAGCCTTTTAATCTTCTCAAATC
The DNA here is from genome assembly GCA_025667525.1 of Glebionis coronaria. NCBI lineage: Eukaryota > Viridiplantae > Streptophyta > Magnoliopsida > Asterales > Asteraceae > Glebionis > Glebionis coronaria. Next base: position 387,777,410 of record CM046882.1, read on the forward strand.
TTGGACTTTAATGACTTTTGGCTCGGGATTCTTTTAAACTCGTCTTGTAATTCTTCAATAAATTAGACTTGAGTTCTTCGGCTTTAAGTATACTTCCGTCTTTTGACTTTTTCTTCGATAAATCTTCAGAATTGGTCTTGGACTTCCGTTCTTTTCGCACTCTTGATCTTTCGACCCCGTCTTTTGTCTTTTTCTTCGCTAAAAGCCCGTGAAAGCCGTGTTTTCTCCACTTTTCACCTTTTCGTCCTAAATCACAACAAAAACAAAAACCACGCATAATTCCGACATAAATGACATAAAACACACGTTTTGGATCGGTTATTATTGTAATTAAGTGGTAAAAAGGATGGGTGTTTACACACCTATCAGGCAAGCATTTTGAACTTGCTGGATCATGTGATCCTTCAACGAAAATTCAGGAGCCGTAATTTGCATCGGCGCAATCGGTCCTCCGTTCATGGTTGGTTGACAAAGTTCCTCCATGGTTCGTAAATCAGGTAGGGGAACATTCTTGTTGTTGTTATTGTTATTCAAATTGGGTAGAGGTGGGTTGTTATTGTTGTTATGCACACCAGCCATATCTAAATCTTCACGAGTCTCGGGCTCCGAATAATTTGAAGATCTAGTACGCATACACCTGCAAAAGAAAAATATGCTGAGAGAATATCTATATAATATTTTTGGTGCAAAACCTTTGGAAAAGAATTGCTTTTTATAATTTTTTAATGTTTTTGTATTTTGAAAAAAAAAATTTAATTTTTGTGGATTTTTGAAATTTTGAGCAAGGAAAATAACGTTCCTAAAAGAACGGATCCCCAAAATTCATCGCGTCTCTCACTAAAAACCGTTAATCTTAACGAAAAACCCGGCAGCGGTGCCATTTAATAACTAGGGATTTCCAAGTATCAAAGTTCGTTGTTCCAATCTTTTCGAATTTATTACCAGTGAAGAGAGCGACTCAGTCGTCTTTTGGAAAACAGAAGGATGTGTATGATTATCTAAATTTTTAAACCTAAAAGCAAGTATTAAAATATCATTGAGTAAAATGGAAGCTTTAAAAATAAACTACAAATAAAAGTGTGCAATCTTTGGAAAATGAAACTTAAAAACTTGATTAAACTAAACTAAGACAAAAGGGCGGGAAAGATTAAATTTAAAAGTCTAAGGAAATTAAAAAAACAGCAGATCGCAACGCGATCGTACCCAAATAGTAAGATGGATTGTGTCCTCCGATCGCACTCAATGCGATCACAACAAAGGAATCAGATCGCACTCAGCAGTGCGATGAGTAAACGTGATCTTACTACCAGATCGCAACCACGATCGCAACAAGTGGATCGTGGTCCTTGATCATGGTTTGTGATCGCAACACAATAGAATCGCAATCAATGGGATGGAAACAAGGAATCGTACCAACCCATCGCACCCACAGATCGCAGTTATTGATCGTGGCGTGGATTTGGATCGTGACCAAAGAAAGAACAACAGATCGCAATCTATGCGATCGAAGCCAAGTGGATCGTACCAAGGTAAAACCTTCTAAGATGGAAATTGCGTCCAAAAAGTAAATAAGCTTAAACGAATAAGCAGAAACCAATAAGCACTTATCAAACTTCTAGATAAAGATAAATAAGCACAAATTCGAAACCTTTATGAATACTAAACTCGAGACTTAATAAACCGATCATAAAATGACAAAACTCTTTTAAAAAGTTTAAAGGTATATAAGCCAAGAATAAAAATAAGCGAATAAGCATAAAGAGCTTATAGCTTATACGTTCAAGAGCTTATGTAGGAACAAGAAAGATTAACCTTTTAATCACAAACTCATCCAATCACCCAAACCGTATGAAGTACATCATTCAGATCAAAAATTGAAGTTAACCAAGAAAGGTAGAAAAAGATTAAGAACAAAAGACTAAACTTGAGCTTGATTAATGAAATCCAAATACAAAAAGCTTAACTTGAAAGATGGAGAAAAGATAAAACTTAGTGAGAGAAAGTTGGAACTTTCTCTCTCTAAAAACTAGAAAGAAAAGATGAAAAAAAAACTAAAACTAGCTAATGACTAACACCCTCCTAATGTGTCATTAGGAGGGTATATATAAGGAGTGGGGAATGCATGTGTGCTTTCTTCGTTCTTTCTTTTCTTCTCGACTCGATCTAAATTCATTGTCTTTCTCGGTGTCGTCTCGGGATTTGAACTCGTCTTTCAATTTTTCTTCTATAATTAGACTTGAGTTCTTCGACTTCATTAAACTTCCGTCTTTAGACTTTTTCTTCGATAAATCTTCAGAATAGGCCTTGGACTTCCGTTCTTTTTGCACTCTTGATCTTTTGACTTCGTCTTTTCTCGTTCTCTTCGATAAAAGCCCGTGAAAGCCCGTGTTTTCTTCCTTTTTCATCTTTTCGTCCTAAAACACAATAAAAACACAAACCACGCATAATTCCGACTTTTACGACATAACTTACACGTTTTGGTCTTGTTATTATTGGAAATAAGTGGTAAAAGGATAAGTGTTTTCACACTTATTAATTATCCTTTTTGGGTGGTGGAGGATTTCTGATCTTGGGAGCATAAGATGGTTTGTGCTCGGGAGCATAAGCCAGCTTATTCTTTCAGTTACCATATATTCCCTTCGTAGCCTTAGGCGGTTTTCTACCTTGGTTTTTCTGGACCTTGCCTGCATGCACATTATGAAGTGCAGGCGAAACAAACTTCTTGGGAAGTTTCTACTCATGTTGTTTAAGCATGGCATGCAGTTCATTCACTGAATTCACAGTCTTCCCCATGCCATGCATGTGGAAGTTTTGAACAAAACTGTCATACTCCTTGGAAAGGCCTATCAAGATCAAGCTTATTCCATAGCTGACAGTCACGGGGTGACCAAGACGCTCCAAGTTCTCAATGTAGCCCTTCATCTTAAGAACATATGAGCCTACATTTTGACCTTCCTCAAGCTTGCATTCGTGAAATTCACGCGCAGTTTGAAGAAGTTCCTGTTCTGCTTGCTGGGAAAACATGGTTTTCAACTCCTGCAACATGTCATATACTCCGAGATGGGTTAGATTTCATTGGATCTATAAGTCCATAGTCATGAGCATAAGGGCAGCAATGTCCTTTAACCCTTTGACCCAAGCAGCATGAGCTGCAAGAGCATCGGGAGGGACTTGGTGACCAGGAGTTTCAACAGGTGCAGCAGGAATTGGATGTTCCAAGTATTGTTCCTTGTCTTCAGCTGATAGGATAATGCGCAACTGGCGGTACCAATCAATGAAGTTAGGCCCATTGAGTTTGTATTTCTCGAAGAAACTCCTGAGTACCGAATTGTTACCGACATTAGTAGTCATCTACAATTAAAAAGTTCATACAATTAGTATTTTCGATAATTACATTCTTAACAGAATTAACTACCTAATTAATAATTAATTAAGACTAAGATCCATCTTGAACTCCCACCCGTTACAAAAGGACTGTCCAATATGTAAACAAGTGGGGCAAGAGGTAAGCGACGAGCGTTAATTGCATAACATCCAACTCTTAGACTTTATGAGACCGTTCAAGACACTAGTAAAACGGTAGTAATGTCATGAGCATGTTTAGTCTCATCTTATGCCTCGGGTCCAGGGTCTGACCGTGCATACTCGAGTTAAGTTAACCAAGAAAGAACATGCAAATATCACATAGGGTCTGACTATTGTGAAAAAATTGCCATGGGTTTGACAAGGCCCTTAGGACTGTTTAGAGAAGCCAAATCAAATGCACGTGTTCTTAGTTGGCTGGCATACAATTAAATTTCACATAGGGTATAGCAATAAATATGGTAAAACATGTGTACAAAGAAGCATGTGAACAACTGTAACACCCCCAAGTTGGTCAAATGCAGCGAAATAGTACGTGGGGTGTTACTTGGGTGGATCGATAACACACACCATATAGAGCAATGATCATAAAATTCATTTAATACATATTACATGAATTAATTATACACACTTAGTATCTTGTTTGTAAAACCACATTTATTATAAAACTAAAGTAAATATCCCAGCCTAATGGTAGACATGATGCTCCCTAAAATGCTGGAATCCAATGCATGAACCTCCTTTATTTTTCTAAGAAAACATATAGAGTAAACTATGGGGGTCAACACGAAGTTGATGAATTCATATGTTTAGTTAAATAATAAGTTAATAATATGCCAAACATCACGATCATGGTAAGACAATCACAGTCCAATACCATAGTAGTTCCTATTGCCCTGTAATAGAAGATAGACAAAAAGTTGCTTAGTACGCCCATTTGGATCTGTCCTGATGTTGTTCCCTCAGTCCGAAAATGATATAAACCTGTTGCTTGGCCTAAGCGTTTCGTGATAGCAAGTCACACAGGCCGGGTGTTGTCAATACCCGAATAGATCTATTCATACATTTCGCGCTACACTATTAACTATTACAGTCCACGTGTATGGGGCAAACAATAGGCAATAAGTTATTGTTGTCATCAGTGCATGTTTTGCATATTTAAATATATATAGTTTTTGTATGTTTTCTGCCCCAGTTATAAAACAGTAAAGATGGGGCCATGAACTCGCCTTAGTGGTAGTGATGTGAGGATGATGTCACTGAATAAACTGGCACAGTATGATCACGAACTGGAGAAATTACCTAAGTAATTTTAAGTGCCTTAGTAAATGCATAATTAACAATGCATGATGGATGTATGGTTGAAAATGCTTGATCACAATTTAATAAGTTGTTATGTTCGTTTAAGTGTTTAAACTTATAGTAAATTGTAAATATATATATTTTTAGCTTCTAAATATATATATATATATATATATATATATATATATACTAGCGTCGTAACCCGCCCAACGGGCGGGTGCGTTTTTTTGTCGCTCCGAAGTTTTATTGTTTGTGCGTTTTTAGTTTATTGTTTTTTAATTTAATCTGTAATATATTTTAGTTATAGTTATTTTTTTTATTTTCCCATTTACACAACCAACACAACTTGTGGTATCCGTCAAAAAACTAATATATCATCGCCAAGACCGATATAGCTACTGGCGGTGGTTGACCGCCGACATAGCATCGACCGATATTTTGCCTAACCAGGCGCGCTTTTTTTTCTCAAGTGAAACATAAACTAAAATTATACGTTACTAAGAAGGATAACTTTTATAGTCAACGTCAATCTAAGGTATATTGTTAATTTCATGATTATAAATATGAAATTAATTGATGTAAATGATGCGTGAAAGATAACTTTTAATATTGATCGTTAAAATTTGTTAGTATTAATATGCGTTTTTAGTTTTCATCATTCGTCTATCTAGCTACACATGATTGCTTTTATAGCTTGCCAAATATAATGTCTGCAACTTCTCATTTAAGCACCCTGCTCATATCCAATTTGAGCATCAGTTGTTGCGGTTCTTGGTCCAGAACATGTTACTTTTACAATTGGTTACTTATATATTGTACATAAATTAAAAGATATTAGCTTGAATACCATCTTCCTGAACTTGTAAAATCTGACAAAAACCTAAAGTTGATATTTCATAAGCAGGCGACTCCTTATTAAACCACCAAGGATATCAATAAAATATTTTGCCATTATTAGTAGGAAAATCAAAATTATTCACAAGTATTTGACATCACTTAATGAACTTTACTCATATGAATTATAGATGCCATGAATTCATGAACATAACATAATAATTGAGCACTTTTGAGTCCAGCTTCTAACCGTTGTCTCTTGGGTTGGAGCATATCGACAACAAAACCTAATAATAATGTCAAGCTAACAGTTGGTAGAAATGGAAAAAAGAGACCACGTCCATTCTATAAAACTGAATTGTGGAAGTTGCAAATTTTGACCCGTATACTTTTTACTGACCATACTATTATTATTTGGATGCACTAATCTAATAATAAGTCAATGTGGAGGCATTAATAAATGCATGGTGTAACATATATGTAAGTCTTCGAAGACTCTCAGAAGTAGTGGGAAAGCATATTAACAATAATCGGAATATAAAAAGACATATTGTTTGATTAGCATAAATTATAAAGCAGTAGGAAGTGAAGCAGCTGAATTAAAAATATATGCAAACATACAATAGAGTATGATTACACTTTTAAAAGAGTTCAAACCAGTTTCTCTTATAAATGATAACAATTATTATTAATCAGTTACAAAGACCATCTAAAACCTTAAGGGGGAGTTTGTCATTACAAAAAAAACTCCGAGTTAAGCCAGAACAGTGAACTTATAAGATGCATACGATAGAGAAAATAGACTTCAGATTTAAAGGATCATGCGCCGTATAACTGATATAAAGGATCATGGCTATGAGGTTATAACAATGAGTTAATAAAAGTGAACTTATGTTTCTTGAAGGCACCATGCCTTGACAATGTTAGTTTATGATCAATAGAGCTAATAGTGAACGTCGGTTCAGGCACCATGCCTTGACAATGTTAGTTTATGATCAATAGAGCTAATAGTGAACGTCGGTTCAGTTTGCATAGTCGCCAAAAAACCTGATTCGACTTTTATCGTCTGATCAAAGTTCTCCGCTATTTGAAACAACATTTGTCATCATCAACCAATATCTTAACCACATCTAAACACTTGTGTAAACATTCATATAAGTCATTATCTTGTTTCCAAGATTGGATTCCAGTTTTACCAAGCCACGTCAGCATGTGAAAGAAAATGTCAGAATGTGTACTTAATTGGCTTCAATTTTGGTTCCAAAAGCATATAAAATTATCTGGCAAGACAACTTACATAGATTTCTTATAGCTATATATGATGGTAACATTTGCTGCTTGAGCCGTGGATCTAATACCAAGAGCTGAAGTCACAATGCCAACTCTAGTGGCGGATTTAGGATTTTGAAGTAGGGTGTCCACATTTTTTAGTGAGAGGTCTTCAAAAACAAGTTACGACTACGGTTTAGATTTCAGGTGGTTTTCTGGGAATTTGGGTTAGCCGCTGCTATTTTGGTTTTTGAATCGTATATATTATGATGGATCGGATTTTCAAACATCTAGGTTATTTAACATGACATGTCAAAACCGTAAGTAACGAATATAAAAATTTATGGCAAAAACCTGTACGTGTATCCGTAGACTATTAACCAAGAATAACATGTTGTGGATCAGCGATAGACCGTTTAAGCCTTTACTAACAATTTTACCCATTATGACCAAACCCATATGAAAAATAGCAATGGACCCAAAAGTATTATGCACTCACAATAAAGAATACTTACATATTTGAAAAATAACCATATGTTAGCATAATGTTTATCAATAGATATTTTACTATGAAAAATTAAATAGCAGCGGACCCAAAAGTATTATGTACTGAAAACAAAGAATACTTACATTAAATGAGTTTAAATTTCATTTCGAAAAAAGTTTTAAAATTGTTTAAACATTAAAATTTTAAAAATTTAAATTTTTTATACAGTTTTTTAGAAAAATAAAAGTTTATATATCCAAAAAGTAAAAAAAAATTGTTTAAATTTTTTAGCTTTTTTTAAGATCAAAGTAATTTTTTAGGATAAAGTTTTCAAATATTTGTATGTATTAAATTTTATTTTATTTTAAAAGTTAAACTTTTATAAAAAAAATTCGACGTTTTTCTTTTAAAACTTTTATCTTAAAAAAATTACTTCTATCTTAAGAAAAGATAAAAAATTTAAACCATTTTAATTTTTTTTTTAGTTTTTAAAAAGATAAACGTTTATTTTTCTAAAAAATTGTTTAAAATTTTTTTAAAATTTTACATTTAAATGTTTTAACTATTTTATAACTCTTTTGAAAAGAAATTTAAACTCATTTTCTTTTTTTCAAAAATAAAACTTTTTTCTCGAAAAAAATTAAACAAAAAAAAAACTTTTTTTTTCGATAAAATTAACTTTTTTTTGTGGCAAACGTTTGTCCAATGAGTGATGTATAGTGCCAATATTTTCAGCAAAGATGTATCGTGTGAAAAAGTTTAAACTAGAGGAATGTATTTTGTAGTTTATTCTTTGAAAAATAACCACATAGTAGCGTAATTTTTATCAATAGTACTATGACTCATTAAGATGTTTATCATGATAACAGTGTATCAAAAGTTGAAGTGAAGGTAACTACAAAGAAGAATCAAACATAGTGAAAAGAAATAAAAGAAGGTAGAATCAAACGTACCAATTATGGGGCGTGCACTTTATCGGCCAAGAAGCATGCCGTTAGACAGGCTTTGTCCAGGAGTTAAACAAACGGCAATGCCATACTGATGAGAACCCAATCCTTTTACTTAGGAAACTGCAATGAAAGAATAACTAAATCATCATAGATTGATAATTATATCTAGATGCTGAAATTTGTATGCAGACATCACCCCAGCGAGAACTACACTTACAAGTCTTGACTAAATATATACAATAGCATGATCAGATTACAAGTTTCAAAAAAAAATAAAAGGATATATTTCTCCAAAAAAAAATTAAAGATTAGCCTACATATGAGTACTATATTTATAAAAGCGCGTTTACAATTTGCAGCTCGCTGAGAATCAAGATAGAAATATATCCATAAACTTAAATAAACAATATTATTAAGATTGACAAAAGAACACACCTGTGTGCCCGTGAAATGATTACTGTCACCATTGATCGGAGCTTCTTGTAGAGATTCCGTTTCAAGCGAGAATCCAAAATGTTCTTGGAAACAGGTACTTTTAAAGGTTTCTTTTCTCCAGGTGGCATCTTGATCACATCGATTCTGTACAACAGGAGAAGTATGATCAAAAGTAACAGGGGTGGTTGTAAAAGAGTGGCAGGAGGAAACTGTTGGGGAGTTTGTGATGGATATGTAACAACCATGTGGGGTTGGGACTGTGGTGGCTTCTCAGGTTTTGAAAGTTGCAATTGTGAAAGTTGCAGCTGAGTTTATTTCCTTCACATCCTTCACACAACCTTAGATCCAACATACAACGTCCTTGATATGGCCTACAAAAAACACAAGATAACAGAGAATCAGATAATTTAAAAGGAAAGTGTGGTGATTTTTTATAATCTAATTCAAAGATAAATCATAGTGACTTTTTAAACATGTAATCACCAATTTATACCTATATAAAACTTGCCTACAAATAAAATGGAAATAGCATACCCATCAGGTGGAATACTTCTTTATAAGTTCCTTACACGATCACCTAAAGGAGATGTGCCCTTGCACCCACCTATACGACTTCTTCTATGGTATGGTTCAAGTACTCTTTCACGGCCAGGTTACATTTAGCCTTAACTCTTTCACGGTAGAACCATGCTAAGGCCACTGACATTAGAAACTGTTGTCAATGAGATGGGCCCTACAGCAAGGCTAGAACAATAGTCACGAACAACTATATATTCAACCTCTTCCAATGAATACAGAAAAAGGACAAAACTATGTTTGTGCACGAGGCTCATCAGCTTTTTGAGAGCCAGGGCGGGTAGTATTTGTATATTACCTTACCTAGTCAACCTTGAACATTTAAAACTATAAATAATCTTTTGGTATGTTTTGTTTCCTTGTAAAAATTCCAAGTTGGTTTTGTTAACTATATGAAGGTTTTTAGGCATACCTATCAGCATTTAAGCAGTTCAAAGTTGCTCGTTCAATTTTCTTATCTAATTCTGACCACTTGACCCATTAAATAAGTGGTTCATCAACTAATTGCTTTTAACTGTTTATGATGGCAGGTTAGCTTCCTTTTCTAATCATAATGGTGGATACATTTCTGTCCCATATGATTAGTTTGTCATATGATCATGTATTCATTAAGGGGTGTTTGGATATGTGTTTAAAATGGTTATTTAAAACTTCCAACTTAAATTTATCAGCTTATCGGATGGAGTTCAATCAGTTCGCTCAAATTTAATAACATAGAACAATGTAATTCACTTATAATACGTAAAGCCGAACCTTGCAAAAACAAAATCCTCACAACTTCTGTACTTAACATGCCCGTGTTCATCTACTCACGTTGTTAAAATAAAAATAATCAATGTAGTGTTCCATAAACCACTCAAGATGGCCTTTGTTTAGTCTAGAATGGAGTTTATTGGGATTTGCCTTACTACCTTAACAGATCAAAGTAGACCATTAGTCGTACCGGCCCAAACTATAAGCAAAAAGAAAAACTCTAACTAAATATGACATATTCAAAAGCACAAAATACGCTAAACGGGTGTTTGGGATTGCTAACCTTTTTTCTACTTAACTGTGTATCAGAATTAATCGTCGACTTAAAGAACACGAAGCTGAGGAAGGGATTGCCATTCTGTTATAGACAACAACATGATAAGGAACCAATCATATAGTACAATCTGACGATTGAGATACGCGAATATCAAATTTAATACGATACAAAGCAGGTGCTTTTTCTATATCGAATTAAAACGTTTACATATGTCAGCAATTCAGTATATGTACAAATGCACAAAGCTAACATAATATTATTGATTTTTTGTTGTATGTAGAACATATCGGAGTGGTGGATCTTTTTCGAATATGTATGTCCAATTGCATGGACATAGCACGGTCTCATCGGCTCTCAACTTGCTAATGTGGAAGAGCCGGTTGTGGGACCTAGTTTTCAAGGTACTGTGAAAGGCTATCTGAATGAAGCACTTGGATTGAATCCAACATGATAGGTGTCAACCTTCAGTGTGAACAGAGATGGAGTCTATGGGTTGCTTGTGAAAAGTAGGCGTTACTCTTACGGGGTTGAAAAAATTAGTATATTTTGTCGACACGTCTGTAAGAAATGTTTTAGAAAATGTAAGTCAATCGCAAAAGTACACCATGAAAATGGAAAGTAAGCTGATAACTTATAAGATATCGAGGAAGTAAATACGGATAAGACGCTCACCTTTTCTGTGAATAGAACGGGATCCTACTCCGCTGCTATCAACAGGTGGACTTACACGACTAATACCGCCTTGGATGGAAGCAGTTGTATCAGTTCATCACATCTTCGCAGATTGTGTCTAATAGCAGCATCACTTGTTTCTAACCCTTATGTGTTTATATGCAGCTTCACAAGGATTTGGTTCACCAAGATCTGATCACACGGACCGAAAAGAAGATGTAAGAAACAATCCACAACAACAAAAACAGTGGTATGCAAGTTAACTGCTTATACATGTTATGATATTTGAATATGCTTACCGGTCTCAAAAGAAGGGGGGTTTCCGGGTCTACGTATTTTGTCGAAAGGCTAAAATCAACAGTTTTAGCTTTTATTCTACTTCTGGATCGTGATTAATAAACAAACGTCATGCTGATAGTGTTTATTCAGTTTTCATGCATTTGCATTCTGATGGATAACATTGGAGTCTGTGAAGCAATGTGAGATCCTTTTCGCACCATTTACTGCTCCAGTAATAACGTTAAGCAATTTTGTCATTTTAAATGAATTTGTATGCCAAAGAGAAAACAAAGTAAATATTTCACCAATTAAATACTTCAATTAAACCTTTTTAAAATTATGAATATAGTGGAAAAAATGATATAACCAAATCTTCCACAGGTCTGTGTACACAAACTGCTTAGAAGTAGCTATTAATCCACTGATTATAGAAATTGCGAGATTCACCCACCTATTTTTGTATATATTACAAACAAACAAAGGATATGCATTTTGTAATAGACTACAAAACACATCATAGATAAGTAAACATAAACTAACTTTATTTGCGTTTGTGATAGTCTTCCCTGCAAATATTAAGCCTTCACGATCAGCCGTCGTCAGAAATCCATATACAAATTGCTATCAGCTATATGTGTTAAGTGTGAAATTTTGTCTAGCGATATTAATAAGTGCAACCCAAACAAACCACATATCAGCTAATTGTGTGGAGAATGTTTGAAACTTGATTAAAACCATTTAAAAAAAAACTACAAATCTATTTTCAGGTTACATCTTGGAATCCATACCTTTGGGTCGACATAATCTTTGCTTCATCAGAATCCATAATTAAGTTCACCAAATAATGAGGTTACTTGCTCGCCATATCAATACGTCTCATTAGTATTCTTTCTGGAACTGATCTGTGAATTAAACTAATAGTGTTTGAGTTAATAAGAAACTGTAGCAAAATGACATATAACCTAAAAGCATTGAACAATATACAGCAAGTCAAAAGAAAAAAGTTTAACAATTTCCATACATACCAGTGGCTTGGGGCAATCCAACATTCACATGCACCCAATTGTCATCAGTTTTAATAGGTTGCCTATCAACATCTGCAAAAAATATAACCTAACCCACAAATAAGTAACATTCAGTCACCATCAGTTAACATACACAAAAATCAAAATAATGCAAAATTAGGTTAGCAAAACGCAAAATTAGAGTTGCATCCAAAATAAAGATCACCAAGAGAAGAAAAGGAAACCAAAACTATGAGCACAAAAGCGTATCTCAGTGTGCATACTAATTATATATACCAACATAAAAACGCATCTAAAAAAATAGATTGAAATTATGGAGATTAGGGTTTTTTATTGGTGTGGGATGAAGATGAAGATCAAGATTATGGTTTAAAATATAACAGACCTAATGTTTTTTTTTAAATAATGAGTCGAATGTTTCTTAAACGTGAACTTGATTAAAAAAAGTCGTAATACGTAATTTTAGAGTATATTCTGATGTATATAAATAGCATTCGTTGTTTTAGAATTTATTAACATTGCTTTGGATAGAAAATCATCAAAAGTAGTCTTGCTTAGTGGTAAACCTGATTACTTGTTAACTATAGGCCACAAGGTCAAATCTTGCATTTGACACTTTTTTTACATAATTCCTGAAAATCTATATCAAAACTGCGTTTCAAAACGTGAATTTCAAAATTGCGTTTCCAAAACGCGATTTTCAAAAACCTACGATTTCAAATCATAAAAAACATAGAAAATGGAGATCTTTTGGGGATTTCAGAAATACTATTGGCTAATAGCTGCCATGTAACATATGACATGGATTAGAGGTGTGATATCAAATCATAATTATACATATATATATATATATATATATATATATATATATATATATATATATATATATATATATATATATATATATATATATATATATATATATATATATATATATATATATATATATATATAAATTGTTTAATAAAAATGGGTAATAAATTAAATAAATAAGTTTTATATTATTTAATTTATTGTAAGAAAATAAATAGAATGTACTTTTCTTAAGGCTTCAAAAATATAGTTAACGGGATTTGTCAGTTTATAAGGTTTCGTGAATAGATTTGTTTAATTATTCAAACGGCTAAGTTAATTTATTAATAGAATAATTTATTAATATTTTTAATTAACTTAAATTACACTTGAGTCCTTGTTAGTATAACAACTTGCCAAAAATACCGTTTAAGGTTTCGTCCGTTAAGTATATTGCGTCGTTAGTCCTTGTCTGTTTAATTTATTTACAAATACGTCCCTAGGGCTTACAAAACTTTGGGGAAATGACCAAACACCCCCCCCCCCTAAGTCTCGAAAATTAAATGAGTTAGGGTTAGGGTTTGTTTTAAGTTTGCTAAATGACACAATTGGTCCCTAAAGTCTCGGCATATTTAAATATCAAACTAGGGCTTGTAATAAGTTTCTAAAAGTGGCAAAAATGACCCTTAAGGTCTCGAAGTGTTTAAAAAATGAGGCTAGGCCTTGAAACAAGTTTCATAAATGGCAAAAATGACCCTTGAGGTCTCGAAATATTTAATAAGGCATCTAGGGCTTATATTAAGTTTAAATATTGGCAATAATGGCCCTTGAAGTTTCATTTAACCCACGGTTTAAAACAAACTCACCCTATATTTTGGTAATTGACACATTCGACCCTTGTACTTTTATAAAATACACGAAACTATTTATGCATGTTTTATTAAGTTACCAAATCAACCATCAACTTTCACCAATTATAAAAATGGGCACGAAAAGTCTCCCTAATTAGGATTTGGGCTTGACCGGCCCAATTGGGTCTCGGCTTGGGTAAAGTTGGCCTAGAGGGTTTGTTTAAATTTAACTAGTACTTTATTTAATGGGCTAGTATTTATATTTTCTTTATTTGGCTTATACCTTAATATTTCTAAGCTTAAATTTAAGGCATGGACTTATTTGTATTCGGCTTATTTTTAGCTTATATGAGGGCTTATATAACTTGGCTTATTTAGTATTTCTAGGGCTTAAATGACGTAGCTTATTTAAGTTATAGTTTTCGGCTTATATTAGATTTTATAAATCTTATATCATGGCTTATATATATTTTTAGGGCTCGGTTTATATATGTTTTATAGGCTTAAATATCCAACTTATATATGTCTAGGCTTTTATGACTTATGGGCTTATATAGGCTTAAATATTTCGGCTTATATTTCATTTTATACACTTTTGTGACATAGTGATTTACTTTAGGGGTTACACTAAGTTCTCATGCATAACCTTACAAGTTTTAGGGTTTTTAAGGCAAGATTACCCATAGACATCATATAAGCCGTGGGCTTATATATTGTTTAGGGTTTGTTTACAAGTTTTAAACGTATGCATGTACTCCTAACTCCATTTTTATAGCATAAACATGCATGAGAAGTAAAATGAGTAAGGAAAAGCTTAGAGAGGGTTTCATACTTACTTGCTTCAAGAAAACTTGGTGATGACAAAGGTTTAGGAGTTCTAGACGTCGGGTTCCTCTTATTGTGACCTAGGATGATCTTGGACTTGACTTGAATGTTAAATATCTTGGATGATAAGCACTAAATGCTTGGAGAAGACTAAGAGTAAATGCTAGGAGTCGTCTAGGTGTTTTGTTAAGGTTGAATCCGAATGGGAGTGTAGTGAGTGATGTGTGAGTTTAATAGTATGATAAATATTACAAAGTGAGATTGAGAGGAGTGGCTTGGGGCTTATACACGTCCAAGAGAGAGATATAAGCTAGATTTGGAGATTTTTGGAGTGTACCATGTAAGTACATGGTTTAATGACAAAATATGTACATAAGACCCTTACATACTCTTTTGTCGTCGCATGTTATGCTTCCAAGGGGACCAAGTAAGACTTGTATAGTGTTTTAATAAATAGAATGCTTGTACAAGTGAAATGGTTGTGTGGGAGTTTGTTATCACACGTCTCATATCAAAATGGGTGTGATAGGTGGCTTGTTTTTGTGATACAAGTATAGTGAACTTAGTACATTCCTTAAATACCAATGTTGTACATAGTGTCATGGTTTTGTATACAAACCGGTGGTTTTGGCTAGTCAATGAAGGAAAAATGTGTTTTCTATAGTGTATGCTTTAAATGAAATAAGTTGTACAAAGTCTAGAAGTCAAAAGTGTAAATGGTAAGGGTTTTTGGTATTTAAATGTTATGTATATGCATATATTCGGCTATAAATGAGTCTAGGGTATTTTTATTTTTTAATTTTTGTGTCTAAGTATAGTCACAAGGAGTATAGGTATAGTATTGTGTGAGTAGGTTTAAGTCTAGGTTGATTTTTGTTAGGTTTGGGATCCTTGGTGAAAGTATGGTCATTTTTAGATGAGAAAATAATTTACTATATTAAAAGTATGACAACTTAGTTTAAATAAGTTAGAATGGTTAAAGGTAATGTTTAAATATAAAAACAGTTGATGTCGTAACGTAATGTCATTTATGATGTAAGAAAAATATATTTAAAACTTAAGAATTAATACATAAGTAAATATTATTAATTTGTGATCATGAGTTTGGATTTATGAACCAATGTGATTAATGCTTATGATTATAAGTTCAGGTGACTTAAATGTCCCAAAAGGAGTGATTGTTTATTGTCATGCATGCTCATATTATGTAGTCATCCAAATGTGACCGTGTCCTTATGATTAAATGTTCAAAATCATAATGTATGCTATGAGGTTAAATGTCTCCATGTTCTGATGATTAAAATAATGTATGCTCATGTATGATGCATATGATTGCTCAAAAGATTTCATGTAAAGGTGGTAATATATATTCAGATATCATGAGGTGACGTATATAATGATGACATAGTCAAAACCTGAAATTTACAGGTTTTACAGCAATAACCCGTTATTTTAGCTTTGTCCTCAAATCTTAGGATGAAGTTACTGCTCAGGTGAACAGATGTGGGTACTTATCTCTAAATGAGTCTTCGCGTTCCCATGTGAACTCAAGACCTTTTCTGGAGTTCCATCGTATCTTAACTAACGGGATTTGGCTTCGCTTTATCTTCTTGACTACTCTCTCCATGACTTCCACCGGTTCTTCTATGAACTGGAGTTTGTCATCAAAGTGGACTCCTTCCAATGGCATGGCTAGCGGCTCATCCGTGTAGCATTTCTTCAAGTTTGAGACATGGAACATAGAGTGTACCCGGCTCAACTGCTGGGCAACTCTAAACGATAAGTGACTTCACCTATTCTGGCAATCACCATGAAGGGTCCTACATAACGTGGATTTAGTTTCCCACGTTTCCCAAATCGGACGATGCCCTTCCAAGGTGATACCTTTAGCATAACACGGTCACCTACTGCAAACTCCATAGGCTTCCGTTTCCTATCTGCATAGCTCTTCTGTCTATCCTGGGCAGCCTGAATTCGCTGCCTGATGAGAGTGATCTTCTCAGTCGTCTCTTGGATTAGTTCAGGTCCAGTCAGTTAGAATTCCCCCACCTCTGCCCAGCATACGGGTGATCTGCACTTGCGGCCATAAAGGGCCTTAAATGGTGCTGCTTTAATACTGGCATGGTAGCTGTTGTTGTAGGAGAATTCAACTAATGGTATATGCTCGACCCATCCTTTTCCAAAGTCAATCACGCATGCTCTTAGCATGTCTTCTAGGGTTTGGATTGTTCGTTCACTCTGGCTGTCAGTCTGTGGATGATAAGCGGTACTCATGTCTAATTTTGTTCCTAAACTTCGTTGGAAGGCTCTCCAAAAGTTTGACGTAAATCTGCCATCTCGATCACAAATGATTGAGACTGGTATACCGTGTCTAGTCACTATTTCCTTTAGGTACAACTTAGCTAACTTGTTCAGAGAGTTATTCTCTCTGGATGGGCAGGAAATGAGCGGATTTTGTGAGTCGGTCACGATTACCCAAATTGTATCGTAACCACGAGATGAATTAGGGAGTTTGGTAATGAAGTCCATGGTAATGTTGTCCCATTTCCATTTTGGTATTTTAGGTTGGACTAACAAACCGGATGGCCTCTGATGTTCTGTCTTTACTCTGGCACAAGTCACACACTTCTTCACGTATGTGGCAATCTCTGCTTTCATGTTCGCTACCAATATAATTTCTTCACGTCCTGATACATCTTTTCAGATCCAGGATGTATGGAGTACTTGGACTTATGAGATTCGTGCATGATCACGTTTCTCAAGTCTCCGTAACATGGTAACCAACTTCTTTTGTGTAAGCATAACGTTCCGTATGCTCTAGCTTCCAACTTCTCCTTGCTTAGGTCAGTCCTAAGCATTCCTCCTATGTCTTCTTTTCTGATGTTTTCAAGCTTCTGTGCTTGGAGTTGAGCCTCTAATATTTGCTTGGGAAGGTCCAAGCTAATGGTCATGACTAGGGCTCGAACTCTCATGGGATGATCAGTTACTTTTCGACTTAGTGCATCTGCAACTACGTTGGCTTTACCTGGGTGGTATTTGATGTCGCAGTCGTAGTCACTAAGCAGTTCTGTCCAACGATATTGCCTCATGTTTAGCTCCTTCTGGTCTAGTATATGTTGCAAACTCTTGTGATCAGTATGCATTGTGCACTTTGTTCCATACAGGTAGTGTCTCCAAATTTTCAAAGCAAAAACTACATATCCAAGCTCTAGATCATGAGTAGAGTAATTTTGCTCGTGTTTCTTCAATTGTCTTGAAGCATAGGCAATCACTTTCTGTCTCTACATCAATACAGCTCCTAAGCCTTTGTGTGAGGCGTCATAGTAGACAACGAAGTCTTCGTTGCCTTCTGGTAGGGCTAAAATGGGTGCACTACATAATTTCTGCTTAATGGTTTGGAATGCGGCCTCTTCGTTTTCTCCCCAATTGAATTTCACGCCTTTCTGAGTAAGCTTTGTCATAGATTTAGCTATCTTAGAAAATCCTTCTATGAATCTCCGGTAGTAACTGGCAAGACCTAAGAACTGGAGAATCTCCTTTGGTGAAGTGGGTGATGCCCAATCCTTCACGATTTCGACTTTTATGGGATCCACTTGAATTCCCTTGTCATCGATCACATGACCGAGGAAATGAACTTTAGGAATCCAAAAATCACACTATGAGAATTTTGCGTACAACTTCTCTTCCTTAAGTAATTTTAGCACTTGAGAAAGATGTTCTCCGTGCTCTTGCTCATTCTTGGAATAGATAAGTATGTCGTCGATAAAAACAATCACGAACTTATCTAGATAGGGTCTGCACACTCGATTCATGAGGTCCATGAATATGGATGGAGCTTTGGTCAGGCCAAATGGCACGACTTGAAATTCATAATGACCGTAACGAGTTCTGAAAGCTGTTTTCGGTATGTCCTCTTCTCTGACCCTCAACTGGTGATACCCCGATCGTAGGTCGATCTTGGAGTATACACTTGATCCTTGTAACTGATCAAATAGGTCGTCGATTCGTAGCAGTGGGTAACGATTTTTCACAGTTAACTTATTTAGTTCTCTGTAATCGATTCACATTCGGAAAGATCCGTATTTCTTTTTGACAAAAAGTACTGGAGCTCCCTAAGGTGAGGAACTGGGTCTGATAAAACCTTTGTCTGACAGTTCTTGAAGTTGTTCAGCGAGTTCTTTCATCTCGGTTGGTGCTAATCGGTATGGTGCTTTAGCTACATGTACAACTCCTGGTATCAAGTCGATTTGGAATTCCACTTGACGAGTCGGAGGCAAACCAGGTAAGTCGTTTGGGAAAACTTCGGGATAATCACGGACAATTGGCACGTCCTTGATTTGTTTCTTCTCTAGTTCCTCTTCTTTGTCGGTTTTTGAAATATGTGCTAAAAAGATAAGGCATCCTTTTAGTATATACTTCTGGACTTTAGTGCATGAGATAACACTCAGTCTGGTGTCAGTCCTATCTGAGTTTCCTTCTCCTCGAACAATTAGATTTTCCTTTCCTCATGGTATACGGACTAGCTTTTGGTCGCACACAATGGTTGCGTGATATTTAGCTAACCAGTCCATACCAATGATGACGTTGAAACTACCCAAAATTACAGGTATCAACAGAATATCGAATGGATGATTTAGAAGATTTATGGTACAACCTCTTAAAATAGTGTTAGTTTCAATGATCTTACCGTCTGCTAACTCGACTCTGTAACAGTCATCTAACGGTGTAGGTGTGATGTCTAGTAAGCTACTAAATTCTGTGGATACGAAACTCCTATCGGCTCCCGTATCAAATAAAATATTTGCATAGCGATTGTTTAGAAGGAACGTACCGATAACCATGTTGGAGTCTGGGTTGGTCTTGGCGCCTCCTATCACATAGACTCTAGATGGTGCTCCTCCTCTGTTCTCGTTCTTAACTGCTCGCTTTGGGAAATCAGGCTTGATGTGCCCGATTTCTCCACAACCATAGCAACTAACTTCCCTATGAGCCATGTTACCGCTGCTAGTGTGCTGGCGGTTTCCCTGCTGTCCATTTCCACGAAAGTTCTGATTGTTGCCACTGTGGGGCTTGTAGTTGGTGCTGGAGTTGTTCCTGATGGCTGGAACATAGGTGTTGCCCTGTTCGGGTCTTCGGCATTCAGCAGTAGAGAAATGATGGAAATTACACTTGGAGCACTTCAGCTTGTTTCTTGTATATGGTGGTGGTGCTGAGGAAACAACACTACAGATCTGGCCCAAGTTTTGCTTCTTTGGTGGTTGGTCCTGATGATAACCGCGGTAGTTCTCCTCAACTTTTCTCTTGTACTCAGACTGCCTAAGCACATGATCACGTCCCCGTTTGTTCATTAGCTCTGTGGCAAATTCTATGGCACCCTCGACTGTAGTGGGTCGGGATGCGAGTACACTATCATGAACAGAATCAGGAAGTCCACTGACGTACTTTTCTATCTTGTCCTTCACGTCAGGGAACATCCGTGTACACATCAAAGTTAGCTCCTGAAATATCTAATTGTATGCTGTGATGTCATGGTTTGAGCATTTGAGATTCCACAAGTCAATCTCTAGTTTCTTGATTTCACCCCGAGGATAGTATTTTGTGGTAAGTCTTTCCTTAAATGCATTCCAGGTCATCCCATAGGCTTCATCGTGCCCGAGGGTAGCAACTAGGGAGTTCCACCAGTGAGAGCATGTTCCAAGAGGGTACAGGTGGCAAATTTCACCTTGTTCTCCCCGGTGCAATCACTAATGCAGAATACTGTCTCGGTCCTTTCGAACCATTGCATGAGTCCTACTACCCCTTCCTTTCCCTTGAAGTAACTGGGCTTGCATTTCAGGAAGTCGGGATAGGTAAATCCTCTGGTAGTTCGATCTCTGGCATTCGAGTTTTGACTGTCGCCCTGGTTTCCGTTGGGATGTGTTCCCCGGGCGGCTAGGGCATCAGCAATGCCTTGACCGATAAGCACTCTAAGTTGTGCTTCTGAAATAGTCGCTGAAGGAGTAGCGTCAGGGTTCTATCGAGTGACTCTTTGTGACATTGTTCTATCATACACAAAGATGAGATTTATTAGTTGGTCAGTAGGATTATTATATTAAGCTGCATTAAAATGGGTATGCATAGAATTCACAACAAATTGGATAACCTGTCAAGATTTCATAATAGTATAAAATCAAACAAACAAGTAGAGAATAATATATCAGTACTGGTGAACATCAATATAATATAACCAATCTAAGACAGAGATACAACCATCATGTCTAAGATAGTCGTACATATGTTTGTAGTACAACAAAAGACAATCTACCTACTAAGGTTAGTTTCTACGATGCAGATACAACTGAAATGAAAATACAAGTACAAAAGACCTAAATCATGCGAGCTGAGATGCAACTCAATGCTTGTCATGATGTACAAAGAAATCTAGCCTACACTAGTATGGCTGTCTGCAGGTGCAGGTGGTCCAGCTGGTGGTGTGGGTGCACGATCATCCTGCATGCGAATCATCGCTCTCCTGGTCTCTCGGGAGAATATCATGGTCTCGACAAACTGGTGCTGATGTGCAGTATCGACACTCCATAGATGATCTGTCTCAGTAATGAATCCCTGATGGCGAAGGTCTTCCAGGTCTATTAAAGTCCTAAAAGTCTCCTCCTGTGTGAGGATAGCAGCTTGGGTCTCGTACGAGTGACCCTCTAGTGAAGTTAGCCGGTAGTGAAGGTAAGCAACCTCATCCAACAACCAATGTATGGTCCCCTGGGTCATACCCAGAGAACTCTGTGTGGTGTGTGACTCACTAGCCACAACCCAGTAGAGAGAACTATATCTCTCCTGAAGTAAGGCGCGACCCTGATGGTCCGCCTACAGTAGGGCATGAATAAGGGCGGTGTCTTGCTCCTGTCGGGCCACAAGTGCGTCGACATGTGCGTGTAGGGCGCCAAGACTAGGTTGTCCAGCTCCTGATCCCTCTCCTACCTCGAATGTCGAGTCGGGAATAGAATCACGCCTCCTCTTGTGAGATGGCAGAGCACTGGTGGGGTAAGGGTGATGTGCAGAAGGTGGTGGAAAGGGTGGTAAGGAAGGCAGAACCTGGTCCATCTCCCTAGGAGGAGATGTAGGTACTACAAGCAGTGGTGAAGTAGGGGATACAGTAGGTGGTGATGAGGTAGGTTAATCTGAAAGTACGATGACTCCGTCTGGCTGGTCATCTCTGGACTCGGTGTCAGATGCAGGTCCAGCAAATACTGATTTCGGTGATAATGGAGTGGTGGTAGGAGCCATGAGCTCCTCGAAGGTAGTCACAACAGTAGGTGTCGTCATGATATCTGAAAATAGCATTTCAAAGTTGAGTAAGTTTTTAGCTTACACAATCCAAAAAGTTTTAAAGTGCATATGCGATGCGGTTTATGTCTTTTAACTACGCTAGTTAAAAGTATGAGTAGATACTCAGTGTGAAGTTAGTTCACATAATGTGTATGCTCTATGTGCTATATGCCTAAATTATAAAGGTTCCCCAAGAATCAACTTTCTTTTTATTTCGTTGATTTTTAAAAGTTCAGTTATAGTCCAGTTTAAATTTTTTATTATATTTAATATTTTTATTATCAATCTGGTTCTCTATAACTATGTGCTCTGATACCATTTCTGTAACACCCCCAATTTGGTCAAATGCAGTGGAATAGTACGTGGGGTGTTACTTGGGTGGATCGATAGCACACAACATATACAGCAATGATCATAAAAGTCATTTAATACATATTACATGAATTAATTGTACACACTTAGTATCTTGTTTGTAAAACCACATTTATTATAAAACTGAAGTAAATATCCCAGCCCAATGGTAGACATGATGCTCCCTAAAATGTTGGAATCTAATGCATGAACCTACTTTATTTTCCTGAGAAAACATATAGAGTAAAATGTGGGGGTCAACACGAAGTTGGTGAATTCATAGGTTTGGTTAAATAATATGTTAATAATATGCCAAACATCACGATCATGGTAAGACAATCACAGTCCAATACCATAGTAGTTCCTATTGCCCTGTAATAGAAGCTAGACAAAAAGTTGTCCAATACGCCCATTTGGATCTGCCGTGATGTTGTTCCCTCAGTCCGACAATGATATAAACCTGTTGCTTGGCCTAAGCGTTTCGTGATAGCAATTCACGCAGGCCGGGTGTTGTCAATACCCGAATAGATCTATTCATACATTTCGCGCTACACTATTAACTATTACAGTCCACGGGTATGGGGCAAACATTAGGCAATAAGTTGTTGTTGTCATCAGTGCATGTTTTGCATATTTAAATATATATAGTTTTTTTTATGTTTTCTCCCCCAGTTATAAAACAGTAAAGATGGGGTCATGACCTCACCTTAGTGGTAGTAATGTGAGGATGATGTCACTGAATAAACTGGCACAGTATGATCACGAACTAGAGAAATTACCTAAGTCATTTTAAGTGCCTTAGTAAATGCATAATTAACAATTCATGATGGATGTATGGTTGAAAATGCATGATCACAATTTAATAAGCTGTTATGTTCGTTTAAGTGTTTATACTTATAATAAATTGTAAATATATATATATATTTAGTTTATATATATATATATATATATAAATTGTTTAATAAATGGGTAATAAATTAAATAATTAGGTTTTATATTATTTAGTTTATTGTAAGAAAATAAATGCAATGTACTTTTCTTAAGGCTTCAGAAATATAGTTAACGGGATTTGTCAGTTTATAAGGTTTCGTGAATAGATTTGTTTAATTATTCAAACGGCTAAGTTAATTTATTAATAAAATAATTTATTAATATTTTTAATTAACTGAAATTACACTTGAGTCCTTTTTAGTATAACAACGTGCCAAAAATACCCTTTAAGGTTTCGTCCGTTAAGTATATTGCGTCATTAGTCCTTGTCCGTTTAATTTATTTACAAATACGCCCCTAGGGCTTACAAAACTTTGGGGAAATGACCAAACACCCACCCCCCCCCCCCCAAGTCTCAGAAATAAAATTAGTTAGGGTTAGGGTTTGTTTTAAGTTTGCTAAATGACACAATTGGTCCCTAAAGTCTCGGCATATTTAAATATCAAACTAGGGCTTGTAATAAGTTTCTAAAAGTGGAAACAATGACACTTATGGTCTCGAAGTATTTAAAAAATGAGGCAAGGGCTTGTAACAAGTTTCATAAATGGAAAAAATGACCCTTGAGGTCTCGAAATATTTAATAAGGCATCTAGGGCTTATATTAAGTTTAAATATTGGCAATAATGGCCCTTGTGGTTTCATTTAACCCACGGTTTAAAACAAACGTACCCTATATTTTAGTAATTGACACATTCGACCCTTGTACTTTTATAAAAGTCAAGAAACTATTTATGCATGTTTTATTAAGTTACCAAATCAACCATCAACTTTCACCAATTATCAAAATAGGCACGAAAAGTCTCCCTAATTAGGATTTGGGCTTGACCGGCCCAATTGGGTCTCGGCTTGGGTAAAGTGGGCCTAGAGGGCTTGTTTAAATTTAACTAGTACTTTATTTAATGGGCTAGTATTTATATTTTCCTTATTGGGCTTATACCTTAATATTTATAAGCTTAAATTTAAGGCATGGGCTTATTTGTATTCGGCTTATTTTTAGCTTATATGAGGGCTTATATAACTTGGCTTATTTAGTATTTCTAGGGCTTAAATGACGTAGCTTATTTAAGTTATAGTTTTTGGCTTATATTAGATTTTAGAAATCCTATATCATGGCTTATATATATTTTTAAGGCTCGGCTTATATATGTTTTATAGGCTTAAATATCCAACTTATATATGTCTAGGCTTTTATGACTTATGGGCTTATGTAAGCTTAAATGTTTCGGCTTATATTTCATTTTATACACTTTTGTGACATAGTGATTTACTTTAGGGCATACACTAAGTTCTCATGCATAACCTTACAAGTTTTAGGGTTTTTAAGGAAAGATTACCCATAGACATCTTACAAGCCGTGGGCTTATATATTGTTTAGGGTTTGTTTACAAGTTTTAAACGTATGCATGTACTCCTAACTTCATTTTATAGCATAAACATGCATGAGAAGTTAAATGAGTAAGGAAAAGCTTAGAGAGGGTTTAATACTTACTTGCTTCAAGAAAACTTGGTGATGACAAAGGTTTAAGAGTTCTAGACGACGGGTTCCTCTTATTGTGACCTAAGATGATCTTGGACTTGACTTGAATGCTAAATATCTTGGATGATAAGCACTAAATGCTTGGAGAAGACTAAGAGTAAATGCTAGGAGTCGTCTAAGTTTTTTGTTAAGTTTGAATCTGAATGGGAGTCTAGTGAATGATGTGTGAGTTTACTAGTATGATAAATATCACAAAGTGAGATTGAGAGGAGTGGCTTGGGGCTTATACACGTCCAAGAGAGATATATAAGCTAGATTTGGAGATTTTTGGAGTGTACCATGTAAGTACATGGATTAATGACAAAATATGTACATAAGACCCTTACATACTCTTTTGCCGTCGCATGTTATGCTTCCAAGGGGACCAAGTAAGACTTGTATAGTGTTTTTAATAAATGGAATGCTTGTACAAGTGAAATGGTTGTGTGGGTGTGTGTTATCACACGTCTCATATCTGGGTGTGCTAGGTGGCTTGTTTTTGTGATACAAGTATAGTGAACTTAGTACATTCCTTAAATGACAATGTTGTACATGGTGTCATGGTTTTGTATACAAATCGACGGTTTAGGCTAGTCAAGGAAGGAAAAATGCGTTTTCTATAGTGTATGCTTTAAATGAAATAAGTTGTACAAAGTCTAGAAGTCAAAAGTGTAAATGGTAAGGGTTTTTGGTATTTAAATGTTATGTATATGCATATATTCGGCTATAAATGAGTATAGGGTATTTTTATGTTTAATTTTTTTGTCTAGGTATAGTCACTAGGAGTATAGGTATAGTATTGTGTGAGTAGGTTTAAGTTTAGGTTGATTTTGGTTAGGTTTGGGATCATTGGTGAAAGTATGGTCATTTTTCGATGAGAAAATACTTTACTATATTAAAAGTTTGACAACTTAGTTTAAATAAGTTAGAATGGTTAAAGGTAATGGTTAAATATAAAATAGTTGATGTCGTAACGTAATGTCATTTATGATGTAAGAAAAATATATTTAAAGCTTAAGAATTAATACTTAAGTAAATATTATTAATTTGTGATCATGAGTTTGGATTTATGAACGAATGTGATGAATGTTTATGATTATAAGTTCAGGTGACTTAAATATACCAAAAGGAGTGATTGTTTATTGTCCTGCATGCTCATATAATGTAGTCATCCAAATGTGACTATGTCCTTATGATTAAATGTTCAAAATCATAATGTATGCTATGAGGTTAGATGTCTCCATGTTCTGATGATTAAAATAATATATGCTCATGTATGATGCATAGGATTGCTCAAAAGATTTCATGCAAAGGTGGTAACATATATTCAGATATCATGAGGTGACGTATACAATGATGACATAGACAAAACCTGAAATTTATAGGTTTTACAATAACTTTGTAGCACGATTTTTAAAAACTTTTAGTAATGACACTATAGTGATCTATGATGGTTCACGGTAGCTCCAATCGAACTCGCAAGCAAGCACAGGACCAGACCAGCGCAGGGCAATAGTCGGATATCCTTTAGGTGTGACTGTGCGCACCGGCTTATACCCACCTTATAGTTTGTTCTAGTGGGTGACCCGTACATCCCATGAGTTCATAGCGTCCAGTTTTTATTTTCATGACTCATGATGCCACTGTTGGGATTTAATATCTGGTTAACCATGTAACTACGAGTACGCAGCGGAATGGATCTATTTTTGAGCAATTATGATCAACACGTAATTAATAATAAACAATAAAGGAAACATGAAAACTAACCTCCGTCTAAAAGAAAATGCAACAAATAAGTGGCTAAATAAACCACCTCTACGGTTGCTCACACAAACACGTCAACCAAGTACGTTTGGTATGCTAGCCGTACTTCACGTATACCCAAACACTGTGTGTCAAAAAACCAATCCGAACAAAAAAACAAAACAGCCTAAAACTGCTTTGTTGTCCGAGATATAAGTCTTACCCGAGAAGCTTTCCCTTTGTTGTACGATATCAGACAACACAAAGTATGACAAAAGTCAGATTCTGTCCGAGAACGATCAGGAAAAAGAAAAAAACTTCTTCAAGCTGTTGTACCTTAACAACTTTATAAACCTTCGTTCTAAGCTTTATTTTAGCTAACTTAGGATTGATTCTAAGTTACTAAACCCCTTAGAACAAATAGAACAAGTGAATATGATGGTGAGGTGAGATCAAGTGATATAAACCCTAATATTAGGTTTATAGCAATTTGATTATAAGAATGGAAGAGATCCGAGATTAATTGCTGTGTTTTGTGTTATGTTGGACGTCCTAATGAGTTAGGGTTGATGGCTTATATAGCCTTCAAACCCTACTCTTGCTAATGCTCAACTTAAGCCTTATCAAGACTATTCCAACTCTTTTTGCAACTCTAATACTTCTTTTTTATCCTCTCAGTGAACCTAGACACTTTAGAACCTTTCTAGATCCTTCCAAGGCCTGCCAAAACGAAATTAGGATAGCCTAAGAAAGTTGTCTTAGTCGTTCACTACTTGTGGTTTATAAATCAAAGGTTTCCTTTATACGTGAATTTAAAAACGCACTCTAAGTGTTTAACGTGTGTGCCCCCAATAGGCTCACACACCCCTAGCTACATTTTTCTCATCCAACGAGCATGAACTAACACTAGTATCAATACAATATACACCACAACTCTAAGTGTCGTAAGTTAATCTTTCATGTACTCCTTCATTTTGTTATGCATACAAGCTCCTTACATAGTTGTGCTTGAGTAATTTTTTAGTAAAAATCTTACGTATAAACAAGGATACCAAAACTAATCATTTTTCTTGATTAAATTTACATTGGGATAATCTTTGAAACATGTCATTAGAAAGTAAACTCGACCACCTCGGCTAACTCCGAGCCCAGTCTAGATCAGGCGTGACAACGGGTGCAGGCCGGGTGCGAGATAGATTTCATAGTCGGGTTGGTCAAGAGTTTATAGCTTCTTGAAGCAAGTCGTTTGGCCTGGTAGAGAACTTAATACACTATTTTAAAAATGTGTTGAAACTGCATTAAGAAAACGTGTTACTGTTGTACTTATATCTTACAAAATTAGTATTGTTCTTTTACATCAAAACAACCTCGACAAGGTACCTACTTCGGACCTATTTTCGAATAAGTAAAACTTGTCCGCGCACAAAACTGAAAGCATGTCTTAATAGACCACCCGACTACCTATCTAACAATATTTTTAGGTTGCACCGCGAGCCACTAATGAGCTAGCTATTTACTTCCTAAGAATAGAGAAAACCACATGTGTATCAAAAAAAAATACAAACATCATGCGCCATTCAAATTTTCATATAAATCCAAATTAGTACTATATGTTTGTGTTTCATTTCACACGATATGAACAATGTGTTTTTTTAAATAATAATAAATTATTAATTAATATATTTATTAATTTTATTTACTTTATTTAATTAAAGTATTTTTAATAAAAATCTATTTAGAATATTTGACCCTATAAACGACTCAACTAAATAAGTTGTCCCGACATTGGAAATGTTCAACATTGTTAAATGTATCTCAATTAAATGACTACATTGTTATTAGACGTTAAACTTTCACAAGGTGTTAAAGTCGTTAATTTCTTTGAAAACTCAAGCACATATTAGGGGCTAAATGCTATGTTTTATAATTGTTGATGCAAAAGTTGGGTGATCCTTGCTAGACCCGAATTAGGCTTAATTCGGGTTGGCTGGGCTCCGGCTCCTGCACCAAGTGAACTATTTGGTTGGGATCCTGCACACTAAACAACACGCGTTAGGCTTACCGTGGGAGTGTTTCCCACGATTAGACTCTGGCGTGAGAGTAAGTAATCGGTTAGGGTTTTATGTGAGTTGAGAGTATAGAACGTAATACCTTTGTGGAACCTTTGAGGGTTCCTTTTATAGGCAGTGAAACCCTAGTGGGCTGTCACTGATACTTCGGCCCCAAGGAAGAGATAAGCACCAGAATTAGATTGATTGTTATCTTCTAATTATGGTGAGTGAATATCCTCTTCTTTAGAGTAAATCACATTCAGAGATAGAATATGATTCTGTCTAACCCTGCACCGGTCATGCTGGGCCGTGGGCCGCACACATGTGTGCGGTTACTGTTCATCCAAGCCCGTAAGCTCAAATGACATTACTCCCACCCATTCGTGATGGGCCAGATATGGGTAGTACCCGTGGGTCGGGTTCATGACCCGGCTGGGGACTATACGTCATCATGTCCCCCCAGTCTAGTTGTTACAACCATAGGCGTAACCTCTAGACTACCAAGATGCTCCCTGGACGTACCAAGAAAAATAGGGAATGATAAGTTGTCCAAGAATTTGTTTTGGCCGCACGTGGCAACCTGACTTAGGGATTTATTCTATTATTATCTCAGCCGCTCGTGGCGACCGAGACAAATTAAATATAGCATTGAATGTCAAGTCTTACGTAAGAGCCGCATATCCCGACATTAATAACTGTTCACCTGCCACTTTGACTGACAAAAGTGCAAACAGTCAGAGCCTCAAGCAGCATAAACGTCTGAGTTAGAAGTGACCCGTGGGTCCCGCCTGACGTTTCACTTGCCACTTGCCCCCTAACCACACGATTAAGAATAGTGACAGACACGTGTCACACATCCAACAGGCCATTACCCACGAGGCAACCCTATAAACAAGCCACCCCTACGGCTGTGTGAAACACACAGTTCTTATCTCCATTTCTGCCATTAAAGCTTTCTTCTTAGCTTCAATCAATCACGCACAGATCCCTTCCTCCGCAGGTTAGAACACCACGCCCTTACATTTTTATTTAGTAATGGCTCACAGAAACAACCCCACAATTGGATCCGTGCTTAATGTAATGACCCAGGAGCAACTAGATCACTTTTGTACCAATTATTTCATCCCTACCAACCTACACCCCTCACTTCCTGGCGCCAGAGACCTCATAACTGAGGCTTCGGAGGGTAAAATTGGCCTTTACACTCGCCTTTTCGATGCGGCCAACTACCGCATTCCATTCACCCGTTTCCTCATAGATCTATTAGGATATTATGATGTACATATTAGTCAGCTCCATTGTATAGGCGCGTGTAAGATAAGTCAATTCGAGATTCTGTGCCGTGCTAGAATAATCCCCCCAACCGTAGAACTATTCCGGCTTTTTTACACCCCCAACATAGTAAATGGTTGGTTATCCTTTAAGAAACGATCCCCCAACAGCCCCCAATCTCATAATAAGCCAATGGATTCACTGAAAAACTGGTATGACCACTACTTTTTCATTGACGCCATAGTATGGCCGGCTGATTATGCCTTTAAACATAGGGTATCCCACGACCCCCTACCGCACGCTAGTACATATAACCCTCGACACTCCCAAGAAATAGATCTGAATAGGACCGGGTTCCATAGAAACCTCCCCGAATCATTTCTATGTTTGCTAGGGATTATCCGCAACTATTTCGACCCGTCCAACAGATATCCTGTATTTTGGAGAAGACATGGTGAAGGTAGGCTAGCATCCGTATACAAAAAAGCTCATTCAATTACTTTGTAATGGCTAACATATTTTGTTATTGTTTGGCAGAAATGAACTTCTTTGGACTTCTACGCCAAGGCGACCCAAAGCTCGTACCAAAGGGCTCCCGTCCCCTCCGTGAGAACGAACTACCCCTTCTTGAGCATACCCGAAACGTGACGGTTGCTCTTGAGGCCGTGCCGGATCCCCACTCGGACGAGGAATAAACAACTTTAATAAGGACTCCCGTTGACTTCAGCAATGAGGACGGTGATAACAGGATGCTCGAAGGAGGAGCCGGGCCCTCCTCACCGCCTAAGACTGCCACTCCCGCACATGGGGAAGAGCAGGGAGACAACATTGACTTGACCACCTCCAGCCTTCACCAGATGTTGGGCGATGATGAGGAAGAGGTACAACAAATCAATGAAGAGGAAGAGGAGGAAGCTAAAAAAGAAGTTGAGGAGGAAGTCGAAGAAGCAACAGCTCAACCCGTCGCTAAGCGTACCCGCAGAAAAAACAAACGGGTAAGAAGAGCTGCTCCGGCCGAGATTGGCGAACACAACGCCCCTCCCAAGAAACTTCGAGAAGACCACCCCTTATACCAATCTGTTGGGAGCACCACCCAGGCTTCCGAGACAATCCGGGCCGCACATGTCGATCCAGTTACTCAGATTCCCCCAACCGCATCAGAATTAGCAGAGAATAACATGTAAGGCTTAATCTTGATACGTAAGAACGACAAATTCCCTTTAAGCAATACTTAATATGTATCCAAATGCTTGTTTTGTAGGGATGAACAACCTGGTGCCGCGCCTCCACCTGACGCCCAAATGGAGAAGGGAAAAGAAAAGGAAGTGGAGAGAGACCCCATGACTCACACGGCCGCCACGAAATCCGGACCCGTTTTTGAAGAAGATACCCCCACGGCCTCCCAAGACCTCCCAACGTCCGGCCCCCCTCAATCGTTCAACCCTATTTGGAATATCACCACTGCATCACGAATGAGGGAAGCCGAGGAATGCCGAGAGTACCTCAACAACTACATACCACCAGGCTTGGTGCGAGAAGTGAATGCCCTAAGCCATGTGGACCTGGCGGACGAGTACAACGGTGCCTTGGTGCATCAAATGGCAATGGGTACCTTAATGAGAGTGAGATTCGAAGCCGCGCTTGGGCACGTGGAGTCTCTTAAGAGGAAGGTTGGTCGGAGGGAGAGGATGATCGAGGAGAATGAAGCTCAAATTGCAGCCCTCCAGTCCCAACTTGCTAGTGCCGAGGCGACCGTGAAGGAGCAATCAGCCCGTGCAAGTGATTATGACCAACAAGTGGCCGAGCTCAAGTCAAAAATAGATGCCGCGACAACCAAGGTACATATCCGTGTCGCACCACCCTTTATTACACAAGAAATATAATCTAACAATTAATCTCATATAGGTAACCGCGGCGGAGGCGTCTGCCAAGTCCTCCTCAAGCCATGTATCCGTGCTTACCAAAAAACTGGAAGACGCTCAGATGACAATCCAGAGCATGGAAAAGGCACAAGAAGAGCTTGCTGATGAGAGGGTTATTACCAAGGAGCTAAAGGAGGCGTCTGCCAAAAAGATGTGATCATCGATGCCCTCACCGCCGAACGCGACGACGTGCTATGCCCCCAACTACTAGCAGCCATTGCCGGCCGTAGGTGGATGGTGGGACATGGGGCACGTTTGGCCGTTACCAAGGTACTAGAGGCCCCCGAATTTGTGCAACAGTTTGCAAGCCTTGTGTCCGATGGTATTGACCACGACCGTCATGAAGGAATGGTCCAGGCCGTAGAGTTGATCAAGAAAAAGGAGAACTTCACCAGACATGCTTTCTTTAACCCTAAAGTTGCTAACAAGATGACTGCTTCCATGGCCGCGATGCGAGATCTTCATTATCCCTTCTTGGCTGAGCTGGAAGCCACAAAAGATGCATCAAACATGGAAATCATGGAAAAGCTTAGTCTTGGTGCGTTCTCCGAAGATGAGGGTCATTCCTGTGCTTCCTTCACTCCATCACCCAGCCACCTGACGCTCCCTATCTATGAGGATGTAACCAGGATCGTGCTCGATGAAGAACCCTTAAGCGGGGTGCTGGAGAGGAATGCGGCTCAAGCCTTGAAGCGGAAGGAACGTGGTGAGAGGTTGCCATGCTTGGCTGAGGAACAAGTGGAGATAGGTAAGTTTCTCCCCCCCCCATGTAGGGTGCTCCTACTGCATTATCCATTTCAGACAATTCCGGTTTGTAACTTTTGAATATTTGTAGTTTATATTCGTCCGTGCATGTACACGACTAAGACATGTGTCCTTTATATGTAAATCCGTGATGACCACGGTCATTTTGTTATTTATTTTGAAACTTGTGTATTTTTATTTTGTTTGAACATTATATGCTAATACTGCATGACATGTCACGTCTTACACAAAAAAGGAAAATACCTACAAGCCTATAATTTACTAGACATGCGACGTGCGTCTTTACTATGCGGAGCACTGCGTGAGTACGGCATACAAAACTTACCACAACGTCTTGTGAGTAAGGTGTCTAGTAAGGATACATGATCCGTGCGGCTGGGGTTGCATCCCTCTTACGCGGCAAGTTGAATTAGTATGTTCACTTAATCCTCTTACCCCGCCTGGAGGCGTATAGTACATGTACGGTGATTTGAATGAATGCATATGAATGAAACATGACATATTATAATAACAATTAAAATTCATATGACTGACAAAAAATCTAAAAATTGATTTGCACGAAACAAGCCGTGGAGCTAGCTAGGCACCACGGCATTTTATTAGAATGTTTACATTTTTTTGTTTGAACAAGAATGATAAGTCCTAAAAAACAAAAAAGGAACCTAAACAGAACATAAGAAAAACAGATAGAACGCATGGTTCTTCATTAAAGCCACATATGGCGAAGCACCCATGCGGAAGCCGTAGCTTTCAAAGATAGCACCTTTTGAGATTGGAGATGTTCCACGTGCGTTCCAGGTCGCGGCAATCCATGTCACGTAACTTGTATGCGCCTCGTCCCACGGCTTCCGTGACTTCATACGGTCCTTCCCACTTAGGGCCCAACTTTCCTGTATTCTCCGCTCGACTTGCTTCGTTAGCACGGTAGACATAATCTCCCGGTCGAAAAGAAACACCTTTAACCTTGGCGTCATAATAAGCCTTTATTTTAGCCTTGGAATTAGCCTCATTGATGGCCGCTATCTCCTTTTTTCATCCAACAGATCCAGGTTGATTCGTAGCTGCTCGTCGTTCGTAACGACATTAACCTCCGTCGTGCGGATGGTAGGCATTCCTATTTCTGCTGGTATAACAGCTTCAGTGCCGTAGGCCAATGCAAATGGAGTATCTCCGTTGGCTGTTTTGATCATGGTCCTATGCACCCATAGGACATGTGGTAAATCATCCACCCATTTGGCACTTCGTTCATCCAGACGTGCCTTGATGCCATTTCCCAAGCTTCTATTTGCTCGTTCCACGAGGCCATTTGTCTGCGGATGCTTAACAGATGCGAAGGGCCGCTTGATATTCAATGATGCACACCAGTCCTTGAATGGATTGTCCGCGAACTGTTTACCGTTATCCGAGATGATTTCTCCTGGTAGGCCAAAACGGCACACAATATGCTCCCAAACAAACTTTTTAACTTGTTTGCCTGTGATAGACTTGACTACCTTGGACTCTATCCATCGTGTGAAGTAGTCCATCGCGACAATCAAGAACTTAACACCCCCCGCAACTACAGGAAATGGTCCTGCAATGTCGATTCCCCATTTATAGAATGGCCATCGGGACGTGATAGGTGTAAGCTCCTGCTGCGGGTGCCGTGGCACTGGTCTATGCACTTGGCAATCACTACACTTGCGAATCATGTCGTGCGCGTCCCTGTTCCTGGTAGGCCAATAATATCATGTCCGTAAGGCTCTAGCTACCACGGATCGCGGACCTGCATGCATGCCGCACAACCCTTCATGTATTTCACTGATTACATAGGTAGCCTGCCGTGGTCCAACACACCGCAACCATGGCTGCAAGAAAGAGCGCTTATAAAGAATACCTTCTCGGAGTTCGAAGTGTTGCGACTTCCTTCTGATGCGCCGTGCTGCTTTTTCCTCGTCCGGAAGAGTCTCACTAGTCAAATAGTTGATGATCGGGGTCATCCATGTAGGTCCATCCTCCTCAACTATAGTAGCGACCTCCCCTTCTGTTATAGATTTCTCCCTGAGTATTTCCACCGAGACTTGTTTGGACAAGTGAGCGAAGCTTGTGGATGCGATCTTGCTAAGAGCGTCCGCCTTCTTGTTCTCGCCTCTTGGCACCTGCTTGATGGAAAACTTGCTGAAAGCCGCGATTAGTGACTTGACTTTTTCCAAGTATCTGACCATGTTGTCCTCCTTAGCCACATATCCACCTAGAATATGGTTCGCAACAAGTCGTGAGTCCACGTAGGCCTCAAGGTTGCGGACTCCCATTCTAGCGACGATTTTTAAACCCGTAATTAATGCTTCATATTCCGCTTCGTTGTTGGTGGCCGTGAACTCAAAACGGAGGGCGTACGTGAACTCCATTCCTTCCGGATTTGTGAGGATAAGACCAGCTCCGGACCCATCCGTACACGAAGATCCGTCCGTAAATAACACCCATGGTTCTGTTGGAGTCTCGTCTTGTTTAACGATTGGCCCTTCCTCATCCGGCTTCTCAATCAGGAAATCTGCCAAGATCTGGCCTTTCACAGCCGTCCTTGGCCTATAAGATATATTGTGCTCCCCCAATAAGATGCTCCATTTTTGTAGCCTCCCTGCCACATCCGGTCTAGAAATGACCTGCTTGATTGGTTGGTCCGTAATGACTACAATTGGGTGCTCCTGAAAGTATCGGCGCAACCGCTTTGTAGCAAACACTAGTGCCAACACTAATTTTTCCATAGATGAGTAATTCAGCTCCGGCCCTTGTAATGTTCTACTTATGAAGTAGACCAGAGTTTGCACTGTATCTCTATCTTTCATGAGTACCGCGCTTATTGCGCCATGAGTGGCTGAGAGATACATAATGAGTTCTTCCTTTGGCCGGGGAGCTACTAGCATAGGGAGAGATGCAAGGTGCTGCTTGAGTTGGCCAAAAGCTTCCTCGGCTTCCTTCGTCCACCGGAAGTCTCCCTTCCTAATGCACTTCTTGAGTGTCTTAAATAGGGGTAATGACTTCTCTGCGGATTTGGATAGGAACCTATTTAACCCGGCCAGTTTCCCATTTAAGGATTGCACCTCCTTCCGTGTCTGAGGGGATGGCAGCTGTATCACTGCGTCCGTTTTCTCTGGGAAAGGTTTGATGCTGTTTGGATCGATCATATATCCAAGGAACATTCCCTCCGTTGCCCCAAACGTGCACTTCTTTGGATTTAGCTTCATGTTAATCCTCCTCAGTGTGTCGAATGTCTCTTGGACATCCCGGAGAAGTGCATCCTCCGTGTGTCTTTTTATGACTAAGTCATCCACATAGACTTCCAGATTGCGGCCTATCTGTGATTCAAAAGCTTTGTCCACAAGCCGCTGGTATGTAGCACCGGCGTTCTTTAGTCTAAACGGCATTTTCGTATAGCAATATACGCCCTGGCTCGTATGGAACGCCGTTTTTTCTGCATCCTCCTCCGCCATCTGGATCTGGTGGTATCCTTTATATGCGTCTAAGAAGAACTTAAAGGGATATCCACATAGGGATTCCACCTTCCAGTCGATTTCCGGTAACGGATAACAATCCTGTGGAGAGGCTTTGTTCAGATCCATAAAATCCACACACATGCGCCAACTTCCGTCATGCATTTTGACCATGACCGGATTGGATAACCACTCGTGGTAGTATACCTCGCGCATGATACCTGCGTCCACTAGTTTCCGTACTTCCTCCAATATCACTCGGCTGCGCTCAGGCGCCTGGCCGCACTTCTTTTGCTTGATGGGTTGGTACCCCTGGCGGATCTGGAGCTTATGTTCAGCTATCGCACGTGGCACGCCTGTCATATGCTTTGGCTCCCATGCGAATATGTCTAGGTTTGCACTTAAAAGAGAGCACATGGCCCTTTTGCCGTTATCCGAGAGCGCCCCCTATGGATATCTCCTGTTCCGGGTAGTTAGGATGAATTGCCACCTTCCAATTGGGAGGTGGTGATCCATCCTTGGGTGGAACAGGTGGAGCCGTTGTTGTCACGGTATGACACTCGGATGCTGGTACGATTGTGTTGTAAATGGTGACGATTCCTCCCTCAACAGGGAATTTGATCATTCCGTGTGTCGTGGAGGGTACCGCCTATATAGCCAGAATACCTGGTCTGCCTATGATCCCATTGTACGGAGAATGTGAGCGTATCACCATGAAGTTCATCTACGCCGTAGTGGAGTGTTCCTCATTCCCAATGGTCACAAGCAGACGCAGTTGCCCTATCGGCCAGATAGTGTCTCCACTAAAGCCAGTGAGCGGCGCCGTGGCCGGTACTAATTGGCTTCTTATTTCTGGGCGTAATTGCACAAAACAGTGTTCATACAGTACCTCTGCTGACGACCCTCCATCCACATACATGCGATGAACATTGTGTGTTCCAATGCTTATCTCAATAGTGAGAGGCGCATCAATCACATCGCTTGCTGTGATGGGAGGGAATGAGATTTCCCTGCCGCGTGAAAATTTTTAGCCAACCTTCTGCCTCGTGCGGCGTTGTCTGGATTAGATCATGTATATGGTCGAAGGTTTGTCCTTTTGGGGATCCTTCTTATCATACTTCTTGTTGTCTTTTCCATCCTTCCAGTCCTTAACTAACTGCTTGAGTTTACCTGATTTGATCAGTGACTCAATGTGCTACTTGAGTTGGATACACTCCTCCGTACCATGGCCCTTGTCATTATGGAACTCGCAGAAGCGATTTCCTTGCCGACGGTCCGACGGAGTTGTCATTGGGGGAGGCCTTGGAAAGTTTGCCCCTTCCGTCAGCAAGATCTCCCGGTAGGACATCTTTAGGGGGGTAAACTTATCGTCCGACCACCCTCCTTTGTTCTGGCTCTTATAGTCTGAGCCCTTGCTATTGTTCTGATTGCCTTGACCACCCGACTGTCTCCGAGACTGGTCGTTTGACCAGTACCCATTTCCTCTGGATGGGTAAGCCGCGGCAACAACTGTTTCTCCCTCTATGAAATTTCTGACCCTTTCCATGAGGTCATCATATCTCTCTGGACGCTTGTCATTGAGACGCCTGATCAATTCCCTGTCTGTTATGGCTTGCATGTAGTAAGAGAATTTTAGGAGTTCCGGCATTGTTTTTGTGCGCGTGCACTCATCATTGAAGCGTTCAGTGAAGGCTTATGTGGACTCCCCCGGCCGTTGTTTGACAGTTGCCAATGAGACCGGATCCCTATTATACTTCTTCCTCTGAGTATAATTATTCTTGAACGCAATGCGTAGTTCCGTGAAACTATCAATGCTTCGTGGAGGGAGTCCCTCAAACCAGTCACGGGCATTGCCGATTAGAGTTGAATTGAACATTTGGCACCATATAGGCATGGGCCATCTCTCAATTTTATCCTGCGTATCGAATATTTTGAGGTGATCATCCGGATCACCAGTTCCATCATAGGTCTTGACACACGCCGGCATGCGACGTTTGGTGTCCTCGGAGTAGTTCCGAATGCGGAGGGTGAATAGGTCTTCCCTGGGATCCGCCCATGGCCGGGTGAGCCTAGGGTCATCCCATGGTTCACACCACGGGCGGTAAAGATCCTCCGTTTCTGCATCTCGATAATAAGGGCCACCATAATACTCATCATTGTTTGGTGGTGGTGGAGGGGTACGCCTAGGTCGGCGACGCTTAGGCGGATGGTCATCCGAGTCCTCCCCTGATGGGTCTGGAGACGGGGGTGGTGCCCCATCTCTTGGGTGAGGACCACTTTTTTGAGACGAGCCGGGAGCCTTTTTCCCACCGTCCATCCTATCCCACACGCTTGTGCGGCGGGTGGCTTTGGCCAGCTCTCGATCTGGTCGCTCGGGCGAACCGTCGGACCTATCTCCCCCTTCTCGAGACTGCGTTAGTTCCTGCATGAGGCGATCTCCTATGCGCTCGAACACATTCCTATGTTGAGGAGTTTCCTCAATGATGCTCCGCTCCTGAGGTCGGGCTTTCCTTTTCCTCTGATTTTGGGAAGAGGTGATTGGTCCGGTGTTGCCAAAGTTGAGTCTAGATTGGAGGTTCCTCCCTAGATTCAACCTTGATGCAATCCCTGGGACGATCCTATCGAAGTTCTGCGTGAGAACTCGAGTGAGATCCTCCTCGCTGAGTGGTTGGACCTCTACTTCCTCCTCCACTGATGGTCTGCGCGGCTCCTTGTTAGGAGGATTGGGCGCACTCCCTGGATCAGGGTTATCCAGGGTTGAAGTAGGTGGGGGTGTTATGGAGATCGTGCTCGTCACCCCCAAGGGCTAAAAATCACCACGGTTACCAGGTCCGCCTACAGGGCGGCCAGGGGACTGATTGGGGATGAGTATCCCTTCCCCTTGGGACTTCCGATTTCCAGGATTCGTGTTCCTGGGATTAGCCTGCGGATGCCCCTTCTTCATTGGGAATTCAAGATGAGGTTTTGCTCTAGCTTAGTGTAATGGGTCCCACTGATGGCGCCAACTTGTTGATGCAAAAGTTGGGTGATCCTTGCTAGACCCGAATTAGGCTTAATTCGGGTTGGCTGGGCTCTGGCTCCTGCACCAAGTGAACTATTTGGTTGGGATCCTGCATACTAAACAACACGCGTTAGGCTTACCGTGGGAGTGTTTCCCACGATTAGACTCCGGCGTGAGAGTAAGTAATCGGTTAGGGTTTTATGTGAGTTGAGAGTATAGAACGTAATACCTTTTTGGAACCTTTGAGGGTTCCTTTTATAGGCAGTGAAACCCTAGTGGGCTGTCACTGATACTTCGGCCCCAAAGAAGAGATAAGCACAAGAATTAGATTGATTGTTATCTTCTAATTATGGTGAGTGAATATCCTCTTCTTTGGAGTAAATCACATTCAGAGATAGAATATGATTCTGTCTAACCCTGCACCGGTCATGCCGGGCCGTGGGCCGCACACATGTGTGCGGTTACTGTTCATCCAAGCCCGTAAGCTCAAATGACATTACTCCCACCCATTCGTGATGGGCCGGATACGGGTAGTACCCGTGGGTCGGGTTCATGACCCGGCTGGGGACTATACGTCATCAATAATCGTTTTACATGCGTAGTAATACATACATTATTTAATTTAGGTCACGAATTGTTTTGAGCTATCACTTTCTCATTGTTTACGGGTTGGTTTAATATCGTGCTATTACTTTGAGGTGAGTTTCATATCCCCACTTTTTACTTGTTTTGTATCTTTTGGAGTGAGAACATTGCTTATTTTAAACAGATGAACATAAGTGCTAAAACTTGATACGTTTGCCT
Source organism: Glebionis coronaria (assembly GCA_025667525.1). Classification (NCBI taxonomy): domain Eukaryota; kingdom Viridiplantae; phylum Streptophyta; class Magnoliopsida; order Asterales; family Asteraceae; genus Glebionis; species Glebionis coronaria. The sequence continues at coordinate 387,817,305 of CM046882.1, forward strand.
ACATGATGTCTAACTAGCGATATCCCTAGATGCTTTAGCCTACTATCGTGAACCGTTAATTACTTTGTGTAAGCGCGGATGTTATGGATGGATCTATTCGGATTGACCTCCCTATCTAATATTGGTTGTGTGACCAAATTCGATACACTTACATTTGAGTCGTTACGAATGCTTTGGGATAGGCATTTGCTCGGGCTCTCATTATATCTTGTTGGTTGGTGAACGCTTCGGTGTCATGAGCTTAGACGTAGGACAATACAAACGTATGCTATTTGATTATAATCCTGTATTTGTTATAAGATTATATGTCGGTTGCCTGACTAAAATCTTATGGTTCATCACACTATTTAAACTTAAACCTATGAACTCACCAACCTTTGTGTTGACGCTTTAGAAATATTTTTCTCAGGTATCAAGACGGAGGAGTGACTTGGTTGTGCCATGGGAGATAATAAATTTGTGACTATCAATTAGTGTTTTGAGCTTTTACTTATGTTACAGAAAACTCTTATTTAATTTATGTTGTTGTACAAAAATGCTTCCGAATAATTTTTTATACTTATAATCATTTAAATCAATTAAAATGGCTTATTAAAATGTCGTTCTTTATTATTATGTCTTATGATAGTCATGATAGTTGCACCCAGTGTATTCACATACTCTGATAATTTGGGGGTGTGACACTTTCTTGGGGCATTGATAAAGAACAAATGTAGTAAACGAAATCAAACTGTTTGAGACTTGAGTTCCTCTTCATGCAAACGACCACTTTCTTCTCTCTGACTTTCTTTTACAATAGCCACATTTAAAAGTCATTTGTTAATGGTGTGAAATCCACTATAGGTATATTTAGGGTTCACGAGAATCTCTAGCATCAAGTTTGGCAAATATTTGGAAGACGATACCATAAGCATGGAGTCGTCCTTTAGGTTTGGTCATTTTGCATGTTTCGTCCTAAATATTTTCAAAGTGCTGATATCGTCCTAAAATCAAACTATTTCGCAAATATTCATCCTTAATGTTTTGTCGTTTTGCAGGTTTCGTCCCAAAAGTTTTGGCTATTTTGCATGTTTCGTCCTAATAATTTTCCTCATAAGGACAATGCTTGCATTAAAGTTACCCCACAAGGATGATCCTTTCACTTTTGTAACGTTTAGGACGAAACATGAAATTTGGCCAAACTTTAGGGACTATTTATGCAATTTACTCTATAAGCATGATAGAAAGAGGTGTCGGACCTTCCGGTGAACCAAGATATCCATATAGTCCATTTTCAACAGATTTTGGACATGTCAGTAAATCCATCGTAATTTATATCCAATTGTGTTCACAACACTTACTATCAACAATATAATCACATCAAAATTTAAAGATATAAATATTTATAAGAGTAGTGAATACCATGTAAAAGTTAGCAAAAACACAACTATCACCTTATTACCATCTTCTAGTGTAACACCCCATTTTGATAAATGGAATGTCACGCGTAACTATGGCGTGTCATCAAAGCATGCAAGGTAATATGTAGTAAAACATACATGACCAAAGGGAAAACCGGAATCAAACATTGGTTCCCAAACATAAGCCCAAAACATAAGAAAGTAAATGAATTGAATGAAAGACTAAACAAGCATAAATATATGAAGGAAACAGGAGAAGAAGACTATAGCAGCTTCCATCCTATGCATGTCCTCCAAATGCTCGAGTCTTGGGTACCTGCCGTTTTGGGACATGGAAAGGAAAGTAACGGCTGAGCAAAACGCTCAGTGCACGGATATACGATATAGCATGAAATAGGATAAGCATGTAACATATAACAGCGGAAGACTAAGTACTGAGTAAACTGGTTAAGTATCAAGAAAAACTGGTTTTATAGTTTGAAAAGCCTTATGTTCATCTTGTGAAAACTGTTTTAACATATAAATACCATAGCCCATATAGGTCATGAAAAGGTCACGTGCATGAATACTTGGAGGGGTGACCTCATCATGCTGATTGGAGGGGATGCCTCTAATCAATATACTGATTTTGGGTAGGAGGGATCAGCTCCTTGTGAAGGGTGCAAGGCACACACCACATTCACCATGATAAACTGAATAAAACATGTAACTAGGATGCACCCATACGCCCCACATGATATAATAATATGGCCAAAACTGAAAGGGACGCCACGAGCAATCACTCCGCCGTGGGGAAGTCATAACATCGGTGCCTCCAATGCTATGGTTATGGTACCTCCATAACTAGGTGAAACTGGTCATGCTTGTATATGGCTATAGATTATGCTAAATTAACATAAGCAGTTCAAAACAATAAAACAAATGCTGGGGAAAACAGTTGGCTGCATACGGGAAATCCTAATAAGGAAAGAATGTCCATACTGAAAGGACGGGAATCCGTACCTCAAGTCCAGTGAATGAACGGAAGAAAGACTCCTACTTCTGGATCACTAACGCTACATGAATACACACGTGTATAAGTATCGATTCACTGATTACGTACTGGGTTTTGTGTCTCATTATAGCTGATTTGGTATGTTTTAGGTCATGGTTCACTGTTTAAAGCCTTAAACTGTGTTTATCTTGTATTCTGATTAATCTGATTAAGTATTACTGGTGATTCATGTATTAATATACTTACTGTATAATAATAAGTAACTTTCCAAAAATAGCAGGTTTCCAAAAATAGAAAGTTTCCAAAAATAGAAAGTTTCCAAAAATAGAAAGTTTCCAAAAATAGAAAGTTACCAAAAATAGAAAGTTTCCAAAAATAGAAAGTTTCCAAAAATAGAAAGTTTCCAAAAATAGAAAGTTTCCAAAAATAGAAAGTTTCCAAAAATAGAATTTACTGCTTAAAATAGATTAGTTTCTAAAAATAGAAAGTTTCCAAAAATAGATCAGCTGCCTTAATTAAATAAGTTTCCATATATAGAAGGTTTCCATGATTAGATTAGCTGCCTGAAATAGATTGATTTCCATATATAGAAGGTTTCCATAATTAGATTAGTTGCCTTATTTAATTAAGTTTCTATAAATAGAAGTTTCCATAATTAGAATTAAGCTGATTACATAAGCTAACATATAAGTCTAAGTGTTATAAGCTTATTTCTTAAGTCATGTGATACAGTGTATAGTTTAATTATTATTTCATGTATTTTAATTAAACTATAGGTTAAGCATTTTAATTAAGGTATAACATGTTTTAATTAAAATGAAATGAAAATACTTAGGTTAAAATGTGTATTATTATTAATAATAATATAACCTAAGTCATGTCTAAATTAATTAATTATAGGCATGTTTTAATAATTAATTAATTATAACTTATAACATAAAATACTTAGGTTAAATTAATGTCATGATAAACTAATAATTAAAATAACCTAAGTCATGATTTAATTAATATTTCATGTTATTAATTAATTATATCCTAAGTTCATAATTCATAAAAATTAACATGTAGCATAGATCATGATTTAACCAACGAACCGTGAACCGGGCATGAAATCGACACCGTACCCCGAACCAAATCGGGGTTCCCCTTGGTTCCTTGCTGCCGTGGGACCCACACCACCAAACCGGGACCACATGGTCTCGGTGGTGGTTTCTAGGCCAAGCCGTGACCCCCATTAGGGCACGGTCTAGGCGTCGGCTAAACCAAACACCCGTAAAACACCCTTTTGATTTTACCCTTTAACCAAATACATGTTAATTTTATGTTTTTAATTAGGTTTTAAAAACATCATGTTCTTAATTAATTTTACCAAATCAAAACAAAAGAAATAATTAAAAAGAAAGGTTAAAAAGGTATACCGAATGTGTGGATCAATAAAGGATGAACAAACACTAACACTTGTACAATATCCATGATCAAAATCAACAAGAACACCTCCTTTGGTGTTGTAGAAGTGGCGGCCAAAAATGGGGAGGAAGAAGGAGAGGAGAAACTTTTTAGGGTTTTATCTTTTTTCTAGGTTTTGTCAAAATGAACAAGTTTTCCAAATTTTTCATGTTAGTAATTTTGCATGGGCTAAGTCCATTTCTTCTTCCAAATTTCGTGGATATGGGGCCCACAAGGGGTAACCCAAATGTTTTTCGTGTCTAAATAATAAGTGTGTTCTCGTGTTCGTTCGTGGTTAAACGTGTTCGTGTTTAAAGTGTTTCTGTTTATTTTATCATGTAGTTTATCGTATTCTTAACGCTCGTAATTATATTATATGTATTTACGTAATTATTTTAGTTCGTGTTTTAATTATGTTCATGATTTCATGATCGCATGTTCGTGATTAATTATTGTTTAAATAATTATTACGTGATCGTGCATAGTAATTACTTATTAACTGCTTATCATGAGTTTGTACGTAATCGATACTTATCATGTCATACACGTATGCACTTACTTGATTAATAGCACATGAATGTGATCAATACTGAATAAGGTAAGTTTTAATCTAGGACGTACGATCTTAAGGGCACTATTCATGGTAAAAGCATGCGGGTTTTACAATTCTTCCCCCCTAAAAAGAATAATTCGTCCCCGAATTATAGATAAAGTAACTGGAAGCGAAACATACCCGAATCAAACTGGAAAGGTATGCAAAATAACGGAAATGAAGGTGACATGGTAGAAGGGAACGTGGAACGTGACATGTCTTGAAAGGACATGGAACGTGACGTGACTAAAAGGACATATCTAATTGATGAGAAAGCGGATAAAAGTCCGGATGAACTTGTCCGTTTCCAAGTGGCCTCCCTCTTGGAACGGTTCCTTCAAAAGATCCTGACACTAATGATAAATCTTGGTCCTCCTGACCTTGACTTGGAATACGAAGAAATTCTTGGTTATCAACGGAAGGTAGATCCCCTAAATTCGGTCGAGGAAAAAGAGTTAACGTGCAAGGGTAACTGAACATTACGATGCAAGACAATCTGACTTAACTGATAATTAGAAACGATGCGCGAGACATAAGGAAACGTAGTACGTGAAAAATTTTAAACGTGATACGTGAAAAATTTTGAACGTGCTACGTGGAGATATGGCGAGTGTAGTATGAGTAAACATATCGTGATCCATGATACGTGTAACATATCTTGATCATGATATGAGGAACGTGGAATGAACATGACATGTGAGACATATCGTGATCATAGAATATAATGGTGGTAACGCCAAACGCTACAGGGTGAGACGTGGAATATGACGTGAAACGTCTATCTGATGATGGAGGGTTATACTAAACTTGGGTCTGGTCTCACAAGTTCTTGCAAACTTCCCAGAATGAGAAAAGAAATGAACGTAAAATCGTAAGCCAAAATACGATCATGAACGTGAATAGTGTCATGAACGTGAGCGCGAAAGCAAGTCGTAGAATTAGAATGAAGACGTAAAGTAAGTTAGGAGTACAATTACGAATCTTTGTCTGACCGATAGCTGAGGGATTGCCAAGTGATCGGATGAGCCTTGGCTGGAACATGTTTGTTCAATCTGTTGGTTCTGAAATCCGTACGGATGTAAGGATTCTGCAGACTTGATCAAACTGTTGACAATAACCCAGATAGCATCATGCTTCTTCTGAGTTTGCCGAAATCTGGTAACTAAAATCCATGGAGATCTTGTCCCTTTTCGATTCACAATTTCATATGATGAAAACATACCCGTCTGTTGGTGTCCTATCTTAGCCTGTTGGTACGTCAGGTACATAGATATGGACGTAGCTGTATCCTGCTTCGTAGAAACTTGATACATAGAAGGTTGCGAAACTCTGAGTCTTTGAATCAGACTTCTCCTAACGTAGGATTTCCTAGAACACCTACTGTAGTGTAGGGTTCTCTCCTTTACGCATAAGCAGAGTCATGGTAAGATTAACCGTAGGAACCCATGTGATTCAGCGTGTCACTGTAATGAAACAGAAATGATATTGGAAAATTTCTAGGGTAAAATTTCTCTTGTCAAGAGTTTGCACATAGTGCAGATATGGTCTTCCTGTTCTTCTCTAGGCTTAGAGGAAATCAGGTTATCCTCAATGAAAACCCTGATGAATTTGCTTATGAGTTCGTGGAAACTCATTCTTATAGTGTCGTTTGAGCATTGATGAGACTAATTCAAAATCATAAATCTAGCATGACCGAGTCGTGTACGAATAGCAGTCATGGACATGTCCTGCTTTTTCACTCGTCACTGTTGGCAGCATGATCGTGAGTTCGATCTTGGAAAAGTGATTAACACTATACGGTTGATTGGACATGTCGTCAATACGTGGAGGAGAATAACGGTCATGAATGGTGATTTGTTTAAGTCAACGGTAGTCGACACATAATCTCATGGTACCATCCTTCTCCTTGTAGGTTCTTCTGGAGTGTAAGGAACAATTTTGGAATAATCCGTTGGTTATGCGTAAAAGGACCTTAGTAGTCGTGTGTTACTAACAGCTAGAAAATTTTAGCAATATGGCTAACAAAGCACGTGCTTGAAAAGCATAGATAACTTGTACAGATTTTCCTGATGGAAAATCAAGCTGAAAGTATTCAGGAGCCTGAACATTACTGTACATAATTATGAATCATAGCATGGTGTGGTGTTCATAGTACATAATTAGGATAAAATTTATCTCGTGTCTGTCCGAGGAAAATGTGTTAGCAGCTTGGATCTCATCATTAAGCTGAAGGAAAACCGTCGTATACGTGGGAATACGAAAGGCGTCCTTCATGGTCATGAATATATGAACTATGGTGAAAGAAATGAAAGTGACGTCGGCAACGTGACAGTTCTCACTGATGCGCTGATAATGGTATTGAAATTCTTGTGGCCTGATTTATACATGGCACAACAAATAAATGTACCCTTGGAGGGTACCCTGAATTTCTTAGAAATGCTCCATAAATAGACCTGAGTCATGTGTCTTGACTCGTGTCTTGAGAAATGTAAGCGTGACATATGTCTTGATTGGTATCTTGACATGTGTCCTCAGAAAGTATACGCGAGACATGTGTCTTGACTGATGTCTTGACATGTGTCTCGAGATATGAAACAATTAGAACTACAATTATTAGGTTAATATGCCAGAATTGGCGGATCGGTTGGACTACTGATCATTTGTATGTCTGATCACGTCCGTGGCCGGAGCCTCGGTTGCGATTTCTAGGATAGTTGCTGTCATAGTAGTGGTTACTATCATCTTGTCTGTCGGTTCCATGACGGTCATTCTCATGACCGTGACTCAGGTAACTATTTAGCTGAGTGGCCGGCTGGTACTGGTTTGAACTCATATGGCTGAAATGACAGCCGAACGACGTGTGACATGTAACTATGAATTTGGGACAATGATTGATGGGAATTGTCTGATGGTGAAGCATCTTCTCGTCCAATTGCTTTGCTCCGACGCCTTTGTCTTCGTCTTTTAGGATCTCCAGGTTGTGAACAGCATCAGCATCAGCATCTCGTAGCGTCTCCCAACATCAGCAGCATCAACCTTCAGTAACATCTCCAATCTATGAGCGGCATCGACAACCTTGTAGAATATCAGCAAGTGAACATACGCCTGAGATGATTCAGAATCGACTAGCGAATACTCGTGAAGTATTGCAAGTGGAATACACATGGATTAAGGTACATGTAATACACATGAAATACGGTACGTGGAGTACACATGGAATACACATGAAATGATTGGTATGGGCTCGATCATTTGTCCTGATTTAAGGAAAGCAAACCGGTTAAACGGTTAGGAAAACCATCATGATAACCTGGCAGTATTAGCATAGACATCATTCTGGTTGCATAGAGAAACGCTAAAGTGTGGTTACACAAAATTCAACGATGATTTGCCCGACAACATGATCAATGAAAACCAACCATGACTATCATGAAAGCATGATTTAAGAAATCTAACAATGTCTTGCAGGACAACGTAAATAACAAAAGAGGCGTGAAACATAATCAACATGAAAATGGAATTATCATGAAGGAACATAAAACGATCTATCATAAAGGAGTGTATAACATATTCAGCATGAAACCGAAGTTAAACATGACAGGATGAAAACATACTTGACATAAAAACATAATAACTTATGAGGGGACATGGAAAAAAATTTATGCCAATTTAAATCATGAGAAAAATTTTTACATGAAAAACAGTGCATGAATGCGTAATGTAGTTTATAAAACCTTTATATGTGCGAGGGAACGCCTATGGGTCGGTTCCAAAACAAAAGACATGGCGAGGGGACGCCTATGGGTCGGTCCCAAAGTTAAAAGTTTCGATAAAAGCACATGCGACTAAATAGGGCCAGTCCTGTACCAACCATTACTTAGTCAAAATTCCTGCAACAGATGACATATGATATAAATGCATGAATGCATGGAACATAATAATTAAAAATCATTGTCAAAACTTAACAGAAAAATTTTATGTGAAAATTATGAACTACTGGGGTCAGTCCACATCGTCACAGTTCACGAGGAACATCATGCATAGACAATGACACATAACTAAGTATGGATGACGGTTGTTCATTCCATATTAGTAAGACGATACTGGTGAAAACATCATGGTGAAAACAACAAGGTGCTGAAAACGTCATGGCTAAAACAAAAAGGTGCTGAAAACATAATGGTTAAAACAACAACGCGCTGAAACATCAATACGTGGAATAACAATCGTTGGCTTAGGAAGCTCCTGGTGACTACCCACTAGTCACAGGTCAAGTTTTAGAGCCTACAGGTCGAAGCCTTGGCTCTGATACCATAATTGTAACACCCCATTTTGATAAATGGAATGTCACGCGTAACTATGGCGTGTCATCAAAGCATGCAAGGTAATATGTAGTAAAACATACATGACCAAAGGGAAAACCGGAATCAAACATCGGTTCCCAAACATAAGCCCAAAACATAAGAAAGTAAATGAATTGAATGAAAGACTAAACAAGCATAAATATATGAAGGAAACAGGAGAAGAAGACTATAGCAGCTTCCATCCTATGCATGTCCTCCAAATGCTCGAGTCTTGGGTACCTGCCGTTTTGGGACATGGAAAGGAAAGTAACGGCTGAGCAAAACGCTCAGTGCACGGATATACGATATAGCATGAAATAGGATAAGCATGTAACATATAACAGCGGAAGACTAAGTACTGAGTAAACTGGTTAAGTATCAAGAAAAACTGGTTTTATAGTTTGAAAAGCCTTATGTTCATCTTGTGAAAACTGTTTTAACATATAAATACCATAGCCCATATAGGTCATGAAAAGGTCACGTGCATGAATACTTGGAGGGGTGACCTCATCATGCTGATTGGAGGGGATGCCTCTAATCAATATACTGATTTTGGGTAGGAGGGATCAGCTCCTTGTGAAGGGTGCAAGGCACACACCACATTCACCATGATAAACTGAATAAAACATGTAACTAGGATGCACCCATACGCCCCACATGATATAATAATATGGCCAAAACTGAAAGGGACGCCACGAGCAATCACTCCGCCGTGGGGAAGTCATAACATCGGTGCCTCCAATGCTATGGTTATGGTACCTCCATAACTAGGTGAAACTGGTCATGCTTGTATATGGCTATAGATTATGCTAAATTAACATAAGCAGTTCAAAACAATAAAACAAATGCTGGGGAAAACAGTTGGCTGCATACGGGAAATCCTAATAAGGAAAGAATGTCCATACTGAAAGGACGGGAATCCGTACCTCAAGTCCAGTGAATGAACGGAAGAAAGACTCCTACTTCTGGATCACTAACGCTACATGAATACACACGTGTATAAGTATCGATTCACTGATTACGTACTGGGTTTTGTGTCTCATTATAGCTGATTTGGTATGTTTTAGGTCATGGTTCACTGTTTAAAGCCTTAAACTGTGTTTATCTTGTATTCTGATTAATCTGATTAAGTATTACTGGTGATTCATGTATTAATATACTTACTGTATAATAATAAGTAACTTTCCAAAAATAGCAGGTTTCCAAAAATAGAAAGTTTCCAAAAATAGAAAGTTTCCAAAAATAGAAAGTTTCCAAAAATAGAAAGTTACCAAAAATAGAAAGTTTCCAAAAATAGAAAGTTTCCAAAAATAGAAAGTTTCCAAAAATAGAAAGTTCCCAAAAATAGAAAGTTTCCAAAAATAGAATTTACTGCTTAAAATAGATTAGTTTCTAAAAATAGAAAGTTTCCAAAAATAGATCAGCTGCCTTAATTAAATAAGTTTCCATATATAGAAGGTTTCCATGATTAGATTAGCTGCCTGAAATAGATTGATTTCCATATATAGAAGGTTTCCATAATTAGATTAGTTGCCTTATTTAATTAAGTTTCTATAAATAGAAGTTTCCATAATTAGAATTAAGCTGATTACATAAGCTAACATATAAGTCTAAGTGTTATAAGCTTATTTCTTAAGTCATGTGATACAGTGTATAGTTTAATTATTATTTCATGTATTTTAATTAAACTATAGGTTAAGCATTTTAATTAAGGTATAACATGTTTTAATTAAAATGAAATGAAAATACTTAGGTTAAAATGTGTATTATTATTAATAATAATATAACCTAAGTCATGTCTAAATTAATTAATTATAGGCATGTTTTAATAATTAATTAATTATAACTTATAACATAAAATACTTAGGTTAAATTAATGTCATGATAAACTAATAATTAAAATAACCTAAGTCATGATTTAATTAATATTTCATGTTATTAATTAATTATATCCTAAGTTCATAATTCATAAAAATTAACATGTAGCATAGATCATGATTTAACCAACGAACCGTGAACCGGGCATGAAATCGACACCGTACCCCGAACCAAATCGGGGTTCCCCTTGGTTCCTTGCTGCCGTGGGACCCACACCACCAAACCGGGACCACATGGTCTCGGTGGTGGTTTCTAGGCCAAGCCGTGACCCCCCTTAGGGCACGGTCTAGGCGTCGGCTAAACCAAACACCCGTAAAACACCCTTTTGATTTTACCCTTTAACCAAATACATGTTAATTTTATGTTTTTAATTAGGTTTTAAAAACATCATGTTCTTAATTAATTTTACCAAATCAAAACAAAAGAAATAATTAAAAAGAAAGGTTAAAAAGGTATACCGAATGTGTGGATCAATAAAGGATGAACAAACACTAACACTTGTACAATATCCATGATCAAAATCAACAAGAACACCTCCTTTGGTGTTGTAGAAGTGGCGGCCAAAAATGGGGAGGAAGAAGGAGAGGAGAAACTTTTTAGGGTTTTATCTTTTTTCTAGGTTTTGTCAAAATGAACAAGTTTTCCAAATTTTTCATGTTAGTAATTTTGCATGGGCTAAGTCCATTTCTTCTTCCAAATTTCGTGGATATGGGGCCCACAAGGGGTAACCCAAATGTTTTTCGTGTCTAAATAATAAGTGTGTTCTCGTGTTCGTTCGTGGTTAAACGTGTTCGTGTTTAAAGTGTTTCTGTTTATTTTATCATGTAGTTTATCGTATTCTTAACGCTCGTAATTATATTATATGTATTTACGTAATTATTTTAGTTCGTGTTTTAATTATGTTCATGATTTCATGATCGCATGTTCGTGATTAATTATTGTTTAAATAATTATTACGTGATCGTGCATAGTAATTACTTATTAACTGCTTATCATGAGTTTGTACGTAATCGATACTTATCATGTCATACACGTATGCACTTACTTGATTAATAGCACATGAATGTGATCAATACTGAATAAGGTAAGTTTTAATCTAGGACGTACGATCTTAAGGGCACTATTCATGGTAAAATCATGCGGGTTTTACATCTAGACACTTACATGCTTCAACTTTTCGAACATATAATTATTTGTAAGAGTTTTAAAAGTTACTTCTACATTGTTATGATAAATACATGGGTGATGTTCGTTTCTCAATTCTTAAATTTATATTACAAGGTTTAGACAAAACAAGGGACTAGAATACAAACACGGGCAAGTATACCCTTTCGTTCGTAATATAGCTTGTAGTGGTAAGCCAGGATTGTTCGCTAAGACTTAGTTTCATTTTGGTAATCAATATAATAACTAAAGAAAGAAATGTTTGACGTTAATAACAATACTAACAAATATGACTAATATGGGATAGTTCGTATGAGTTCGTGATGATGATAATAATGACCGAGATATGTTATGTAGGTAAAGAGTGGTAATCCTTTTTTGTCAAAATGCCGTTTGCACAATTTACTTTAGGGTGATTGAAGACTTATGTTTATTCGAGCGACTAAACTCAAAACAAGTTGCCAACAAGTTTTATATTTTATCACGGTTTCTAAGCAGATCTCTCCAACCAAAGATTCAAAACCATAGACAAGTCTTTAAAAACTTATTACAATGATTTGCGTTTCTCACACGCCAAGCCATCGTAACAAATCAACTCTAGATAAAATATGGTTTATAGAACGAGGCGGTAAAATGGTTCTACAACATTAGCTTGAAATCAATTTATAAAGGATCATATCATAGCATCATCACTAATCATAGTCACATACCCATATAGTCACAAATAGCTTATCCTAGCATCATAATCAAAGTAACAAATGGAAAAGAGTAAGAGAACATCATACTTAGATTTGATCGAATGAATGAGTACACAAGTGTCACAATTGTAGCGTTCCTCCAAGAATCAAAGAGTGAAATACTCTCGTTACAAGTATTTCCCAAAAGTGGATAATACTGAAAATACTACTAAGAAGCTAAGAATACTCGGATTAGAGTAGTAGTTGAAAGATGAGATATATCAAATGAGTAAAACTGGCTCCTATTTATAGTGTTGGCTGAGAGCAAATGTGCGCCGTACTTATCCGAAAGTGCGCCGCACTTTGGATAAGGGAATGTGTGCCTCACTTCTAACAATGTGCGTCGCACTTTTTTGCTTTCCAGAATATTCTTTCAATAGTTTGGCTAAATTGCACAATAAGGACCCTTCTTTGTATTTTCTTCACTTTGCTTCTCCATACTTCATACCTGCATATAAAACGCAATATATTAAGTATCGAAAGCTCTTATTTATAATACAAAGTGGCATTATAATAACGGGTTGAATATGTATATTTTGGTCGTTATCAAATTCATCTACACTTAGCTATTCCTTGCCCTCAAGCAATCAAAGCGAGAAAACAAATTAGATTTTAAAAATACTTTTAAGTGTTATGAACTATGATAGGAAAATGAATAAATTTTTATAAGTAGCAAAAGCAAATGACAAATAACTTCGGCACCTCACATGGATAGTGTTTAGATTTTAAGTTCACACAAATGTCACTCACAAAGGGTAAATGTAAGATAACACTCAAATAGCACTGACATAAAATAGATAGATACCATAGGTTTGTACATGACACATTAACATAACCGTTGCGACGTGAGCACCAGATAAATTTTTAAAGAGACAAAACGTGATAATGATGAGGGTGTAGAACAAAACATGCCTTGTCAAAGTCGTATAACAACTATACTAAAATACTTTATTTTTCTTTTTTCATATATATATATGTATATATATATATATATATATATATATATATATATATATATTATATATATATATATATATATATATATATATATATATATATATATATATATATATATATATATATATATATATATATATATATATATATATATATATATATATATATATATATATATATATATATATATATATATATATATATATATATATATATATATATATATATATATATATATATATATATATATATATATATATATATATATATATATATATATATATATATATATATATATATATATATATATATATATAGATAGAGAGAGAGAGAGAGATGGGATCAAGAGAAAACTTCATCTCAATAGAAAACTTAGAAAACCCCCTCCCCACCATTGGATCAAGGCTCTTTCCCTTTCTTTTTTTTCACCAAACTACAGGGGGCTATCTGTAACCATCTTTTTTTCACGGTGTGTTTTATAAATTCACATCACGATTTAATTTTTTCTTTTTTTTCTTTCTTTCTCTCTAATAACGTTTTTTCCTCTTCTTTCTCAAACTTCACCACCATTGTTCACAACCACCGGTCACTATCACCGTTCACAACCACCACTCACCACCACCGTTCACAACCACCGCTCACCACCACCTTTCACTACTATCGTTCACCACCGTACATGATGTGTCGAGATATGTATAGTGATAATTAAGATACGTTATAGGGTAAATTAGAAAATTACCTTTAGGAAAAAGTAATAGACAAATATCACCAATGACGAATTCAATTAAACACGTAATGAACCAAGTTCGTTATACACGAAGATCGAGTGAATTTGAGACGTTTTAGTTTGATTTGGACAATCGATTTTAAATTGGTTTTCGTTTTTTAAACTAGAAATAAATCTACCAATTTTAAATTCTACTTTAATCCTAAAGTGCATGAATCGTAAACCCCGCTAATATTTAAATCTAAATCAATTACTTAAAATAAAAACTATTTAAAATTTAAACTATTTAATAATCTATAAAAATAATTCTATTTAAATAAAAATGACTTTTAAACTATTTTTAGAAATCTAATTAACCTTTTAAACTAATTACCTTTATTAAAATTTACTTATACCAAATCTATTTTTTTTAAACTAATTTTATTTAATTCTAAAATTATAAAAAACTAATTATTAAAATAAACTAATTAAACTTTTAAATTAATAAAAACATTTTTTTGTTTATTTTATTTTATTATTTTTTTTCTTAAACTGAAATTATATAAAAGAAAATTAAAAGAAACAGAATAAAAATTAAACTAAAGTATTTAAAAAAAACTGACAGCTCAATAAAAACAATCTATATTAATAACATAAATGATATAACAACCAAAAGAACTAGTCAGTCCAGTTGGTTAACGCGTTGGACCTGTGACCAGGAGGTCACAGGTTTGAATCCCATGAGGGACCATTTTTGCGAATAATTTCTTTTTGAAACAAATTCTATTACCAGTCACAGGAGGTGACGTTTGTAAAGCTTATTTTATTTAAGCTGTTAGGAAACAGCTTATGGGCTAATCAAATCAGTGGGATCTGATAGCCAATGTTTGGACAATAATTTTAATAGCAATTCAAACTCAAGTCATCAGACAGAACTAGATAACAACAAAGAACGCAATTCGAATCTCAACACATGACAAAATTCATCAGCAAGCCTCCTTAAATCGTATATCAATAATCAGAACTATGACTGGACTTAAATTCACTAAAAATAAAACTAAATTTTATAACAATCGCAATCTGTCTATATGGAACCAATTAGCATACTAATGACAGTTTCATATCAAAATCTAATACATCTAAACATAACTGCATTCCAATTAAACATATGCAGCTGTAGAAACAAACGCAACCTGATTAAAACCTCAAACAAATATCCTCTTAGTACTTAACATTTAAGTCAGTAAACCTTCATGACAGCAGACTAAACCAACAGATAAATTAATTATCTTATCAAATCTCAGCATATTCAGAATTAAAATTCTCATATATATCAGATTTAAAGTAAATTGGTAATCTTAATCTAAAACAAATCCAATCACATTATGGCTTAAACACAAATAGCACAGATTCAATACATGAACTTTAAACGATATTAGGTCATAACAAGATTACATGATACTCCTATCTTAAACAACCAGATTATTCAACATACCAAATATTCAACAAGCTCCCAATTACGCAGGCAATCACTAAAAAAAAGAAACAAATTTATAGCAGATAAAGAAAAACACATAAACCTCTCAAGTATTTAAAACACATTAACATTTAAATTTATCTAATAAACATGTAAATTAAAAGATAAATGCACCTTTTGGAGATTTCCTTTGAGACGAAGGCTAGCGCTGTGCTACCTTATGATCCCGTAACAATCACCACCATTACCATCAAGGACCTCCAACCTCGAACCGACCATCAGAATCGTATAATGTAACAACTACAGTAGTTCGAACTGCCTCTTTTTTTTATCTTTTAATTATTCAGTGGGAATAATTAATAATCCTTTTCTCTAACATATTCATCCAGTAAGCTATTATTCAAGCTTAATGAACAAATTTATCAATTATTATATTCAATTTATAAAAAGAAAATTGTAAGTTCCTTTAACAGTTGTAAAAATAACACGTGAACAGGAAGAAGATAAAACTGGAAAGAACTTTTTCATTAATCAAAATATCATTACAAGATTTAATAAAAGAAAAATACAAGATTCTAACTAAATTTAAACATAATAACAGTGCTAGAAAAAGGAATGAATAAATTACAAGAAGAAAGAGGGTTTTTTATAGCCATCCCAAGGCTGTTGAGGAAGCATCTTCGAATATTCACCAGCATATTCCTTCTTCATATTGGCCCTTAGATCATCTATTCCTCTTTCTCTCTCTTGATTATTATGATCGAATGGCTGAAAATACACAACTAGCACACGGATTGCCAACGTGGCATCCGTTTGTGCTAGTTGTGTTTCTTGATTGCTGAGGTTGTCTTTCTTGATTGGATGATGGGGAATAATGAGGTGTAACATCCAGTAGAAAACTGCCACGTACCCCTGCTAGCCCACTCTTCTCTTCCTTAAAATTAGGAGATTTAATTCCCCCATACTTGAATCACTCGTGTGAGTAAAAGCCCTTTATTAATTTTGTGATTAATTGGTTTAGGGTTTTTGTGAATAGTGATAATGTCACTGGTTTTCTTTTTAGGGAAGAAAGGAGAATAACATAGATATTATCGAATGTTTATTTAACGTGTGTGGGATGGAAAATTGTGTGAGTGGGGTAAAAAGACGTGTGTGGGATAGGATACGTTTATTAAAAACGTTTGAGGTGAATTGTGAGTTAAATAATATGCCACCACTGTTTGTTCTCTTAGCCCTAACGGGTTCTAAGGCCCATAACGTAAATCGTTTCATACATGGGCCTATTGGGTTTTTTGTGTTTTCATCCGAGTATTATTAAAGAAATTGGGCCAAAACTTGGGCTTTTAATCCTCAAAGTAGATAAATACTCTCTAACATTTGGCTTTTAGGCCCAATAAACTTATGTCGGACCCACTTGACCTTAAACTTGAGTCCGTAGATAGAATCAACTTGACTTTTGGCTTCCTCGATCTTTTTCATCAATCTCGTGTCGGTTTTTTGTCGGTTTTCGCGATCTTGGTACCTACACACATCAAAACAAGAAACATGCAAATACAAAGCAATATTGATACATTTATTGCACTTTAAGCTTGTTTTATGATATAATTGATATGACCAAAATAGCTCATATCAAACTCCCCCTTGCTAAGAAATTGTCGTGTCCTCACGCAATGATAAAATAAAACACTAACTACACCATTATTCAACTTTTGACAACTTTATTTTGCAAAGACGTAATGTATTGCTTTCATTATTTGAAAAATAACTTTAAGGATCATAAAACTCAAATAGATTCATCGTCCCTGACTTTTCACTTTTCTATGCCAAGTGCAAAAACAAGATCATTGTCAATCATAAGCCCCAAAATTAAACCAACTCATACAAGTAATTTGTGTTAAACTCAATCTCCTATTATTCCTAATTGTATCTCTAGATTTTATTTGTCATTCACCCAAAGGCTCATTTAACTTTATTATGATATTTATTAGTCCAAAAATGAAGGCAAGAACGGTGTAAACTCAATACTCAAAACCTAACCTCGACTTCAAAAACCGTTGTCACTAAAGAAAGCCCACATCAAGGATAACTTAACACGATTTGAGGGATAAATCCCGGACCCGAAATTTGGCTAATATGGCTAATTAAAAGCAACAATAAAACCTCCAAAGTCAATTATGACATTATTAATGGAGTTAGCAACAATCACATCATAACACCTTGTGGCTCTTTAAGATGCAATTGTGCTCCTTATTTGAAATCCACACCCTAAGGCTCCTTGGACAAAAATAAGGGAATTGACTTCACCATCCCACCTTACAGATCATGATGATGAAGCAATTTTTATTCAACACGCCCCTTGACATACACCCTAAGGCTCTAATGACAAGGTTAGTGCTACATGACTCCCACCCGAAGGCTCCTAGAGAACATGTTTTTATTTATTCTTCTTTATTATTATGATATTTATAGTAAGCCAAATTTCCGCAATCCCATGATCAAAAGTCCATGACGCTGGCACCCTTAATGTGTTCTCACTTTAATTACAAGGGAAGAAAAAGAAGGAGCTATGATTTAAGATATCAAGCCTAAACCGCTAAAAACTTCATTTATTAAGCAATTATTATTCAAGTGTGGAAAGTAAATACGAGGAGATTAAATCAAACACAAAAATACTTGCACAAAGAAGAGTTTAACGTTAGAATCTTATGATTGAACTCTATCATCTCTTGTTCTCCATATTGTAAAATTTCAAAAACGTTAAATCAATGGATACTTAGCCTATTAAATCAAAGTTTTGGGTTTTCAAGTCATCTATAGGATCTTGCATCTTCTTATACTTTTTCAAGTTTTAGAATTTGCGTTTTAAAGTTCTCTTAATAGACAACTTTCTAGGATCAATTATAGGAACTTGCGAAAAGTTCTTGTTCGTAACCCGTATGAATTAAGACTTTCGCGTTTTAAAGCTCCCTATATAAAAGCCTAGCAAAACTTAATTCAAATACGTTAAGGAAAAGCTAAGGTTAAAACCGAGTCGAGTCAAAAACTATTTTTATTTTCACCAACGGAAACCCTACATTTGTGTCAAAAGCACTTATTTTATTTATTAAAACTTAAAAATAACACTAAAAATTTAAAATTTTATTGAAAAATGAGAAAAATAATTACGTTTAGACACGACAAAAGCAATTGCAAGCGATTATATCGATTGACTCCCCCATGCTAAAACCAAACATTGTCCTCAATGTTTCTTAGCTCAAGAGTAACACCCCCTTGCTAAAATACGAAGAGTCTAATGCAAAATCCTAACATGGAAAGAGCACGCAAATCTATAAGCCGTTTATTAATTATGCCTCAAGATAAAACGTTAGTCGATAAAAATCAAGGGATAGAAAGTTGCCCCTTTTTGGCATTCAAAGAATGGAAGATCAAGTGGACCGGCAAAAACCGAACACGAGAGTCTTCAAATATTAGGGTCATACCTAAGATTCACAACACAACAAAACACGAGCACGAGCTTGAAAGATTGATACATATATTTTGTATGGGTTCAATTTAATCTCGGAATCCTCTCGAATTGATCTCGGTCTTAAGTGGAATGATTGTTCTTGGTTACTAAAAGAAAGGGTTTGGATTTTCTAAAACTACTAAATGACAAATGCCCTAAAATGTAAACTTAAATTAAAGACAATTACTTTAATGACAATTAATAAAAAATTGAATTAAAATTAAAATTAAAATTAAAATTGAAATTGAAATTAAAATATAAAATTACAGTTAAAATATAAGTGTGAAATAAAGTAACAGTAAAGAAACAGTAAGTAATCCTTAAAAATACCCAAAAGAAGCTGATTCGGAAGATTAACTTTAATTCGGAACTTTTACTCGGATCCTTCACTCGGAAGTTGATTCGGAAGATTCACCCGGAACTTTGGAGAAAACATTCATTCGGAACTTTAGAAAATAAACATTCATCCGGAACTTTGGTTGATTCGGAAGATTTAGGTTCATTCGGAAGTTTTACTTCATCCGGAACATTTAGACTCATTCGGAACTTTCAACTGATTCGGAACTTTTAAGGGAAAAATTCACTCGGAACTTTTTAAAACACATTCATTCGGAACTTACTGTTCATCCGGAACTTCAGTTCATTCGGAAGTTTTCACTCATCCGGAACTTTCAGTTCATTCGGAACTTTTGACTCATCCGGAACTTCAGTTCATTCGGAAGATTAGGTTCATCCGGAACTTTCAGTTCGTTCGGAAGTTTTCAACTGATTCGGAACTTTTAAAGGAAAACTCAATCGGAACTTTTCCAAACATGCTCATTCGGAACTTTGGTGTTCATCCGGAACTTGGGTGTTCATCCGGAAGTTTTTCTTCGTTCGGAAGTCTGGGAAACCCAGATATAGTCGTTTACCCGAAGAACAAGGAAACCAATTTTAATCCAAAAATCACCAAGTTTTTCACCAAAAACTTAATTAAACTAATCACTAAGCGTCTACTAACCATAAACTACAAATACCATCAACAAAAACATAAAACCCAACAACTTTTGAAGATCAAATCAAATAAAATAAAAACTTAAGAACTTGAAGAGAAAAATGATGAAGAACAAGATGAAATGGAAAGATTAAACAAGAACTTTGTATTGATGATTGATGTTTTAACAATAACAAAACAAAGATGAAGATTACAAGATTAAAAATCAAAGATCAAGATCACCAAACACCCTAGTGGTGTTGGTGATGATACGAACTAAAAGGGAGAAAAAAGGGGAGAGAAGAAAAACTAAAAACTAACTGGAAGGAAAGTGTGAGGGGTGGACTATTTATAGGTGTTTCCCTTGGTTGGTGAGTGGGCTTTCTCCCGTTCTTCTTGTCTTCTCGTCTTTTCAGAAAAGTTGACGTTTTCGATTCTGATTCGGGATTTGTCGTCGATTAAATTCAACTCGTCTTTTAATTTCTTCGTTTAATAGACTTGAGTTTCTTCGACTTGTGTAAATCTTCTATCTTTGGTCCTTTTCTTCAGTAAATCTTCGAATAGGCCCAGTGACTTCAAATCTTTTACATCTCTTGGACAATAGACTTTATCTTGAGTCCTTTTCTTCAGTAAAACCCGTGCAATCCCATGTTTTCTCCAATATTCATCCGGTTGGCTCTGAAAACACTATAAACACAAAAACCACGCATAATTCCAAACAAATGATATTAAATACGTGTTTTGGTCTCGTTTTAGCCAGAATTAAGTGGAAAAAGGATGGGTGTTTACACACCTATCAAATCCCCTACACTTAACCATTGCCATGCCCTCATGCAATGCTTAGTGATAAAGCAATTTTACACTTTTCTCATAATTAATCAACCTTGGCCTTATTTAAATACCACTAAACAAAAATTAAAATACTAATAGAAATTAAACTTTAAAGGAAACAAAAGAATGGAAATAACTTGCAAAGAGATCAATGACTTACATTAGGGCTTTGGTGTTGCGAAGATTTATCACCCTCAAGTTTCACGTTCCCCAAACTAAGCTTAAAAACGAGATCATTGTTATTATAAGTTAGCAATTCAAACACTTTCACACATGGCTTAATTAAATGCTTAAACTCCCTTATTCCTAGGTGTATCTCTTATATTTTATTTTTGTCTTAGAATGATCATGAAGATGCATTTTTGGACTTATTTCGATAGTTTATTAAGGCTGAAAGCAAAGTAGGACGATTTGATCAATAGTTAGCTAAAGGACAAAATCTCTTAAAACTGCTTCTCGGGATATCAAAAAGTTCATATCTTGGCATAACTTGGTTCGCGATTTGAGACCTTTCTCGGGCCGATATTTGGCATGTACTTCATACTTCATATCTTGAGAGACGTTCTTGAGATAATGGTCTTCTCATAGTAATAGAGTTTCTTCGCTTGGAGACTTTTGAGGGGTACTCCAACTTTGTTGACCACGACTTCATGATTATTTCTTCAATCTCTAATTGGGATTTTGAGATACAACGATCCGCCTCCTTTTTGGACTTGGATCTATTTATCCTCATACCTTGTTAGGGTCTTTTCGGATAGACTTCTCCATGATCTTTATGGGAGTTGATTGCTTTTCGTCGTGAGTCTTGATCCTTCATATTGACTTTAGGAATAATGCTTTTCACATCACTTTGGATCTTCAGCAATAAAATGGAATCCTCATGCCTTGTTAGGGCCTTTTCGGACCCGCCAATCTTCACGCCCCGCTTCATAAGTTATGCCTTGGCTATGAACTCTTATCATTACCGAGCAACTTTTAAACGATCTTGGGCTAGAAGCTAAGTAACTTTTCAAATCGTACGACCTTACTTATTGCAGGTAAATTATTAGCAAGTGATGGGAGAATAGGCGAATAATTACACCAAGTGAGCTTGCGCAAGAATACCGACTTATATCTGACTCTATCATATCTCGTTCTCCACAATTTAAAATCTCAAGTAATGAGACTCGTGGATACTTAGCCTAATAAACCAATTAAGGTCTACATGGTTAAGGATACTAGCTAGAATAAACTTGGATAAGTCTATTCGGGTTGAGTCAAAATAAACGCAACGGGCCTAATATGTCAAAGATTTCTAAACTAGCTACACCACTTTATTAATATTTTTGACTTTATTGCGGAATATATACATATGAAAGCAACGATAAAAATTTAAAAATTGCGACTAAATGGCCAAAGTTAATTAAAAATTTGAAAATGTTGAAAAAGATGATTTTCCGGTTAAATGAAGGCATTTTCATGGAAAAGTCCACTTAAAACTTCGATAGAACTCCCCCTACACTTAAGATAAACATTGTCCTCAATGTTTAAGCATGTGGGAAAAGTCTCCCCTACACTTATGACATTGTGCACGTTGGTTAACTCAAGGTAAGGAAGAGACGACTAAAGTGATCAATTTCAAATGTGAGTATGAAGAAAATTGAATCACGATAGTTGAGAGATAGAACCGGATTTCGGATAACACGGGAGCACGGTTCTTCAGAGATTCCAAGAGTGCACTTATCCCTGTAATCACATCACCACACAAAGACAAACGCGTATAGAAGTCCCCCCTACACTTAGGGGATTAAAACATAAAAGGATAGATACTCGGGCTGCCTCCCGAGGAGCGCTTGTTTTTTATAACCGAGTCACGAGCCTGACTCGACCCAAAATTAGTTCATGGGGAACGTGGTGAGGCATGGAATCACCTCCTGAGAGGTGTCCTCACCAAAGTACAACTTCACTCGTTGGCCATTCACCTTAAAATTTGGTCCATCAGGTTGAGCGAGCTCGAGAGTACCATATGGAAAAATTTGGGCGATGGTGAATGGGCCGGACCAACGAGATTTGAGCTTGCCCGAAAAGATTTTTAACCGAGAGTTAAAAAGTAAGACTTTGTCTCCGACATGGAACTCTCGGTTTTTGATCTTGGAGTCGTGAATGAGCTTAGTTCTTTCCTTATAGATCAAAGAATTTTCATAAGCCTCATTCCGAAGTTCATTGAGCTCATTGAGTTGGATCTTGCGTAGGTCACCGGCTTTGTTGATATCAAAATTGGCCCACTTCAAGGCCCAGTAAGCCTTGTGCTCCAACTCAATGGGGAGGTGGCACGTTTTCCCGTACACAAGACGATAAGGCGTACAGCCGATCGGGGTCTTGTAAGCAGTACGAAAAGCCCACAAAGCATCATCAAGTTTATCAGCCCATGAGGCACGATGCTCTCCCATGGTCCTTTCAAGAATTCTCTTTAGTCCTCGGTTGGATATTTCAGCCTGGCCATTAGTTTGTGGGTGGTAGGCTGTGGAAAGACGATGGTTTACACCGTACTTAGCCATGAATCTAGCAAATTGGTCATTGCAGAAATGAGTCCCACGATCACTAATAATGGCGCGAGGCACACCGAATCTAGCGAAAAGAGCTTTCAAAAAGTTACAAACCACCCTTGCGTCATTAGTAGGTAATGCTTTGGCTTCAACCCACTTTGAAACGTAGTCAACGGCTACAAGGATATATTTGTTTCCTTTAGAAGAAGGGAATGGCCCCATAAAGTCGATACCCCAAACATCAAAGATTTCACACTCTTGAATGAAATTCTGAGGCATCTCGTCTTTATGTGTGATCGTGCCTTGTTTCTGGCACACATCACATTGTTTAACCATATTGTAAGCGTCACGATATATGGAGGGCCAATAAAATCCCGAGTCAAACACTTTTTTGGCGGTGTAGTTGGGACCAAAGTGACCACCGGTGGGTCCTTTGTGGCAAGCATCAAGGATTTCTGAAGCTGCCGGTCCATCAACACATCGGCATCAGGTCGGCACATTGTTTGAATAGGTAAGGGTCGTCCCAAAAGTAAGTCTTAATGTCGGTGAAGAACTTTTTCTTTTGTTGGGACGTCAACCCTTCCTTGAGAATTCCACCCGCTAAGTAGTTTGCAAAGTCCGCAAACCACGGGGTTTCATTAGATTTCGAATTTATAGACATTAAGGTCTCCAAGGGAAAAGAATCATTGATTTCTTTGTTCTGATGATCCCCTTGGAAAGGATCCTCAAGTCTGCTGAGATGGTCCGCGGCTAGATTTTCTGCTCCTTTTTTATCGCGAATTTCGATTTTAAATTCCTGTAGCAGCAAAACCCAGCGAAGAAGTCTTGGTTTGGAATCTTGCTTTGTCAACAAGTACTTCAGCGCGGAATGATCGGTATACACGATGGTGTTGGAAAGGACAAGATAGGGGCGAAATTTTTCAAAAGCATAGACAACAGCTAAAAGCTCTTTTTCTATTGTCGTGTAATGCAATTGTGCCCCAGTCATTGTCTTGCTAGCGTAATGGATCGGTTGGAAGTGTTTGTTCACTCTTTGTCCAAGAACCGCTCCAATAGCAAAATCACTAGCATCGCACATCAACTCAAAAGGTAGCTCCCAATTAGGGGTAACCAAGACGGGTGCCTTAGTTAGCTTATCCTTAAGCGAGTTGAAGGCTTCAAGACACTCTTTGGAGAAGATAAAAGGAGTATCTTTTTCCAAGAGGTGGGTCATCGGGCGAGCAATTTGAGAAAAATCTTTGATGAATCGACGGTAGAAGCCCGCATGACCCAGGAAACTTCTCACACCCTTCACGGTTGAAGGTAGAGGCAACTTTGCGATAACATCGACTTTAGCATGGTCTACTTCAAGACCGGCTTTGGAAATTTTATGTCCCAGCACGATGCCTTCTTTTACCATAAAATGGCATTTTTCCCAATTCAAAACTAGGCGAGTGTCTTCGCACCGCTTGAGCATACGTTCCTAATTGGCAAGGCAAGAAGAGAAAGAATCCCCGAAGACCGAGAAATCATCCATGAAGACTTCCATGGTTTGTTCAACCATGTCATGGAAGATAGCTAACATGCACCTTTGGAAAGTCCCGGGCGCATTACATAAGCCAAAAGGCATTCTTTTGTAAGCAAATGTGCCATAGGGACAAGTGAATGTCGTCTTCTCTTGATCTTGGGGATCGATGTGTATTTGGAAATAACCCGAGAAACCATCAAGAAAGCAGTAATATTCATTACCGGCTAAACGTTCAAGCATTTGGTCCATAAAAGGTAGAGGGAAATGATCCTTTCTCGTGGCATCATTGAGTTTGCGGTAGTCTATACAAACTCTCCACCCAGTAACGAGACGAGTGGGAATCAACTCGTTGTGTTCATTGGGAACAACGGTTATTCCGCCCTTCTTGGGCACACAATGGATTGGACTAACCCATGGTGAATCCGAAATAGGGTTAATCATACCCGCATCAAGAAGTTTGATAACCTCTGTTTTGATGACTTCATGTATTTTTGGATTCACCCTTTGTTGGCTTTGAATTGTGGGCTTAAATTCGTCCTCCATGAGAATTTTGTGTGTGCAGAAGTGAGGATCAATTCTACGAATATCAGAAATCTTCCAAGCAATAGCCTTCTTGTGATCTTTCAACACGTTGATAAGTCGAGTTTTCTCTTCATCCTTCAGGTCCTTAGCAATGATGACCGGCGACTTCTTCTCTTCTTCAAGGAATACATACTCGAGATGGGGCGGCAACTCCTTAAGCTCTAAATCCGGAGGATTTTCGACGGGAGGCGTATTCAAAGTCGGAGTATCGATAGCAATGACCGTGGGAGATGGAGGAGAAGGATTGTCTTCGTTGAGAAGATTGTCAAAGAAATTCATGTCTTCATCCCCATCGGTGGGAGAATCATTAGTAGCTAAATTCACATCTCCCATGGTATCTTCAAGATTGTTCCAAAATAAATCACTATCTCCAAATAGAGACAACGATGAATCAATAGAGGACACGGTCTCAACATTGGGAAGAGAGGTAGGAATACTTTTGCAAGCAACATTAAAGTGTTCTTCACAAGCCTCATCAAGAACGTCAATATAATTAACACTCTCATATGAATAAGGCTGTTTAGACAACTTTCCCATGTTGAAGACTACTTTATCGTCACCCACTCTCATGATAAGCTCACCGGCTTCGACATCGATGAGAGTGCGACCGGTCCTCAAGAATGGACGACCAACAATTAGTGGCACACGAGGGTCCATCTCGTAGTCGATGACAACAAAATCAGCAGGAAAGGTGAATTTGTCGACTCCTAAAATGACGTCTTCGGCTATCCCCACTGGATAAGCAACCGTACGGTTAGCTAATTCCAAAGTCATTTTGGTGGGGACTAGCTCTGGGAGAGATAATTGCTTCCAAACGCTTAGAGGCATAAGATTAATACTGGCACCTAGATCGGCTAGGGCCATGCAATTCTCTACTCCCGGGAAATTGCAAGGGATAAGAAAACGACCCGGATCACCAAGCTTAGTTGGCAATTTCCTTAAGAGAACTGCAGAGCAATTCTCATTAAGTTGGGTGTTGGCAATATCGAGGAGCTTTTCCTTATCGCTCAGAAGATCTTTAAACATTTTTGCGTATTTAGGCATGTGAGCGAGAGCCTCAGCGAAGGAGATATTGAAATTCAGTTGTTTGAACATTTTAAGGAAATTTGAAACCTGAATATCGTCCTTGCTTTTGAGCTTCTCTTTCCTCAACCTAGATGGATAAGGTATATTGGAAGAAGAGGAAGGCTTTGGAAGAATAGGATCACTCACATCCTTGGGTGGAGGAGGGGTAGAAGGAAGAGGTGGAGAAATTAGGGAAGGAGAAGGATGAGGAATAGGAGCAGGTGACTCGTTCTCCTTAGTCACAACCACCGGTGGAGGTATAGGAAGCTCGGGTTCCTTGGTACCTTTACCACTTCGAGTAGTGATTGCTTTCATCTCCCCTCTTGGATTCGCAACGGCGTTACTCGGAAGAGTACCCGAAGAAGAGGGTTGACTACCTTGGAAAAAACTAGCCATCATGTTCCTCAAGTCGTTAGTTTGGCTATCCAACGTATTTCTCATGTCGGCTCTCAAATCGTTTCCTTGCTTGACCAAGTCTGCTTTCAAATTGATCACTTCACGCTGAAGATTTTCCACGATCACATCGTTTGTCCTCATGTAGGTCTGCACTTCTTGGTGTAGAGCGGTGGATTGGTTAGGAGGAGCATTGTATGCGGGTGGTTGATAAGCAGGTTGTTGGTAAACTTGGTTGTTACGTTGAGGTGGTTGTTGTTGCTTGTGAGGTGGGATGTATGGTTGTCGAGGTTGTTGTTGTTGTTGAGGAGGGCGGTTGAGGTTTTGTTGTTGGTTTGGGTTGCTTGGAGGAAAACCTGGTGGGGAAAGATAATTGTTAGAGCGGTAGCTAAGCAAATTACAGTCACCTTGAGGTCGTGCTTGATAAGCAGGTTGAGGATAGGTGCCATATGCCGCATTCACATTTTCAGCAGGGTAGTCTTGGGTGGCGGTACAAGTTGTGTAAGAGTGAGGACCACCTCATATCTCACAAGGTTGGCTGACAGCGTTAACTTGAGCGTGTTTAGCGTTGTTGCTGTTGTTGTTGCTGACGGTGTGGGTGACAAGCGATTCAAGAAGCGTAGTGATTTTGTCCAATCGCTTGTCGCTGTCACTAGTGCTAGCACTAGCGACATTGGTCCGAACACTCTTGGTTTGCACACGAGATTTATTCTCAATGATGTCCCAAGCAGAATTGGAAGTCTTAGCCAATAGATTACCCCCGAGGCACTGTTCAGTGAATCTTGGTCACTCATGCTTAAACCATTGTAAAAAGTATTAATTTGATGTACTTTGGTAAAACAATGTTGTGGGCATTTTCTTAAAAGATCTTTAAAGCGATCCCAAGATTCACTGAACGACTCATCGTACTTCTGTTCAAAATTTATGATTTCATTCCGCAAAGCGGTAGTACGAGAGGGTGGGAAAAAGTAATTGATAAACTTTGTTTCCAAATCCGTCCACGAGAGAATACTCTGTGGCGGTTCCTTAGCAAGCCAATGCCGGGCTTGTCCCTCTAAAGAAAAGGGAAAAAGTTGTAACCTTATAACCTCTTGTGGCACCCCATTGAACTTGACCGTGTTGGTGAGTTGTAAGAATCTCTTGATGTGGTCGTGTGGGTCATCAATGGTTCGTCCCAAGAATGGTTGAGCGGAGACCATCTGGATAAAGCCTGATTTTAGCTCGAAATTGTTGGCGGCAATTGGTGGTATAACAATTGGGTCAGTGTTGCCATCTACATGAGCTTGCAGCAATTCAATCATCGGGCGATTATCCGGAAGGGGCTCATTGTGGTTGTTATTGTTCATGTTGTTGAAAGGTGGGTTGTTGTTGTTATTATTGTTTGGAGGTGGTACACCGGCCATGTCTAAGTGATCGAGAGGCTCGGGCTCTTGATAAGACGTGGATCGAGTGCGCATACACCTGCAAAAGAACTAACAAGGCAAAAACAATACAAAAATATTTTTTTTGGTTTTTAATTTTTTTAATTTTTTTTTTTTGTATTTTTGAAAATTTTATATTTTTTAGGATTTTTTGAAAATTTTTATGAAAAAGTAACGTTCACGGGGAACGGATCCCAAAATCCAAGTTCTCACAAAAAACTTTTGATCTTAACGAGAAGAGCCGACAGCGGCGCCATTTGATACATACATTTTGTATGGGTTCAATTTAATCTCGGAATCCTCTCGAATTGATCTCGGTCTTAAGTGGAATGATTGTTCTTGGTTACTAAAAGAAAGGGTTTGGACTTTCTAAAACTACTAAATGACAAATGCTCTAAAATGTAAACTTAAATTAAAGACAATTACTTTAATGACAATTAATAAAAACTTGAATTAAAATTAAAATTAAAATTAAAATTGAAATTGAAATTAAAATATAAAATTACAGTTAAAATATAAGTGTGAAATAAAGTAACAGTAAAGAAACAGTAAGTAATCCTTAAAAATACCCAAAAGAAGCTGATTCGGAAGATTAACTTTGATTCGGAACTTTTACTCGGATCCTTCACTCGGAAGTTGATTCGGAAGATTCACCCGGAACTTTGGAGAAAACATTCATTCGGAATTTTGGAAAATAAACATTCATCCGGAACTTTGGTTGATTCGGAAGATTTAGGTTCATTCGGAAGTTTTACTTCATCCGGAACATTTAGACTCATTCGGAACTTTCAACTGATTCGGAACTTTTAAGGGAAAAATTCACTCGAAACTTTTTAAAACACATTCATTCGGAACTTACTGTTCATCCGGAACTTCAGTTCATTCGGAAGTTTTCACTCATCCGGAACTTTCAGTTCATTCGGAACTTTTGACTCATCCGGAACTTCAGTTCATTCGGAAGTTTAGGTTCATCCGGAACTTTCAGTTCGTTCGGAAGTTTTCAACTGATTCGGAACTTTTAAAGGAAAACTCAATCGCAACTTTTCAAAACATACTCATTCGGAACATTGGTGTTCATCCGGAACTTGGGTGTTCATCCGGAAGTTTTGCTTCGTTCGGAAGTCTGGGAAACCCAGATACAGTCGTTTACCCGAAGAACAAGGAAACCAATTTTAATCCAAAAATCACCAAGTTTTTCACCAAAAACTTAAATAAACTAATCACTAAGCATCTACTAACCATAAACTACAAATCCCATCAACAAAAACATAAAACCCAACAACTTTTGAAGATCAAATCAAATAAAATAAAAACTTAAGAACTTGAAGAGAAAGATGATGATGAACAAGATGAAATGGAAAGATTAAACAATAACTTTGTATTGATGATTGATGTTTTAACAATAACAAAACAAAGATGAAAATTACAAGATTAAAAATCAAAGATCAAGATCACCAAACACCCTAGTGGTGTTGGTGATGATACGAACTAAAAGGGAGAAAAAATGGGAGAGAAGAAAAACTAAAAACTAACTGGAAGGAAAGTGTGAGGGGTGGACTATTTATAGGTGTTTCCCTTGGTTGGTGAGTGGGCTTTCTCCCGTTCTTCTTGTCTTCTCGTCTTTTCAGAAAAGTTGACGTTTTCGATTCTGATTCGGGATTTGTCGTCGATTAAATTCAACTCGTCTTTTAATTTCTTCGTTTAATAGACTTGAGTTTCTTCGACTTGTGTAAATCTTCCATCTTTGGTCCTTTTCTTCAGTAAATCTTCGAATAGGCCCAGTGACTTCAAATCTTTTGCATCTCTTGGACAATAGACTTTATCTTGAGTCCTTTTCTTCAGTAAAACCCGTGCAATCCCATGTTTTCTCCAATATTCATCCGGTTGGCTCTGAAAACACTATAAACACAAAAACCACGCATAATTCCAAACAAATGATATTAAATACGTTTTTTGGTCTCGTTTTAGCCAGAATTAAGTGGAAAAAGGATGGGTGTTTACACACCTATCAACCTTATTAGTGTTAGAAAATAGAAAGAAGATAGAATGTATGGGACTCCCCCACAAGGCACCTCGTTTTTGTTCACCGAGTCATGAGATCGACTCGATTCCCGCATTCATTGGTCCTTAGGGAAAGTTTGAAGATTCGGGACAACCTCCATAGGTATGTCCCCTCCAAAGTAGTGTTTCACACGATGACCATTCACCTTAAAGTTAGGCCCGTCTTTTTGAGCTAGCTCAACGGTGCCATAAGGGAAAACTCGTGAAACGGTGAATGGTCCGGACCAACGGGATTTAAGCTTGCCCGAGAAAATCTTAAGTCTAGAGTTGAATAAGAGGACTTGATCACCAACATTAAAAATGCGGTTTTTGATCTTAGAGTCATGAATCCTCTTAGTCTTCTCTTTATAGATCGAAGAATTTTCATAAGCTTGATCCCTTAATTCACTTAGTTCATTTAATTGAACCTTGCGATGATCACCCGCGGTCCTCAAATCAAAGTTACAATGCTTAAGAGACCAATACGCCTTATGTTCGAGTTCAATTGGCAAGTGGCATGCTTTTTCGTAGACCAACCTAAATGGTGTAGAACCAATTGGTGTCTTGTAAGCCGTACGGAAAGCCCACAATGCATCGTCCAATTTATCCGACCATGAAGTGCGATTCTCTCCAACAGAACGCTCCAAAATCCTTTTAAGAGCCCGGTTTGAAACCTCCACTTGACCACTCGTTTGAGGCTGATAAGCCGTAGAAAGTTGATGAGTGACACCATATTTCTTTAGAACTTTGTCAAATTGTTCATTACAAAAATGGGTCCCACGATCACTTATAATAGCCCGCGGAGTTCCAAACCTAGCAAAGAGTTGTTTCAAAAAGTTCACCACAACTCGAGCATCATTCGTGGGCAAAGCCTTAGCTTCAACCCATTTAGACAAATAGTCCACGGCTACAAGAATGTATTTATTTCCTTTCGAAGATGGAAATGGCCCCATAAAATCGATCCCCCACATGTCAAAGATTTCACAAACTTGGATAATGTTTTGAGGCAATTCATCCCTTTGTGAGTTCTTTCCTTGACGTTGACAAGCATCACAAGTCTTGTAAAACCCGCATGAAAAATTCATGAAAATATTAATTACATGCAATTACAGATTAATTAAAAGCTAATTAATTAATTCATGACAAGTATTCAGTTACATCAAAATGTACACGACAAGCATTTACGTTTAACAAATAAATCACGAACCAATTCACGAGGATTAATACACGATAATTATTAAATCACGAAATCCAAAAAGAACACTTATAAACCGTGTGATGATTAATTAAGTTAATATGACTTGATCATCGTTCTGTTAATGGATGATTATATAACGAGTCTCATGACAGCTAATTATACATTCATATAGTATTAAAGATTTTATTATTATTATGTTCAAGTATTATTTACTTTTCATGTAATTCAATACATACTAAAAGTCATTTTAAATACACCAAGCCTATAACTCTTGGACTACTGGGCTTAATAAAAGAAAATCGTGAGTAAAATCATGCCAACTATAGTCACACATAAAATGAGAAGAAACTTGTTCCCCACAAGAACCCTAAACCATGGAACACCAAAACATGACGGCAAGCCCAAATGAAAGTATTAGACGACATCGACATAGATCAAACGAGGCTGCAAACACGGCAAATAGAGAATACACAATCGAGATCGAGAAGAGATCGCTCCCTTGGTGGCTTCGCATTTTTGATTGCATTTTGTCCATGTTTGTATGAAGGCTGTGATTAGGCTTTAGTTTTTGATCCGACTTCAGCGTTGGTTTTCGTTTTCGAATTGGTGGTCTTGATCGTGCCCATTTTTGTTTGGTTCTCGTTTGGATTTTGCACGTCTTAAGGTAATCTTTGAACTATCTGATGCATATTCATACATAACTCATATAATATGTTAACTTGGTATATCTTGATGAAATCATAACTGTAAATCACTATTTAGGATGCAACTTACGAACGTCATATATCGAGTCTATAGATAAATCGTTTTACTGTTATTCAGATGTTGTAAGGCTATAAGGGTCATCAAATATAAGTCTCATCGAGGTAAATTAAAGATTCAGAGGATATGATCAAATATTTTGGGAAAGTATCTTCGCGTGCATGGTTTGTCAATTACACGTTAATCATAATTTAATTACTTGACGAACATGCGAGATCTTATCACTCTTTTAATAACGGATGTGAAACTTATAATGTAACGTTAAACATTTGAGAAAGAAGATCAAATACAGTAAGGGTGTGTTTGGTAGGAAGAAATGAAGGTAGAGAATTGGAATTGGCCTTCATTTCCCGTGTTTGGTTGGCAGAGAATTAAATGGGCGGAGATATCAAATTCTTGATAATTGCCTTCTTTGTTTTTTGATTTCCATTCGTTTATGGATGGAAATTGATGTCTTAAAAAATTCTTTGACCTTTTTGTTAAAAAAATATGATAACAACAAATAAAAAGAGGTGGTGTAAGCAATCGAAAGTACGTTCTTCCCACATTTAACTATCACTATTTCAGGCAACATTTCCCGTTCTATTTTTCGATCGACCGTCTTTCAAGCTTTTCAATTAATCATTATCATGTATTCTTTTATTTGGTTGGATTAAGTTGCATCTTTTCTTGACCAAACACAGATCTTCGTGTTTTGGGTGTTAGTTTGTTGATTGTCAAGATTCATATTTGTTCTTGTTGATGCATATTAATGGATCTGAGCCAAAGTTATTACATAAATGAGGTTGGTGATGCATTGGTATAGTATCTTATGTTTTTTATGGATCTTGATTGTATATTTATGTGATTGCCAAAGATTATCATGTAATTTATTTTTGATAAAATTGGTTGTAACAAGGTTTTGATGTTTCAAATCGAATCTGGATAGTCGTTTTCTGTTTTTATTTTTATTTCTCAGGTTACTTTCTCTATGCTACCAAACAATGCAATTAATTTGTAATTCTTTACTGATTTCTATTCTTTGAATTTCCAATCTCTATCATATTCCATTTCTCTAAATTTCTCTCTACCAAACGTATTCTAAGAGTTTAGATTGTGACATCTTTGACTTGTAAATGAAAAGAAAATAAAATGGCATAAAATATACGGGCGGATTAGACGAGTATTAAACATGCATATAGATATAACGTTGGTATATAATACTACTAGTAAGTGATAGATCAGTGAGCATTAATCACACCAAGGGTATATGTTGCTAATAAGTACATGTCTAAATAGCAAGTAATGGTTCACGCATTATTGTAGATAAATTTTTCGAAGTTGGGCCATTGTTTAGCATCGAGAGTTGTCAAGGTACGGATATTCCTATCTCTCTATTATTATTTGTCTCATTCGTTTATTCGATTGATTGTACGGATTTTCTGTCCTTTCAGTAAGGACTTTCTTTTTATGCATGATTAGGATTCCCCGTCTTCAGCCAAATATTTTTCCCCAGTATATGTTTAAGCTTACCAGTAATCATGTTAATAATTAAATAAATTGCCTGAGCATTATATACAAGCATGACCAGTTTATGTACTAGTTACGGAGGTACCGTAACCATGGCACTAGAGGCACCGGTGTCGTGACTCACATGCAGGAGAGTGATATCCTGCATCGTCCCACTCATGTTCAGTTTGGCCATTTTTATATGTATGTTTAGTGGGGCGTATGGATGCATCCTAGGCTTATCAGTTTACAAGTTATCAGGGTGAATGTGGTGTGTGCTCTACATCCTTCACATTGGAGCTGATCCCTCCACCCAACATAGTATTTAGAGGTCACCCCTCTAAAGTTATTTAGAGGTCACCCCTCTACAGCATGACGAGGTCACCCCTCCAGTTATTCATGCACGGTTGTTACAGTACATGACCTATATAAGCTCTGGCAATTAAAATACAGTAAATGCATGTTATACAGATTTAACGGATAACAGTTCAGCTTCATTATTGATAAATCAGACTTTACAGATTATATACAGATTTCCGCTGCAACTTTACTTACCAGTCTTACAGCTTCAGTATTCTATCATCTGTTTCATTCCAGCATATTCTTACCATGCATTATATCCGTTCACTGAGCGTTATGCTCAGCCGTAGTTCTTTCATGTTCTAACGGCAGGTACCCCAGAACACTCTTAAGATTCTGAGAGCATGTGCATTGGATGGAAGCCGTTCAGACTTATTTAATTTATGCACTTCATTTTTATATTGCCGTTGGACATTGTTCAGTCCTTTCCTTCAGTATTTTACTTTTCATGTTTTGAGCTTATGTTTGGTTTACCGATGTTTGATTCCGGTATTTCCTTTATGGTCAGTTAATGTTTTAGGACATTTACCTTATGCTTTGATGACACGCCATAAATACACGTAACGGTCCACTTATCAAAGTGGGGTGTTACAATTATGGTATCAGAGCGCAAGGTTCGACCTGTAGGCTCTAAAACTTGACCTGTGACTAGTGCGTAGTCACCAGGAACTTCCCAGATTTTGGCGTTGTTATCTATCATATTTCTCATGCATTTATCAGTCATTTTTCTTCAGTTATCAGTCGGTTTTCTTAAAGTTATTGACTAAGTAAAAGGTTGGTACAGGACTGGCCATATATAGTCGCATGTGCTTTTCTACGAATTTTATTTTGGTGAACCGACCCATAGGCGTTCACCCTTGCCCGTTCAGATTTTGTATTGATGAACTGACCCTAGGCGTTCATCCTTACTCATGTCAAATTCATGTTTTTAGTTGAATATTACTCGGTGAACCGACCCAAAAATGTTCACTATTTTTCAGATCCAATTTTTATGCTATTCAGTCGAATAATGTTTTGTGAACCGATCCACAGTTATTCACCTTTGTCATATCAGGACATTTTATAAACTTTGACAAGTCGGGATTGGACTACAGCCAACCATATTTAGTCCCAGATTATAAATTCCTATACTTGACAGTTCTAATATAATTTTGATAAAGATGGATCGAACCAGAATCGCCCATACTTAGTCACATGTTTTCTTCCTTGGATTCTGTGGATTGAACCATAACCATCCACATCAGTTGATATTAAACCTCAGTTGATTAGACTTTTTATGTTCTTTGTAATAGTCAAAATTTCATACTCTCACGTAAAGGTTGTTTTCATGCTGAATAAGATTCATGTCTCCTTACGAGGATTATGTTTTCAACAAAGTGATGATGTTTTCATGATAAGATACAAAAGAACTACAGTAAAATCCTATTTCATGATAAATCATATTCTGGTCTTCATCAATCATGTCTTCATACTCAACATTGATGAAACTCCGTTAAATCATACTTTCAGCCTCTATACAACCAGCAGTAAGTCGACGCAGGAATCGTCAGCCTATCATGTTACTTATTTTCAGTTCAGTTCACTACCGTTTAAGTCAATTTATTTCTTTGATCAGGTCAGACAAGCGACACCCTTATTGATGATCCCATAAAATTTCCACCAGTGCCATGAACAGTATTCCATATGTACCCTATGTAAAGTGTCTCAGTTATACTTCATGTACAATATATCATGTGCACTCCACGTACAATGTCTCAGATATGCTCCATGTGCAGTATTCATTTTGTACTTCATGTACAGTAGTCCAGGTGTACTCCAGGTACACTACTCCATGGATATTGCTAATCGATCCTCAATCATCCAAGGCGTTTCCACTTGTCAATATTCTACCAGGTGTTGATGTTGCTCGTGAGTTGAAGATTTTACCAGATGCTGATGCTGCTAACACTTTGAAGACCTCACAAATGCTGATGTTGATGATACATTGGAGATCTCTCAAGATGCTGATGCCGTTCATACTATGAAGACTCTGCAGAACAAGGACAAAAACTATAAATTTGAAATTTCTGACTAGAATAAATTTCAACCATTAGAAACTACCATTCCATTCCATACTTTTACCTTCTCAGCTAGATGTCACACTTCACTCAGCTAACCGTTCATTCAGAAGACTGGGAACCGGAATTCAGCCGGCCACTCAGCAGAATAGTTACATGAATCACGGTCATGACAATGACCGTCATAAAGTGACAGACAAAGCAGTAGTGACAACCACCGTGCTTAAAAATAATCAGTCAGTAACCATCAGAACTCCAGAACGGACGTGACCAGAAATACAGAGGTCAGTAGTCTAGCCGGTTCGCCAATCCTAAAAGTTACCAAAAATTTTCCGCCTTGTCAAGGTTCATCCATAAAAATACATGTCCAGACAACAGTCAAGACACAGTTCTCAGGTATCCTTTCGGAAAACACATATCAGGACACCAGTCATAGTACACGTCATACGGATCTTTCCTCAAAATACGAGTCAGAACTCATAACCCCAGTATGTTTCCAAACCAGGCCCTCAGTAATTCAGGGTACCTTTCAGAAAGGGGTATACCCGTTCTATTATGTCACACATGAATCAGATCATTAAAAATTCAGTCACCATCATTAGAGTATTATTCAGATTAAACAAACAGTATTCATTCTGTGAGGTTACAGACAAACACATTCAGTAAAAAGTCGCCATGTTTACTTCACGTGTTCCTATGTCAGCTTTATCTCAAATCAGGTAGTTACCTGCCTCTCAGCTAGAAAGGACTCAACAGTATCACCATATTTATTAAAGTTTTATTTTCAGTTAACGACGAGATCCGTCTTACCAACCCTGAACATATTCATTTTACTCCTGCCAGAAAAATCAGTACAAATTGTTCCAGCTTTACGAGCACGGGAATTATTATCTTTTAGCTGCGAAGACTTCTGGTCACCATTCATGATACGAATTCTGAAATTCCTTAAATTCATGATCAACAGATTATCCCAAAGTTTCCAGATGTAATTCCGGAAGGTTTTCCAGAAATTCATTCCTGACCACAAGACAGATTTTAACATCGAGCTTGTCTCAAGGACAAAAACTGCTTTCAGAACTCTTTATCCTAGGGATTCAGCTAAGTTAAAAGAGTAGTAGCATTTGCTGTAAGAGCTATCGGAACAAGGCTTTATTCACCCTAGCGCACCACCAGAAGGTGTACCATTCCTATCTATCAGACAGAAGGCTGGTAACATGTGATCATATATCGACCACCGAAAACTTTACAAGATCACCATTCATAATCGATGTCACCTCACGTATAGAAGGTTTACCTGATCTGCTATGATGTCTTGAACCCTTTCCAGAATAATCTCGATCATGCTACCAACAGGGGTGAGAGAAGAACATGATGTTTTCCAGATTACTGTTGAACACGTTATAGTCTCTCTAAAATTTTGACTTATACGTCTGAGCTCCATAATGCCCCAGCTATAGTATGAAATTTATGGATAAAAATTTTTCGACTTCGCAGATAAAATCGTAAGTATGTTCTTTGATAACATCCTGATCTCCTAAATTCTGGAGAAGAACATGGGAATCATCTTTTCACGATCTTGTAGATTTTCTGATAGGAGGAATCTATATACGCAGCTTTCCAGATGTGAGTTCCAGATGAAAAAGGTAGCATTTCTGAGCCACCCTATTTCAGTAGAAGAAATTTCAGACAATCCTGCGAAGGTGAAGGCCATCAGCCAATGGTCCCGACCGACACCTGTGAGCGAAGTACAAACATTTCTAGAACTCAATTAATTGCTACCGCAGAAATTGCTGACAGCTCTTACTAAAAATTCTTCCACGACTATCCAACCAGATTTTCACCAGAATATCCCATGATCTCAAGTAGAATTTTGATGGAGGCAGTATCACACATTTATGCAGCTATGTTCATATCTAGATGCCTGATATACCTCAGGTTTAAGACAGAACACCGTTACGTAAGCAAGTTATTACGATCCTTAGTAATTTCTGAGCAGAAATGAGACGAAATTCCATGAAATTGTTGTCAGTTATCACAGAATCAGAAAAAGTATGATACTATCTAAGTCGTTGTCAACCATTTAATCATCCTACACGTTTCCTTTCATCCGAAAGGATTACGCGGTAGCAGATCTACAGGAAATTCAGTAGGAAATTGTATGGATTCAAGGTATTCCAACGACCATTATATCGGACAGAATATATGTTCACGATCACGTATATGTTTACATTCACTTTACGTTCATGTTATTTTCACTTTCACGTCTACGTCTTACTCACAGTATGATACTGTCTCAGTTCATCTCATGATTTAAGTTCACGATTTGCATTCATGACATTGTTTACGTTCAGGTTCGTGTTCCATCTCCGTGGATACGTTCCAGGTCTGGTACCGGAGTTGGTCACACAAAGCTTAAGAAACCAGACTCAAGTTAGCACAACTTGTCTATACTCAGGCAGACGTTTCACGCCTCAGGCCGTATTGTTTGGCATTTTTCCTCAGTCAGCATACGTCCATGATACATTCTAGTACCACGTTCATAGTATGTTTCGCGTATCACATTCATGATATAATTCATGCTGAGCGTTCCTCATATAATCGTGAACCACGTTCATAATTGCTCACGTAGTACGTTCGAAATTGTTCACGTAGTCGCCCTTATATGTTTTCAGCAGCTTGCTCAGAGATATAAATGTTATCTTTTCTGAATATTTACACGTATCGTTTCATGTATCCACATGCTATAGCTTGTGCATTCTATCAGATTCAGAAAATACATCTTAAGTATGGAACCAGAAACTATTTAGCATCATCAGGACAAGGTCATCAGGGCCAAGAAATTTTTTTATGTTTAGACCTTTGAAGGATCGTTTCGAGCGGGAGGCCACTCAAAACGGAGGAGTCCATCCGGACCTCTCATTTCTTTTCCTTCAATAAATCAGTAAAGTCCATTCAGTCATGTTACGTTCTATGTCCTCTTTAGTCACGTCACGTTACATGTTCACTTCAGGCATGTCACATTATGCCCTTTCAGCAGCAGTATGTTCAAAATCAAGGACGAATGGTCCTTCAGCTTATATGTCTTTCAGCTTTCATGTCCTTTCAGTCTATGTGTCTTTCAGCTTATATAAACCTCATCAGCTTAAATTACTTGTAATACGAGGATGAATTTTCTTTTTAGAGAGGGAGAATTGTAAAACCTCAGCATAATCGCATCTTTAATTCGAGGACGAATTATTTTTTTTAGAGGGGAAGAATTGTAAAACCCGCATGAAAAGTCCATGAAAATATTAATTACATGCAATTACAGATTAATTAAAAGCTAATTAATTAATTCATGACAAGTATTCAGTTACATCAAAATGTACACGACAAGCATTTACGTTTAACAAATAAATCACGAACCAATTCACGAGGATTAATACACGATAATTATTAAATCACGAAATCCAAAAAGAACACTTATAAACCGTGTGATGATTAATTAAGTTAATATGACTTGATCATCGTTCCGTTAATGGATGATTATATAACGAGTCTCATGACAGCTAATTATACATTCATATAGTATTAAAGATTTTATTATTATTATGTTCAAGTATTATTTACTTTTCATGTAATTCAATACATACTAAAAGTCATTTTAAATACACCAAGCCTATAACTCTTGGACTACTGGGCTTAATAAAAGAAAATCGTGAGTAAAATCATGCCAACTATAGTCACACATAAAATGAGAAGAAACTTGTTCCCCACAAGAACCCTAAACCATGGAACACCAAAACATGACGGCAAGCCCAAATGAAAGTATTAGACGACATCGACATAGATCAAACGAGGCTGCAAACACGGCAAATAGAGAATACACAATCGAGATCGAGAAGAGATCGCTCCCTTGGTGGCTTCGCATTTTTGATTGCATTTTGTCCATGTTTGTATGAAGGCTGTGATTAGGCTTTAGTTTTTGATCCGACTTCAGCGTTGGTTTTCGTTTTCGAATTGGTGGTCTTGATCGTGCCCATTTTTGTTTGGTTCTCGTTTGGATTTTGCACGTCTTAAGGTAATCTTTAAACTATCTGATGCATATTCATACATAACTCATATAATATGTTAACTTGGTATATCTTGATGAAATCATAACTGTAAATCACTATTTAGGATGTAACTTACGAACGTAATATATCGAGTCTATAGATAAATCGTTTTACTGTTATTCAGATGTTGTAAGGCTATAAGGGTCATCGAATATAAGTCTCATCGAGGTAAATTAAAGATTCAGAGGATATGATCAAATATTTTGGGAAAGTATCTTTGCGTGCATGGTTTGTCAATTACACGTTAATCACAATTTAATTACTTGACGAACATGCGAGATCTTATCACTCTTTTAATAACGGATGTGAAACTTATAATGTAACGTTAAACATTTGAGAAAGAAGATCAAATACAGTAAGAGTTTAGATTGTGACATCTTTGACTTGTAAATGAAAAGAAAATAAAATGGCATAAAATATACGGGCGGATTAGACGAGTATTAAACATGCATATAGATATAACGTTGGTATATCATACTACTAGTAAGTGATAGATCAGTGAGCATTAATCACACCAAGGGTATATGTTGCTAATAAGTACATGTCTAAATAGCAAGTAATGGTTCACGCATTATTGTAGATAAATTTTTCGAAGTTGGGCCATTGTTTAGCATCGCGAGTTGTCAAGGTACGGATATTCCTATCTCTCTATTATTATTTGTCTCATTCGTTTATTCGATTGATTGTACGGATTTTCTGTCCTTTCAGTAAGGACTTTCTTTTTATGCATGATTAGGATTCCCCGTCTTCAGCCAAATATTTTTCCCCAGTATATGTTTAAGCTTACCAGTAATCATGTTAATAATTAAATAAATTGCCTGAGCATTATATACAAGCATGACCAGTTTATGTACTAGTTACGGAGGTACCGTAACCATGGCACTAGAGGCACCGGTGTCGTGACTCACATGCAGGAGAGTGATATCCTGCATCGTCCCACTCATGTTCAGTTTGGCCATTTTTATATGTATGTTTAGTGGGGCGTATGGATGCATCCTAGGCTTATCAGTTTACAAGTTATCAGGGTGAATGTGGTGTGTGCTCTACATCCTTCACATTGGAGCTGATCCCTCCACCCAACATAGTATTTAGAGGTCACCCCTCTACAGTTATTTAGAGGTCACCCCTCTACAGCATGACGAGGTCACCCCTCTAGTTATTCATGCACGGTTGTTATAGTACATGACCTATATAAGCTCTGGCAATTAAAATACAGTAAATGTATGTTATACAGATTTAACGGATAACAGTTCAGCTTTATTATTGATAAATCAGACTTTACAGATTATATACAGATTTCCGCTGCAACTTTACTTACCAGTCTTACAACTTCAGTATTCTATCATCTGTTTCATTCCAGCATATTCTTACCATTCATTATATCCGTTCACTGAGCGTTATGCTCAGCCGTAGTTCTTTCATGTTCTAACGGCAGGTACCCCAGGACACTCTTAAGATTCTGAGAGCATGTGCATTGGATGGAAGCCGTTCAGACTTCTTTAATTTATGCACTTCATTTTTATATTGCCGTTGGACATTGTTCAGTCCTTTCCTTCAGTATTTTACTTTTCATGTTTTGAGCTTATGTTTGGTTTACCGATGTTTGATTCCGGTATTTCCTTTATGGTCAGTTAATGTTTTAGGACATTTACCTTATGCTTTGATGACACGCCATAAATACACGTAACGGTCCACTTATCAAAGTGGGGTGTTACAAGTCTTGATCAAGTCTTGGGCATCACGATATATGGAAGGCCAAAAGAAGCCGGCATCAAAGACTTTCTTCGCGGTGGCGTTGGCACCATGATGTCCCCCGGTGGGTCCCTCATGACACGATTTAAGGATATCTTGAGCTTCTTTACCAAACACGCACCTACGAATCACTTGATCCGCGCACACACGAAACAAATAGGGGTCGTCCCAAAACTTTCGTTTTTGTTGGGACGACATACCCTTGATCACAAACTTCCCCGCATGGTAATTTGCGATGTCCGCAAACCATGGGGTACTATCGTCACCACGAAAAGCAATCATACCAAGCGTCTCGAGAGGAAATGTTTCATTAATTTCCTTGTTCTCTCGATCGCTTTGGTGAGGAATCTCAAGTCGAGATAAATGATCGGCCGCGAGATTCTCGGCTCCCTTTTTGTCTAGAATTTTGACATTAAATTCTTGAAGGAGGAGAATCCACCGGAGCAACCTCGGCTTAGCATCTTGTTTATTAAGAAGATATTTGATAGCTGAGTGGTCCGTATACAATATGGTTTGAGACAAGACGAGATATGGTCTAAACTTTTCAAAAGCATACACAACGGCAAGAAACTCCTTTGCCGTTGTATTATACTTTGTTTGAGCATCTGTCATAGTCTTACTCGCATAATGTATAGGCAAGAAATGTTTTGACTTACGTTGCCCCAAAACCGCACCTACCGCTTAATCACTAGCATCACACATAATTTCAAAAGGTAGGTCCCAATCCGGGGCAACCAAGATTGGAGATTCGGTTAATTTCTTTTTAAGCATCTCAATGGCTTGAATACACTCATCCGAAAAGATGAAATGAGTCTCTTTATCCAAAAGATGGGTCATAGGCCGAGCTATCTTAGAGAAGTCTTGTATAAAACGTTGATAGAAGCCGGCATGGCCGAGAAAACTCCTTACTCCCTTAACGGTGGTGGGTGGAGGCAATTTGACAATCACGTCGATTTTAGCCCTATCCACCTCAATACCGGCCTTAGAGATCTTATGTCCTAACACAATTCCCTCTTTGCACATGAAGTGACATTTCTCATAATTAAGCACTAGATTTGTTTCCTCACAACGTTGCAACATTCTTTCAAGGTTAGAGAGACATGAAGTGAAAGATTCTTCAAAAACCGAAAAGACTTCCATGGTTTTCTCGATCATATCATGGAAAATGGCCATCATACACCTTTGGAACGTCCCCGGAGCATTGCATAGTCCAAAAGGCATGCGACGATAAGAAAATGTTCCATAGGAAAAGTGAATGTGGTCTTTTCTTGATCACGAGGGTCAATGGGGATTTGGAAATAGCCGGAAAATCCATCCAAAAAGCAATAGAATTCATTCCCCGCTAGTCTCTCTAACATTTGATCCATAAAAGGTAATGGAAAATGATCCTTCCTAGTGGCATCATTAAGCTTCCTATAGTCAATACAAACACGCCATCCGGTCACAAGTCTAGTAGGAATCAATTCATTATCCTCATTAGTAACAACCGTCATTCCTCCTTTCTTTGGGACACAATGCACGGGGCTAACCCATGGACTATCCGAGATAGGGTAGATCATTCCCGCGTCTAGAAGTTTGGTGACTTCCTTTTTGATCACCTCATGAATCTTTGGATTGACCCTTCTTTGATTTTGGATAGCGGGTTTATAATCATCCTCCATTAGAATTTTATGAGTACAAAATTCTGGATCTATACCCTTAATGTCGGATATTTTCTATGCAATGGCCCGTTTATGTTTCTAATTCGGGTGCTTCCTCAATAGATGTTTTCACTTTAGTCTCATTTTCATTCACAACTTTCAAATCCATAGGTAGCGATTCATAAGGATCATCATTCAAAAAGGCTTCAAGTAAATCGATATCTCCCTCCATATCATGATAATCCTCATCATATGTAGATAGCAAATCCGGTGTGCTAAGAAAAGCATCACCTCCTCCAAGATAAAATTACTAGCCCCAAATGGAGTAAGGGGTGGAGACGAAAGGGCAATAATAGGATCCGATAAAGAAGGATTGCCACTTTCGGAAATAGCCGAGAATCCAAGCACTTCTTGAGAATATTCTTCACAAGTAACATCAATCACATCGATTTGATTAATTGATTCCTTGTAATACTTGGAAAAATATTTAGTGTTATCACCAACATCAAGTGTAACACTTTCTTCATCAAAACGTAAAGTCAACTTCCCCGATCTCATGTCAACAAT
Source organism: Glebionis coronaria (assembly GCA_025667525.1). Lineage (NCBI taxonomy): Eukaryota > Viridiplantae > Streptophyta > Magnoliopsida > Asterales > Asteraceae > Glebionis > Glebionis coronaria. The sequence continues at coordinate 387,861,759 of CM046882.1, forward strand.
AGAAATAGCCGTCATTAAAAACGGTCTTCCCAAAATAAGTGGTACACGAGAATCTTCAGGATAATCGCAAACTACAAAGTCCGTTGGAAAGACGAGTTTCCCTACTTTGACAAACACGTCCTCGGCTATACCTTTTGGAAAGGTGGTCGATCGATCCGCTAGCTCGAGAGTCATCTTAGTAGGTGTAAGCTCGGGAAGTGATAACCTTTTCCACACGGAAAGAGGCATCAAATTAATGCTAGCGCCAAGATCGGCTAATGCTAAGCATTCTTCCATATTAGGGAACTCACATGGTATCAAAAACTTGCCCGGGTCTCCAAGATTTTTGGGAAGCTTTTGTGTAAGAACCACGGAACAATTAGCATCTAAAGATGTAGACATTTCAACCAATTTCCCTTTATCGTTCATCAGTCTCTTAATAGTCGAAGCAAACTTAGGCATGTGAAGCAATGCATCCGCGAAACTAAGATTAATATGAAGATTCTTAAACATCTCTAAGAAAATAGCCATTTGAGCATTGGATTTTTCGCGGAGCTTCTCTTGGTTAAGTCTCGAAGGGTAGGGTAGTGTGGGTTTAGTCTTCGGATGCTTGGGTTCCGGAATAGGCAATTGGTCTACCTTTGGTGGAATAGGAATTTCCTTTTCTTTAACCACCTCGAGTTCTTGCTCCACTTCCCTCACCGGAGAGGTACTCACTTGTGGAAGCAAAGGTCCGTCTAAAGCTTTCCCACTACGTGTGGTTATAGCTTTCATCTCACCCTTAGGGTTTGGAATGGTGTTGCTAGGTAAGCCACCCGAAGAAGAGGAAGGTTTGGTCATAAAAGATTCAAACATCAAAAGCAATTTATTTTGACCTTGTTCCATACTTTGTTGCAAACGATTTTGACTTTGCTCGAACATTTGCTCAAATCTTTGTTCAATTCTTTGTTGATTAAGCTCAATCTTATTATTTTGCCCTTTAATCGTATTTTGAAACTCACTTTTCAAAGTTGCGATTTGTCCTTGAATGTTATTTTGAAAAGCCTTTAAATTTACATCATTTGACTTAATGTAGCTTGACAAATCATTTTGGTTATTGTGAAAACCTTGATTGTTTTGATTAGCATTAAACCCATTTTCTTGATTATAATTCCCTTGGTTACCACGGTTAAAATTATTCCCATTGTTTCCATTGTTGTACCTATTTTGAACCGGTGGAAAACCCGGTGGAGCAACATGATTTTGACGAGGAACTTGACCGTTGGAGCCATAAGTTCCCGTCGCGGCAAAAGAACTAGCTTGATCAAACCCCGTGGTTGAACAAGCATAATTAGGGTGTGCTCCACCACATGATACACAAACATTCTCAATCATATTAATCGATCCATGAGGATTCTTCCTAATCTCATTCAACAATGTCGCAAATCCATTATCAATCTTAGAGTCCAATCTAGCAATCTCGATATTAGACGAATTCACATTGGAAATACTCGGTGTGTTTCGTGAATATTGTGCTTTAGAATTATTCTCAATTATGCACCACGCGTCTCTCGGAGTTTTTCTTAAAAGATTACCACCCGCGGCGGCATTTAAAGAATCTTGTTCAATCATATTTAGCCCATTATAGAAAGTATTTATTTGATGCAATTCCGAGAAACCGTGGTGTGGACATTGTCTCAACAAATCTTTAAATCTTTCCCATGCAACCCCAAACGATTCATGCACTTTTGTTTCAAATCTAGTGATCTCGTTCTTAAAGTGTGTTGTCTTAGATTGTGGAAAGAAATAATTCATGAACTTAGACACTAAATCATCCCATGTTAAGATCGAACCCGATGGTTCTTTCTCATACCAAATCTTAGCATTACCCTCGAGCGAGTACGGAAAAAGCATGAGCTTAATCGCGTCATTCATCACATCTCTAAACTTGAGAGTCGAGGTAATTCGAAGAAAATTCCGAATGTGAGAGTGCGGGTTATCGGTCTCATTGCCACGAAATTGGTCGGCACGAATGAGCGGTAAAAGACCCGTCTTAATCTCATAATGATCCGCCAAAATAGCCGCCATAACGATTGCTTCCCCATACCCTTCGGTGGGTGCACGTAGCAATTCCTCCATTGTTCGGTTATCGGCCATCTCTACAACAATAGGTGGAAGCTCGGGTTCCACTATTCGTTGTTGACGATTTCTATTTCTACGAGGAATATTTTCAAGCCTATTAAAATCAGTCACAAGACGAGAAGAACGTAATTGCATACACTACAAAGACGAGAATTTAGAGGATTGAAGAAAAGAAATTAGACAAGAAGAAGATTATTTTTGGTATTTTATTTGGTATTGCTCAATCAAAAATGATCGATAAAAAACAAGGAATAAGGATAACTACTATGGAAGTAAATTACCCTCGGTCGACATTGAAACGATAGGTGAAAACCTAAACGTCTCGAGGTTCAATAAGTAAACTACAAAAATAAGATTTATTACTACTTGAGTCGGCAAACCAATAATAGGTTGTCCCTCTCAATATACGCACAAGTAAGCGGGGAAACGAGGTGGCACAAAGCACTTAAAAACCTTTTTCCTTAGACAGCCTTTTATAGCACGTCGCCTTATACCCACCTTATAGTTTGTATAAATCGAGTTCAAACTTCTTATTAGTATTTATCTATTTTGCCTTTATTTTTGTTTTGGATTCGACTACAATAGCTAGGTGATGAAATCCCAACTAAGGCCTTATTTGAAAAGTATGTAAATATATTGTTCTACGTAAAACAATATATTATTCACAAAAAAACGATACATACTATATAATAGAAAAATAACAAAACTTTCCGAGGGCGGAAAGGGTCTTCAAATCAACGATCAACAAATCTCCACGAAAACGAATCGTACACAAGATCCCCGGAAGCGGCACCAAAATTTTTGATGTGTCGAGATATGTATAGTGATAATTAAGATACGTTATAGGGTAAATTAGAAAATTACCTTTAGGAAAAAGTAATAGACTAATATCACCAATGACGAATTCAATTAAATACGTGATGAACCAAGTTCGTTGTACACGAAGATCGAGTGAATTTGAGACGTTTTAGCTTTGATTTGGACAATCGATTTTAAATTGGTTTTCGTTTTTTAAACTAAAAATAAATCTACCAATTTTAAATTCTACTTTAATCCTAAAGTGCATGAATCGTAAACCCCGCTAATATTTAAATCTAAATCAATTACTTAAATTAAAAACTATTTAAAATTTAAACTATTTAATAATCTATAAAAATAATTCTATTCAAATAAAAATGACTTTTAAACTATTTTTATAAATTTAATTAACCTTTTAAACTAATTATCTTTATTAAATTTACTTATACCAAATCTATTTTTTTTAAACTAATTTTATTTAAATCTAAAATTATAAAAAACTAATTATTAAAATAAACTAATTAAACTTTTAAATTAATAAAAACATTTTTTGTTTATTTTATTTTATTATTTTTTACTTAAACTGAAATTATATAAAAGGAAATTAAAAGAAACGGAATAAAAATTAAACTAAAGTATTTTAAAAAAACTGACAGCTCAATAAAAACAATCTATATTAATAACATAAATGATATAACAACCAAAAGAACTAGTCAGTCCAGTTGGTTAACGCGTTGGACCTGTGACCAGGAGGGCACAGGTTCGATTCCCATGAGGGACCATTTTTGTGAATAATTTCTTTTTGAAACAAATTCTATTATCAGTCTCAGGAGGTGACGTTTGTAAAGCTTATTTTATTTAAGTTGTTAGGAAACAACTTATGGGCTAATCAAATCAATGGGATCTGATAGCCAATGTTTGGACAATAATTTTAATAGAAATTCAAACTCAAGTCATCAAACAGAACTAGATAACAGCAAAGAACGCAATTCGAATCTCAACACATGACAAAATTCATCAGCAAGCCTCCTTAAATCGTATATCAATAATCAGAACTATGACTGGACTTAAATTCACTAAAAATAAAACTAAATTTTATAACAACAATCGCAATCTGTCTATATGGAACCAATTAGCATACTAATGACAGTTTTATATAAAAATTTAATACATCTAAACATAACTGCATTCCAATTAAACATATGCAGCTGTAGAAACAAACGCAACCTGATTAAAACCTCAAACAAATATCCTCTTAGCACTTAACATTTAGGTCAGTAAACATTCATGACAGCAGACTAAAGCAATAGATAAATTAATTATCTTATCAAATCTAGCATATTCAGAATTAAAATTCTCATATATATCAGATTCAAAGTAAATTGGTAATCTTAATCTAAAACAAATCCAATCACATTATGGCTTAAACACAAATAACACAGATTCAATACATGAACTTTAAACGATATTAGGTCATAACAAGATTACAGAATACTCCTATCTTAAACAACCAGATTATTCAACATACCAAATATTCAACAAGCTCTCAATTACGCAGGTAATCACTAAAAAAAAGAAACAGATTTATAGCAGATAAAGAAAAACACATAAACCTCTCAAGTATTTAAAACACATTAAGATTTAAATTTATCTAATAAACATGTAAATTAAAAGATAAATGCACCTTTTGGAGATTTCCTTTGAGACGAAGGCTAGCGCTGTGCTACCTTATGATCCCGTAACAATCACCACAATTACCATCAAGGACCACCAACCTCGAACCGACCATCAGAATCGTATAATGTAACAACTAAAGTAATTCGAACTGCCTCTTTTTTTTATCTTTTAATTATTCAGTGGTAATAATTAATAATCCTTTTCTCTAACATATTCATCCAGTAAGCTATTATTCAAGCTTAATGAAAAAATTTATCAATTATTATATTCAATTTATAAAAAGAAAATTGTAAGTTCCTTTAACAGTTGTAAAAATAACACGTGAACAGGAAGAAGATAAAACTAGAAAGAACTTTTCATTAATCAAAATATCATTACAAGATTTAATAAAAGAAAAATACAAGATTCTAACTAAATTTAAACATAATAACAGTGCTAGAAAAAGGAATGAATAAATTACAGGAAGAAAGAGGGTTTTTATAGCCATCCCAAGGCTGTTGAGGAACCATCTTCGAATATTCACCAGCATATTCCTTCTTTATATTGGCCCTTAGATCATCTATTCCTCTTTCTCTCTCTTGATTATTATGATCGGATGGCTGAAAATACACAACTAGCACACGGATTGCCAACGTGGCATCCGTTTGTGCTAGTTGTGTTTCTTGATTGCTGAGGTGGCCTTTCTTGATTGGATGACGGGGAATAATGAGGTGTAACATCCAGTAGAAAACTGCCACGTACCCCTGCTAGCCCACTCTTCTCTTCCTTAAAATTAGGGGATTTAATTCCCCCACACTTGAATCACTCATGTGAGTAAAATCCCATTATTAATTTTGTGATTAATTGGTTTAGGGTTTTTGTGAATAGTGATAATATCACTGGTTTTCTTTTTGGGGAAGAAAGGAGAATAACATAGATATTATCGAATGTTTATTTAATGTGTGTGGGATGGAAAATTGTGTGAGTGGGGTGAAAAGACGTGTGTGGGATAGGATACGTTTATTAAAATCGTTTGAGGTGAATTGTGAGTTAAATAATATGTCACCACTGTTTGTTCTCTTAACCCTAACGGGTTCTAAGGCCCATAACGCAAATCATTTCATACATGGGCCTATTGGGTTTTTTGTGTTTTCATTCGAGTATTATTTAAGAAATTGGGCCAAAACTTGGGCTTTTAATCCTCAAAGTAGATAAATACTCTCTAACATTGGGCTTTTAGGCCCAATAAACATATGTGGGACCCACTTGACCTCAAACTTGAGTCCGTAAATAAAATCGACTTGAGTTTTAGCTTCCTTGATCTTTTTATCAATCTCGTGTCGGTTTTTTGTCGGTTTTCGCGATCTTGGTACCTACACACATCAAAACAAGAAACATGCAAATAAGCAATATTGATACATTTAATGCACTTTAAGCTTGTTTTATGATATAATTGATATGACCAAAATAGCTCATATCAGTACACCACAACTATTCCCAAACCATTCACCACGTTCCCCACCATTCCACTCTTTAATCAGATTCATCATTTGAGTTTTATAAGTAAGTTTTTTTAGTAATTTTTACTATAATCATCAATTTATATGATTGTATTAATCTTCGTTTTCATGTATATATGATGTTAATTATTTTTTGTGTGTTTTTTGATGTAAATTTGTTATATTCAACATTTTACTTCTATATTTATATCTGAAAATAAAGTTTGCCAACAAAATACATACTTTACAAATCATGGTTAAAAAGGCAGCACACAAGGTGTTTGATAAATTGTGTCAACTATATTATGTAAGTGTGATGCACTACTAATTGTTTATGTTAAAGATATACTTTTGGTCTTGATTTATAAAATGCACAGTTTATATAAAAATTGTGATAAAAGTGTATCAGTAAAGAATGTATGAAGAACAAAATAGGGAACGAGTAACATGGTCTTGAAGATCTTTAACACATGCAACTAATTATTAAGTAATTGTACTATATATCTAAACAAATATCTAAGACCAACGAAAGCCTTTCTTAGTTTCTTACTATAGTGTGTTACTCAGGGGCGGAGCTAGAAAGTTTGGCTTAGGGGGTCAAAATTTGATATTTTTTTATAAACTACACTACAAAATGGTTCTTAAGAGGGCCAAATTTAAAAAAAATCGAAAATTTTCAAAAATTTACACTACGATATTTTTGCTAGGGGGTCACATGACCCTTTTGACCCCCCCCCCTTCCCTCCGCCTCTAGTGTTACTCATTTGTCACGGTTCCGATTCATTAAAAAGAATATTGACGATATTGGACCAAATGCCTGGAAGAGCTACTGCTGCATATAGTCATAGTCATGTAGTTCATACATAGGTTATGTGACTTGAATGTTTTCCTCTTTCTGATAGTATAGAATTACGTGATACTATTCATGTTGGCATTTGAACACGCAATTGTTTTCCTGATGATATGAACGATCTTTTATTGACTGATCGTACAGGTATGGTAAATTCTCTTGCTCTTTTTGTTTTTGTATATAACTTTTTTATTAATATACGAGCATTTATCACCTTCATATGTCCATATGATGATGCAGTCGTTAATAATATTAGAGAATGATGGAATTTGATGTCCCATCCCTCAATACCCTTTTTACTCTGTTCCCATCGCCCTTTACGGTGGCATCCTTGTACGTATGATTGTTTTTTACCAGAAACTTTTCTGCAAATAATAAAAGTATATTTCAATCTAGAATGATGGAATGCCACTATATGTGTTTGCACTTCGCCTTTTAGTGTTTTATGTTTTTTTTTCTTTTACCAAAGGTAAATTGCAATAAAACAAAAGAAAAGGTACAATGTCAAAAAACACGAAGACTAAGAAGCAAGGACAAACCCCTAAACTTCTAGCTTTGGCATCAAAAAACAAAATGGCCATGGACAATTCCCATGCTCATATCAACAAGTACTAATACAAAATAGCAACTAAATCCAATGTAGATAAAGCTACTAACTCCTATCAAAACTTAATCCCAATTGATGAGGACCAAGCTCCTGCTCTTCAATGGCACACCAAAAGAATCCTTCACTTAATTCAAGTAAGAGTCCTACTTCAGAATCCATGGCAACCCTCAATACAATCCACAAAGGGAAAATACCAAGAGCAGCCAATCCATCCCAATAGAACCTTTAACCAAAACTAAGTATATGTGTTTGCACTTCGCCTTTTAGTGTTTTATGTTTCTTTGACTGAATGGGTAGCCTTTTTCTTAAAGCCTTTGTTTTGCTTTTTTTGTAAAGGCTAAGACTTTAAAGCACTAACATTTTCATTCTTTTCTATGTATATGATACTAGCAACAAGACTGATATAATTTTAGCATTTGGTCCACAAATGTTTGAAATGTATGTATAGTGCTTCGTTGTAACTTCATACTCAGTAAAAAACTTTAGTAGGAATAGTGGGTTTGTTGCTCTTAGTGCAACTTGGATCGCTTATATTTGTAGCAGAATCTTGTGGTAATCAACTAATAAAGATTTTTAAGCTACTGATTTATAAGAAAAAAAAGAATTTATGACAAGTTTTATGGTTCAACCTAGCTTTAGAACACTTGTTGGACCCATTATCCAATCTAACAATCATGCACCTCAAATTATAACTTGCGTTCCATAGAGGCACCCACACAATGTTATGCTATACAAGATCATGTCAGTAAATTTATTACTAATGCAAAGAACCCGAATGTTTGCAAGCTTGTTCTTTGATGTTGATTATTATAATTTCTAATTTACTTGGATAATGTAGTGGATCCGATGAAATCTGATAACACATAATCTTACGCAATGCAAAAATCGAGATGTTCAAGGGAATCAATGAGGCTTGTTGTGGACAAGTGAGGTCGTGTTGAAGTCACATAACCTGCCAGTTTCATTGTTAAAGAATACAACAATTTGACACAGGTTAAAAGGATGAGACTGGTGAATAATGGATCGATCCTATAAGTTCTTCTATGCTTGCGTCTTTAGGGAAAAAATAAAGAAAACGTGAATAGCAGAATCCCGACCTTAACACTATGTATCTTAATAAATAACATACATTCAAGATAGTTCGACATGGGTTAGAAGGATGAGACTGGTGGTATCGTGGATCGATTGTATGTTCTTCTTCTCGGGTCTTATTCACAAAAAAAAAATAAGTCACTTGTTGAATATAAGCTTGTCAATATCGTGGAAGAGTTACCACGAGGAATGCTAATCTTTCTATTATGATGCGATAAGAAATGAATCATGCAAAAAATATCTTGATGGAGTTCTATTGGTTTCTTGAGATTGTGGGATTTATTAATATTTAAGATGTTCTACTATTGCTTATTAATATAACTACAACATGGAGTACTAATTGGAAATTTCAAATGATTTGCTTTTTTTTTGAGTTTTTTGTGTAATTGCAGTTACTTATTCATTTATATCTACAACCTCCCCGTTATTTTTTCAATCTTTATTTTGGGGTTGAGATGTGTTTTATGTACCTCAAACGTGACATTACATAAAATTTGTGTTATGGACAAACCTGATTGTAATGGTAGGCGTCGTGTGCCGAAAACGGTTTTTGTATATGTAGCATGTGCTATACAAACGAATTCACTAAAATATACAAATTGATGCCCTAAAAGAGCCAAACGATCCTGCGTATAGCAATAGTAAGTATTACGAAACAAGTATCTCAAACGTGACATGAGAGAAAATTTATACTTAGATTAAACCACAAAAGACCAGTTTTGATTTAAATTTTTATTTAAATAGTAAACATGCAAATGGATGCACTAATGCCCAAACATATGCTCTAAAAAACGTCTACTGTAAGAGTATTTAACCCACTTTTAAATCCAGATACAACTACTACTCCTCTACTAGTATATATTTAATGTCTAATTTAGTAGTTGACCCATCGTTAATCTTCAAATGTGCATTGATCAATCTTCCAAATGGAATATTCACACCTGCAGACCCTTGATATCTTGCGCTTCATCCCTTAATGCTTCAAGCAATGGTAATCCAATGAAAGACTTGTCATTGCTACTGGTGGCCTCATTCAACTTAATAAGTTATTAGCCAAGCAACTGCAAGAGCGGGAGTGGCTATGGACATCACATGTTTTTCAGTTTGTTATTTCTAACCAATGTTGTCGTTTATGACATCATATTAGAAAATTTCTATAGCGTTACATCCTTGCTGATGTAACAGGTGACTAGAAGTCTGTTGACACTTATAAACCTGTATCTAAGCTTTTAATTGCCGTCACTTCTTCAATGAATTATGACCATCCGAAACATTTGGCACAACGACTTTGTTAACAAAAAAGAAAATAAGGAATGAAAAAATAAAAAAAAATGGTCAGGTAATCTTGTCAGTTCAAGAGTCTTTAGATCACCACTTACGCCTTCTTTGCATCAACCTTCTGTTTCTTTCGCTCCACTCTTCCAGACGTCGCCCTCCAAACAAGCTAGTGAGTGAGAAATCAATGTTCTTCTGTAAGTCTACTCTCACCATGAAAGATGGCATACTCACCGCCTGTCTTCCAACCATATAAAGCAACAAATGCATCAAGGAAAAATATTGAACTCGATTAAAAAGTCATTAATACAAATGGATGCGCTAAAGTTCCTAAAATGGATGCCCGAATATTGTTGTACAAACAGATGCAATCAACATAAACACGATAGAGTCAGATGAGTGAGTAAAAAAATTATCATGTTGTATAACCCTACAAAAATTTACCATCTTAAGGTAACTTGAGCTATAGCTAAAAGAGTCCTGAATCATATAAGTACATCCATGTAACCTTAAAGGGAAGATGACAAACCGACTTTCTGTTACATATTAGTCGACTTCAACCAAATTTTATCTTTTATAACTTCCACTTTATAGCAAGAGTTTAGGTGCAATGTGTTATTAGGATTTAAGTATTTAACCATATAAGAGATCGACTATACTGTTTAGAGCAAGCTAGTTAGCATGCTTACCATAGGAACTACTATATCTTCTTTCCGAGTGAGACGTATAAATGTATAGAGCAAAGCCAATGCTCTGTGTAGACCTGTGTAGACCTGTAGGACAAGACCACCAATAGAATACACTCTTAAACCATGTTTGCTATGATGCCCTAATATACTTGTTAACTGATGCAATAGTAGAATCTTATGAGCATATGCTATAACAATAAGCCAACTACAACAATAGCTTTTAAGAACCATTTTTTGCCTGAAGAAATATGAGATGGGAAGAGAGGACATAATAACCATTTAAGCATGTTATTAGTAAAACTAAGGGGGCTTTTGGTACCAAAAACAGATGCTCTAATTTACCTCAAACGGACGCACTAATTTTATCTCAACTTGATGCACTAAAATACCTCAAACGGATGCAATTAAATAGATTTTTTTGGAAATGCCTACTTTGTAATGATATTAATAGCAGCAATAAAACAATCACAGGTAATAAAAAGCTTTAATTAATATAAGTTCAGTGTTCAATTTCATGATGTTCACTTGAAGCATTTTATCATAAAGGAAATGCTTATTATTTAACACTACTCTCCCTTAAAAACTGTTTCCTTACCTTTTAGTTATTATTACAAACTATCAACATGTACAAAAAAGATTGGAAATTGTACAGCAACTTACTCTACGTTAAAAATAACAAAGAAAAGTACAAAAGAATAGAAGAAAAAAGAGCATCGCGTATTGAATTAACTACTAATTCATGTAAATTGAGTAAGTTAGAGCAATCTGGTAGAAGAAAGACACTTTAGTATTAACACACCTAGCTTCATCAGTATACAAAAATGTATGTATATCACGGAAACACGCAACGGAAGATATACTAAATGTTTACCTTCAAAGGACAGAAAGAAAACAAGCCGAAACTGACCCCTACCGAATCAAACAACATATTATTTGTCACACTGAACTCTAGTCGAAACTAGATCCACCTGCAAGAAGAGAACACCAGTTCAGAAAAATACTCATAACCAATACTACGTTTTGACCAATTGAAACTAATATGCCGTAATGATAATCCTAAACCTACTCTATACCAATGATTATGCAACTTGGAAGTACTATGTAGGCCATGGGTTATAAATATCCATGGCAGTGAAAGTTTGAAATCATCACATTCTGAAAAAAAAGCTTATAAGTTCACCTTTTTAAGCTAATGACTCACATTGAGCTTATGGATTTAAATAAAACCATAACGTCAACAGATATAAGCTTCTAATCACAAGAAAAGTAAACTTGTCGGCTTTTAAAAATTGAATAAGCTCGTAAGAAAGGCTGATCCAAACACCCGTGTTTAAATTTGTAACATCCCGCATACTCAGACCACAATATTGTCCGCTTTGCCCGCAAGCTCACGGATTTGCTTTGTGGCCCTCTTGTGAAGACTTCCCGGCAGGTCACCCAAGCCAGTACTACTCTTCCATGAGCACGCTTAACTGCCAGTTCCTGAGAACCCTACGTGCAGTAGACCACAAAACGCGTTGTGTCATGAGAAGGCGACTGTTATCTTATGAACCATGGATCTCTCCTGGCCACAGCCGATGTGGGATTTGCCTAGGGTGTCACAATCACCCCCCCTTCGGGACTCATCGTCCTCGATGAGGTTTGCCCCACCATCCCGAACGGCTCAGGAGTGGCTCTGATACCACTTGTAACATCCCGCATACTCAGACCACAATATTGTACGCTTTGCCCGCAAGCTCACGGCTTTGCTTTGTGGCCCTCTTGTGAAGACTTCCCGGCAGGTCACCCAAGCCAGTACTACTCTTCCATGAGCACGCTCAACTGCCAGTTCCTGAGAACCCTACGTGCAGTAGACCACAAAACGCGTTGTGTCATGAGAAGGCGACTGTTATCTTATGAACCATGGATCTCTCCTGGCCACAGCCGATGTGGGATTTGCCTAGGGTGTCACAAAATTAGCTTATTTTCCGGGATTAACTGAAACTTACAAGGCTGATAAGGTAAGATTTTTTGGGCTTGTGAGGTTATATAATTCCATATGTTGGGAATAAATTAAGGCCAGATCACTTGAGCGCTGACAAGAGTAAAACAAGCGTTGACAAGAGCAAAACAAGCGCTGACAGCTCAAGCGTTGACAAGACAATGTCAAGCGTTGATACATTGAAGACAAGCACTGATGGGAAGATATACTCTACGCGTTTATTGTATTCTAGATTACTTCTAGTAAAGATAGGAACAACAATGTATTTTATATATTTATCTTTACCTAGAATAGCTGATACGTAGATTATTGTACAAGGCTTCTTATGTCTATAAAAGAAGACCTTTAGGTTAATGTTTCATATAAGTTTTCATTCGTAAACTACTTTCATTGTAAGCAAGTTTGATATCATTAATCAAAAGTGAAAGTTTGTTTATATCATTGTGTGTTCTTGTTTAAGTGTTAATTCTGCATAACACTTAGATTATCATAAGCAAATACAAAGGTTTCTCTAAGTGTATTACTTGATCTAATCTCGTATACATAAAGCTAAATCGATCTAAGTTTGGGATCAACAAGTGGTATCAGAGCATGTTGAGGAACTTTTGATCTTAAAGAACACAAGAACCCTAAAAATCACCAAAACCCTATTTTTTTTCAAAAACCCTAACAACATCATGTCAGAAACAATAACCTCCTCCTCCTCACCTTTACCAAACATCAAGATTCCCATGCTTGATGCAACCAACTTTGAATTGTGGAAATTCAATTTTGAACAATATCTAGGGATCTATGACTACACACTCTGGGAGATCATTGAATATGGAAACACATTCGATAAAGCCCAAAAGATCGCTGATGCTATTACTCAAAGATCAACTGTTGCTGGATGTTCTAAAGAAGATAAGAAAGAAAAACTTGAAGATGGTAGAGCTGTGTCTGCTGATGACATAGCAAAGAAAATGGTTGACATGAAAACCCTAAATATTCTGAAACTCTCGTTGGGACAAGAGAACCAGCATAAATATAGAGGTTATGATTCTGCTAAGCATCTTTGTGAAGCTCTTGAAGTTGCATATGGTGGTAATGCAGATACTAGGGAAGAAAAGAAGAAACAACTCATGCATGATTATGCTGTTTTCAAAGCTCAACCCAATGATAAGCTGAGTAGTGTGAGAAGCAGATTGCTTGACATTACAAGCAAATTGTCCTTCTTGGGGACACAAGTTGGTGATGTTGACATCAATGCTACTTTTCTTAAAAGTCTTGGTGAGGTGTGGAAGATTGAGGCAAGATCCATTCTTGCCAATAATACTTACAAAAGTTCCACGTTTGATGACATTTACAACAAACTGAGGCTGTTGGAAGATGAAACTCTTTTAGAGCATGGAAACAAGTCTACCAACAGTAATATGGCCTTCTTCTCTCACAGTGAAGGTCAATTCAATCAGAAGGACTCTTACATGCATCCAGTTACTGGATCATCATGTGTCAGCGCTGGAACAAGTCCTGTCAACGTCTCCTTTTCAGACGCTGACACATTCAAAAGTGAATCCCCAAGAGTTAAACCTGCTGGTTTGGATTTGGATACTGTATGTGCTTATATTGCTTCTTTGCCCAATGGTTTAGTGATTACATATGAGGACCTTGAGCAGATAAGTGATGAGCACTTGGAAGAGATGGACATTAAGTGGAACATGGCTCTTTCTAGTATAAGAGCAAACAGGTGGAACAAAAGGTTTAAGAAGAAGATGACCTTCAATGCAAAAGACACTGCTGGATTTGATAAATCCAAAGTTGAATGCTACAACTGTCATCGTATGGGGCACTTCATGAGGGAATGCAGATCTCCTAGAAGATCTGATGCTGGTAAACCCTTAAGTAAAATTGTTAAAGCTCAGGATCCTAAAGCCATGGTTGCAGTTCAAGGAATTGATGGTGTGGGATGGTATTGGAACTATCTGACTAAGGATGTGGAAGAGGATAAAGCTTTGGTTGCTGAAATTGAAGAAGAAGAGCATGTTGAATATGCTCTCATGGCACACTCCTCCTCTTCATCTGATAATGAGGTATACAATGATGCTTTTTGTAGTAAAGGTTGTAGGTTAAAAACTGAGAAACTTAACAAAGAGGTGTTAAGATTATTAAGTGATGTGAGTACTGAAAAGTGCAAATTGTCTAATTACCAACTAGCTCTCAGTCAAACTGAGAAAACTGTTTCTGAATACAAGAAAATGGAATTTGACTTAAAAGATAAAATTAATATTTTAAAACATGAGTTAAATGCTAGTATGGATATTAGAAACATCATGGAAAGGGTTAATGGTGAGTTACAGGCTAAGCTAGATGAGGCCATTAAGAATAAAGACAATGTTGGCCTTAAAATTCAAAGATTTGATAGAGCCACTCAAACCCTAGGAGACTGTGTGAGTAAACAAAGGGATCCTAAGGACATGACAGGGATTGGGATGAATGATTACTCTTTGGTTCCACCACCAGCTGGTGACTTCTATGGTGTCCAACAAAAGGACCTATCTTGGACTGGTTTGCCAGAATTCCAAGAGGAGGAATTCATTCCTCCACCAAGATTTGTCACTCTAGTTGAAGAGTACCAACAAAAGTTGACTGACCTGAATGAATGGAAGAAAGCTAACCCTATTTTATTTGTTAAGGGTGGCTTGCTATGTGAAAGTCCCAATGAGTCAACTCCCATTAAGGTTACAAACCCAATCACTGGTAAAGCTATTGACCTAGGCTCAAACACTGATAGAAAACCTAGCGTTAAATATGCAGAGATGTATAGGAATACTAGGTCACCCAAGAGTCAAGTTAGCAATAATGGAACAGGCATCTTCTCTTCTAGACCTAAGGTTGTGTCTAGAAAAGCTTGTTACACTTGTGGTAGCTTTTCACACTTGGCATACAAGTGTGTCAACGCTCCCAAAGCCAGCGCTGACAGGAACAAATTCAGCGCTGACAGGAACAAAGTCAACGTTGTTAGAAAGTCAAACGTTGTCAGACCCAAACCTTGTGTGCAGCAAAGTCCACAAGTTGTTAGACATGCCCCATTCTTCACTAGAGGGTCTAACACTCATGGACAAAGACCATTTCAAAAGACAAACACCTGGTCGAATAGGGAATGGGTTTCTGTAGCAAACCCTAGGTTAAACGCTGATAAGGGTAATTTCAGCGTTGACAAGAGCAATTCCAACGCTGACAGAAACGTGACCAGACCTAAATATTTGCAACCACAGGGTAAGGGGTCTAAAGCTTCTTCAAGCTTAACATGGAGACCCAAGAAAGAACAAAACCCTAATGATAATGGGATTTCAATGACCTGCAACAGATTTAATTATATTTCAAAGGTCATTACTAAACCTATTGGGGTTAACTGGGTATTTCATCCTAAGAAGGATGAGAATGGGGTTGTTGTGAGAACTAAGTCTGTTCTTATTGAAAAACCAGATGAATCCAAGTCTTCTAAGGCTTGGGTTCCTAAAGAAAACTAATTTTTTTCTTTATGTGCAGGGCATTCAAAAACAGGTCAATGATTATGGATATTGGGATAGTGGATGCTCAAGGCACATGACAGGGAAGGAAGACTATCTGACGAACTTCACTCCCATTAAGGATGGTGATAAGGTTTACTTTGGAGGCGGATATGGTACTATCACAGGCAAAGGAACCCTTCTCACCAAGAATTTGCGTTTTGAAAACGTATTTCTGGTAAAAGAACTTGATTACAATCTTTTTAGTGTATCACAAGTTTGTGATAACAAAAATAAAGTTCTGTTTACTGATACTGAGTGTTTGGTGTTAAGCAAGGATTATAAGATCCCTGATGAGAAATATATTGAGTATAGAACACCTAGGCATAAAGACATATACAATGTGAATCTGAATGGGATTAGAATGAATCATAATATGTCTTGTTTGTATGCTAAAGCTTCAGTAGATGAGAGTAATTTGTGGCACAGAAGACTAGGGCACATAAATTTTAAAAATATAAATAGGCTTGTGAGACTTGGCTTGGTTGATGGTTTGCCAGAGAAGGCCTTCCACAATGACCACTCTTGTGTTGCATGTCTTAAAGGCAAGCAACACAAGGTCTCATTCAAGTCCAAACAGGTGCATACTAGTTTTAGACCTCTTCATTTGCTTCACATGGACCTCTTTGGTCCAACCAATATAGAAAGTTTGAATGGTAAGTCCTATTGCTTTGTTATCACAGATGACCTTTCTAGGTTTACTTGGACATTCTTTCTTGTTATGAAGAGTGACACAGCTGATATTCTAATTGATTTTATCACTCAGATTGAGAAATAGACTGGCAATGAAGTTAAAATGCTTAGGAGTGATAATGGTGGAGAATATAGGAATAAGAAGCTAGATGATTTCTGTGCCAGGAAAGGAATTACTAGGCAATTTAGTATCGCAAGAACCCCACAGCAAAATGGGGTTGCTGAGAGGAAAAATAGAACCCTAATTGAAGCAGCCAGAACCATGTTGGCTGATGCTCATTTTCCTATAGCCTTTTGGGCTGAGGCTGTTAATACAGCTTGTTATGTTCAAAATAGAGCATTGGTTAACAAAATTCAGAACAAAACACCTTATGAGTTACTTTGGGGAAGAAAACCTAATATTGGTTTTCTCAGACCTTTTGGTTGTCATGTAGTAGTTTTAGACACTAGTGATGCCTTAGGTAAGTTTAGTGCAAAAGGTGATGAATGTTACTTCATGGGGTATTCAGTGCAGAGCAAGGGATATAGGGTTTATCTTAAAGAAGAAAAACGTATACTTGAAAGAGTACATGTTAGGTTTTTAGAAAATAAACCTAGTGATCCTGAAAGTGGTCCTAATTGGTTATTTGACTTGGAACCTTTATCTAGAACTTTAAATTATATGCTTGTCACTAATCCAGACATTGTAAAGGTAACTTCAAATGTTGTGGAGGAACAAGTTGTTGATGTTTCCGGTACACAGGTTCATGAAAAGGTTGGATCACAAGTAGAAAAGACATCTCCTATACAAGAATATGTCACAATTCCCATTTGGACAGATGCTTTTGCTGCTGCTGCTGCTGCTAGTAAAGATAATGGTGGTCTCCAAGTACCACCAGATACAAACATGCATGGTCCTTCAGGCGCTGACAAAGGTAAATCTAGCGCTGACAAGACCAATTCAGACGTTGATGGCTCAGACGTTGACAACAACAGTTCAAGCGTTGTTAGCCCAAGCGCTGACAAACAAGGTTCAGGCGTTGACAACACTTCTACACATCTTTTCTCTTCCATTTTTGAACAAGGAGAACCTTCCAACCTATATGAAGAGGTTCATCCTCATATTGATGAAAGAGAGTCTGATGAAGAAGATATTGGCAACATGGAGAATAAGGTTGATGACACCAGACTTTTTGAAGGAGGATTTCTCACTTCTACTATGAAGAATCACCCCACTTCTCAAATCATTGGTGATATTATGACTCCAGTTCAGACTAGAAGATCTCATCAAGGTCTTGGTGGGTTTATTACCAATATTCACAAGAAGGTTGATACCCCTCTTGTGCAAGCATGTTTGTTTTCCTGTTTTCTGTCACAACAGGAACCCAAGAAGATATTTGATGCTCTCAAAGAACCAAGTTGGGTGGAAGCAATGCAGGATGAGCTTCACCAATTTGCAATTCAGGATGTTTGGGAGCTGGTTGATTGTCCCAGATATGTCAGAACTATAGGGACAAGATGGGTTCTAAGGAACAAGAGAGATGAAAGAGGCATTGTGGTCAGAAACAAGGCAAGTTTAGTGGCTCAGGGATATACACAAGAGGAGGGGATAGACTATGAGGAAGTCTTTGCACCAGTTGCAAGGATTGAAGCTATTAGAATCTTTTTAGCCTATGCATACTGCATGGGCTTCACTGTCTATCAAATGGATGTCAAGAGTGCCTTCCTCTATGGAACTATTGTTGAGGAGGTATATGTGATGCAGCCTCCTAGTTTTGAGGATCCAGAGAATACTGATAAGGTGTATAGAGTCAAAAAGGCTATGTATGGCCTTCATCAAGCCCCTATAGCATGGTATGGTACTTTGTCTACCTATTTGGTGGACAATGGATTCAAAAGGGGAACCATAGATCAGACACTATTTACAAAGAAGAAAGGCAAGGATGTGTTGCTTGTCTAGGTCTATGTTGATGACATCATTTTTGGGTCTACTGATCCAAAGATGAGTGAGGATTTCTCCAAGCTTATGACAGACAAATTCAAGATGAGTGCTTTGTGGGAGATGAACTTCTTTCTTGGTTTACAAGTTCAGCATAAAGAAGATGGTATCTTCATCTCCCAGGATAAATATGTGGTTGAGATCTTGAAGAAGTTTGGCTTTTCTCCACATGAAAAGAGGGCTACTACTCCTATAGATAGAGAACACCCTTGGGGAAAGATTGGAGATGGGAAAGATGATGATGTCAGACACTATAGATCCATGATTGGATCATTGATGTACCTTACTGCCTCCAGACCTGACATCATGTTTGCTGTGTGTGCTTGTGCACGCCATCAAGTGACTCCTAAAGATTGTCACCTTTATGCTGTGAAGAGGATCTTTAGGTAACTAAGATGCTATGCTAGTCTTGGTTTGTGGTACCCAAAGGATTCACCATTGGAGCTGATTGCATATTCAGATAGTGACTATGGAGGTGATAAATTTGATAGGAAATCCACAACTGGTGGATATCAGTTTCTTGGGAGCAGGTTGATATCTTGGCAATGCAAGAAACAAACAGTGGTGGCTAATTCTACAATTGAAGCTGAGTATGTGGCTGCAGCTGCTTGTTGTGGACAAGTTTTGTGGATTCAGAACCAGCTTTTGGACTATGGGTATAATTTCATGCATACCAAGATATTTGTTGACAATAACAGCACTTTATGCATCATTAAAAATCCTGTACATCATTCTAAAACTAAAAACATAGAAATTAGACACCATTTTATAAGAGATTGTTTTGAAAAAGGTTTAATACAACCAGATAGGGTTGACACTGAGGAAAATGTGTCAGATTTACTAACTAAACCTTTTGATGCTGGGAGGTTTCAATACTTGGTAACAAGTATTGGAATGATCAATCTCTCATAATATGTGTTTTGGAGTCTTTTTGTAAAAATATGTACAGGATGATGCATTGTTATTAGTCTTATTGATGATTTAGATTTTCCACTATATTTTTCTAACACTGACAAAGGTTGCTTGAACGCTGATAAGTGTTTTTGTAACGTTGTTAGCAATATAATTGTCTAACGCTGACAAAGCTTCCCTCAACGCTGTCATGTGTTATCGGGGCGTTGTCAGCAACAATGTTAGTTTTGTTGTTTTCAATCTAAATGTGCATATGGTGTTAGCAGTATACCATTGGATACAGAGTTGCATATGGATCTTTGAAGCTACTAGGAATGACTCAATTTGGACATGTTTTTGTTTATGGATGATGGTTGGAATTTTTAATTCCTATCTTGACATAAATTTTTATATTCCTGCATATTTTTAGCAACTTATGTATCATAGTTTAAGGGGAGGGTTTAGGAACCTTTAGGATGTTTGGGTATCCATATGATACTCTTATCACAATTCTAGATTGTGTCCACAGGTGAGTATGAGTTAGTTTTACTAAATCATGAGGCACTGTAGCATGCAAAGTTGATATATTATGCATGCTGCCAAGACATTTTTGGCCTAGAATTGGTTGTGGTCTGTTGGGAGACTTGGGAATAATTTTGTTATGGAATTTACCTGGGAGTAACAAAGAATTTTATAAGGTAACTTGGTTATTAAGAGTTTTGGTTAGCAAGGGACACTAGAAGACTGTTATGTCTATCTTGCTTAAGCAAGTGTGCATAACTGGGCAGTGCTTGCCGCCCTATAATAATTATCAACTTTTTGGTTATCTTCTCTAGGATAAAATACTTTGTTAAGGTCATTTTTCATTTTTAAACATTTTTATTTTTGGAAGCTGACAAGAATTTTTCCAAGCGTTGTTGTGACCAATTTAGACGCTGACATGGCTATAGGCAAACGTTGACAAGATTATAGCCGTTGGGCGTTGATAGGTTATTTTTTACCGTTGACACTCAATGGGTCCTACCCAGTTGTTACTTTTTGACATATTTTTAGGCCGTAATTTTGGGAGTTGTTACTTTTCATTTAATGCATGAGATAAACTTATAATTTTTCAATATTTTCATGATTACATTTTGAAAATACTTGCCTATTTTTGGGCCAATCACATGCATTTTCTTCTCCTATAAATTTGGCTCCTATTTTTAAACAGGGTATTTATACTTCTTGTCTAACACAATTTTCTCTTATCAACTTCATCTTCATCAAATATTTTTAACAGCTTTCAACAATGGCACCAAAGTTTAGACCATCAGATTTGGAATTGGGGTTCGGAAGTCAACACAACATGATCGCGTATCTTGAAGCTGATGATACTCTATTTCCCCAATACACACAAATGGTGGCGTATTTGAACGCATCCCCCATAAGGTATGCTCTTTCTCATGCACCACTCATTCCAGTCACACATATTAAACAGTTTTGGAACACTGTCAGTTCCTCAACAGTTAATAGAGTGACTACATTGACTTATATTGTTCATGGGAGACCTTGGGTGGTTACTGAGGCTTTGGTACACCAAGCCTTGCATCTTGATGATGCTGATGGTATAGCCACCCTTCCCATTAATGAAATAGAACAAGGACTAAGGGCTTTGGGATATCCTTTTCCTGATGAAGGTACTTTAAACAAGTATCATAAACAGGAGTTTCCCCCAGCCTGGAAGTACCTCATACATGTCCTCCTACAATGTTTGAGTCCCAAATGCACTGCACACAATGAGATCAGTAGATCTATTGCAAGTGCTATTGTATGTATTGCAACAGGGCAAAAATTTAATTATTCAAAAATGATTTTTGAGGGCATGTGTAAAAATAAGTGGAACAAAATGACTTTAGCTTATCCCCGATTTTTACAAATGGTTTTTGATGTTCAAGGATACTACACAAGGGATCATAATGATTTTTATGAGATCCCTGTGCAAAAGAAAGCTATTTTTATGAAGATGAACTCACCACCCCATCGTGACCTACCTTTAACCCAAGCTATGCTTGCTGTCATTGCAGCAGCTCAACCACAACCAGACCCCCAACCACAAATTGACCCAATACCTGAACCATTACCTTCCCCTGACCATATGCAAATTGACCAAGAACCCTTCAACGCTGACACATTAAATGTTGGCGTTGATGTGCCTATTTCCAACGTTGACACTCAACCTTCACAAACCCAAACACCCCTTAACCAACCCACATCCACCCACTCTTCTACACCATCTTCCACACCCCCTGAATATAGGTTGATGAAACGTCAAAGGACTACTGGAGTGTTCTCCTCTGGTGGTCCTAGCCATGTAGCAGAGAGAACCACCACCACAAGTGTGGCTGGTGATATGGATGAGGCTGGGGCTATTGGTTCTGGCTTAGAAGCTTGCCAAGGCAGTCCCACCATCATTAAGTCATCATCCATGCCCAATGAATCTGACTTGGGAGGTCAAATCCCCATTTTAGAAGAGGGCAGATTGGAACCAATGACCCTAATTGAATTAACGGCAGTCTGCATGAGCTTGCAAAAGCAAAATGCAGACTTAGAACAAGTTGTCAGCTCACAAGGCCTTAATCTCAAGCAATTGGGGGAGAGGATTGTTGTTTTGGAGACTGCAAGTGCAAGGAGAGGTATGGAGGAATCTTCCAAAGGAGAGGAAGATCCAATAAATCTGAGTGATAAGGGCAACCATGATGGTCAATTGATGAGACTGCTTTTATACATAGTCTCATCGTCCAAATAGGGCTTAAAATGCATTAGATATCATCAAAATACCCAAATATAAGCTTGTGTTTGTTGCTTGTGTAATTTAGGTACGGATATTGAGAAAATGACAAAAGATCACAAGAATCAAGTAAAAACGAACACGGGAAATGAAGCCGCACAATGAACCAAGCCCTAATGAAGAATTTTCCAAAGAAAACCCTTGAAGATGTGAAGAATTATGAAGAAGGGTCCTCCAATATGGAAGAATTGACACTTTATACCCTTGTATCTTCATAATTACAATTTTGGTCCCTAAAGTTTGTCAAAATTACAAAAAGGACCCTTAACTTTGAAGAATTGGCAAATTTAGTCCCTCAACAAAACTAAATTGCCAATATTGGTCCTCCAAGAAGTCAACAAACAAGTCAAAACCTTGAAGTATGAAGACATGTTACTAACAACCCTTGAAGATTGAAGAAATTACATTTCAAGTCCTTGTTAAAAGTTTGAAAACTTGTCTTGCCAAATTTGACAAGTTGATGAAACTTGTTATAAAGGGAAATAGAGTTTGTTAGCTGTTTTTACAACATGGACAAAACAAAGGAATTGAGGGACTGTTTTTGCCCAGACCATCAAACCCACCCCAGCCAATCACCACTCCACGTCACCCCCACCATCCACTCACAAGCCACCACCTCACCCCCCACTCCACGTCAACTTCCCACTCACACCAGGTTTATTTATTAAACCTGGTCAACCAGTCAAACCTCCTAATTTCCCTCCTTAACACGTTTTTAAATACATTTTTCCCCAAAATAGATTAAACCAAATTTAATCACCCACATAAACCCTATTTTTCCCAGGCACAATTGGATTAAAAACAAAGGGTTTTTTGTTACCAATCTCCAGATCACTAATTAGGGTTTTTGTCATCCCATCCCATACAAAAACCATGACCCCAACCAACCCATGTGACATCCCCAAGGGTCCCCTGCACCCGTCACTTTCCCCCAAACCCAATACCAGACAAATTGAACGTCCAAGATGGTTTTACTTGTCCTCCACACCAAATGAAGGGTCCAAGATTGAAGATTGCAGCTGGCATGTCAACATCCTTCACATGAGCACATTTTGACCAAAAATTCAAAATTCATCCAAGGGCATGATAGGAAATTCATGTAATAGGGTTTCAGTAGTCTAGATAGTTCTTGGGTAGTCTATTTAAGGAGGGTGCAACATGTGCATACCCCTTGTTCCTGATTTTTTTTCCTTGGTCACAAACTTGTAATGCCTGTTTTATTTATGAATGAAACTTGGTTAAGTGTTGTTGATGAAAAGAATCCAGGCTCCATTTTACTTTCGGCTATTTGATTTTGTGTATTTCAGTCTTGTTTGGTGGTTGTTTAAGTGACAAATTTTCAAAATATCAGTTTTCAAAAAGTCTGTTTTCAAAGATTTTCTCAAAATGTTTTTCTTTTTTTTTATCATTAACTATTTACTATATCAAAAGCTTCAAGCTTGTAGCTTGAAGCTCTTGATTCTTGGAGCTTTCTTCTTGGTTTTTGTGGTGTGCAGGAAACAAGAAGTAAACAAGAACCATTTTTATCCATTTTTTGTCAAGCAAATCTTCATAAGCATCTCAGCAAAGTTCTGCACAAGCCCCAGCTTGTAGGAGAAGGCATAGCAGCCTTAGTGGGGCCTGGATGTGGGTCCCACAAGGTATAATCCTTGGTTCCCTTGTTTTAGTTTTCAAAAGTTAAGATTCATGTGATTTGGTGAATTTTTGTGAAATTGCTTGTTTGTTTTTTTCATCTGCTTGATTAGGATTTAAATTGTCTTTTATGCATGTTTAGATAGTAATTAATCAGTTTGGTAGAGTTGTATTAAGATTTGCTTGGTTAAAATCATTTTCAGAAAAATTAATGAGTGTTTGGATTAGGGTTTAATTTGGGGTAAAAGGTATAAACCTTGTTTAAAATCTTGTTTAAATCACTCATTGGGTTGATAGTAGGTAATATCAGTATAAGGTTTTCAATTGGGTGTAGTTTAAATCAAGTTGCATGCTAAAAAATTGAAGAAGTGGTCTAAAATCAGTAAGTGCTTGTCTGCCTGATTTTTTTGAAGAATTTGTGCCACCACTCTTGAAATCTGTTAGGGTTAAGGTTTAAGTAGGGTTTGTGATTGATTGTATGTCATTTGCTTGGATTGTGAACAAGTTGTGAACACTTGAATCTCACCATTTTGCCATTTGAACCAGTATAAGTGTATCTAGAACTCATCTGCTTATCAGTAACTTATTATTGGCTTGACTTTGTGATTTCTGAATTTGAGCTGGCTATTTTATTAGTAATTTGACTTCCCACAACCCAACTGGTTGTGGGAGTGCCCCTATTGTCCATCAAAGATCAACAAAAACCAAGAACAAGCTCATCTTGTTCATATCTTCACAAGAGAAGATATCACTCTTTCTGTTCATCAAACAAGGATCCTATCTGAACACGTTTTTTATTCAAGTAGCTTTAATTCTTGTTTATTTGTTTTGAAAAGTGTGTTTGGAGTGAGTTTAGGTTACTGTTATTGAGTTTTTATAGTTTAAAAAAGAAAAAAAAAATTTACAAAAAGGACGTGGCCAGGACTCGAACCTGCGCCACTTCTCTCACACACCAACGTGATAACCAGTTGCCCTAGGGTCGTTGACTGGTTATCACTTGGTTTGTTTAATATTTAAGTAATCCTTGTTTTTAGCTTATTTAACTAAACAGTTTAGTTATAAGCTGATTCCAGCTTATTTTCTTAGGGTTTTTGCAAATTAGCATTTTTCTTGTGTTTTCATTAGGATTTAGGACTTTGGGGTTCAAAAACTTTATTTTTCACGTGCTTATTTAATTTTCTAGGATTATTTTAAGTTTAAATTTTGAAAAGTAAATTAAAAATAGGAAAAAGTATTTTAAAAATCTGGAAAAATAGTTTTTAGGTTTTTAATTATATTTTTGAGGTTTACAGCCAAAAAAGTTTCCAATTTAACTTATTTTTTATTTTTTATGATTTTAGGGTTTTTAACCAACTTTGAAATTTAATATAAAATTATTTAAAAGGTTTTGGAAACTTTTGATTGCATTTCTGTTTTTGTTACATTATTCTAGATTTTTGGTAATTTTTTAGAATTTTTTATGAACTTTGAATTTTTTTGAATATCTTAATATTATTTTATTATTAAAAATTGAAAGTTTGATTTTTTAAGTTTTTACATTTTTCCTAGATTGTAGACACTTAATTAGGAGTTTTGTAACTTTCCAAATATTTTTAGGGCTTTTCAATTATTTTCTAGGATTAATTTAAGTTTTAATTGATTTTAATAGTTTTTAAGTGTTTAAAAATAGTTTTATTTGGTTTTAAAATTTTAAAAAATACTTTTTAGTTTAAATAGGTTATTTTTGAGGTTTACAAACTTTAAAATCTTGTTTAGGGCTTTTTAATAATTAATTGTGATTTTTAGGGCTTTAATTAGCATTAAAAAGTCATTATCTTATTAATTAAAAGGTTTTAGAAAGTTTGGATTTTTTGTAAACTCTTAGAATATTATTGTGGATTTTTAGTAATTTTTAGGAATTTTTAGGTTAAAATTTTAATTTTGGTAGTTTTTACGGTTTTACGTGATCGACCTTTTCGTCTTAGTTTAATCCGTCGTCGTAACCGTCTTCCTTTTCTAATCTCATTTCTTTCTTTCTTTTTCAATCATATAATCACAAATCAAAAATCATCTCTTAACACAACGCACTTGCCTCCTTGGGAAACGAACTTGGACTTATTTGGTCATTAGTGCTCGGTTTTCCTAAACCGACACTTAATACTTGCCACTTTTACCTTCCTTTTCCTAAAGGGGTAAAAACTCTACTATCATTTTGGCGCCGCTGCCGGGGAGGCGTGTTGTGTTTTGATTTGAACATTTTTGTTTTTATATATAGCCATAATAGCTAATTGTATTAGTAGCACTCTACTAATACGTATTATCGGTTTTTCGTTTTTTGTGAATACTATTACTATATTGTATACGTAGAACAATAAATTTAAAAGTACTCCAAATACGTGATAAATCACAACCTTGAATTGGGAGGTCATTACCCAATCATTGTATTCGAATCTCAAACCAAAGAAAAAAGGAAAAAATAGATAAATACTTTCGTGAAGCTCGATTTTGAGAAATACAAACTATAAGGTGGGTATAAGGCGGTTGTATTTCACGACCTAAAGGAAAAAGGCTCTTAAGTGCTTTGCGCCGCCTCGTTTCCTCCGCTTGCTTGTGCGTATTTTGAGATTGAAAGCTAATCGAGGGTTTTGCCGCCCAAAGTATTACTTAAGTATCATATATATTTTCTTGGTTTCTATTGATTAAACCCTCTTGAACGATTTGGTGTTCCACCATCGTTCTAAAGTCATCGAAGGCGTTCACTTCACGTGATCGTTTTCATTCCTTGAGGCTTCTTTAATCGAGAGATTTGATTAAAGAGGAGATTTGTAGATTTTTGTCTACCTAATACATTCCACAAAATCCAAAAAAAGTAAAAACAATCAAAAACCACAAAAAAAATTGAAAAAGTAAAAACACCAAAAAGAATCTTCTTTGCTCACCTTCTCGTTGTACGTGACGTTTATGCAAACTCGCTCCAAAGCAAGATGTGCTCGTAAACGAAGAAACAAATCAACCACTCCTTCTAGTGAGGAGTCTCCTATTGACGAACCCATCATAGTGAAAGAAGCACCCATGGCTAATCGAACTATGATGGAGTTGCTTCAAGCAACCATCGAGGGTTATGGAGAAGCGATTGTGATTCCCGCTATCCTTGCGGAGAATTTTGAGGTTAAGACGGGTTTGTTGTCCATGATTCAAAACAATAAGTTTCGAGGTGACGAAAAGGACAACCCTCATAACCACATTCGCCAATTTAATCGACTTACCGCCACTTGCAAGTTTAAGGATGTCTCAAACGACTCGATTAAGATGATGCTTTTTCCGTATTCCTTAGCGGGGCCCGCAAAAATTTGGTTAGAGAAAGAGCCACCCAATTCTATATTGACGTGGAAGGATCTCGTTTCAAAATTCGTGAACCAATTTTTTCCGCCCTCTAAGACTACGCACTTGAAAAACGAGATTTCAAAGTTTTCGTAAGAGTATAATGAGAGTTTTTCAACGGCTTGGAATAGGTTTAAGGAAATGTTGCATGAATGTCCTCATCACGGTTTTTCCGACTTGCATCAAATTGACACGTTTTACAATGGCTTGAACGATCATGAGTGTGATTATCTTAACGCCTCCGCGGGTGGTAATTTTTTGTGTAAGACGGTCGAGGAAGCATTGTTAATCATTGAGAATAGGTCTAAGGTCTATAGTCCTCGTAGCACGTCGAGTGTTCGTAAGACTTCGTCTTCGCCTTCGCCTTCATTGTCACATACCGTTGATGCTTGCCAAATCGAGGCTAATTTGGAGAACAAGATTTTTGATAAGCTTAAAGGATTGTTAATTGAGTTTAAAGTTTGTGAACAACCCACTCCCGCCACGGCTAAAGCGGTTGAGGTTTCTTGTATGTATTGTCGTGGAGCTCACGATTACTCCGAGTGCATTACCAACGGTGGTAACACTTCGAGTGCCTTCGCGGCCGCGGAACTTATAACCAAAACGGTCAAGTTCCCCGCACTAATCAATTGACTCCACCGGGTTTTCCACCAAATCAAAATGCTAACAATTATCGAAACAATCAAGTTGGTTACCAAAACAATCAAAGAAACAATTACAAGGGTAATAACAACTATGGGAATCAAGGAAGTAGTAGCCAATTGCAAAATCAAAACCAAAACCGTAATTTTCAAAACACAAGTCAAGGTCTTCAAAATGTTTACACTAAAGAACTTCCAATGGACTTTTTGAATTACGCCACGACAAATGATAAGATTTTGGAAAACATACAAGTGCAATTGGCTAGTCAAGCTAGGGACACGGCTAAAAACACCAAGGAGTTAGCTAATTTTGTGAAGGAAAATCTTAACATGAGAAATGAGTTGAAAAATGATTTTGCTAATCAAATTAGAGGTCAAAACAATAAGATTGAACAAAGTCATGCTAGGCTTGAACAAAGAATTGACCAAAAAGCCGCTAGTCAAGATGTTAAGCTTAATGCCATTTTAGAAGCCGTCATGGGGAACAAAGCCTCTACTTCGGGTAGTCTACCTAGTAACACAGTTTCAAACCCGAAGGGAGAGATGAAAGTGATTACCACACGAAGTGGTAAGACACTTAAAGAACCGACTCCTCAACCAATTATTCCAACGGTGGAGGAAATTGAGGAAGAACCCGAGGTGGTGGTCGAAAAGGAGCATATCTCAAGCCCACAAAGTACCGCTCATGCCACACCTACGGTCGACCCTTTACCAACATTGGAACCCGAGATTCCAAAGGCTATGCCTATGCCCTAACCCAAACCACCCTTGCCTTACCCATCGAGACTTAGAAAGGAGAAACGACAAGAGCGCGACAACTACCAATTTGAGCTTTTTATGAAAATGTTTCGTGAGTTGCACCTTAATGTGAGTTTCGCCGATGCTTTGGTCATGATGCCTCAATTTGCCGCTAACTTTAAGAGTATGTTGAACAACAAGGAGAAATTGCACCAATTGTCTAGTTGTTCGTCGGTTTATCTTAATCGCATACCTTAAAAAGTCGGTGATCCCGGTAAATTTTTGATCCCTTGTGCAATCCAAGATATGGAAGAATGCTATGCCTTGGCCGATCTTGGTGCTAGCATTAACTTGATGCCACTTGCAATCTTCAAGTCGCTCAATCTTCCTAATCTTACTCCTTCACTAATGTCTATCGAGATGGCCGACCATTCCACGATTCGTGCATGTGGTTTGGCGGAAGACGTTTTTGTGAAAGTGGGGAAGTTCTACTATCCCGTAGACTTTATCGTCGTTGATATCCCCACGGATCCTCAAGTTCCTCTTATTTTAGGTCGTTCGTTTTTAGATACGTCTATGGCTTTAATTGATGTGCATGCTAGAAAGATCACCTTACGTTTCAACGACGAGGAACTTGTTATAAACGCATCTCAAAATTCTCAACTTTCTCATGTTTATTCCGTTGCTACCATAAACCTCGTTGATATGATCGACGTGGTTTGTGAGGAATTTTCACAAGAAGTTTTAGGGTTTGGTGATGAAGAAACTAGTGGCAATCCCACTATGTTAGATCCAATTCTTGATAATTCGACACCAACCTTCACTCCATTTGAAGGTGGTGGTTTTACGTTGGAAGAATGCAATGTTCCACGTACTTGTGACGAAGACCTCGACAACGATGAGGACTTCTCGATTATCAAGGATTTTCTTAACGATTTCCCATTTCCTCCACCCGAGGAGGTTATGAGTATCGAGCCCAAATCTTCACTTGAGGAACCACCTATTCTCGATTTGAAAGATTTACTTCCTCACCTCGAATATGTCTATTTGGAGGAGGACGACAAGTTGCCGGTTATTATTGCGAAGGAACTTTCGAATGATGAAAAAACCGCACTTGTCGATGTTCTAAAGGACCATAAAGGGGCAATTGCGTGGAAGTTACCCGACATTAAGGGAATTGATCCCAAGTTTTGTACCCACAAAATCTTAATGGAGGAAGATTTCAAGCCCACAATCCAAAGTCAAAGGAGGGTGAACCCCAAAATTCACGACGTCATCAAAAAGGAGGTCCTTAAACTCCTTGACGCGGGAATGATTTACCCTATTTCCGATAGCCCTTGGGTGAGTCCTATTCATTGTGTCCCTAAAAAGGGAGGGATGACCGTTGTGCCAAACGATGCCAAGGAGTTAATTCCCACTAGACTCGTGACCGGATGGAGAGTGTGCATTGACTATCGAAAGTTGAATGAAGCCACTCGAAAAGACCATTTTCCCTTGCCCTTCATGGACCAAATGTTGGAGCGTCTTGCGGGAAACGATTTCTATTGCTTTTTAGATGGTTTTTCCGGTTACTTCCAAATTCCCATCGACCCTCGTGATCAAGAAAAAACTACGTTTACGTGTCCATATGGAACGTTTGCCTATCGTAGAATGCCATTCGGACTTTGTAATGCACCGAGAACCTTTAAAAGGTGCATGATGGCTATTTTTCATGATATGATCGAGAAGACGATGGAAGTCTTCATGGATGACTTTTCCGTGTTTGGTAATTCGTTCACTTCGTGTTTGTCAAACCTTGAGAGAATGTTGAAACGTTGTGAGGAAACCAACCTTGTGCTCAATTGGGAAAAGTGTCATTTTATGGTTAAGAGTGGAATCGTCTTAGGGCACAAGGTCTCGAAAGCGGGGATTGAGGTAGATCAAGCTTAGGTAGACGTCATCGCCAAATTACCTCATCCCAAAACCGTTAAGGGAGTTAGGAGTTTCCTAGGCCACGCGGGCTTTTATCGTCGATTCATCAAGGATTTTTCGAAGATTTCTCGACCCATTACACATCTTCTTGAAAAAGAGGCACGTTTTGTCTTTGACGAAGATTGTGTACGAGCCTTTGAAATCCTTAAGAGGAAACTTACCGAAGCTCCCATTCTTGTTGCTCCCAATTGGAACCTCCCCTTTGAGCTTATGTGTGATGCTAGTGATTACGCTATTGGGGCCGTTTTGGGGAAACGTCATGATAAGCACTTCTTGCCTATTCACTATGCTAGCAAGACGATGACCGAGGCTCAACTAAAATACACTACAACGGAAAAGGAGTTCCTTGCCGTGGTGTATGCATTTGAGAAGTTCCGATCTTATCTCGTCTTGACGAAATGCATAGTGTATACGGACCATTCGGCTATTAAGTATCTTATGGCAAAGAAAGATGCTAAGCCTAGATTACTTCGTTGGATTCTCCTCCTTCAAGAATTTGATCACACCATCGTTAACAAAAAAGGAGCCGAGAATCTAGCGGCCGATCATCTTTCTCGTTTGGAAGATCCTCACCAAAGTGTTTAGGAGCCCAAGGAAATTACCGAAACATTTCCGCTCGAGACACTTGGTGTAGTGAATTCTAAGCTTGATCCTTCCACCCCATGGTTTGCGGACTTTGCAAATTACCATGCGGGTAACTTCATCATTAAGGGTATGACGACTCAAGAAAAACGAAAATTCTTTCGTGACGTCAGGTTCTACTTTTGGAACGACCCTTACTTGTTTCGTACTTGTGCGGATCAAATCATCCGATGTTGTGTATTTGGCACCGAAGCTTATAACATCCTTAGAGCTTGTCACGAGGGACCCACGGGTGGTCACCACGGTGCTAATCTCACGGCTAAGAAGGTGTTTGATGTCGGATTCTTTTGGCCTACTATTTACCGAGATGCACA
The DNA here is from genome assembly GCA_025667525.1 of Glebionis coronaria. Classification (NCBI taxonomy): domain Eukaryota; kingdom Viridiplantae; phylum Streptophyta; class Magnoliopsida; order Asterales; family Asteraceae; genus Glebionis; species Glebionis coronaria. The sequence continues at coordinate 387,893,541 of CM046882.1, forward strand.
AGATCTTGTGAAGTCGTGTGATGCATGCCAACGACAAGGAAAAGCCTCACAAAAAGATGAAATGCCACAAAATATCATCCAAGTGTGTGAGATCTTTGACGTTTGGGGTATAGACTTTATGGGGCCGTTCCCATCATCTTGTGGTAATAAGTACATTCTCGTTGCGGTTGACTACCTATCTAAGTGGGTGGAGGCCAAGGCCTTGCCCACCAATGATGCTCGTGTGGTAGTTAAGTTCTTGAAAAGCTTGTTTTCTCGGTTTGGAACCCCTCGTGCGATCATAAGCGATCGTGGAACCCATTTTTGTAACGACCAATTCGAAAGAGTCTTAAGGAAATATGGGGTTACACATCGGCTTTCTACGGCTTATCACCCATAAACGAGTGGGCAAGTCGAGGTTTCAAACCGAGCTTTGAAGAGGATCTTGGAGAGATCCGTAGGAGAAAACCGACAAACTTGGTCGGATAAGTTGGACGATGCTTTATGGGCCTTTAGGACCGCTCATAAGACGCCCATTGGGTGCACTCCCTATAAGCTTGTGTATGGAAAGAAATGTCATTTGCCGATCGAGTTAGAACACAAGGCTTATTGGGCCCTAAAGCATTGTAATGATGATATGGAGACTGCGGGAAAACACCGGAAAATGCAATTGAATGAATTAGATGAATTGAGGGATATTGCTTATGAAAATTCATTGATTTATAAAGAAAAAACTAAAAAGTTGCATGATTCTAAAATTAAAAACCGGGTTTTTAACATTGGGGATCAAGTTTTGCTTTTTAATTCACGATTAAAAATCTTTTCCGGTAATTTGAAATCCCGTTGGTCCGGTCCATTTACCGTGACTCAAGTGTTTCCGTATGGGACCATCGAGCTAGCTCAAGATGATGGTCCTAACTTCAAGGTGAATGGACATAGGTTGAAGCACTACTTTGGCGGGGAAGTTCCATCCTTGAACTACCTCGACCAAATCACCTTCCCCAATGATAATTAGTATTGAGGGGATCGAGTCGAGCTCATGACTCGGTAATCAAAAACGAGGTGCCTCGTGGGGGAGTCCCATGCTTATCCTATGTACATATTATCGCTTTCTAATGTAGCTTATGTGTGGGGATTTGTGCCCTTCCAACCTTTGTTCCGTGGTTGTTTGTGCATTGTGGTTTTTAGATCATGATCTTCACGATTGGAGCCTCTCGTGTTTGTTTTATGGGAGCACTCGATCGTTTGCTTTGGAGACATTTCTCAATATCCATGATATATACTTTTGATGTTCTAACCTTAGGTTTATAGCATACTTCATAAACGGCTATTAATTTATTGGTTACACCCTTTCCATGCTAGATTAGGCATTCGACTATGTCTCTAGTATGGGGGTGTTTGCACCCCTAGACTCGAAACATTGAGGACAATGTTTAACTTTAGTATGGGGGGGGGGGGGGTGAATAGATACTTGCCTTGCCAAACCTTCATGCTTTCCAAAGTTTATCTTTTTGCTTATCGTTTTGTCGTAAAATAAGGCTAAAAATGGCCAAATATTAAAATTTTTCTCATATTTTATAAGTGTTTGAAGACATGAATGTAGGTTTTCTGATGGCGAGAATAAGAGTAATTTTTGACTCGACCATGCGTGTTGAGCACTTAGCTTTGATTCCTTAACTACACATTAGGCTAAGTCTCTTAAATGAGGACGAGAAATGATAGAGTTAATTATAAGTTACTATGCTAAACGTAGAATACTCGTATTCTTTCAAAAACTCATGTGTTCTCGTTGTTTGCTTATTCTCCCTTCGCATGTAAATATTTTTTGCTTAATAAATATTGACTTAGCGGTTTAGTTGGGATTGTTGGGTTTCTAGTCTTTTCTAGTAGCTTCCGTGTAATTAAATTGGGAAGACATTAAGGTATCGCCAGCGTCACGGGTTTGAAGTATTGGCACCCGAATAATCGAAAGCTTCACCCAATAATAAGATTTCAAGTGCTCACCTAAATCAAGCAAACAATTTGAAGCCCCACAAGGCCTAAAATCTATGCAAAAATTGAAAGTGAATCAAGCCTTAATCTTCGAAGCTTTAAAGATCCAAAATTCGCCTTAGCGTGAGGATATACGTCTTTGGCTAATAAAACCACCGATGAGGCGGATAATAAAAGGCAAGGCAAGACCGAAGTCATAATAAAAGCTTCATGGCGAATTTGAATAAAAGATGGAGGTAAACCAAAGATAATAAGGCCCTTCCGTTAGGGGGCGTATAAAAGTCTTGGTAATAAGTCTCATGTTCAAAACCGTTATAAAACCGTGTTTATCGATTCTTCTTGTCATTTTTTGACATCGTTGTCTATTAGGAGGGGTTATTGATTTGATGGTCTTAGTTACACCGTTAGGACTCTAATTTTAGACCTAAATCTCTATTATCGCATAAGTCAAACAATGTATCCTCGTGAAACATTCAAGACAATATAAAATATAAGAGATACAACATAGGAATAATGGGAGGATAAGTACGTAATTAGGGCATATGAGTAGAGTTAGCATTACTAACTTATATTGACAATGATCTCGTTGCATGCTTGGCATGGAATTAGGGTGAAAATCGAGGACGATGAAATTATTTCTAACGAAGCATTCACGTGTTCTTATTCTATGAACCTAAACGTCCCATTTTGCGATGAAAATCATACATTATGTCTAAAACACAAGTACTAGCAATAGTAGTAGTGTAGCTAGTTTATCGTTCAATAAAGTAAATAAAAATGAATTTTGGTTATGCTAAGATACTTTATTCTAGCATTGCGTGAGGGCACGCCAATGGTTTAGTATGGGGGAGTGATGAGACTGCTTTTATACATAGTCTCATCGTCCAAATAGGGCTTAAAATGCATTAAATATCATCAAAATACCCAAATATATGCTTGTGTTTGTTGCTTGTGTAATTTAGGTACGGATATTGAGAAAATGACAAAAGATCACAAGAATCAAGTAAAAACAAACACGGGAAATGAAGCCGCACAATGAACCAAGCCCTAATGAAGAATTTTCCAAAGAAAACCCTTGAAGATGTGAAGAATTATGAAGAAGGGTCCTCCAATATGGAAGAATTGACACTTTATACCCTTGTATCTTCATAATTACAAGTTTGGTCCCTAAAGTTTGTCAAAATTACAAAAAGGACCCTTAACTTTGAAGAATTGGCAAATTTAGTCCCTCAACAAAACTAAATTGCCAATATTGGTCCTCCAAGAAGTCAACAAACAAGTCAAAACCTTGAAGTATGAAGACATGTCACTAACAGCCCTTGAAGATTGAAGAAATTACATTTCAAGTCCTTGTTTAAAGTTTGAAAACTTGTCTTGCCAAATTTGACAAGTTGATGAAACTTATTATAAAGGGAAATAGAGTTTGTTAGCTGTTTTTACAACATGGACAAAACAAAGGAATTGAGGGACTGTTTTTGCCCAGACCATCAAACCCACCCAGCCAATCACCACTCCACGTCACCCCCACCATCCACTCACAAGGCACCACCTCACCCCCACTCCATGTCAACTTTCCACTCACACTAGGTTTAATTATTAAACCTGGTCAACCAGTCAAACCTCCTAATTTCCCTCCTTAACACGTTTTTAAATACATTTTCCCCAAAATAGATTAAACCAAGTTTAATCACCCACATAGACCCTATTTTTCCCAGGCACAATTGGATTAAAAACAAAGGGTTTTTTGTTACCAATCTCCAGATCACTAATTAGGGTTTTTGTCATCCCATCCCATACAAAAACCATGACCCCAACCAACCCATGTGACATCCCCAAGGGTCCCCTGCACCCGTCACTTTCCCCCAAACCCAATACCAGACAAAATGAACGTCCAAAATGGTTTTACTTGTCCTCCACACTAAATGAAGGGTCCAAGATTGAAGATTGCAGTTGGCATGTCAACATCCTTCACATGAGCACATTTTGACCAAAAATTCAAAATTCATCCAAGGGCATGATAGGAAATTCATGTAATAGGGTTTCAGTAGTCTAGATAGTTCTTGGGTAGTCTATTTAAGGAGGGTGCAACATGTGCAAACCCCTTGTTCCTGATTTTTTTCCTTGGTCACAAACTTGTAATGCCCGTTTTATTTATGAATGAAACTTGGTTAAGTGTTGTTGATGAAAAGAATCCAGGCTCCATTTTACTTTCTGCTATTTGATTTTGTGTATTTCAGTCTTGTTTGGTGGTTGTTTAAGTGACAAATTTTCAAAAAATCAGTTTTCAAAAAGTCTGTTTTAAAGATTTTCTCAAAATCCTTTTTTTTATCATTAACTATTTACTGTATCAAAAGCTTCAAGCTTGTAGCTTGAAGCTCTTGATTCTTGGAGCTTTCTTCTTGGTTTGTTGTGGTGTGCAGGAAACAAGAAGTAATCAAGAACCATTTTTATCCATTTTTTGTCAAGCAAATCTTCATAAGCATCTCAGCAAAGTTCTTCACAAGCCCCAGCTTGTAGGAGAAGGCATAGCAGCCTTAGTGGGGCCTGGATGTGGGTCCCACAAGGTATAATCCTTGGTTCCCTTGTTTTAGTTTTCAAAAGTTAAGATTCATGTGATTTGGTGAATTTTTGTGAAATTGCTTGTTTGTTTGTTTCATCTGCTTGATTAGGAATTAAATTGTCTTTTATGCATGTTTAGATAGTAATTAATCAGTTTGGTAGAGTTGTATTAAGATTTGCTTGGTTAAAATCATTTTCAGAAAAATTAATGAGTGTTTGGATTAGTGTTTAATTTGGGGTAAAAGGTATAAACCTTGTTTAAAATCTTGTTTAAATCACTCATTGGGTTGATAGTAGGTAATATCAGTATAAGGTTTTCAATTGGGTGTAGTTTAAATCAAGTTGCATGCTAAAAAATTGAAGAAGTGGTCTAAAATCAGTAAGTGCTTGTCTGCCTGATTTTTTTGAAGAATTTGTGCCATCACTCTTGAAATCTGTTAGGGTTAAGGTTTAAGTAGGGTTTGTGATTGATTGTATGTCATTTGCATGGATTGTGAACAAGTTGTGAACACTTGAATCTCACCATTTTTCCATTTGAACCAGTATAAGTGTATCTAGAACTCATCTGCTTATCAGTAACTTATTATTGGCTTGACTTTGTGATTTCTGAATTTGAGCTGGCTATTTTATTGGTAATTTGACTTCCCACAACCCAACTGGTTGTGGGAGTGCCCCTATTGTCCATCAAAGATCAACAAAAACCAAGAACAAGCTCATCTTGTTCATATCTTCACAAGTGAAGATATCACTCTTTGTGTTCATCAAACAAGGATCCTATCTGAACACGTTTTTGATTCAAGTAGCTTTAATTCTTGTTTATTTGTTTTGAAAAGTGTGTTTGGAGTGAGTTTAGGTTACTGTTATTGAGTTTTTAAAGTTTAAAAAAGAAAAAAAAAAGTTTTACAAAAAGGACGCGGCCAGGACTCGAACCTGCGCCACTCCTCTCACACACCAACGTGATAACCAGTTTCCCTAGGGTCTTTGACTGGTTATCACTTGGTTTGTTTAATATTTAAGTAATCCTTGTTTTTAGCTTATTTAACTAAACAGTTTAGTTATAAGCTGATTCCAGCTTATTTTCTTAGGGTTTTTGCAAATTAGCATTTTTCTTGTGTTCTCATTAGGATTTAGGACTTTTTGGTTCAAGAACTTTATTTTTCACGTGCTTATTTAATATTCTAGGATTATTTTAAGTTTAAATTTTGAAAAGTAAATTAAAAATAGGAAAAAGTATTTTAAAAATCTGGAAAAATAGTTTTTAGGTTTTTAATTATATTTTTGAGGTTTACAGCCAAAAAAGTTTCCAATTTAACTTATTTTTGATTTTTTATGATTTTAGGGTTTTTAACCAACTTTGAAATTTAATATAAAATTATTTAAAAGGTTTTGGAAACTTTTGATATCATTTCTATTTTAGTTACATTATTCTAGATTTTTGGTACTTTTTTAGAATTTTTTTATGAACTTTGAATTTTTTTGAATATTTTAATATTATTTTATTATTAAAAATTGAAAGTTTGATTTTTAAGTTTTTACATTTTTCCTAGATTGTAGACACTTAATTAGGAGTTTTGAAACTTTCCAAATATTTTAAAGGGCTTTTCAATTATTTTCTAGGATTAATTTAAGTTTTAATTGATTTTAATAGTTTTTAAGTGTTTAAAAATAGTATTATTTGGTTTTAAAATTTTAAAAAATACTTTTTAGGTTAATTAGGTTATTTTTGAGGTTTACAAACTTTAAAATCTTGTTTAGGGCTTTTTAATAATTAATTGTGATTTTTAGGGCTTTAATTAGCATTAAAAAGTCATTATCTAATTAATTAAAAGGTTTTAGCAAGTTTGGATTTTTTTTAAATTCTTAGAATATTATTGTGGATTTTTAGTAATTTTTAGGAATTTTTAGGTTAAAATTTAATTTTGGTAGTTTTTACGGTTTTACGTGATCGACCTTTTCGTCTTAGTTTAATCCGTCGTCGTAACCGTCTTCCTTTTCTAATCTCATTTCTTTCTTTCTTTTTCAATCATATAATCACAAATCAAAAATCATCTCTTAACACAACACACTTGCCTCCTCGGGAAACGAACTTGGACTTATTTGGTCATTAGTGCTCGGTTTTCCTAAACCGACACTTAATACTTGCCACTTTTACCTTCCTTTTCCTAAAGGGGTAAAAACTCTACAATCATTATCCATTCTCATTCAATCACGGAGGGGTAGCAAATCAAAATGGGTGAATAGATACTTGCCTTGCCAAACCTTCACGCTTTCCAAAGTTTATCTTTTTGTTTATCGTTTTGTTGTAAAATAAGGCTAAAAATGGCCAAATTTTAAAATTTTTCTCATGTTTTATAAGTGTTTGAAGACACGAATGTAGGTTTTCCGCTGGCGAGAATAAGAGTAATTTTTAACTCGACCGTGCGTGTTGAGCACTTAGCTTTGATTCCTTAACTACACATTAGGCTAAGTCTCTTAAATGAGGACGAGAAATGATAGAGTTAATTAAAAGTTACTATGCTAAACGTAGAATACTCGTATTCTTTCAAAAACTCATGTGTTCTTGTTGTTTGCTTATTCTCCCTTCGCATGTAAATATTTTTTGCTTAATAAATATTGACTTAGCGGATTAGTTGGGATTCTTGGGTTTCTAGTCTTTTCTAGTAGCTTCCGTGTAATTAAATTGGGAAGACATTAAGGTATCGCCAGCGTCACGGTTTTGAAGTATTGGCCCCCGAATAATCGAAAGCTTCACCCAATAATAAGATTTCAAGTGCTCACCTAAATCAAGCAAACAATTTGAAGCCCCACAAGGCCTAAAATCTATGCAAAATTTGAAAGTGAATCAAGCCTTAATCTTCGAAGCTTTAAAGATCCAAAATTCGCCTTAGCGTGAGGATATACGTCTTTGGCTAATAAAACCACCGATGAGGCGGATAATAAAAGGCAAGGTAAGACCGAAGTCATAATAAAAGCTTCATGGCGAAGTTGAATAAAAGATGGAGGTAAACCAAAGATAATAAGGCCCTTCCGTTAGGGGGCGTATAAAAGTCTTGGTAATAAGTCTCATGTTCAAAACCGTTATAAAACCGTGTTTATCGATTCTTCTTGTCAACTTAATTTTTTGACATCGTTGTCTATTAGGAGGGGTTATTGATTTGATGGTCTTAGTTACACCGTTAGGACTCTATTTTTAGACCTAAATCTCTATTATCGCATATGTCAAACAATGTATCCTCGTGAAACATTCAAGACAATATAAAATATAAGAGATACAACATATGAATAATGGGAGGATAAGTACGTAATTAGGGCATATGAGTAGTGTTAGCATTACTAACTTATAATGACAATGATCTCGTTGCACGCTTGGCATGGAATTAGGGTGAAAATCGAGGACGATGAAATTATTTCTAACGAAGCATTCACGTGTTCTTATTCTATGAACCTAAACGTCCCATTTTGCGATGAAAATCGTACATTATGTCTAAAACACAAGTAGTAGCAATAGTAGTAGTGTAGCTAGTTTATCGTTCAATAAAGTAAATAAAAATGAATTTTGGAGATGCTAAGATACTTTATTCTAGCATTGCGTGAGGGAACGCCAATGGTTTAGTATGGGGGAGTGATGAGACTGCTTTTATACATAGTCTCATTGTCCAAATAGGGCTTAAAATGCATTAAATATCATCAAAATACCCAAATATATGCTTGTGTTTGTTGCTTGTGTAATTTAGGTACGGATATTGAGAAAATGACAAAAGATCACAAGAATCAAGTAAAAACGAACACGGGAAATGAAGCCGCACAATGAACCAAGCCCTAATGAAGAATTTTCCAAAGAAAACCCTTGAAGATGTGAAGAATTATGAAGAAGGGTCCTCCAATATGGAAGAATTGACACTTTATACCCTTGTATCTTCATAATTACAAGTTTGGTCCCTAAAGTTTGTCAAAATTACAAAAAGGACCCTTAACTTTGAAGAATTGGCAAATTTAGTCCCTCAACAAAACTAAATTGCCAATATTGGTCCTCCAAGAAGTCAACAAACAAGTCAAAACCTTGAAGTATGAAGACATGTCACTAACAGCCCTTGAAGATTGAAGAAATTACATTTCAAGTCCTTGTTTAAAGTTTGAAAACTTGTCTTGCCAAATTTGACAAGTTGATGAAACTTATTATAAAGGGAAATAGAGTTTGTTAGCTGTTTTTACAACATGGACAAAACAAAGGAATTGAGGGACTGTTTTTGCCCAGACCATCAAACCCACCCCAGCCAATCACCACTCCACGTCACCCCCACCATCCACTCACAAGCCACCACCTCACCCCCACTCCACGTCAACTTTCCACTCACACCAGGTTTATTTATTAAACCTGGTCAACCAGTCAAACCTCCTAATTTCCCTCCTTAACACGTTTTTAAATACATTTTTCCCCAAAATAGATTAAACCAAGTTTAATCACCCACATAAACCCTATTTTTCCCAGGCACAATTGGATTAAAAACAAAGGGTTTTTTGTTACCAATCTCCAGATCACTAATTAGGGTTTTTGTCATCCCATCCCATACAAAAACCATGACCCCAACCAACCCATGTGACATCCCCAAGGGTCCCCTGCACCCGTCAATTTCCCCCAAACCCAATACCAGACAAAATGAACGTCCAAGATGGTTTTACTTGTCCTCCACACCAAATGAAGGGTCCAAGATTGAAGATTGCAGCTGGCATGTCAACATCCTTCACATGAGCACATTTTGACCAAAAATTCAAAATTCATCCAAGGGCATGATAGGAAATTCATGTAATAGGGTTTCAGTAGTCTAGATAGTTCTTGGGTAGTCTATTTAAAGAGGGTGCAACATGTGCATACCCCTTGTTCCTGATTTTTTTTCCTTGGTCACAAACTTGTAATGCCCGTTTTATTTATGAATGAAACTTGGTTAAGTGTTGTTGATGAAAAGAATCCAGGCTCCATTTTACTTTCTTCTATTTGATTTTGTGTATTTCAGTCTTGTTTGGTGGTTGTTTAAGTGACAAATTTTCAAAAAATCAGTTTTCAAAAAGTCTGTTTTCAAAGATTTTCTCAAAATCTTTTTCTTTTTTTTATCATTAACTATTTACTATATCAAAAGCTTCAAGCTTGTAGCTTGAAGCTCTTGATTCTTGGAGCTTTCTTCTTGATTCTTGGAGCTTTCTTCTTGCAAATTAGCATTTTTCTTGTGTTCTCATTAGGATTTAGGACTTTTTGGTTCAAAAACTTTATTTTTCACGTGCTTATTTAATTTTCTAGGATTATTTTAAGTTTAAATTTTGAAAAGTAAATTAAAAATAGGAAAAAGTATTTTAAAAATCTGGAAAAATAGTTTTTAGGTTTTTAATTATATTTTTGAGGTTTACAGCCAAAAAAGTTTCCAATTTAACTTATTTTTGATTTTTTATGATTTTAGGGTTTTTAACCAACTTTGAAATTTAATATAAAATTATTTAAAAGGTTTTGGAAACTTTTGATATCATTTCTATTTTAGTTACATTATTCTAGATTTTTGGTACTTTTTTAGAATTTTTTTATGAACTTTGAATTTTTTTGAATATTTTAATATTATTTTATTATTAAAAATTGAAAGTTTGATTTTTTAAGTTTTTACATTTTTCCTAGATTGTAGACACTTAATTAGGAGTTTTGTAACTTTCCAAATATTTTTAGGGCTTTTCAATTATTTTCTAGGATTAATTTAAGTTTTAATTGATTTTAATAGTTTTTAAGTGTTTAAAAATAGTTTTATTTGGTTTTAAAATTTTAAAAAATACTTTTTAGTTTAATTAGGTTATTTTTGAGGTTTACAAACTTTAAAATCTTGTTTAGGGCTTTTTAATAATTAATTGTGATTTTTAGGGCTTTAATTAGCATTAAAAAGTCATTATCTGATTAATTAAAAGGTTTTAGCAAGTTTGGATTTTTTGTAAACTCTTAGAATATTATTGTGGATTTTTAGTAATTTTTAGGAATTTTTAGGTTTAAATTTTAATTTTGGTAGTTTTTACGGTTTTACGTGATCGACCTTTTCGTCTTAGTTTAATCCGTCGTCGTAAACGTCTTCCTTTTCTAATCTCATTTCTTTCTTTCTTTTTCAATCATATAATCACAAATCAAAAATCATCTCTTAACACAACGCACTTGCCTCCTTGGGAAACGAACTTGGACTTATTTGGTCATTAGTGCTCGGTTTTCCTAAACCGACACTTAATACTTGCCACTTTTACCTTCCTTTTCCTAAAGGGGTAAAAACTCTACAATCATCAATCTTTGGATGTTGTTGAGGCCCTTACAAGTTTGAAGAAACAGACAGGTTTTGATACGTCCTTAGTTTCTCCTACCAACTTGAATTTATCATTTACAGCCATGTTGGAAGAGATTGCAAAAGGCGCTGAGGCAGGAAATTTAGGCGTTGACAAGGAGAATTTGGACGCTGACAGAAATATTTTGGGCGCTGATAGAACAAAATTGGGCGTTGACAGACCTGCACATGAGGGTGATGTATCCCAGTCATCATCCATCATCAAGGAGGTTTCTTCACAGGTATCACCATCTGCCTTACCAACAATTGCTCCATTAGATAAGGGTAGGGGTATTATGGTAGAAGAGGTTGTTCCAAAGGATGCAGCTCAAGTTGAGTTTGATAGGAGGTTGGCTGCACAAATCATGGAACAAGATAGAAAGGAGGTGAAAGAGTCACCATTTGTTGTTACTTCAGAAGAAGGAAGTGATGGAGCTAGCTCAGACTCAAGTGTTATGATTATAGAACCAGAAAGACTTGAGTATGGAGATGAGTTGGCCAAGGAGAAATTGAGATAATTGAAATTGCAGGTTGACTTTGATATGCCAGAGGTGGTTCAAATGTATAATGCTTGGGAAGAAAGATGTATGGAGAATCCACACTTGACTGTTTCAGATCAGATATGGGGTTTAGAGATTCTCCTCAGAGTTCAAAAAGATTGCCAGGTTATTTTGAAACACAAGGCAAGCAATATTCTCTCAGAGTTGAAAAGGGATATAAGGGAACTATACTGCATGTTGCTCAGATGTCATGGAGTAGGATGGACTTATCAGAAGTTGAAGGCATTGACATTTGATGAGTTGGAATGCAAGGCTTATCCCATTTGGGTGAGAGTGCAGGAAGCAAACACTCGCAGACTTCTTTCTGATGAAAGAAAATAAGAACTTGCAGAAGAAATGGAGCTCAAGAAAGCTATGTTTGTTCCCAGACCAGTGAAAAAGGGAATTTCTCTTGAGTTTCCCAAAGATATGGATCCACTATATCCAAGTGAAGCTGTCATAAGAAAGAGCCTCAAGCTCTCACCATTAGAAGCTTCAGATATGGTGCAAGTGTTACCACTAGATTCCAAAAATCCAATTGTGATCTATGAAGAAGATGAATGTGGGTTTTGGAAAATTGGCAGATATGGCAAAGAGGTACACACTTTTACCACTCTCATATCTTTGTTTGCAAGTTGTGATAGAGAAGACTTGGTAGACCTATGGAGGTTGCTAGAGACCAAGTATGAGGCTGAAGCACCAACTTCAGCTAATGGAATAAAACTGTGGTCCACATTCAAGAGAATGTGTGGACCAAAAGATGAGGATCCTGCTATTTGGAAGGATCTTGAAGATAACCTCAGTGGTCTTCAATGGAGATTATATTCAACTGTTGGTGTTTACCATTTGAGTTCTACAAAGTTTGCTGAGTATCTACTTGTGGATGGTCAGTATTTCATATCCAAGGCTATCTTGGAGAAAATGAAGAACACTCAGCTGGAAATTTATTATTCAAGTGACGTGGCAAAAGACTTGATCAGATTTATTTATTACCAATATGAGAAGGTTTGTAAGATTCCTCCTAGTCCTTAATGCTTATTCAGAAACTTGATCATAAGAGTGGATATCAAGTTTAGGGGAGGATCGTTGGGAATAAATTAATGCCAGATCACTTGAGCGCTGACAAGAGTAAAACAAGCGTTGATAAGAGCAAAAAAAGCGCTGACAGCTCAAGCGTTGACAAGACAATGTCAAGCGTTGATACATTGAAGACAAGCACTGATGGGAAGATATACTCTACGCGTTTATTGTATTCTAGATTACTTCTAGTAAAGATAGGAACAACAATGTATTTTATATATTTATCTTTACCTAGAATAGCTGATACGTAGATTATTGTACAAGGCTTCTTATGTCTATAAAAGAAGACCTTTAGGTTAATGTTTCATATAAGTTTTCATTCGTAAACTACTTTCATTGTAAGCAAGTTTGATATCATTAATCAAAGTGAAAGTTTGTTTATATCATTGTGTGTTCTTGTTTAAGTGTTAATTCCGCATAACACTTAGATTATCATAAGCATATACAAAGATTTCTCTAAGTGTATTACTTGATCTAATCTCGTATACATAAAGCTAAATCGATCTAAGTTTGGGATCAACACCATAAGCTGAAGATAGTAAGCTCATTAGCTAAAAAAAAATGACCATTTCAAACTTCCCCGAGCCCCAAAAAAAGCTAATCCAAACATGGGTGTCAGGAATACCTTTTTTTCTAAAATACGAGCTTACTTAAGTTTTAAAAAGTTGGTAAGCCCACTTTTTTGGCTTACGAGCTTACCATCATGAAGTTATGGAATTAAACAAACCATAAGCTCAAGTTGTTACGCCAAAAAAAAGTAAGCTTATCAGCTTTCCAATTTAAATAAGCTCATAACCCATCAAATAAGCTCATAATCCATACACCTAGCTTCAATAATATATGTAACGATGAACTACAGAAATAAAACAAGAACAAAAAGCAGGTGAAAAATAGCATGCTAGCCCAACACCTAGCTTCACTAATATATCAAATGATGAACTAAAGAAAAAAACAAGAACCAAAAGGAGCTGAAAAGTTGTAGGCAGCCCAACAGTATAGACAACACAACATTTGATTTACCTTCGTATAATGCAAGTCAAGTTTTTTTCTCGAAGTAGATGCATGCATTACATAAACACAGATGCTATAAAAACATTAAAACATGTGCTCATTTTGATTATATACTGATGCTTTAATATAAATTTAAACTGATCGCCTTAAATATAACACTGATGCATGTTTTAATGTTTTTAAGCATCATATATAATGAAAATGTGTATATAACGAAGATGTGAGGATAGACAAGAAAACTATGAGTGAAGGTGACGAAGATGATAGAAAAATCGCATCTACGAAAATCAGTATAAACGTGTCAGAACCCAATTATTTGTAAATAGGTGCACTAAAATATATAAACGGGTTTACTAAAATATACAAACGGATTCTCTAAAGAAACAAGCAAACGGATATACTAAACTTAACATAAACATGCCCGAATTTGTTCAAAAATGTACATAATAATACGAATTATAGGTAAGTCTCCTAAATGTGAATGCTATGACTAACAAGATACTAAACATACAAACGGCTGCACTGAAGCATATGTCTTAAGCTATCTTATACATACACATTCCACAAAATTATTGCCATTAAATGATAAATTTTTTTTTTTATTTTTACATACCTATTCCATAACTAACACAAAACATTACCACATATTCACAAAAATAAGACAAAAAATAAAATATATATAATATTATGTAACTTATAGTTTTCTGAATATTCTTATTGGGGAAGAGTGAAATTGTTGGCAAGTCTGATTCCAGTTCTTTTGAAATGCTCTATCATAATAAAAAAACGAGAATCATTAAATATGAATCAATAAAGCTCAATTAATATGAAAAATTACTACTTAGAAACTAATAACACATCATATATCCTAATTCAATAGAACTATCGTGTTATAACTAACAATTGGGTTTTGAATAATGGAGATGATTCTGGCGGCGGAGATGTGGCGGCTGAGATGGTGACAACGAAGAAGGCGTCGGATAAGATAGTGGGGAAGGATATGGTGATGACGGAGATGTGGCGGCTGAGATGGTGACGACAGGGATGGCGTCGGAGAAGATGGTGGGGGAGGAAATGGTAGCAGAGGAGATGGTGGTATGTGTTTCCTATCTTCGACGAGCTAACTTCATCTATTTCTTTTGTTTCTTTTTTCACCCTTAAGTTTTACGTTTCTCCAAAATCTACCCTCCGTGTTTAGATGTTGCAAAAAGTACCTTGTATTTTTGTTTTCTATGTTTTCTATGAATGTAAGGTTTTCTCTAGAGCTCATCCCATATATATATATATATATATATATATATATATATATATATATATATATATATATATATATATATATATATATATATATATATATATATATATATATATATATATATATATATATATATATATATATATATATATATATATATATATATATACATATATATATACATATATATATACATATATATATATATATATATATATATATATATATATATATATATATATATATATATATATATACATATTATTTTTTTATTTTTTAGGAGTACATCATATATGCTTTTTCGACTTGACAAATAGATAGGCATCATATCGAGATAATAGCACAAGGGATTATATAGCACATAGGTACGAGTGCAACATATTTTAGCAAGCCAATGTAGCTTAACTAAAATGATAAAATGGTGATTTATTTTGCCTCTTCTCGAGAATATATATAAATTAACCTCACTGCGGTTTAGTAAATGATGATCAAGCACAAATTCAGAAGCATACTAGATTATCGGCTTTCACACAAAATAGAGAAATATAAGACTAGGTTTCCTCACATATTTGATGGATGGTTTTTGTGCTTAGTTATAGTGTCAATCAATGAGATTTTTGCTTTGCTAAACTTTTATTTTAAAATATGTCAATTTTTATTTTATTTTCAAAAAGATTTTCATATGGAGAGATTTTTATTTTTATTATTATTTTTCCTATTTGTCTCCTCCTCCACACTTAAGGTGAACGTCGTCCTCGAGGTGATAACTGATAACAACTAAAAATAGGAAAAATGCAAAGGGAAACGAGAACTTCTCGGGGCTAAGTAGAAAATTACGGGACTTCAACAGATGAATCCAACTTAGAGCTCCAATTTTGCTATTTTCCTGCATGCAATAAAACAAAACAAAACATATGCAATATATACAAGGACGGTTTTATTTATTTACAGGTCCTCCTCTACACTTAATGTAAAAAGTGGGGGATAAAATACGGATTCCCTTTCGAATAGCGCTAAGTTTAGAGTCTTCAGCCAGGCTCGGCTACTCGGTTTTATTTCAAAAAGAAGGGGATTTCTTCTTCATCGAATTCATTAAAGCTTTCTTCTTCGTGGTAGAGCTTGAGTCTATGTCCATTGACAATAAAAGTGGTATTGTCTCTATCATAGAGTTCAACATATCCAGATGGATATTGGTGTTTTACTATATAAGGTCCAGTCCATCTTGATGTAAGCTTAGGTTGCTAGAATTTATATTTCGAGATAAAGATAAGTACTTTCTCTCAATGTTTGAAATCTTTTCTTTGTCACAGTTTGCGATCATGCCACACTTTGGTTCGTTCTTTGTATAAACGCGAACTTTCATAAGCTTGATGTCGAAATTCATCTAACTCATGAAGTTGAAATATACGTTTTTCTCTAGCTGCAATAAGATCAGGGTTGCAGTTCTTGATCGTTCAATATGCACGATGTTCAATTTCTATTGGTAAGTGACATGTTTTTCCATACAAGAGCTTGTACAGTGTGGTTCCTGTTGGTGTTTTGAATCTGATACGAAAGGTCCATAGAGCATCTTCTAATTTCTTATACCAACAAGTATGGTTGTTTTGGACGGTCTTTTCAAGGATTCGTTTAAGAGCTCTATTAGTGTTTTCAACTAGGCCACTCGTTTGAGGGTGGTGAGATGTGGAAAATCGGCGGTTCACTCCATATCTTTTCATTAATTTTTCCATGTGTTTGTTACAGAAATGAGTTCCTCTATCGCTTATTAGTGCTTTTGGAATTCCAAAATGATAAAATAATTTCTTTAAGAATGCTATAACAACTCTTTCATCGTTAGTTTGCAAGGCTTGAGCTTCGACCCATTTCGATACATAGTCGACGGCGAGTAAAATGTATTCACATTTATAAGATTTAGGAAATGGTCCCATGAAGTCGATACCCCATACGTCAAAGATTTCACAGACATGGATATTATTTAGAGGCATTTCATCTATTTTTGTAAGATTTCCAGTCCTTTGACATGCTTCACATAATCGTACTAAGGTATGAGCTTCACGAATAATCTTTGGCCAGTAAAAGCCAGCGTCGAACACTTTTTTAGCGGTGGTGTTCGCTGCATGATGTCCTCCGGTCGGTCCGTAGTGACATTCATCAAGAATTTTTCGAGATTCGGATCCGGAAATACAACGTCGGATCATTCCATCGAAACAGATCCTAAACAGGTGAGGATCGTCCCAAAAGTATTTTTTAAGTTTAGAAAAGAATCTTTTCTTTTGTTGATAAGTCATTCCATTTCATAAAATACATATAGCTAAATAGTTTGCAAAGTCTGTGAACCATGCTGTAATGTTAGTATTTATTTGCATTATGTGTTCATTGGAAAATCATCGATTTCATCATCGCTAGAGTCATCATTCACTATGCGAGATAAATGATCGGCAACAACATTCTCAACACCTTTTTTATCTTTAATTTCTAAATCAAATTCTTGTAAAAGCAATATCCATCGTATGAGACGAGGTGATAGGTGTGTAAACACCCATCCTTTTTACCCACTTAATTACAATAATAACCGAGCCAAAACGTGTATTTTATGTCGTAAATGTCGGACTTATGCGTGGTTTGTGTTTTTGTTGTGATTTAGGACGAAAAGGTGAAAAGGGGAGAAAACACGGGCATTCACAGGCTTTTATCGAAGAAAAAGACGAAAGACGAAGTCAAGAAATCAAGAGTGAAAAAAGAACGGAAGTCCAAGACCAATTCTGAAGATTTATCGAAGAAAAAGTCAAAAGACGGAAGTTTACTAAAAGCCGAAGAACTCAAGTCTAATTTATTGAAGAATTACAAGACGAGTTTGAAGAAAACCCGAGACAAAGTCATTAAAGTCAAAAGATTAAGAAGACAAGGGCTTAATCGTGCAATTAAGGAAAGAAGAAAGAGGGGAGGAAGCTTCCTAAGCACCTCCCTAATCTCCCCTATAAATAGATTAGATTAGATTTCATTTTCTCTTGTTGGCTAGTTTGACAAACTATGCTCTTCCACTTTAATTTTTGCACATTTAATTACATGTCATTTAATTAATTGTCTTGCACCTTAAATACATTTAATTTCAAGTAAGTTTCCTTTTAATTATTGTCAATCTTTACTTTTATTGTTTGATCTTCTATCTACCTTTCTTGTTTGATCTTAATCTTTATGTCTATTTGTTCATGTTCATGTTTTTGAGTTTTTATTTAATTGATTAAAGTGGGTTTTGATTATTGTGGTTAGTATTGTTAGTTTGATTACTTTGGTTTGATAGATTATCATTAGTTGATTATTTGTTATTACTTTGATTTAATCTTTTGGTTTGATTTGCTTGATTTTGTTTAGATTCGTGTTTCTTTTTGTTTCCTTGTTCTTCGCGTTTCTTGTTTTCCAGATACTATTGAAGCCCAGTTCATTCCGAATCAAGGAAGTGTGTTGTGAAAAGTTCCGAACCAAAGTGATTCATTCGGAACATTTATTGTTCCGAATCAAGACATCATTCCGAATCAGAGGATATTCCGGATCAGCAAGTTCATCCGGAATATATTCCGAGTGAAGGATTTGACTCGGAACATTCCGAATCAAGAAATTGTTCCGGATCAGCAAAACATTCCGAACGAAGGATTCATTTGGTGTTCATTCGGAATATATTCCGAACCAAGAGGATATTCCGGATCAGTGACTTTTATTCGGAATAATTTATTATTCCGAGTGAAGGTGCTCATTCGGAACATTCCGAGTGAAGGACAGTATTCCGAATCAAGGATTTTTATTCCAGATCATCAAAACATTCTGAACCAAGGCTTATATTCCGAATAAAGAGTTTATTCCGGATAAGTGACATATTCCGAGTGAGCATTTTATTCCGGATCAAGGGTTTTGGTAAATATTCCGAGTGAAGAAGAATCATTCCGAACGAAGGTGATATTCCGGATGAGTGATTATTCCGAACGAAGGATTATTCCGAGTGAGCTGTTTTCAGGTTCTTTTTAATTTCAGTTTTTAACTTTCTGTTTTTAATTTTTAAGCTTTACTTTTCCCGCCTTTTTCCTTATTCGCACTTTAAGTTTATTTGCCTTAAATTTATTTTAGCCTTGCCTTATTTTAGGTTTTAGTTGCATTTTAAGTTTGCCTTAGTTTAGATTTAAGTTTGCGTTATTTACTTTTAGTGTCTATTAATTCCCGTCACGCTTTTAAATTCTTGTCATTTATTTTAAATTAGAGTTAGATTTAAATTAACGTCATTTTCATTTACGTCTTGCACATTTATTTTAAAACAACTAAAAATATTCTTTTTTTTCACCAAAAACAATAGAGTCGTACTTTGAACCGGAAATCAATTCGAGAAGATACCGAGAAAACGAACTTTCATTGTTTAAATAGGATTGGAAAAATCCAATATTAAAATTGCGCCGCTGCCGGCTCTTTTTATAAAGATTAACGGTTTTCTGTGAGAGACGCGTTGCTTTTTGGGATCCGTTCACTCGTGAACGTTATTTTTCGTGTCAAAAATTTTCAAAAAATCCCAAAAACATTTGAAAAATCATAAAAGCATTTCTTTTTCAAAGTTTTGCATAAAAAATATTCCTCTTTATCCTCTATTATGTTTAATTCTTTTCTTTACCCCTCTCATTTATAACTCTTCATGGATTCGTCTTGCGTACGGTGTGGGAGACCATGGCATGGTTTTCAAACATATCAATGGTGTACTTGTGAGCGGTGTGGTTTTGATATCGACGATACACAATTTGGATTTTGTCCATTTTGCAATTCAACAAATTCATACTTCTCCTCTTACAATACTTTCTCACCTTCTCCCGTCTATGACAATCCTTATCCTCAAGATGCACCGGGTTTTTCTCCATACCCGTGGTGCTATATTTGTGGGGGCCCTCACGATGCTTCTTCTTGTGATCCGTCGAAGGTCTTTGAGAAAGTTCCGTGCTATCATCCCAGTGTGTATAACTTTGATCCCCCACGTCACACCGTCAATCATCAACCCTTTTGTGCACTTCCTCCTGAGCAAATGGCCACACTTTTTGACAACTTTCAAAAAGTTCAAGAAGCTTGCAACAAGATTATGGAGAAATGTCAAGCGGATCAGCAACAAGAGCAAGTATCTAACCTTAATGCTTATACTCCTCCTCTTGTGCCTCCATATTATTATGATAGTGATGACGATGAGAGTCCTATTTCTTGGAATGATGAGAATTCTATTCCTTCGCCCGACTTGCCAGCTCTGGAGCCTAAGGATTCACCCATCCTAGGGGATGAGGATCTTAGCACAATTCCTGCAAAGGAATCCGACAAATTCATAAAGTCTAGTGCTGATAACCTTGTCCCAATTCCAAGTGAATCTGAGTTGACATCCGACAGTGATGATGAGTATGATGCACTTTCTTCTGATGATGTTCCTTCCACCAACACTTTGGGAGAGGATTCTTTGGCTTTCTCGAATCCTCTTTTTGATCAAGATGATGATTTTACTTCTAGTGATGACGAGTCACTATCTGATGAAGACGTTCTGAAGGAAACTTTCAAGATTTATTCGAACCCTTTATTTGATTTTGATGACGCTTACATATCTAGTGAGGTGAATCCTCTCTTTGACGAAGGGATTGAGGACATTGATAGCTCTGCTTCTCTTGCTATTGATGAGCATACTTTGTTAGCCATGCCCCCTTCTATAGCAGAGGTGGAGAGATTTGACTCTACTGGACAGGTGACACGGATGGAAGGTAATTCTTCTCTTACTTCTCATACTATATTGCCCCCTCATCCTACTGAATGCACACCCAAGCGGGTGATGTATCAATTTCACTCTCCGGGAAATGAGGATGAGTGGTTTGACCCGGGAGGTGACAATGACCATTCTATGATTGATAACCTTACAACTTTGCCATTTGGTCAGCATCCATTGTCTTTGGAGGATGACAATGTGATTCCTTTACCCACCCCACCTCCCATGGATCAAGATTTCACATACTTCTCGTATGTTGAACGGACCTTCCTACCATTCAAGACTTATCCTCCTGCCTCTCCTTTGTTATATTCCTCCGGGAACGAGGACAAGGTCTTTGATCCCGGTATTACATTCGAGGCTTCCCCATGGACCATTTAATTCGGGGACGAGTCAGGCTCGTGACTCGGTTAACAAAAACAAGCGCTTCTCGGGAGGCAACCCGACTATCTATCTATCTTTTTCTTTGTTTTTACCATAAGTGTAGGGGAGACCCATTGGTGTTTGCTATTTCCTCTCTTCTACTATTCAGGGCTTCGAGCGCTCAATGATCCACTCTTGATGATTTTTGACGAACCGTGATTCCGTGTTCCCGTCTTCCCGGTTCTATCCTAAACTCTTTTTGATTCACTATTTTATATTTTCCAATATTTAAATAGGAATCTCTTTAGTTGTCCTTTCCTTAGCAAGATTTAAACAACGTGCACAATGTCCGAAGTGTAGGGGAGTTTACTCCCACATGCTTAAACATTGAGGACAATGTTTATATTAAGTGTAGGGGGGACTTCTATCGAAGTTAAGTGGCCTTTTCCTTGTATTTGTCCTCATTTTAACCGGAAAATCAATTTTTTTTGACATTTTTCAAAATTTTTGATCTATTCTGGCCTATTAGTTTTTACCTTTGTATAGTTATTTTTCCTTCTTTGCTAGAAATTTTTTTAATAAAGTGGTTTTAATTTTTAAACGTTGTGAATCTTTTGACTCAACCTGAGTTTACTTATCTAAGTTTACTCTAGCTAGTATCCTTAACGTGTTTATGTCAAGTTTTGCTAGGCTTTTATATAGGGAGCTATAAAACGCGAAAGTCTTAACTCTCACGGGTTAAGAACAAGAACTTTTCGCAAGTTCCTATAATTGATCCTAGAGAGTCGTTTATCAAGGGAGCTTTAAAACGCGATTTCTAAACTTGAAAAAGTCTAAGAGTTTGCAAGATCCTATAGGTGAGTCGAAAACCCAAAACCTTGATTTAATAGGCTAAGCATCTACGAGTCTCATTCCTTGAGATTTTAAACTGTGGAGAATGAGAGATGATAGAGTTAATTATAAGTTTGGTATTCTTTCGTGAATTTATGTGAGTTAATTATAAGCCTATTCTCCCATCGCTTGCTAATAAATTTTATCTGCAATAAATAAGGTTGTACGATTTGAAAAGTTACTTAGCTTCTAGCCCAAGATCGTTTAAAAGTTGCTCGGTATGGATTAGAGTTCATAGCCAAGGCATAACTTATTGAAGCGGGATGCGAAGATTGGCGAGTCCGAAAAGGCCCTAACAAGGCATGAGGGCTACATTTTGTTGCTAAAGATCCCAAGTGATGTGAAGAATCATTTATCAAAGATCAATATAAAGGATCGAGACACACGACGAAAAGCAAGTACTCCCCAAAAGTCATGGAGAAGTCTATCTGAAAAGGCCCTAACAAGGTATGAGGATAAATAGATCCAAGTCCAAAAAGGAGGCGGATCGTTGTATATCAAAGTCCAAAATAAAGATTGGAGAAAAATGAAGAAGTCGTGGTCCAAATATGAAGAATCTCTAAAAAATTGCAAGTGAAGAAATTCCTATTATGAAGAGAATGCCATTATTTCATGAACGTCTCTCAAAATTTGAAGTATGAAGTCGCTGCCAAATATCGGTCCGAGAAAGGTCTCAAATCGCGAAGCGAGTTATGCCAAGATATGAACTTTATGAGGTCCCGAGAAGCAGTTTTAAAAGATTTTGTCCTTTAGCTAACTATTGATTAAATCGTCCCACTTTATTTTCAGCCTAAATAACTATCGAAATAAGTCAACAATGCATCCTCGTGATCATTCAAGACAACAATAAAATATAAGAGATACACCTAGGAATAAGGGAGTCTAAGTGAATAATTGGCCCACATGAGTTCATGTTACTTTGCTAACTTATAATAACAATGATCTCGTTTTTAAGCTTGGTTTGGAGAAAGTGAAAACTTGAGGATGATGATCATTCATGACATTTCCAAAACCCGAAGGTATGTTTTTGATTTCTTTACTTTGAATGTTTATAATTTTCTATCTCTTTTATAAAGGCCAATGTGGATTGATTGTGATGAAAAATGTAAACATGCTTTGTAACTAATGCATTGCATGAGGACATTGCAATGATCAAGTGTAGGGGATTTGATAGGTGTGTAAACACCCATCCTTTTTACCACTTAATTACAATAATAACCGAGCCAAAACGTGTATTTTATGTCGTAAATGTCGGAATTATGCTGTGTTTTTGTTGTGATTTAGGACGAAAAGGTGAAAAGGGGAGAAAACACGGGCATTCACAGGATTTTATCGAAGAAAAAGACGAAAGACGAAGTAAAGAAATCAAGAGTGCAAAAAGAACGGAAGTCCAAGACCAATTCTGATGATTTATCGAAGAAAAAGTCAAAAGACGGAAGTTTACTAAAAGCCGAAGAACTCAAGTCTAATTTATTGAAGAATTACAAGACGAGTTTGAACAAATCCCGAGACAAAGTCATTAAAGTCAAAAGATTAAGAAGACAAGGGCTTAATCGTGCAATTACGGAAAGAAGAAAGAGGGGAGGAAGCTTCCTAAGCACCTCCCTAATCTCCCCTATAAATAGATTAGATTAGATTTCATTTTCTCTTGTTGGCTAGTTTGACAAACTATGCTCTTCCACTTTAATTTTTTCACATTTAATTACATGTCATTTAATTAATTGTCTTGCACCTTAAATACATTTAATTTCAAGTAAGTTTCCTTTTAATTATTGTCAATCTTTACTTTTATTGTTTGATCTCCTATCTACCTTTCTTGTTTGATCTTAATCTTTATGTCCATTTGTTCATGTTCATGTTTTTGAGTTTTTATTTAATTGATTAAAGTGGGTTTTGATTATTGTGGTTAGTATTGTTAGTTTGATTGTTTTGGTTTGATAGATTATTATTAGTTGATTATTTGTTATTAGTTTGATTTAATCTTTTGGTTTGATTTGCTTGATTTTGTTTAGATTCGTGTTTCTTTTTGTTTCCTTGTTTTTCGTGTTTCTTGTTTTCCAGATACTGTTGAAGCCCAGTTCATTCCGAATCAAGGAAGTGTGTTGTGAAAAGTTCCGAACCAAAGTGATTCATTCGGAACATTTATTGTTCTGAATCAAGACATCATTCCGAATCAGAGGATATTCCGGATCAGTAAGTTCATCCGGAATATATTTCGAGTGAAGGATTTGATTCGGAACATTCCGAATCAAGAAATTGTTCCGGATCAGCAAAACATTCCGAATGAAGGATTCATTTGGTGTTCATTCGGAATATATTCCGAACCAAGAGGATATTCCGGATCAGTGACTTTTATTCGGAATAATTTATTATTCCGAGTGAAGGTGCTCATTCGGAACATTCCGAGTGAAGGACAGTATTCCGAATCAAGGATTTTTATTCCGGATCAGCAAAACATTCTGAACCAAGGCTTATATTCCGAATAAAGAGTTTATTCCGGATAAGTGACATATTCCGAGTGAGCATTTTATTCCGGATCAAGGGTTTTGGTAAATATTCCGAGTGAAGAAGAATCATTCCGAATGAAGGTGACATTCCGGATGAGTGATTATTCCGAACGAAGGATTATTCTGAGTGAGCTGTTTTCAGGTTCTTTTTAATTTCAGTTTTTAACTTTCTGTTTTTAATTTTTAAGCTTTACTTTTCCCGCCTTTTTCCTTAGTCGCACTTTAAGTTTATTTGCCTTAGATTTATTTTAGCCTTGCCTTATTTTAGGTTTTAGTTGCATTTTAAGTTTGCCTTAGGTTAGATTTAAGTTTGCGTTATTTATTTTTAGTGTCTTTTAATTCCCGTCACGCTTTTAAATTCTTGTCATTTATTTTAAATTAGAGTTAGATTTAAATTAACGTCATTTTCATTTACGTCTTGCACATTTATTTTAAAACAACCAAAAATATTTTTTTTTCACCAAAAACAATTGAGTCGTACTTTGAACCGGAAATCAATTCGTTAAGATACCGAGAAACGAACTTTTCAACTAGTAAAATCTCAGTTATTACGAGGTTTGGCATCTTGCTTTTTAAACAAGTATTTTAAGGCTGAGTGATCGGTATAAACTATTTTTTTTAAAAATACGAGGTATGATCAAAATTTGTCAAACGCATAAACTACAACCATAGGTTCTTTTTCCGTGATGGTGTAATTTTGTTGGGCTGCGTTTAGAGTTCTACTAGCAAAGTAGATGGGGTGAAATTGTTTCCATCTTTTTTCCCAAAGACGGCTCCAAGGTCATGTTCACTTGCATCGCACATAAGCACAAATGGAAGGTTCCAATTGGGGCTTGCAATAATTGGTGTGCATGTAAGCTTTGTTTTAAGAGTTTCAAATGCTAAAAGGCATTCATCATTAAAATCGAATGTTCTTTCTTTTTCTAGAAGTTGAGTTAAAGGTCTTGCGATCTTCGCAAAGTCATTGATAAATCGTCGATAAAATCAGACATGACCTAAAAACCTTCTAATTCCTTTCACATTAGTAGGTGGTAGGAGTTTTGAAATTACGTTTATTTTTATTTGTCAACTTCTAAGCCTGCGCCAGACACTTTGTGTCCAAGCACAATTCCTTATTTAATCATAAAGTGACATTTTTCCCAGTTTAGCAAAAGATTTGCTTCTTCATATGCTAACATTTTATCAAGATTGCTAAGACATGTGTCGAAAGAATTTCCAAAGAAGGAGAAATCGTCCATGAAGACTTCGACTGATTCTTCAATCATATCGTGAAAGATTGCAATCATACACCACTGAAAAGTAGCAGGTGCATTGCATAGGCCAAAAGGCATGCGCCTATACGCGTAAGTTCCAAATGGAAAAGTAAATGTGGTTGTAGAAACTAGAAGGGGGGGGGGGGGGGGTTGAATAGTTTCTCTTCGATTGGTGACCAAATTAAAATTACTTTCAATTTGGTTTGTATCAAAACTATCTTATGTTTGAAGCTAAGTTGCATAATGATTAGGTTCAATTCAAATGCACTAGCAAAGATAATAGGTAAGTGTAATGATAATGAAATAAGTAAAGAGTAAGGAAGGAGACAACCTAGTGGGAAGACACCAAGATTTATACTGGTTCGACAACGAGGCTCTATCCTCGTTTCTACTCCACTCCTCGAGTACACTTACTCGAGATTTCCACTATTTCCACAAGCTCCCTTCTCGGTGGAGAAAACCTTACATCGTCGCTTAAATTATTTTCCGACACTAAGCTAAATGTCATGACCTAATCTTTAGCTAGGACCAATCTACACAACGTTGCCTACTTCACAATTTAACGACACAAGGCTAGATATTGAGTTCTAATCTTAAGGTAGAACCAATCTTCACGACGTTGCCTACTTCACCATTTAACGACACAAGGCTAGATGTCGAGTTCTAATCGAAAGCTAGAACCAATCTTCACGACTCTTCACTTTGAAGCTAAGTGAGAACTTCACACAACACAACTACTAGTCACTTTATAGTTTAGTGAGAACTCACAAGAAACAACCACATCACTTTATAGTTTAGTGAGAAATCCTAATCAAATCTATTACAACTCAACTAGACTTATCCAAGTACACACATGTAGCTTGGATTTACACAACACAAATCCAAGCAAACACATATGCAATGGATGTACACAACAAATCCAAGTATCCACAAATAACTTGGATGAACACAACTAGTCCAAGTATTCATAAATACATTGGATTGACCTAAAACAAAAAGGGTATCATGATGAATATAACTAGCTCATAGATTCATCTTTATCACAACACTAGTGAGTGAGTGATCTTCTCATTGGACAAGGTAAAGGAGGGGATCAAGAGGATAATCATATGTAAACATCCTTAACAATTTAAGTGATCATTTACTAATGATTATGCTATAGAAAATAGAAAGGGGGCTGAGAAAAACGTCCAAGAGGCTTTCTGGAAAATGAGATTTGACCCACTATTTAAAGGAGACAAAGTATAACGGATCTATAACGGCTAGCTGTGCGCGGTACCTTATCTCGCCCGGTGGTTCCATATCGCTAAGGAACCGCGTAGGTACTTAAGGTACCGCCACTAGAGTACGCTCCGTTTTTTGTCTTTTAGTGGGGTAGGAATATCTGAGGTATTTTAAGCCTTCAAAGGATATTCTAATAGCATTTAGAATATGCTATTTTCAAATTTTCATTTTCCATTTTAATAAAACATTTTCTAAAAAAGAAAGTTTATTAAAAAGTCTTTTGTCATATTAACAAAAGTGAGTTTTAAGAATAATCATTTTGATGATCACTAAGTATGATTAAGAAAGGTTAGTGATATGATTATTACCTTGATGATAGTGTTAGTTAAATAATTCATTTTGTGTTTTACACTAAATGTGTTGTATGGTTTGTTGTGATCAAAACTAAGAAAGATTAGTTAACACTAATAATGTTTTTAGGCATCACTTGCATTAACAATCTCCCCCTTTTTGATTACGACAAACTATAAACTCATTTGTATAGAAACACAAAATAACGAATTATTAATGAGTTATCACTATCATTTCTCCCCCTTTGTCGTAGCAAAAAGGTTAGCACAAGTCTTCGAAGAACATCGAACTTTGCTAGTAGCTCCCCCTTGGTGGTTGATCCCCCTTGCTTGGGGCACCAAGTTTGTGAGCTAAGGTGACATGCTACACAAAGGTTAGTAGAAAGGAAAGAAACACCAATGTATATATAATCACTACCTACTAAGTAGCTTGAGAGGGAGAGAGAGAAGAAATCTCAAATTAGAAGCAAATATTTTGCTAAGTATGTCCAAAGAGGTAATTGACAAAATCAAACTTCAATCCAATGAAGATGATAAGCTTGTCAATGGGTTAAAGTTTAGAATTGATGGAATCACCCATAAGCAATTGTAAAAATTAACCATGATCAACTCAAAATAGAACTAATGAAATAACACACAAACAACACAAAGGTTACATAAAAGAAAAGACACAACAAAGAAGATAGTCATACACACAATATGAGTATCTAAAATCAATAAATATGGAAAGTAAACCACTAAGCATAAGCTAGTCTAACAGTGATATTTTCCAAGATTGCAAAAAAAAATAAAAAAAACTCTAAAAAGACGACGATGCATCATTCGAAGTTTTGTCCACCGGGACGAAAACTTGGATAGGAGGTCGAGTGAGTAGGAATTCAAGGAAATTTAACTTCTCATACACATGAGAAAGTTCAATTTGTTGAAATCGACAACAAGCACACGGGGATCCATGATGCAAAAAAAATCGGTTGATGGGGGTATGGCATCAAACTTAGGGTTTGGTGGTGGAGGGGTAATGGGTTTGGGAGTGTTTTCACAATGCCTTGTGAAGTTTGGGAAGGTTGAAAGGTCATTGAGTTGAGGGGTATTGAAGGATTGAGGTGGTGGAGGAACATTTTCTTTTGCTCCTGTGCTGGGGTTTATGGTATAAGTCTCATTCCAATACTTGATTGGAGAGAAGGTAGGGTTTTTGGGTGGTTTGGAGGAAGATGGTTCATTCTTCTTAACCCAAATAGGTCGAACCGAGATTTTCGGTTTCTTTGAAAGCTTGGATGAGGAAGCTTTGGGTGAGTGGAGTTGTGACAAAGAAATGTCAAGGTTAGGAATGTAGGATTTAGGCATTGTGAGAGTGTGAGAATGAAATCTCAAGGTTGTGTGAGAATGAATTCTCAAGGTTGGGAAGGTGTGAGAATGAAATCTCAAGGTTGTGTGAGAATGAATTCTCAAGGTTGGGAAGGTGTGAGAATGAAATCTCAAGGTTGGGGTATAAGTAAAATGTAATCAAGGTAAGAAATTGAATACAAAATGTGTAGTGTCAAGGAATGTTTAGTCAATTTGAGTAAACAAGGAATCTTGACATGGTATAGGGTTTTAAAAGTTTTGACCAAAAATTCGTCAAACACTGATTTCTTCCCGCGGTACCTTAAAGGGACCGGCGGTTCCATATCGCTAGGGAACCGCAGGGCTTTAAGGATCCGCGTCCAGTAGACTTGAAACCAAGTTTTTACAGGTTTTTGAGAAAAACTAAGACTTTTTCAAAAAGTTGCAAACCTTGGAATTTTACCTCTATTAGCACCAAATTATGCTAGGGTTGCATAAAGTAACACATTCACAAAGAATGTCTTGACAAAGGGTGACAAAATAATTTAGATATCATTTTGAACCAATTTTAGTCAAGTTTTTAGAGGTTGTGATAGATTTAGGTTCAATTTTAATTTCAAATTAAAGTTGATTAATGTGCACATAAGAATAGGAACACATAATGCTAAATCCATAGAACAACTTCATGAAACACTCATGAAGGAAGCAAATACAATGACAAATGAAAAAACTAACTAATACAAAGCTAGCTTAACATTAAATCTAGATAAGTAGTCTTCTTTTGTTTGGTTTTGTTGAAAACACTTATTAAGAAAACTTATCATTCATCTCATAGGAGGAGGCATGGAGAACAAGGCAAGCAAGAACTCTTGCAACCTCCTATGTAGTCCAAACATATCCATCCTAAGGTTATGGATGATGTAGTGGTTGTAAAGACAACATGGACAACTAGGACCATGTGTTTGTTGAAACCCATAGTATGGATCACCCAAAAGGAGGGAAAGTAGAACACCCAAAATTGGAATGTTGAGTTGGGTGGAGGTAGAGGCATGTTCTCCAAGGGTGATGTAGGTGAGAGTGGAGGCATGTTCCCTAAAGGGAAATGGGTGAGTGTGGAGGTAAGTTCTCCAAGGTTGGTGAAATGGGTGAGTTTTGAGTAAATGGTGAAGTCACCAAGGTGTCATGAAAGTCATTCACAAAAGGAATGCTTTGGATTGGTTGGGGTTGTGTGGTCACATCCAAGGGTGCACTTGGAGTGAAGGGCGAAGAGAGCTCATTCATTCTTGAGTTGAATGAAGAGGAGGTAGAACCAATGGAGTGGTTAGTACCATGGGTGGATGATGTCTTGCATGGAGCAAGAGGTGGGGAAGGTGATGAAGAAATGAGGATAGGAGCCATCTCATTCTTAGGTGTGTGGAGGGGTGACGAGTTAAGCTTGGCCACCTTAATCCTTATTTTGAGTGTTTTCCTTGGGGTGGAGGTCTTGGAAGTGTTTGAGGTTTTGGTACACACCATGGTTGACAAGGGTGGTTTAAGGGTTAGGGAAGGATGTTTTGATGTGTGAAGAACATGACTAACAAGGTGGGTTTAAATGGGTGAGGCGATGATCCAAACTAGTAATGGGTTAAAATCATTTTAGGTGAATAATGAATTTTGGTAACCTAGTTTAGGAAATGTGCAGTTTATTACAGAAAATCATGTAGTGTTTTCACAGAATTAAGAAAACAGTGTAAAGCAAAAGATGATGTTGTGCACAATGGCCGGCGGTTCCTTATCTAGGACCGGTGGTTTCTTATCGATAAGGATCCGCGGGTCGATATAGAACCGCGACCAGTGGTCTTTCAAAAATTTCTCATCCCAAATTTTGGTTAACCCAGATTTTTACCAAAGGATTCACAAGCCAAAATTAACTACAAATCATAATCTAATAAGCTAACTATCATAAGGCATGCACAAAGCTATGTAAATCACAAACATGATGGCATAAGAAACATTTAGGATTAAAATAAATAATAGTCTAAACATAAGCATGAGTTAATAGACAACCAAACCAAAGTAATAATAAGCTAATGTTTAAAGCATCACAAGACAAGTAAACTTTGACACAATTCAAAGTCTTCACCTCTGTTTCTTCCCTAATCCCTTGATCATTTTTCCCAAGAACTTGAAACCCTTTCTTGATTCAATCCGGTGTTCTTGCAATTCACCTCGAGTTCTAAGATTCTCACGGTAAAGATGCTCTATATTGAGATCTTCCGGTATATCACTAGAATGATGAGGCGGAGGAGCTAGGTCTTCAAATTCATCCTCGAATGGGCTTGAGGATGGATGGGAATTACTCGAAGAGTGGAAATGAGAACTAGTACCGACGCCATCACCATCACTTGTTGGCATTTAGGTGTCCTCATCATCCATCTCTTGATGATCGGATTTTCGTGAACCTTGGTCACTTCTAGGCTTTCTTTCATATACCTCTTGAATAGGTAACATAACCCGTTGAACCGGGTGAAAGCGAGAAAGATCGAGATGAGGAAAATCTTCACCAACCCTTCTAAAAAGGCGAGTAAGAAGCATAGCATA
Source organism: Glebionis coronaria (assembly GCA_025667525.1). Lineage (NCBI taxonomy): Eukaryota > Viridiplantae > Streptophyta > Magnoliopsida > Asterales > Asteraceae > Glebionis > Glebionis coronaria. The sequence continues at coordinate 387,924,552 of CM046882.1, forward strand.
GGGAAGGTTTCTTTTGGGTTTGGAAAGAGCATAATTTATACGTCGAGCGATGTAGAATGCTAAATTATACTCGGTTGATGTAAAGATGCAAAACAACATATGCACCATACACGCCGGGATATGATCTCGGTTTCCACCAAGACAAAACACATTCTCCCTAAGGATGTTAGCCCATTGGACCATGAAATCCTTAAGGTCGCTTGAGAGCACTTCATAGCGATTCACATTTCTCACATTAGTATGAAGGCTTCTCACAACGTTTCCATCACGCTCTTTCGAGATGATATCAAGGATGAAATTTAGATCAACTTCGGTGATGTAATCTAAAGGTTTATCGTTGGACTCCACAAGAGCATCAAGTCTCCATTTGTCCGTAAAACGACAAGTGCCTCTATATGGCACACCAAGAATATCACCAAAATCATCGAGGGAATATTGAATGATTTGATCATTTAACATGAAACGAATAAAGATTTGGCCATTGATTTCGAGCATGGAGTAAGTGCTAAAGAATTCAAGAAGAAACAAGGGATAAATTTCTTCGTCTATGAAGAGCAAGTAATCAAATCCAATATGCTCAAACATAGAGTTGATATATCTATACCCCGTTATTCTTGTATCTACAACCCTACCCTCATGGAAATTTCGAGTGGAAAGGGATGGAAAAGAGTTTCGAAGTTGAGGGAAGCATAGGTGTGGGAAAGGTTTGGCATATAGTTTCTAGTGAATTGATGATATTTTTGATATAGAGAAGGCATGATTAGTACCTAAATACAAACAAGAAAATATTTCTCCAATCACTCATATGAAAAATAAAATCAAAGATAAAAAATATGAGAATGTGTTATATCAATTTCTTGACAAACATGGGATTGAATCCATATCATTCTTATGTTTACAATGTGTCTATTCCATCATTAACCAAGAACACATGATCTATGTTATATCAACAATGGATTAGAACATTGGTTTTTCAAAACAAGGTTTTTAGGTAAGTATTAACAATGTCATTACCTACTTTTTCATGGGTTCATCTCAAATCCATCTTTTAACCAAAATCATTTAGCCTAAATTCGGATTTGTTCTACAAGTGGGTTTTAGTGAAATCTTAATGAATATGAACCTAAGGAATCATAGTAAAATAACCATGTCAACCCACATTCCTATTAAGGTTTTAATTCAATTTCAATTTTAAAAATCCCCAATTATGAAAGGATGAACCCTATAACAAAATAGATGAAATTGAAAGAAAATACTTACAATTAATTGATGTTAGATGAAGGATGAGTGAAACCCACAACTTGGAATCAATTAGTTTGAATGATTGAAGGTTTTGGAAGCTTCAACAATGGTGGAAAAACAAGAAACCCGTCGGCTGTGTGTTTTTGGGAGAGAGAGGGTTTGGTTTGAAAAAGAATAAAATAATCAAACTGGCGCTCTGACAAAAGTTTCTGCCCGCGGTTCCTTATCGATAAGGTATCGCGGGTTTGAGCCGCCGAGATAAGGAACCGCCTACAGAGGCAGGTTTTTATCTATGAAAAACGCCAAATTTTAAAAACCAAGTTTTTTCTAAAATACTTAAAAATATATCATGAGCCTTTTAGAATATCATTGGATCATCATAACACTAAGCAATATGCCTTAACGAAGGATTACGAGTTGAATCAAGATAGAAAAGAACCGAAACGGACAAACGACTACTCGTAGCAAAACGACAAAGTGGAGAGAAGTCAAGGGAAGTGAATCAAGACTAGGACCAATGCTCAAGGGATTAATGACAATCTTCAAATAGTGGTAACGAAGAGCTTGTGTCATATATAGTGGTTTAAGACGTGCCTTTCCGGCGAAACGTTAAACGGCTTTGGTAATGAATAAACACAAAGCAATTATTCAAGTATAGACTAGGATCACTTTCAATAATAGTCTTAGTCCAAACCAAAATATGAGCAAGGTATTAATTCACTTTCTCTCCCATAAAGGGCCTACTAACCGTATGGGTGCAAACCATGGAAATCATGCTTGATACTTTAAGCTACTACTAACTCACTCTACATCACCATAGTGAGTCAAGTATCCAAGCAATGAAGGTTTGAGAGGATAAAAGGGAAAGAATCACAAACCACAAATAAATGTCAAGGCAAGGATGCCAAGAACAAGCACATAGTCAAGTAATGATCAAAAGAATGATCAAAGGGTGTGTGGAAGAACGAAAGCGTACCTTGGCCACAAAGAGCAATCCATCAAGGAGTCAATGCTATGCCCAATCAATGACTATGATGAATACTAAGTCTTCAAGGACTAGTATCATTCCCAATCATCTAGGTATCATCATTCAAAGATGTTAAAGATCAATGAAGATGAGTCTTCTACAAGTGCAAGTAACTCAATCCACAACCAATTAAGTGATTGATCTTCATGAATACCTACACAAGGCAAGATGCAAACTAGTAGATAAATTTCAAGAGTATGTCTAAAATGCATAAAGGATACTAATCTAAGTGGGATGCAATATTATCAATTAAAAGACCTATTTTTCAAGAATAAAATAGTTTTGACCAAAGAGAAACTTTAGTACAACTTGACCTTCTAATTTGAGGAGACAATGGATCGATCCAAGTTTCAAAGTACAATATACTTCAAAGATCTTGAGTGACCATCGCTTTGATACCAATTGTAGAAACTAGAAGGGGGGATGAATAGTTTCTCTTCGATTGGTGACTAAATTTAAATTAATTTCAATTTGGTTTGTATCAAAACTATCTTTTGTTTGAAGCTAAGTTGCATAATGATTAGGTTCAATTCAAATGCACTAGCAAAGATAATAGGTAAGTGTAATGATAATGAAATAAGTAAAGAGTAAGGAAGGAGACAACCTAGTGGGAAGACACCAAGATTTATAGTGGTTCGACAACGAGGCTCTATCCTCGTTTCTACTCCACTCCTCGAGTACACTTACTCGAGATTTCCACTATTTCCACAAGCTCCCTTCTCGGCGGAGAAAACCTTACATCGTCGCTTACATTATTTTCCGACACTAAGCTAAATGTCGAGACCTAATCTTTAGCTAGGACCAATCTACACAACGTTGCCTACTTCACAATTTAACGACACAAGGCTAGATGTTGAGTTCTAATCTTAAGGTAGAACCAATCTTCACGACGTTGCCTACTTCACCATTTAACGACACAAGGCTAGATGTCGAGTTCTAATCGAAAGCTAGAACCAATCTTCACGACTCTTCACTTTGAAGCTAAGTGAGAACTTCACACAACACAACTACTAGTCACTTTATAGTTTAGTGAGAACTCACAAGACACAACCACATCACTTTATAGTTTAGTGAGAACTCCTAATCAAATCTATTACAACTCAACTAGACTTATCCAAGTACACACATGTAGCTTGGATTTACACAACAAAAATCCAAGCAAACACATATGCAATGGATGTACACAACAAATCCAAGTATCCACAAATAACTTGGATGAACACAACTAGTCCAAGTATTCATAAATACATTGGATTGACCTAAAACAAAAAGTGTATCATGATGAATATGACTAGCTCATAGATTCATCTTTATCACAACACTAGTGAGTGAGTGATCTTCTCATTGGACAAGGTAAAGGAGGGGATCAAGAGGATAATCATATGTAAACATCCTTAACAATTTAAGTGATCATTTACTAATGATTATGCTATAGAAAATAGAAAGGAGGCTGAGAAAAACGTCCAAGAGGCTTGCTGGAAAATGAGATTTGACCCACTATTTAAAGGAGACAAAGTATAACGGATCTATAACGGCTAGCTGTGCGCGGTACCTTATCTCGCCCGGCGGTTCCATATCGCTAAGGAACCGCGTAGGTACTTAAGGTACCGCCACTAGAGTACGCTCCGTTTTTTGTCTTTTAGTAGGGTAGGAATATCTGAGGTATTTTAAGCCTTCAAAGGATATTCTAACAGCATTTGGAATATGCTATTTTCAAATTTTCATTTTCCATTTTAATAAAACATTTTCTAAAAAAGAAAGTTTATTAAAAAGTCTTTTGTCATATTAACAAAAGTGAGTTTTAAGAATAATCGTTTTGATGATCACTGAGTATGATTAAGAAAGGTTAGTGATATGATTATTACCTTGATGATAGTGTTAGTTAAATAATTCATTTTTTGTTTTACACTAAATGTGTTGTATGGTTTATTGTGATCAAAACTAAGAAAGATTAGTTAACACTAATAATGTTTTTAGGCATCACTTGCATTAACAGTGGTTTCTCTTGATCCATATGGTTGATTGGGATTTGGAAATATCCGGAAAAAACCATCGAGGAAACAAAAATATTCATTCCCTATGAGTATTTCTAACATTTGATCCATAAAGGGAAAAGGGAAATGATCTTTCGCAGTTGCGTCATTCAATTTCCGATAGTCAATACAAACTCTCCATCTGGTGATGGTTCGTTTTGGTACCAACTCATTATTCTCGTTAGTTACTACAGTGATACCTCCCTTTTTAGGTACACAATGAATAGGACTAACCTATGGGGCTATCGACGATCGGGTAGATTATTCCAGAATCGAGGAGTTTAAGGATCTCTTTTTTAACAACGTCCTTCATGTTAGGATTTAGTCTTCGTTGTTTTTCAACAATCGGTTTCTTGTTATCCAAAAGTTGGATTTTATGTTTACAGAACGATGGACATATGCCAGGAATATCAGAAGTTTTCCAAGCAAAAGCTTGTTTATGCTTCTTGAGAACTTCAATTAGATCGTGTTTGTGTTCTTCCGAAAGTTGGGATGAAATAATTACAGGCAATAATTTTTCTTCATGAGAAACACATATTCCAGATGTTCAGGAAGAGGTTTAAGTTCAAAATCTGTAGGGGGCTCTTCCACAGATTTCTTATCTTTGAAATCGGTTTCGAAAGTTATAGTTTCAAATAGTGTTTCTTTTTCTTCCTCAGGTGTTTCTGTTGGTTCTTCGGTATTAACGGCTATGAAGGCGTCAAATTCAGCAAAAAGTTCTTCTTCGATGATGGTTCTTTCGATAGAATATAAAATTTCGCTTCCTTCATCAAGAAGAGCGTCGAAATCAGCTTCAACGACTTTGTCAACGACATCAATACTAAAGCAAGTATTGTCATTAGAATAAGAGTGTTTCATTGCTTCATCGATAGAAAAGGAAATTCTATCTTCTCCAACTCCAAGGTTGAGTTGTTTTTGTTTCACACGAATCATATCATCAGCTGTATGCAAGAAAGGTCTACCAAGGTTAAGTGGTACTAATACAAGGGTTTGCCTCGTATGAAAGTTCGTTGTTCCGATCTTTTCGAATTGATTACTAGTAGAAAGTGCGACTCAGTCGTTCTTGGTGGGAAAATAAAAATGGTTTGGTTATCTATTTTAAACTAATAGCAATTATGAAAGTGTCGTTGAGTAAAATAAAAGATTTAAAAATTAAACTAAAAATTACTAGAAAAACACTTAGTAAAAACAGAGATTTCGGGAAGCGTGCAATTTTTGGAAATTAAAACGTAATGAATTTAAAAATTAAAACTTTGCAAAAACAAGAAATTAAACACGTCGAAATGTTACTAATCGGAATCCCATCGGAATGCTTGTCGGAATCACGTCGGAATGAACCAAAAGGAATGCGATCGGAATGCCAATCGGAAAGCAATCGGAATCCACCCAAATCGGAATGTGGCAAATGAATCTCGTCGGAATACAAGAAAGGACACTACAGTCGGAATAAGCTAAAATGACACAATCGAAATCCAGATCGGAATCATAAAACCCTTTTCATCCTTGTGATCAGAATGATGATGATGCAGTCGGAATGATGGGGTAACCGGAATACACAATCGGAAAGGGGTTTTACCCTTTTCTGATGACTTTAAGATTCGAAATAAGCTAAGTTTAAAAGCTATTTTTTATAAGCTCAAACCAAGACTTAACCAAATCAATAATAAGCCGAACTAATAAGCATTAAATAAGAACTTTTTAAACTTTAAATAAGCACAACTTTTAAAACAAACTTTAAAAGACTAAAACTTTAGGAAATCTTAAAATATAAATAAGCTAAACAAAAACTAAGCCAATAAGCATGAAAAGCTCAAGACTTAATCCGTATTAAAAACATATATATGATCAAAAATATAAACTTTTTAATCACATAAGCATAAAGATGAAAAAAAAATCAAAGATAAAGAAAGGTAGAAGAAGATTAAGATCAAAAACAATATTAAACTCTCAAAAGTAAAGATTTGATTCAACAAGAAAGGAATAAAAAGATGAAGTTTTCCTAGTGAGAGAAAGTTAAACACTTTCTCTCCCTAAAAACTAAAACTACTAATATTGAAAAAGAACTAATTAACTAACACCCTCCTAATGTGTCATTAGGAGGGTATTTATAGGAGGTGGGAAGGTGCATGTGTTGCTTCCTTCTTTCTTTCTTCTCGACTCGATTTAAATGCTTTGTCTTTCTCGACGTCGTCTCGAGATTTGTCGATACGAATTGAACTCGTCTTATAATTTTCTTCTTCTATTAGACTTGAGTTCTTCGACTTCATTAAACTTCCGTCTTTAGACTTTTTCTTCGATAAATCTTCATAATAGGCCTTGGACTTCCGTTCTTTTTGCACTCTTGATCTTTTGACTTCGTCTTTTGTCGTTTTCTTCGATAAAAGCCCGTGATAGCCCGTGTTTTCTTCCTTTTTCATCTTTTGGTCCTAAAACACAATAAAAACACAAACCACGCATAATTCCGACTTTTACGACATAAAATACACGTTTTGGTCTTGTTATTATTGGAAATAAGTGGTAAAAGGATTAGTGTTTTCACACTTATTAAATCCCCTACACTTGACCATTGCAATGCCCTCATGCAATGCATTAATTTCAAAGCACAGATTACATTTCCCATCATAAATAACCCAACTTGTCCTGTATTAAATACTAAATACTAAGGAAACTAAAAGAACAAAACAAGTAAAGAAATCAAAGACTTACATTGGGGTTTTGGCCGTCATGAATGCTCATCATCCTCAAGTTTCACGTTCCCCATACCAAGCTTAAAAACGAGATCATTGTTATTATAAGTTAGCAAACTAACAGGAACTCATGTGTCTGAAATTGAGATTTTGCTAGTTGAAAAAGTTCCTTTTCTCGGTGTCTTAACGAATTGATTTCCGGTTCAAAGTGCGACTCAATTGTTTTTGGTTAAGAAAAAGTGAAGTTGATTATCTATAACTAATTGAAAAGTAAATGCGAAAAGTATTTAAAAACAAAATAAAGAAAAGTACAAATAATAAAAGTAAAACAAGGTGAATATTAAAAACTAAAAATTAAAACGATATTAAAACGAATATTAAAACAAATAATATAACGAAATTTAAAGCGAAACAATTAATAAAAATAAAACTAAAGGACGAAATCAACTATCGACTCGAAAATAAAGTTTACTAAATGAAAAAGGAGAGAATAAAACTAAAATGGTACTTTAAAGCTAAACGAGGGAAAACCTAAAGCGGGAACTAAATAAAAGATAAAACTTGAACTTTACGAAAAAATATTAATACTAAAAATCGAAGAAAAATTCAACTAAAAATACGTAACTTTTAGAAATAAAATCGGAACAACTTTTAGATTAAAACTAAACAAATACGGAACAATACTATTAAATAAACAAGCTAGCAGGCTAGCTGCTGGAAGCTAGCAAGCTAGCTGCTTGATTTGGCGCTAAAACATTAAGCATGCATGCATGCTGGACATTACATCGCAATGGAAATGTTTCCATCGTATTAAGGTTCCATCGTAGTATGCATGTTGATTCCATCGTAGTATGCATGTTGATTCCATCGTAATGTTGGATCGTAACATGGATCGTACCCACGGATCACACCCACGATCGTACCCACGATCGCAACAAGTGATCATGGTGAGGATTATGGAGTGTGATCGTGGTGACGATCGTACTATGGATCGCAGTAATGGATCGCAAGTAGAAACCTTAGTGGTTTATGCGATCACACTTACTGGATCGTACTAGTAAAACCCTTAAGCATTACGATGGCATAAAATAAGCAAATAAGCAAATACCAAATAAGCACTTATCTAAAAACTTAACCAAATCAAATTTAAGAAAAAGCTAATAGACCAAAATTTAAAAACTTTTAAGAATAAAAATAATAAAAATATTTAAAAACAACTTTTTTATAAAAATTAACTAAAAAGCACTTAATCAAAAATAAGAATATTAACACCATAAGCACTAAAATACTTTAAGCTATAAAAATCAAACATTAAAAGATCAATAAACATAAATTTGAAAATTTGAAAATTACGAAATAAGCAAAATTTAAAAAGACTAAACTTTTTAAGAAAACTAAAAAGTAAATAAGCTAAATACAAAATAAGCCAATAAGATTGTCAAACTTATAGCTTAATTCTTATAAAAGCTTAGATGAAATAAAAAGATGAACTTTTTAATCAAATAAACAATAAGATTAAGCAAAATCAATGCTTAATCCGAGCCACAATCAAATCAAAGACAAGAAAAGTAGGATGAGAATGATAAAGAAAAGCTTGATTAAAGGAAAATTAAGATTCAACAATAAAATTAACTAACATGGAATTAAAAGGCAAGAAATTTAAGACATGAAATTAAAAATGACATAACAATAGAAATGGTGCAAGTAATTAAAAATGGTGGAGAGCTAATTTGTCAAGTTAGCTAACAAAGAAAAATGAAACTAATGACTCCTATTTATAGGAGAGGAGGTGATTAGTGGAAGGAAGCTTCCTCCTATCTTTCTTCTTTCTTTAATTCTCATTTAGTCCTCGTCTTCTTAAATCTTCGACTTTTGTCTCGGGATTAATAAACTCGTCTTGTAATTTCTTCATTAATTTAGACTTGTGTTCTTTGGCTTTTATTAAACTTCCGTCTTTGGACTTTTTCTTCGATAAATCTTCAGAATAAGCCTTGGACTTCCGTTCTTTTTGCATTCTTGATTTCTTGACTTCGTCTTTTGTCTTTTTCTTCGATAAAAGCCGGTGAAAGCCCGTGTTTTCCTCTCTTTTCACATTTTGATCCTAAATCACAACAAAAACACAAACCACGCATAATTTTGACATTTACGACACAAAATACCCGTTTTGGCTTGGTTATTATTGTAATTAAGTGGTAAAAGGATGGGTGTTTTCACACCTATCAAATCCCCTACACTTGACCATTGCAATGTCCTTATGCAGTGCATTAGTTACAAAGCACGTTTTACATTTTCCATAGTAATCAATCCACATTGGCCTTTATTAAAGAGATAGAAAGTAACAAAACAAGTAAAGAAATCAAAGACTTACCTTAGGGTCTTGGAAATGTCATGAATGATCATCATCCTCAAGTTTTCACATTCTCCAAACCAAGCTTAAAAACGAGATCATTATTATTATAAGTTAGCAAACTAAAACGAACTCATGTGGGCCAATTATTTAGTTAGACTCCCTTATTCCTAGGTGTATCTCTTATATTTTATTATTGTCTTGAATGATCACGAGGATGCATTGTTGACTTATTTTGATAGTTATTAAGGTTGAAAATAAAGTGGGACGATTTAATCAATAGTTAGCTAAAGGACAAAATCTTTTAAAAATGCTTCTCGGGACCTCATAAAGTTCATATCTTGGCATAACTCGCTTCACGATTTGAGACCTTTCTCGGACCGATATTTGGCAACGACTTCATACTTCAAATCTTTGAGAGACGTTCTTGAAATTATTGTCTTCTCTTCATAATAGGAATTTCTTCACTTGAAGTTTTGAGAGATTCTTCATACTTGGACCACGACTTCTTCATTTTTCTCCAATCTTTATTTTGGACTTTGATATACAACGATCCGCCTCCTTTTAGGACTTGGATCTATTTATCCTCATACCTTTCTAGGGTCTTTTCGGATAGACTTCTCCATGATCTTTAGGGGAATACTTGCTTTTTGTCGTGTGTCTCGATCCTTCATATTGATTTTCGATAAATGATTCTTCACATCACCTTTGGATCTTTAGCAACAAAATGTAGCCCTCATGCCTTGTTAGGGCCTTTTCGGACTCGCCAATCTTCGCATCCCGCTTCAATAAGTTATGCCTTGGCTATGAACTCTAATCCATATCGAGCAACTTTTAAAAGATCTTGGGCTAGAAGCTAAGTAACTTTTCAAATCGTACAACCTTATTTATTGCAGATAAATTTATTAGCAAGCGATGGGAGAATAGGCTTTTAATTAACTCACATAAATTCACGAAAGAATACCAAACTTATAATTGACTCTATCATCTCTCGTTCTCCACAGCTTAAAATCTCAAGGAATGAGACTCGTGGATGCTTAGCCTATTAAATCAAAGTTTTGGGTTTTCGAGTCATCTATAGGATCTTGCAAATTCTTAGACTTTTTCAAGTTTAGAAATCGCATTTTAAAGTTCCCTTGATAAACGACTCTCTAGGATCAATTATAGGAACTTGCGAAAAGTTCTTGTTCTTAACCCGTGAGAGTTAAGACTTTCGCGTTTTATAGCTCCCTATATAAAAGCCTATCAAAACATGACTTAAACACGTTAAGGATACTAGCTAGAGTAAACTTAGGTAAGTAAACTCGGGTTGAGTCAAAAGATTCACAACGTTTGAAAATTAAAATCACTTTATTAAAATTTATTCTAGCAAAGAAAGAAAATAACTATAACAAAGGGAAAAACAAATAGGCCAAAATAGATCAAAAATTTTGAAAAAAGTCAAAAACATTATTTTCCGGTTAAAATGAGGACAAATACAAGGAAAAGGCCACTTAACTTCGATAGAAGTCCCCCCTACACTTAATATAAACATTGTCCTCAATGTTTAAGCATGTGGGAGTAAACTCCCCTACACTTAGGACATTGTGCACTTTGTTTAAATCTCGCTAAAGAAGAGACAACTAAAGTGATTCCTATTTTAATATTGAATAAATATAAAATAGTGAATCAAAAGAGTTTAGGATAGAACCGGGAAAACGGGAACACGGAATCACGGGTCGTCAAAAGTCATCAAGAGTGTGTCTTTGAAGCTCTAATCCCTGCACATAATAAGAAAGAAAGCAAGAAACACCAACGGGGCTCCCCCTACACTTATGGTGAAAACAGGGAAAAATAGATAGATAATTGGGTTGCCTCCCAAAAAGCGCTTGTTTATATTAACCGAGTCACGAGCCTGACTCGTCCCCGAATTAAATGGTCCATGGGGAAGCCTCGAATGTAATACCGGGATCAAAGACCTTGTCCTCGTTCCCGGTTAACATCAACAAAGGAGAGGCGGGGGGATAAATCTTAAATTTGAGAAAAGTCCTTTCAACATACGTAAAGTATGTGAAATCAAGATCCACGGGAGGTGGGGTGGGTAAAGTAAGCACATTGTCATCCCCCAAAGACAATGGATGCTGAGCACTCGGCAAATCCGTAATGTTATCAATCATGAAATAGTGAATGTCACCTCCCGGGTCAAAGCACTCATCCTCCGTAATAGTGGCTAAAGGGGAGGATGAAAGGTGATCGGGAGGGGGACTTGGGACAATACCTTCCTACAGCAAATTCTCAAAAATAATATCCCCCTCCGTGTCATCATCATCAATACCCGGAGGTAGTGAGTGAATGTCGATTTCTTCAAGCAATGGGTCATTATCTTCAACGGGAGGAATAGATGGAGGTAAAGACTCGGAAAGAGGAGGAGAAGTCAACTCTTCGATTTGAGCAATAAGAAGATGCACTTTGCGTAATCTGTCGCGGAGAATCACATCTTCCACCTCATCTTCAAGAGCAAGTTCATCGGTGAACTTCTCGTAAGCCGGAGAGAATAAATCATCATCGCTCGCATCTCCCGGTGGAGATTGAGAAATTTCAAAAGTGAAATTCTCATAGCGAGGAGAAAAATCGTCATCATTAGGAACGACCTCTTTCGTAAGAGCAACGTCATCCTCATACTTCATAGTAGTAGGCATGTCACAAACCTCATCATCAAATAATTTATCAAGGCCAAAATCATTAATCTCACTCAATGAATCATCATCCTTAGACGCATTAGGAATATCGAGAGTAGGAGCAACAACTTCAGTAGATGGGTCGAGAGCGTAGACATCATCGTCGTCATCATCATCATAATAGACGGGACCATTCCAAATAGGAGTGACATAGTCGGCTAACTCTTCCTTGATAACCTCCACATCTTTAAGAAGCTCATGAAGCAATTTTTGTTGTTCATCTCCCCGAGTATGTTCAATTAAACCAGTTCTATCCCATGCTGTAATTAAACATTTTGGTGTAGAAAAGAAGGGAAAAAGACCAAATTGGATCAAGAAGGTGTTGGTGGTTTTCAAGGTTTCGTCCACATCAAGCAAAGGTTGCCTTTCCTGATGCAAGTCAGCTCGGATTTGAGCTAAACTTTCTAGAACATGGTTCAAAGAAGTGAGTTGTTGGTCAAGACTAATTTGCTGAGAGGATTGATGATTGAGGGTGTGATGTGGGGGATCAAAGTTATACACACTGGGATGATAGCACGGAACTTTCTCAAAGACCTGGGATGGATCACAAGAAGAAGCATCGTGAGGGCCCCCACAAATATAGCACCATGGGTGTGGAGAAAAACTGGGTGCGTCATGTGGAAAGCTATTACCATTGTCATAATTGTAACCCGGTTCTTGCTCGTGACCATACGGGTATCGAACCGGGCACGAAACATGCCAATGAGAATCGCTTCCACAATAGATACATGGGGGAACAGGAGGTGGATTAGAAAAGGACGAATTAGTCGAGTTACACCATGGACAAAATCCGAATTGGGTATTGTCGAAATCGTTTCCGCACCGCTCACAAGTACACCATTAACATGAGTCGTTCCCGTATAATCGTCTCCCACACCCGACGCAATGGACATAAGAATCCATAAAGAAAAATAGATAAGCAAGAAGAATATTTTTGGTGCAAAACTTTGAAAAATAAATGCTTTTTATGATTTTTCAAATGTTTTTGGGATTTTTGAAAAATTTTGACACGAAAAATAACGTTCACGAGTGAACGGATCCCAAAAGCCAACGTGTCTCTCACAAAAAACCTTTAATCTTCACAAAAAGAGCTGGCAGCGGCGCCATTTGAAATTGAGATTTTGCTAGTTGAAAAAGTTCGTTTTCTCGGTGTCTTAACGAATTGATTTCCGGTTCAAAGTGCGACTCAATTGTTTTTGGTTAAGAAAAAGTGAAGTTGATTATCTATAACTAATTAAAAAGTAAATGCGAAAAGTATTTAAAAACAAACTAAAGACAAGTACAAATAATAAAAGTAAAACAAGGTGAATATTAAAAACTAAAAATTAAAATGATATTAAAACGAATATTAAAACAAATAATAAAACGAAATTTAAAGCGAAACAATTAATAAAAATAAAACTAAAGGACGAAATCAACTATGACTCGAAAATAAAGTTTACTAAATGAAAAATGAGAGAATAAAACTAAAATGGTACTTTAAAGCTAAACGAGAGAAAACCTAAAGCGGGTACTAAATAAAAGATAAAACTTGAACTTTACGAAAAAATATTAATACTAAAAATCGACGAAAAATTCAACTAAAAATACGTAACTTTCAGAAATAAAATCAGAACAACTTTCAGATAAAACTAAACAAATACGGAACAATACTATTAAATAAACAAGCTAGCAGGCTAGCTGCTGGAAGCTAGCAAGCTAGCTGCTTGATTTGGCGCTAAAACATTAAGCATGCATGCATGCTGGACATTACATCGCAATGGAAATGTTTCCATCGTATTCAAAATTAAGGTTCCATCGTAGTATGCATGTTGATTCCATCGTAGTATGCATGTTGATTCCATCGTAATGTTGGATCGTAACATGGATCGTACCCACGGATCGCACCCACGATCGTACCCACGATCGCAACAAGTGATTGTGGTAAGGATTATGGAGTGTGATGTGGTGACGATCGTACTATGGATCGCAGTAATGGATCGAAAGTAGAAACCTTAGGGGTTTATGCGATAACACTTACTGGATCGTACTGGTAAAACCCATAAGCATTACGATGGCATACAATAAGCAAATAAGCAAATACCAAATAAGCACTTATCTAAAAACTTAACCAAATCAAATTTAAGAAAAAGCTAATAGACCAAAATTTAAAAACTTTTAAGAATACTAAATAATAAAAATATTTAAAAATAACTTTTTATAAAAATTAACTAAAAAGCACTTAATCAAAAATAAGAAAATTAACACCATAAGCACTAAAATACTTTAAGCTATAAAAATCAAACATTAAAAGATCAATAAACATAAATTTGAAAACTTGAAAATTACGAAATAAGCAAACTTTAAAAAGACTAAACTTTTTAAGAAAACTAAAAAGTAAATAAGCTAAATACAAAATAAGCCAATAAGATTGTCAAACTTATAGCTTAATTCGTATAAAAGCTTAGATGAAATAAAAAGATGAACTTTTTAATCAAATAAACAATAAGATTAAGCAAAATCAATGCTTAATCCGAGCCACAATCAAATCAAAGACAAGAAAAGTAGGATGAGAATGATAAAGAAAAGCTTGATTAAAGGAAAATTAAGATTCAACAATAAAATTAACTTACTTGGAATTAAAAGGCAAGAAATTTAAGACATGAAATTAAAAATGACATGAAAATAGAAATGGTGCAAGTAATTAAAAATGGTGGAGAGCTAATTTGTCAAGTTAGCTAACAAAGAAAAAATGAAACTAATGACTCCTATTTATAGGAGAGGAGGTGATTAGTGGAAGGAAGCTTCCTCCTATCTTTCTTCTTTCTTTAATTCTCATTTAGTCCTCGTCTTTTTAAATCTTCGACTTTTGTCTCGGGATTAGTAAACTCGTCTTGTAATTTCTTCATTGATTTAGACTTGAGTTCTTTGGCTTTTATTAAAGTTCCGTCTTTGGACTTTTTCTTCGATAAATCTTCAGAATAAGCCTTGGACTTCCGTTCTTTTTGCATTCTTGATTTCTTGACTTCGTATTTTGTCTTTTTCTTCGATAAAAGCCCGTGAAAGCCCGTATTTTCCTCTCTTTCCACATTTTGATCCTAAATCACAACAAAAACACAAACCACGCATAATTCCGACATTTACGACACAAAATACCCGTTTTGGCTTGGTTATTATTGTAATTAAGTGGTAAAAGGATGTGTGTTTTCACACCTATCAGTGTCTCAATTATTTACTTAGACTCCCTTATTCCTAGGTGTATCTCTTATATTTTAATTTTGTCTTGAAAGATCACGAGGATACATTGTTTGACTTATTTCTATAGTTATTTAGGCCGAAAATAAAGTGGGACGATTTAAGTATTAGTTAGCTAAAGGACAAAATCTTTTAAAACTGCTTCTCAGGACCTCCTAAAGTTCATATCTTGGAATAACTTGATTCACGATTTGAGACCTTTCTCGGACCGATATTTGGCAGCGACTTCATACTTCGAATCTTGAGAGACGTTCATGAAATTATGGTCTTCTCTTCATATTAGGAATTTCTTCACTTGAACTTTTTGAGAGATTCTTCATATTTGGACCAAGATTCTTCATTTTTCTCCAATCTTTATTTTGGACTTTGATATACAACGATCCGCCTCCTTTTAGGACTTGGATCTATTTATCCTCATACCTTGTTAAGGCCTTTTTGGATAGACTTCTCCATGATCTTTAGGGGAGTATTTGCTTTTCGTCGTGTGTCTCGATCCTTCATATAGATTTTTGATAAATGATTCTTCACATCACTTGGGATCTTTAGCAACAAAATGTAGCCCTCATGCCTTGTTAGGGCCTTTTAGGACTCGCCAATCTTCGCATCCCGCTTCAGTAAGTTATGCCTTGGCTATGAACTCTAATTAATACCGAGATACTTTTAAACAATCTTGGGCTAGAAGCTAAGTAACTTTTCAAATCGTACAACCGTATTTATTGCAGATAAATTTATTAGCAAGCGATGGGAGAAAAAGCTTATAATCAACTCACATAAATTCACGAAAGAATACCAAACTTATAATTGACTCTATCATCTCTCGTTCTCCACAATTTAAAATCTCAAGGAATGAGACTCGTGGATGCTTAGCCAATTAAATCAAAGTTTTGGGTTTTCAAGTCATCTATAGGATCTTGCAAACTCTTAGACTTTTTCAAGTTTAGAATTCGCATTTTAAAGTTCCCTTGATAAACGACTTTCTAGGATCAATTATAGGGACTTGCGAAAAGTTCTTGTTCTTAACCCGTGAGAGTTAAGACTTTCGCGTTTTAAATTTCCCTATATAAAAGCCTAGCAAAACTTGACTTAAACACGTTAAGGATACTAGCTAGAGTAAACTTGGATAAGAAAACTCGGGTGGAGTCAAAAGATTCACAACGTTGAAAAATTTAAAACCACTTTATTAAACTTTATTCTAGCAAAGAAAGCAAATAACGATAACAAAAGAAAACTACAAGGCCAAAATAGATTAAAAATTTTGAAAAATGTCGAAAAATCAAAATTTCCGGTTAAAATGAGGGCAAATTCATGGAAAAGACCACTTACTTCGATAGAAGTCCCCCCTACACTTGATATAAACATAGTCCTCAATGTTTAAGCATGTGGGAATAAACTCCCCTACACTTAGGACATTGTGCACTTTGTTTAAATCTTTCTAAGGAAAGGACAACTATAATGATTCCTATTTTAATATTGAAGAATATAAAATAGTGAATCAAAGAGTTTAGGATGGAACTGGGAAGATGGGAACACGGAATCACGGATCGTTAAAAGTCATCGAGAATGGAGCTTTGAAGCTTTAATCCCTGCACATCAAAATAAACAAGACAACAAACACATACGGGGCTCCCCCCTACACTTATTATGAAAACGGTAAAGGATAGATCACGGGTTGCCTCCCGAGAAGCGCTTGTTTTTGTTAACCGAGTTACGAGCCTGACTCGACCCAGAACTTAATTCAAGGGAAACATGGTGAGGGATAGAATCATCTCATGAGAGATGTCCTCACCAAAGTACAACTTCACGCGCTGGCCATTCACCTTAAAATTGGGCCCATTTGGCTGAGAAAGCTCAATGGTGCCATATGGGAAGACTTTGGCGACGGTGAATGGACCAGACCATCGGCTCTTCAGCTTTCCCGAGAAGATCTTCAACCGAGAGTTAAAGAGTAAAACTTGATCACCAACGTGGAACTCTCGGTTCTTAAAATCATCGATGATCTTGGTCTTCTCCTTGTAGATCAACGAGTTCTCATAAGCTTCATTCCTTAGTTCATTTATCTCGTTGATTTGAATCTTACGAAGATCGCCGGCTTTGTTGATGTCGAAGTTAGCCCACTTCAAGGCCCAGTATGCCTTATGTTCCAACTCGATAGGGAGGTGGCATGCTTTCCCGTACACAAGACGATAAGGTGTACAACCAATCGGGGTCTTATAAGCGGTACAGAAAGCCCACAAAGCATCATCTAACATATCGGCCCACGAGGCACGATGCTCTCCCACAGTACGCCCAAGAATTCGCTTCAATCCACGGTTAGATATCTCGGCTTGACAATTTGTTTGAGGATGATAAGCGGTGTAAAGACGGTGATTGACACCGTACTTAGCCATGACCCGAGCAAATTGATCATTGCAAAAATAAGTCCCGCTGTCACTGATTATAGCACGATGAACACCGAATCGAGCAAAAAGTTGCTTTAAAAAGTTCACAACCACCCTCGCATCGTTCGTAGGGAGAGCTTTAGCTTCAACCCATTTGGATACGTAGTCAACGGCTACGAGGATGTACTTGTTCCCTTTAGATGATGGAAATGGCCCCATAAAGTCGATGCCCCATACATCAAAGATTTCACATTCTTGTATGAAATATTGAGGCATCTCATCTTTATGTGTGATCTTGCCTTGTCTTTGGCAAGCATCACAACGGTTAACCATTTCATGAGCGTCATGATAAATGGTGGGCCAATAAAATCCAGAGTCGAACACTTTCTTCGCGGTATAATTTGGACCAAAATGACCACCGGTGGGTCCTTTATGGCATGCTTCAAGAATTTCTAAAGCTGTGGGTCCATCAACACATCGGCGAATAATTAGATCAGCACATTGTTTGAAGAGATAAGGGTTATCCCAAAAGTAAGTCTTAATATCTTTAAAGAACTTCTTCTTTTGTTGGTATGTTAACCCTTCGATGAGGATACCACCCGCTAAGTAGTTTGCAGTGTCCGCAAACCACGGGGTGTCATCAAGATTGGAATTGATAGACATTAAGGTCTCAAAGGGAAAAGAGTCATTGATCTTTTGGTTCGGATGATCCCCTTGATACGGATCCTCAAGTCTACTTAGATGATCCGCGACTAGGTTTTTGGCTCCCTTTTTGTCAAGAATTCCAATATTAAATTCTTGTAGGAGCAAAACCCAACGAAGAAGTCTTGGCTTAGAATATTGCTTAGTCAACAGGTACTTCAACGCGGAATGGTCGGTATAGACAATTGTGGTGGAAAGGACAAGATAGGGGTGGAACTTCTCAAAAGCATACACTACAGCTAAAAGCTATTTTTCGGTAGTGGTATAATGCAATTGAGCCCCCGTCATTGACTTGCTAGCATAATGGATTGGTTGGAAGTGTTTGTTCACTCTTTGGCCCAAAACCGCTCCAATAGCAAAGTCGCTAGCATCACACATCAATTCAAAAGGTAGCTCCCAATTAGGGGTAACCAAGACCGGTGCCTTAGTTAGCTTGTCCTTAAGATGATTGAAGGATTCAAGACACTCTTTAGAAAAGATGAAAGGAGTATCTTTTTCCAAGAGGTGGGTCATCGGGCGAGCGATTTTAGAAAAAGCTTAAATGAATCGACGATCGAAGCCCACATGACAAACTTCTCACACCCTTCACGGTTGAAGGTGGAGGTAATTTGGCGATGACATCCACTTTAGCACGGTCCACTTCAAGACCGGCTTTTGAGATTTTATGTCCAAGCACAATGCCTTCTTTTACCATAAAATGGCATTTTTCCCAATTTAGAACAAGGCGAGTGTCTTCACACCGCTTAAGCATGAGTTCCAAATTGGCAAGGCAATGAGAGAAAGAATCACCATAGACCGAGAAATCATCCATGAAGACTTCCATAGTTTCTTCAACCATGTCATGGAAGATAGCCATCATACACCTTTGGAACGTCCCAGGAGCATTGCATAAGCCGAAAGGCATTCGTTTGTAAGCAAATGTTCCATAAGGACAAGTGAATGTGGTTTTCTCTTGGTCTTTGGGATCGATGGGAATTTGAAAATACCTGGTGAAACCGTCTAAAAAGCAGTAATAGTCATTACCCGCTAGACGTTCAAGCATTTGGTCCATGAAAGGAAGGGGAAAATGATCCTTTATCGTAGCATTATTGAGTTTGCGATAGTCTATACAAACTCTCCACCCTGTAACGAGACGAGTAGGGATCAACTCGTTGTTTTCATTGGGCAAAATGGTGATTCCGCCTTTCTTAGGCACACAATGGACGGGACTAACCCATGGTGAATTCGAGATAGGGTAGATCATTCCCGCATCAAGAAGTTTGACAACCTATTTTTTGATAACGTCATGGATCTTGGGATTCACCCTTCTTTGGCTTTGAATAGTGGGTTTAAAGTCGTCCTCCATGAGAATTTTATGTGTGCAAAAGTGAGGATCAATTCCACGAATATCGGAGATTATCCAAGCAATCGCTTTCTTATGATTCTTCAGCACGGCGATAAGTCGGGATTTTTCGTCTTCTTTCAAGTCCTTAGCGATGATGACGGGTGACTTTTTGTTGTCTTAACGGAAAACATACTCGAGATGAGACGGTAGGTCCTTAAGCTCTAAATCCGGAGGATTTTCGATGGAAGGCGTAGTCAAATTCGGTTCATCGATAGAGATATCCTTAGGAGATGGTGGAAAATATGGTCCTCATTGAGAAGTTTCTCAATGGTACGAATGTCTTCATCCTAATTGGAGGGAGAATCGTCATATTGCAAGTCCACATCTCCTAAAGTTGCTTCAAATTCTTTCAAGATGAAATCACTTTCTCCAAATGGAGTTAGTGATGGAGCAATAGAGGCAACAGTCTCAACATTGGGTAGAGAAGAAGATCCACTTTTACAAGCGTCTTTGAAATGTTCTTCACAAGCCTCATCAAGTACGTCAATGAAATTAACGCTCTCGTTTTCAGAAGGCTGCTTAGAAAGTTTACCCATGTTGAAGACGATTTTGTCGTCACCGACTCTCATGATTAATTCGCCCACGGCTACATCGATGAGAGTGCGACCGGTCCTCAAGAATGGACGTCCAACGATTAATGGAACACGGGGGTCCATCTCGTAGTCAACGACAACAAAATCCGCCGGAAAGGTGAATTTGTCGACACCAAAGAAGACATCTTCGGCTATCCCCACTGGATAAGCAACCGTACAGTTAGCTAATTCCAAAGTCATTCGTGTGGGGACTAGCTCGGGTAGAGACAATTGTTTCCAAACGCTTAAAGGCATTAAGTTTAAAGTAGCACCTAGATCGGCTAGGGCCATACAATTCTCCACCCCGGGGAAGTTGCAAGGAATGAGAAAACGATCCGGATCACCAAGTTTGGTGGGTAATTTCCTTAAGAGCACTGCAGAGCAATTCTCATTAAGTTGGGTCTCAGCGATATCAAGAAGTTTCTCCTTATCATTGAGAAGATCTTTAAAAATTTTAGCATATTTGGGCATGTGAGCGAGAGCCTCAGCAAAGGAGATATTGAAATTCAGTTGTTTAAACATTTTGAGAAAGTTAGAAACCTGAATATCATCCTTGTTCTTCAATTTCTCTTTCCTCAACCTTGAGGGATAAGGTATATTGGGATGAGATGAAGGCTTTGGAATGGAATTCTCACTCACACCCTTGGGTGGTGGAGGGGTGGAAGTAGAAGGTGGAGGAATTGGAGAAGTAGAAGTTGGAGGAATTGGAGAAGTAGACTCGTTTTCCTTTATCACAGTCACCGGTGTAGGTGTAGGAAGCTCGGGTTCCTTTAAACCTTTTCCACTGCGAGTGGTGATTGCTTTCATCTCCCCTCTTGGATTAGCAACGGTGTTACTCGGAAGAGAACCCAAACGAGAGGCTTGATTACTTGGGAAGAAACTAGCCATCATGTTCCTTAAGTCATTCGTTTGACTTGCAAAAGAGTTTCGCATATCGGCTCAAAGATCATTCCCTTGTTTCACCATATCTGCTTTCATGTTGGCCATTTCCCGATGAAGATTTTGCACTATCACATCATTAGTCCTCATGTAAGTGTCAACCTCTTGATTAAATGTGGTGGGTTGGGTGGGAGGAAGAGCATGGTAGGCAGGTGGTTGATAAGCGGGTGGTTGGTGAACTTGATTGTTTCTTTGTGGTGGGTATGGGTTTCTTTGGGCTTGATATTGATTTAGAGCTCGAGGTTGGTTTTGATTGTTGCGATTGAGGTTGTTTGGGTTTTGTGGGGGAAAACCGGGTGGTGAAAGAATGTTGTTTGAGAGATAGCTGAGCATATTGCGGTCACCTTGAGGACGTGCTTGATAGCCTCCCGTGGAATAGTTACCGTTGGCGGCATACACATTTTCCAGATTGTCATGAGTCGAAGGACAATCGGTGTATGAGTGAGATCCCCCGCATATTTCACATGATTGACTCATAGCATTAACTTGAGCATTGATAGCTTTGGTGTTGTTAGCGGTTTGGAGAGAAATTGATTCAACAAGTGAAGTAAGCTTATCAATTCTCTTGTCGCTCTCATTAGTGCTAGCACTAGCCACATTAGTCCGAACACTCTTGGTTTGCACTCTAGACTTATTCTCAATAATGTCCCATGCAGCATTAGAAGACTTAACTAAAATATTACCCCCCGAGGCACTATTTAGTGAATCTTGGTCATTCATGCTTAACCCATTGTAAAAAGTATTTATTTGATGTACTTTTGTGAAACCATGTTGTGGACACTTTCTTAAAAGTTCCTTAAAACGGTCCCAAGATTCACTAAATGTCTCACCGTACTTTAGTTCAAAGGTAATGATTTCATTCCGCAAAGCGGTAGTACGTGAGGGTGGTGTTGGGAATAAAATGTAGCCAGTCCACTTGAGCGCTGACAAGAGGAAAACAAGCGTTGATAGGAAGAAAACAAATGCTGACAGATCAAGCGTTGACAAGAAGAAGTCAAGCGTTGATAGGTTGAAGACAAGCACTGATAGAAAGATATGGTCTACGCGTATTATGTTTCTAGTTTGTTTATAGTAAAGATAAGTTCAACATTGTATTTTCTATAATTATCTTTACCTAGAATAGTTGATACGTAGACTCTTGTACAAGGCTTCTTATGTCTATAAGAGAAGACCTTTAGGTTATGTTTAATAATAAGTTTTTCATACGTTAAACACTTCCATTATAAGCAAGTTTGTTATTATCAATCAAGTGAAAGTTTGATTACATCCTTTGTGTGTTCTTGTTTAAGTGTTAATTCCGCATAACACTTAAATTACTTTATACATAAACAAAGTTTCTCTACGTGTATAACTTGATCTAATCTCGTTTACACAAGCTAAAACGATCTAAGTTTGGGATCAACAAGTGGTATCAGAGCTTGTTGAGAAACTTTGATCTAAAAGAACACAAGAACCCTAAAATCACCAAAACCCTAATTTTCACAAAACCCTAAAAACATCATGTCTAATCCAGAAGTAACCTCCTCCTCCTCATACCACAACATCAAGATTCCCATGCTAGATGAAAACAACTTTGAGCTGTGGAAATTCAACTTTGAGCAATATCTAGGGATCTATGACTATACTGTCTGGGAGATTATTGAATATGGAAACACATTCAATAAAGCTCAAAAGTTTGCTAATGCCATTGCTACAAGATCAGCTGTTCCAGGATGTTCAGAAGAAGATAAGAAAGAAAAACCTGATGATGGTAGAGCTGTGTCTGTTGAAGACATAGCAAAGAAAAGGGTTGATATGAAAACCCTAAACATTCTGAAACTCTCCTTGGGACAAGAAAATCAGCACAAATACAGAGGTTATGAGTCTGCAAAAGACCTTTGGGCAACCCTTGAAGTTGCATATGGTGGTAATGCTGATACTAAGGAAGAGAAGAAGAAGCAACTCTTGCATGAGTATGCTGTTTTTAATGCTCAACCTAATGAGAAGCTTAGCAGTGTGAGAAGCAGACTGCTTGACATTACAAGCAAGCTGTCCTTCATGGGGACACAAGTTGGTGATATTTACATTATTGCCACTTTTCTTAAAAGCCTTGGTGATGCGTGGAAGATTGAGGCAAGATCTATAATTGCCAATAACACGCACAAAAGTTATACTTTTGACGATATCTACAAAAAACTGAGGCTGTTGGAGAATGAAACTCTTTTGGAGCATGGAAGTAAGTCTACCAATAGTAACATGGCCTTCTTCTCACATAGTGAAGGTCAATTTGATCAGAAGGACTCATACATGCACCCAGTTACTGAATCAACATGTGTCAATGCTGGATCATATCCTGTCAACGCCTCACATTCAGACGCTGACACATACAAAATTGACTCACCAAGAGTTAAGCCTGCTGGTTTGGATCTGGATATTGCGTGTGCATACATTGCTTCATTGACCAATGGTTCAGTGATTACATATCAGGACCTTGAGCAAATAAGTGATGAGCACTTGGTGGAGATGGATATAAAGTGTAACATGGCTCTTGCAAGTATAAGAGCAAACAGATGGAATAGAAGGTTTAAGAAGAAGATGAACTTTAATGCAAAGGACACTGTTGGATTTGATAAATCCAAGGTTGAGTGCTACAATTGTCATCGTATGGGGCACTTTATGGGGGAATGCAGATCTCCAAGAAGATCTGATGCTGGAAAACCCTCAAGCTAAATTGCTAAGGCTCAGGATCCTAAGGCCATGTTGGCAGTGCAAGAAATTGATGGCATTGGATGGGACTGGAGCTATTTGGCTAAGGATGAGGAAGAGGATAAAGCTTTGGTTGCTGAAATAGAAGAAGAAGAGCATGTTCAATATGCTCTCATGGCACACTCCTCCTCTTCATCAGACAATGAGGTATACGATGATGCTTTTTGTAGTAAGGGTTGTCGTTTAAATACTGAAAAGCTTAACAAAGAGGTTTTAAGATTGTTAAGTGATGTGAGTACTGAGAGATGCAAATTGTCTAACTATCAAATTGCTCTCACTCAAACTGAAAAGACAGTCTTTGAGTATAAGATAATGGAGCTTGACCTAAAAGATAAAATAAATATCTTAAAACATGAGTTAAATGCTAGTAATGATGTTAGTAACATCATGGAAAGGGTCAATGCTGAATTACAGGCTAAGTTAGATGAGGATATCAAGAATAAGGATAATGTTGACCTTAAAATTGAGAGATTTGATAAGGCCTCACAAACCCTAGGAGAATGTGTTGGTAAACAGAGGGATCCTAAGGACATGACTGGGATTGGGATGAAAGACTATACTGGTGTTCCACCACCAGTTGAGGACTTCTATGGTGTCTAAACAAAGGACTTATCTTGGACTGGTTTCCAGAACTCTAAGAAGAGGAATTTATTCCTCCACCAAGAGTCCTTACCCCAATTGAAGGGTAGAGGCAAAAGTTGACTAACTTGAATGAATGGAAGAAAGCCAACCCTACCTTATTTGTCAAGGGTGGCATGCTTTGTGATAATCCAAATGAGTCAACCCCTATCAAAGTAACAAACCCAATCACTGGTAAGACTGTTGACCTTGGCTCAAACACTGTTAGAAAACCTAGCATTAAGTATGCAGAAATGTATAGAATACTAGGTCACTTAAAAGCCAAGTTAGTGATAATGGAACAGGTTTCTTTTCTTCTAGACCTAGAGTTGTGTCTAGAAAAGCCTGTTACACTTGTGGTAGCTTTTCACATTTAGCATATAAGTGTGTCAACGCTTCCAAGGTCAACGCTGTTAAAAGGTCAAACACTCTCAGACCCAAAACTTTTGTGGAGCAAAGTCGACAAGTTGTTAGACCAGCCCCATTCTTCACTAAAGGGTCTAACACTCATGGACAAATACCTTTTCAAAAGACCAATACATGGTCTAATAGGCAATAAGTTTCTGTAGCAAACCCTAGGTTCAACGCTGATAAGGGTAATTTCAGCGTTGACAAGGCCAAATCCAACGCTGACAGAAATGTTGCCAGACCTAAACATTTGCAACCACAAGGAAAGGGGTCTAAAGCTTCTTCTAGTTTGACATGGAGACCTAAGCAAGATCAAAACCCTAATTCAAATGGGATTTCTATGACTTGCAACAGATTTAATTATATTTCAAAGGTCATCACAAAACCAATTGGGGTTAACTGGGTATTTCATCCAAAAAGGGATGAACAAGGGGTTGTTATGAGAACTAAGTCTTTTCTTGTTGAACAACCAGATGAATCCAAGTCTGCTCAGGCTTGGGTTCCCAAAGAAAACTAATTTGTTTTCTTTATGTGCAGGGCATTCATAAACAAGTAAATGATTATGGCTATTGGGATAGTGGATGCTCTAGGCACGTGACTGGGAAGGAAGATTATCTTACTAACTTCACTCCCATTAAGGATGGTGATAAAGTTTACTTTGGAGGCGGATATGGAACTATCACAGGCAAAGGAACTCTTCTCACCAAGAACTTGTGTTTTGAAAACGTGTTTCAGGTAAAAGAACTTGATTACAATCTTTTTAGTATATCACAAGTATGTGATAACAAAAATAAGGTTCTTTTTACTGATACTGAATGCTTGGTGTTGAGCAAGGACTTTAAAATTCCAGATGAGAAATATATTGACTATAGAACACCTAGGCATAAGGACATTTATAATGTGAATCTTAATGGTATTAGGATGAATAATAATATGTCATGTTTTTATGCTAAAGCTTCAGTTGATGAGAGTAATCTATGGCACAGGAGACTAGGGCACATTAACTTTAAGAATATAAACAGACTTGTGAGACTTAGCTTGGTTGATGGTTTGCCTGAAAAGGCTTTCCACAATGACCACTCTTGTGTTGCATGCCTTAAAGGCAAACAACACAAGGTCTCATTTAAGTCTAAACAGGTACACTCTAGTTCTAAACCACTTCACTTGCTGCATATGGACCTGTTTGGTCCAACTAATATAGAGAGTTTGAATGGTAAATCATACTGCTTTGTCATCACAGATGACTTTTCTAGGTTTACTTGGACTTTCTTCTTAGCTATGAAAAGTGACACTACTGATACTTTAATTGACTTTATTACTCAGATTGAGAAGAAAACGGGTAATGAAGTTAAAATGCTTAGAAGTGATAATGGTGGTGAGTTTAGAAATAAACTGTTGGATGATTTTTGTGCCAAGAAAGGGATTACTAGGCAGTTTAGTGTTGCCAGAACCCCACAGCAAAATGTGGTTGCTGAGAGAAAGAATAGAACCCTAATTGAAGCAGCCAGGACTATGTTGGTTGATGCTCATTCTCCCATAGCTTTTTGGGCTGAGGCTGTGAATATAGCTTGTTATGTTCATAATAGATCATTGGTCAACAAGATACATAACAAAACACCTTATGAATTACTTTGGGGGAGGAAACCTAATATTGGTTTTCTTAAACCTTTTGGCTGTCATGTAATTGTCTTAGATACTAGTGATGCCTTAGGTAAATTTAGTGTTAAAGGTGATGAAGGCTATTTCATGGGTTATTCAGTGCAGAGTAAGGGATGTAGGGTTTACCTTAAGAAGGAAAAACGTATACTTGAGAAAGTACATGTTAGGTTTTTAGAGAGTAAACCTAGTGATCCTGAAAGTGGTCCAAATTGGTTGTTTGACTTGGAACCTCTATCTAGGACTTTGAATTATATGCCTGTTACTAATCCAGACATTGTGAAGGTAACTTCAAATGTTTTGGAAGAACCAATTGTTAATGTTTCAGGTATACAGGTTAATGAAGAGGTTGGATCACAAGCAGACACGTTATCTCCTATACAAGAGTGTGTCACTATTCCCATATGGACAGATGCTTTTGCTGCTGCTGCTGCTGGAAAGGATAATGGTGGTCCCCAAGTATCACCAGTTAACAACATGCATGGTCCTTCAGGTGCTGACAAAGGAAAATCTAGCGCTGACAGGACAAATTCAGGTGTTGATGGCTCAAACGTTGACAACACCATTTCAGGCGTTAATGATCCAAACGCTGACAACCTTGGTTCAGGCGTTGACAACACTTTTGAGCATATTTTCTCTTCAAATTTTGAACAAGGTGAACCTTCAAGCAGGAATGAAGAGGTTCATACAAATATTGATGGAAGAGAGTCTGAAGAAGATATTGGCAACTTGGAGGATGAGATTGAAGACAACAGACTTTTTGAGGGAAGAGTTCTTACTTCTACTATGAAGAATCACCCTACTTCTCAAATTATTGGGGATGTCATGTCTGCTGTTCGGACTAGAAGATCTCATCAGAGTCTTGGTGGATTTATTGCCAATATACACAAGAAGGTTGATACCCCTCTTATTCAAGCATGTTTGTTTGCCTGTTTTCTTTCACAACAGGAACCCAAGAAGATTTTTATGCTCTCAAAGAACCAAGTTGGGTGGAAGCAATGCAGGATGAGCTTCACCAATTTGCTATTCAGGATGTTTGGGAGCTGGTTGATTGTCCAGATATGTCAGACCTATTGGGACAAGATAGGTTCTAAGAAACAAGAAAGATGAAAGAGGCATTGTGGTCAAAAAGAAGGCACGTTTAGTGGCTCAGGGATATACACAAGAGGAAGGGATAGACTATGAGGAGGTCTTTGCACCAGTTGCAAGGATTGAGGCTATAAGGATATTTCTAGCCTATGCTTCCTGCATGGGCTTCACTGTCTATCAAATGGATGTAAAGAGTGCTTTCTTATATGGCACAATTGTTGAGTAGGTGTATGTTATGCAGCCTCTTGGTTTTGAAGATCCAGAGAATCCAGACAAGGTGTATAGAGTCAAGAAAGCTATGTATGGACTTCATCAAGCCCCAAGAGCATGGTATGGCACATTGTCCACTTATTTGGTGGAAAATGGATTCAAAAGGGGCACCATAGACTAGACATTGTTTACAAAGAAGGTTGGTAAGGATGTCTTACTTGTTCAGGTTTATGTGGATGATATCATCTTTGGCTCCACCAATCCAAAGATGAGTGAAGACTTTTCCAAGCTTATGACAGACAAATTTAAGATGAGTGCAATGGGGGGAGATGAACTTCTTTCTAGGGTTACAAGTTCAGCAGAAAGAAGATGGTATCTTCATCTCACAGGATAAGTAGGTAGCAGAGATCTTGAAGAAGTTTGGCTTTTCTCAACATGAAAAGAGGGATACTACTCCTATGGATAGGGAACAACCTTGGGGAAAAGTTAGAGATGGAAAAGATGTGGATGTCAGACACTATAGATCAATGATTGGTTCATTGATGTATCTCACAGCCTCAAGACCTGACATCATGTCTGCTGTGTGTGCATGTGCACGCCATCAAGTGACTCCAAAGAATGTCACCTTTATGCTGTCAATAGAATCTTTAGGTACCTTAGATGTTATCCAGATCTTGGCTTGTGGTACCCAAAAGATTCACCATTGGAGCTTATTGCATATTCAGACAGTGACTATGGTGGTGATAAGTTTGATAGAAAATCCACAACTGGTGGATGTCAGTTTCTTGGGAGTAGATGATCTCTTGGCAATGCAAGAAACAAACAGTGGTGGCCAATTCTACAACTGAAGCAGAGTATGTTGCTGCAGCTGCTTGTTGTGGACAAGTCTTATAGATTCATAACCAGCTGTTGGATTATGGGTATAATTTCATGCATACCAAGATTTTTGTTGACAATAAAGCACTTTATGCATTATCAAAAATCCTGTACATCATTCTAAAACAAAACACATAGAAATTAGACATCATTTTATAAGGGATTGTTTTGAAAAGGGTTTAATACAACCAGATAGGGTTGACACAGAAGAAAATGTGTCTGATTTATTAAATAAACCTTTTGATGCTGGAAGGTTCCAATACTTGGTAACAAGTATTGGAATGATCAATCTCACATAATATGTGTTTTAGGGTCTTATTGTAAAAGTATGTACATGATAATGCATTGTTATTGGTCTTTCTGGAGTTAGATTTTCCACTATATTTTTCTAACGCTGACAAAGGTTACTTTAACGCTGACAAGTGTTATCGTGGCGTTGTCAGCAACAATGTTAGTTTTGTGGTTTTTAATCTAACTGTACAGGTGGTGTTAGCATTGTACAATTGGATACAGATTTGCTTATGGATCCTTGGAGAATCATTTGAGCATGTTTTTATTTATGGATGATGGTTGGAATATTTATATTCCTATCTTGACATAAATTTTTTTATGTTCATGCATATTTTTGGGCAACATATGTATCACAGTTTAAGGGGAGGTTTTAGGAACCTTTAGGACTTTTGGGTATTCTTATAATACTCTTATCACAATTCTAGATTGTGTCCACAGTTGAGTATGAGTTAGTTTTACTAAATCATGAGGCACTATAGCATGCAAAGTTGATATACTATGCATGCTGCCAAGACATTTTTGGCCTAGAATTGGTTGTGGTCTGTTGGGAGGCTTGGGAATGATTTCTTATGGGTTTTACCTGGGAGTTACAAGGATTTTTATGAGATAACTTAGTTGTTAAGAGTTTTGGTTAGCAAGGGACACTAGAGGACTGTTATGTCTATCTTTCATAAGCAACTGTGCATAACTGGACAATGCTTCCCGCCCTATAATAATTATCAACTTATAGGTTATCTTCACTAGGATAAATTACTTTGTTAAGGTCCTTTTTCATTTTTTAGTACTTTTATTTTTGGACGCTGACAAGTATTTTTCCAAGCGTTGTTATGACCAATTTAGACGTTGACATGGCTTTGGCAAACGTTGACAAGAATATAGCCGTTGGGCGTTGATGGGATATTTTTGACCGTTGATACTCATTTGGACCTACCTAGTTGTTATTTTTGACGAATTTTAGGGCCGTAATTTTGGGAGCAGATAACTTTTAATTAATGCATGAGATAACTTATTTTCTTTTCAATATTTTCATCATTATATTTTGAAAATAGTTGCCTCATTTTTGACCAATCACATGCATCTATCTCTCCTATATATTTGGCTCCTATTTTTAAACAGGGTACCTCATATTCTTGTCTAACAATTTTCTCCTATAATTCATCTTTCTAAATATTCACAAACAGCTTTCTTCTACAATGGCACCAAAATTTTAACCAAGTGATTTGGTATTGGGATGCAGGAGTCAACACAACATGATTGCATATTTGGATGCTGATGATGCTCTGTTTCCCCAATACACCCAGATAGTGGAGTATTTGAATGCATCTCCTATTAGGTATGCTCTTTCTCATGCTCCTCTCATCTCTGTCACACATATTAAGCAGTTTTGGAACACTGTCAGTTCCTCAACAGTTAATAATGTGACTACATTATCATCTATTGTTCATGGGCGTACTTAGGTGGTTACTGAAGCCTTGGTTCGCCAGGCTTTTCATCTTGATGATGCTGATGGTATAACCACCCTTTCCATTAATGAAATAGAACAAGGACTAAGGGATTTGGGTTATCCTTTCCCTGATGAGGGAACTTTAAACAAATATCATAAACAAGAGTTTCCCCCAGCCTGGAAGTACCTCATACATGTCATCTTGCAATGTTTGAGTCTCAAGTGTACTGCATACAATGAGATTAATAGATCAATTGCTAGTGTTATTGTGTGCATTGCAACTGGGCAAAAGTTTAATTATTCTAAAATGATTTTTGATGGCATGTGTAAAAACAAAGGGAATAAGATGACTTTGGCTTATCCCAGATTTTTACAAATGGTTTTTGATGTGCAAAATTACTGTACAAGGGATCATGATGACTTTTATGAGATCCCTGTGCAAAAGAAAGCTATTTTTACAAAGATGAATTCACCCCCTCACCGTGAATTACCCCTCACCCCAGCTATGCTTGCTGTTATTGCAGCAACACAACCCCAACCAGACCCTCAACCACAACTTGACCCAATACCAGAACCTTTACCTTCACCTCAACACATGGAAATTGACCAAGAACCCTTCAACGCTGACACATTAAATGTTGGCGTTGACACAAGTAATCCAGACGTTGACACCTTTCCTTCACAGACCCAAACACCCCTTAACCTTCCCACATCCACCCAATCCACATCATCTTCTACCCCACCACAATATAGGTTGCAAAAACGCCATAGGACTACTAGAGTGTTCTCCTCTAGTGGTCCTAGCCATGTAGAAGAGAAAACCACCACCACAATTGTGGTTGGTGCTATGGATGAGGCTGGGACTATTGGTTCTGGCTTAGATGCAGGCCAAGACAGTCCTAACATCTTTAAGACCTCATCCATTCCCCATGAATCTATCTTGGGAGGTCAAATACCCATTTTAGAGGAGGGAAGATTGGAACCATACACATTAATGGAATTGACGGCTGTCTGCATTAGCTTGCAAAAGCAAAATGCAGACTTGGTACAAATTGTCAGTACACAAGGCCTTGAACTCAAGCAATTGAGGGAGAGAATTGTTATTTTCGAGAATGCTAGCACAAGGCGTGGGATGGAGGAATCTTCCAAAGGGGAGGATGAGCAGATTAATGTCAGTGATAAGGGCTCACATGATGGTGAATCTTTGGGTGTTGCTGAAGCCCTCACTGAATTGAAGAAGCAACCAGGTTTTGACACATCTCTGGTAACTCCTACCAATTTAGACTTGTCTTTTACAGCTATGTTGGAGCAAATTACAAGAGGCGCTGAGACAAGTAATTTGGGCGTTGACAAGCAAAATTTGAATGCTGACACACCAAGCGCTGACATGAGCAAATTGGGCGCTGACACAAGAAGTTTGAGCGTTGACAGACCTGCAGATGAGGTTGATGTATTCCAGTCATCAGCTATCATCAAAGAAGTATCTTCACAGGTATTACCATCATCCTTGCCCATCATTGATCCATTAGATAAGGGTAAAGGAATCATGGTAGAAGTAGAACTTCCAAAGGATGCAGCACATGTAGAGTTTGATAGAAGGTTGGCTGCACAACTTGTGAAACAAGAAAGGAAGAATGTTGGTGAATCACCATTTGTTGTCACTTCAGAGGAACAAGAAGGAAGTGATGAAGCCAGTTCAAATTCAAGTGTGATGATAATTGAGCAACTTGAGAGACTTGAATATGGTGATGATTTGGCAAGAGAAAAGCTTAGAGAGTTGAAATTGCAAGTAGATTTTGATATGCCAGAAGTTGTTCAGATGTACCATGCTTGGGAGGATAGATGTATGGAGAATCCTGATTTGACTATTTCAGACCAGATTTGGGGTTTGGAGATTCTTCTAAGAGTTCAAAAGGACTGTAAGGTAATTCTGAAACACAAAGCTAGCAATTTTCTCTCAATGCTGAAGAGGGATATATGGGAGCTTTACTACATGCTACTCAGATGTCATGGCACAGGATGGACCTATAAGAAATTGTTGGGATTATCCTTTGAAAAGTTGGAGTAAAAAGCTTATCCCATTT
Organism: Glebionis coronaria; assembly: GCA_025667525.1. NCBI lineage: Eukaryota > Viridiplantae > Streptophyta > Magnoliopsida > Asterales > Asteraceae > Glebionis > Glebionis coronaria. The sequence goes on from CM046882.1 coordinate 387,957,235, forward strand.
GGGCAAAAGTGCAAGAAATGAATACTATCAGACTTCTTTCAGATGAAAGGAAAGAAGAACTTGCAGAAGAGATGGAGCTTAAGAAGGAAATGATTGTTTCAAGACCTTTGAAGAAGGGAGTTACTCTTGAGTTTCCCAAAGATATGGATAGATTGAAGCCCAGTGAAGCTGTTATAAGAAGGAACATCAAGATCTCACCATTGGAAGCTTCAGATATGGTACAAGTGTTACCTCTTGATGCCAGAAACCCTATCATAAGCTATGAAGAAGATAAAAGTGGGTTTTGGAAGATTGGCAGGTATGGAAAATAGATACACACATTTACCACTCTTATATCTCTCTTTGAAAGTCTGGATAGAGAAGACTTGGTAGACCTTTGGAGGTTGTTGGAGGCCAAGTATGAGACTGAAGCTCCTATTTCAGTCAATGGAATAAAACTTTGGTCAACATTCAAGAGAATGTATAGACCAAAAGAAGAAGATCCTGCTGTTTGGAAGGATCTTGAGGATGATCTCAGTGGTCTTCAATGGCGTTTGTATTCAACTGCTGGTGTGTATTATTTGAGCTCTACAAAGTTTGCTGAGTATCTTCTTGTAGATGGTCAGTATTCCATGTCCAAAGAAGTTTTAGAGAAGATGAAGACAACACAACTGGAAATTGATTATTCAAGTGACGTGGCCAAAGATTTGATCAGACATGTTTATTACCAATATGATAAGATTTGTAAGATTCCTCCTAGTTCTTATTTTTTATTCAGAAACTTGATCACTAGAGTAGATATCAAGTTTAGGGGAGGATTGTTGGGAATAAAATGTAGCCAGTCCACTTGAGCGCTGACAAGAGAAAAACAAGCGTTGATAGGAAGAAAACAAACGCTGACAGATCAAGCGATGACAAGAAGAAGTCAAGCATTGATAGGTTGAAGACAAGCACTGATAGAAAGATATGGTCTACGCGTATTATGTTTCAAGTTTGTTTCTAGTAAAGATAAGTTCAACATTGTATTTTCTATAATTATCTTTACCTAGAATAGTTGATACGTAGTGTCTATAAAAGAATACCTTTAGGTTATGTTTAATAATAAGTTTTTCATACGTTAAACACTTTCATTATAAGCATGTTGGTTATTATCAATCAAGTGAAAGTTTGTTTACATCCTTTGTGTGTTCTTGTTTAAGTGTTAATTCCGCATAACACTTAAATTACTATATATATAAACAAAGTTCCTCTACGTGTATAACTTGATCTAATCTCGTTTACACAAGCTAAAACGATCTAGGTTTGGGATCAACAGGTGGGAAAAAGTAGTTGATGAATTTAGTCTCTAAATCCGTCCACGTAAGAATACTTTGTGGCGGTTCCTTATCAAGCCAATTCCAGGCTTGTCCCTCTAAGCAGAAAGGAAAAAGTTGCAAGCGAATCACTTCTTGTGAAACCCCATTATATTTAGCCATATTGGTGAGTTGAAGAAACCTTTTTATATGGTCATGAGGATCATCAAGCGAACGCCCCAAGAAAGGTTGAGCAGAGACCATTTGAATGAAGCCGGATTTGAGTTCAAAATTGTTTGCTCCAATCTCGGGTATGACAATAGCATCGGTGTTGCCCTCTACGTGCGATTGCAAAAGCTCGATCATTGGTTGATTGTCCATGGTGACAATAGGTGGAGTAATGACTTCGGCTTGAGCTACTTTCTTTTTACGAGCACGAGTACGCATACACACCTACAAAAGGAAAAGAAAATAGACAAGAAATATTTTTGGTTTTTTGTTTTTCTATTTTTTTGTATTTTTGAAAATTTTATATATTTTTTTTAGGATTTTTGAAAATTTTTAAAGCAAGGAAAATAACATTCAAGAATGAACGGATCCCAAAATCCAACGCGTCTCTCACTAACAACCGTTAATCTTAACGAAAAGAGCCGGCAGCGGCGCCATTTAATACAAGGTTTTTAGCCAAGTATAAAATAATTTCGTTCCAGGTTTTTTCGAATTGATTACTAGTAGAAAGTGTGACTCAGTCGTTCTTGGTGTGAAAATAAAAATGGTTTGGTTATCTATTTTAAACTAATAGCAATTATGAAAGTGTCGTTGAGTAAAATAAAAGCTTTAAAAATTAAACTAAAAATTACTAGAGAAACACTTGGTAAAAACAGAGATTTCAGGAAGCGTGCAATTTTTGGAAATTAAAACGTAATGAATTTAAAACTTAAAACTTTGTAAAAACAAGAAATTAAACCCGTCAGAATTTTGCTAATCGGAATCCCATCGGAATGCTTGTCGGAATCACGTCGGAATGCACCAAAAGGAATGCGATCGGAATGACAATCGAAAAGCAATCGGAATCCACCCAAATCGGAATGTGGCAAATGAATCTCGTCGGAATACAAGAAAGGACACTACAGTTGGAATAAGCTAAAATGAAACAATCGAAATCCAGAAAGGAATCCAGATCGGAATCATAAAACCCTTTTCTGATCCTTGTGATCGGGATGATGATGATGATGCAGTCGGAATGATGGGGTAATCGGAATACACAATCGGAAAGGGGTTTTACCCTTTTCAGATGACTTTAAGATTCAAAATAAGCTAAGTTTAAAAGCTATTTTGGATAAGCTCAAACCAAGACTTAACCAAATCAATAATAAGCCGAACTAATAAGCATGAAATAAGAACTTTTTAAACTTTAAATAAGCACGACTTTTAAATCAAACTTTAAAAGACTAAAACTTTAAGAAATCATAAAATATAAATAAGCTAAACGCAAACTAAGCCAATAAGCATGAAAAGCTCAAGACTTAATCCGTATTAAAAACTTAGATATGATCAAAAAGATAAACTTTTTAATCACATAAGCATCAAGATGAAAACAAAATCAAAGATTATCACTAATCAAGATCAAAATAAAGAAAGGTAGAAGAAGATTAAGATCAAAAACAAGATTAAACTCTCAAAAGTAAAGATTTAATTCAACAAGAAAGGAATAAAAAAATGAAGTTTTCCTAGTGAGAGAAAGTTAAACACTTTCTCTCCCTAAAAACTAAAACTACTAATATAGAAAAATAACTAATTAACTAACACCCTCCTAATGTGTCATTAGGAGGGTATTTATAGGAGGTAGGAAGGTGCATGTGTTGCTTCCTTCTTTCTTTCTTCCCGACTCGATTTAAATGCATTGTCTTTCTCGACGTCGTCTCGGGATTTGTCGATACGAATTGAACTTGTCTTATAATTTTCTTCTTCTATTAGACTTGAGTTCTTCGACTTCATTAAACTTCCGTCTTTAGACTTTTTCTTCGATAAATCTTCAGAATAGGCCTTGGACTTCCGTTCTTTTTGCACTCTTGATCTTTTGACTTCGTCTTTTGTCGTTTTCTTCGATAAAAGCCCGTGATAGCCCGTGTTTTCTTCCTTTTTCATCTTTTGGTCCTAAAACACAATAAAAACCCAAACCACGTATAGTTCCGACTTTTACGACATAAAATACACGTTTTGGTCTTGTTATTATTGGAAATAAGTGGTAAAAGAATAAGTGTTTCCACACTTATTAGGTACCTTGCTATCTTCTTCCATCTCTAGGATTATAAAGTCGACAGGAAAAATGAATTTTCCAACTCCAACGAGCATGTTTTTGGCTATTCCCATTGGGTATTAAAAAGAACAGTCTGCGAGGCGAACGCTCATTTTTGTGGGTTTGAGAACATCTTTTGAGAGTTTAGCATACAAGGAGTATGGCATGAGGTTGATACTAGCGCCAAGATCAGCCAAGGCGTTATAAGAGTATGAGTGATGGAAAGTACATGGAATTAGAAAACTTCCAGGATCTCCAAGTTTTGGTGGTACTTTGATTTAGATAATGGCAGAACATTCATCATTTAGAAAAGCTGAAGATACATCTTCAAAATTATGTTTGCTTTTGATAAGTACTTTGAGAAATTTTCCATAGTTTGGCATTCCAGCCAGAACATCGACTAAAGGCATGTTGATTCAAACTTATTTGATTAAGTCGAGGAATTTACCATACATAGCTTGCATCTTTTGCTTGCGTAAGCGTTGTGGGTATGGTACTTTTGGTTTATACGGTTTTAGTGTTGGGTTTGAGTTTTCAGTGGGTTTGGTTTTGGTTGGTTGGGCTTCATCCTCATCGTCACTATCGAGTGGGTTTTCGATTGGTGTGTCTTGGGTAGGTTTGGTAGGTGATTCGTAAGATAAACCACTCCACGTGAATACGGCATTCACATGTTCATTACGAGCTTGCGGTGGTTGATATTTGTTATTGTTTTTGGGGTTTGGGTTGGTGTTTCTTGGTAAAGAACCAGAAGTGTGATTCGGTTGCTTATCGACAAAATGATCAAACTTGGCTTCAAGGTTTTGAATGGAAGCTTGGTGGTTTTTGTTTGAAGTCTCGAACTTTGTTTTGAGGTCAGTGAATGTATCTCGCACGAGAAGGTTGGTTTTTCTTTGAGATTCGTTAAAATTGTTGAGCTTGGTTTCGAGGTTGGGTTTGTCTTCGGTTTGGTTGGGTTTCTTTTCGTCTCGATAGTAACTTGGTTTATTGTTAGATCTCCAATTATGGCGGTCGCGATTACGATAATCGTTAATAAAATCGATTTTGACGAAAGGTGTTCATAAAATTGGCTTCTTCTTCCTTTGTCATAGGGGTGTCATCGTCATCACATTCACAAGAAGGATGGTTTCCTCCACAGTGTTTGCAAGTTTCACGACTTTTGTTTTCATCTCTTATATTGAGTGTCGATTTTGAGAGACATGGCGTCCATACGAGCCATAATTTTTTCAGTGTCGGTTGGGTTGTTGCTTTCTTAGGCAAAAGCTACAGTTTTTCGTAGGTTTTTGTTTTTGTGATTTTTGGACCAATCAAGCTTGAGTAAGACTTAGTCATCTAACAATTGGTAAGCTTGGTTAGGGGTTTTGTAAAGGAAGATATTGCCTGCTGCGGCGTTCAGTGCATCTTGGGTAGCATCGTCAAGACCATGATAGAAAATCTTGATTATTCCTTCTTTTTTTAGTCCATGACCATGGTAGTTTCTGAGTAATTCTGTCATTCTTAACCATGCGTCGGTGAGAGTTTCTCGATCTTGTTGAGAAAAGATTCGGATTTCTCCGAGGAGTTTTTCAGATAGGGCAGAAGTAAAGAATCGGCTAATGAAAGCAGTTCTAAGACCTTCCCATGTTCGAATGGTTCCTTCATTAAGTTAGTCGAGCCATGACTTAGCTTCTCCAGTGAGGGATGATGGAAACATCATGAGTTGAACGGCTTCGTCTTTTCCTTCTCTGTAGTTAAACATTTTGCATATTCCGCTAAATTCATGGATGTGTTTGTGAGGATCGGTTTTGATTCGACCATAAAATTGGTGGTTTTTGACAAGTGTCAAATGGTTTCCTTTGATTGCGAAATCGTTTGCAGTTTCAGGTAAAACGATTGCGGAGCCAGGAGTTGGTGCTACAACTCTATCGGTTGACCACATTGGTTCATCATCGGTGTCCGACATTGGATCGTAATGGTTGATGAGTTTGGTGAGAAATAGGAATTGAGAAAGGCTGTCGAAAGGTTGGTTGATTTCGCGAGGTTGATGTTGCTCGTGTCTCTTATCGAAAGGTACACGAAGGTGAAGTCTACGTAACCTTCGGTTAAGGGTACGTTCAGGTTCTGATAATGGTGATAATGGTGGTGTTTTGGATGAACGGGTGTGTATCCAACAAAGGTTTTGAGTTTACAAAAGAAATGTGCGTCGCACTTTTGGATTGTGCGGCGTACTTTTGTTCGCTACAGGAAGTGCGGCGCACTTTTTTGATTGTGCGACGTACTTTCTGTACTGCATAAATTTTTTTGGTTTGTTTGAGTGGGAAATGGTTCAATTCTTCAAAGATTATGAAAATTTTGGTTACAAAACAGCATTATAAGTCCCCGGCAACGGCGCCAAAAACTTTGATGTTCGTTTCGCAAGTCTTAAATTTATATTACAAGGTTTAGACAAAACAAGGGACTAGAATACAAACACGGACAAGTATACCCTTTCGTTCGTAATATAGCTTGTAGTGGTAAGCCAGGATCGTTCGCTGAGACTTAGTTTCGTTTTGGTAATCAATATAATAATTGAAGAAAGAAATGTTTGACGTTAATAGCAATAGTAACAAATATGACTAATATGGGATAGTTCGTAAGAATTCGTGATGATGATAATAATGACCGAGATATGTTATGTAGGTAAAGAGTGGTAATCCTTTTTCGTCAAAATGACGTTTACACAATTTACTTTAGGGTGATTCAAGACTTATGTTTATTCGAGCAACTAAACTCAAAACAAGTTGCCAATGAGTTCAATATTTTATCACCGTTTCTTAGCGGATCTCTCCAACCAAAGATTCAAAACCATAGACAAGTCATTAGAAACTTATTACAACGATTTACGTTTCTCAACGCCAAGCTATTGTAACAAATCAACTCTAGATAAAATATGGTTTATAGAACGAGGCGGTAAAATGGTTCTACAACATTAGCTTGAAATCAATTTATAAAGGATCATATCATAACATCATCACTAATATAGTCACATACCCATATAGTCACAAATAGCTTAGCCTAGCATAGTGATGACGTATAGTGGCTGCGCTCACTATTCGCATAGTCAGCCTATCATCTTTTCGCTAAAAATATCCCAATATGAGTGAAGCATATGTTACAGGCGACCAAATAGGATTTCTTAGTAGCAAGCCATACACGGTTATTTAGTAAGCGTGACACATGAATCAGTCTAGCAGAACATGGTTATGAACCATATCATATGTTGGAAATACGTTTTTACGTATTTAGGAAGATTCGGTCACTCTGACAATATATTAAGTAGTAGCTCGTAGTCTAGGTATCTTTATATTTATCAAACAAGGAAAAGCCCAGTCCATGCTTGTATGGCCGACCCAATATTGTAAGCCCAAGCCCATCACAAGGCTTGGGTATATAAACCCTCTCCTTAGTTGGAGAGGGTGGTAGGTTCACTCATTTTTATACATAGTAGAAAGTGTTTTCTATATACTTTCTCTCTCTAAAAGTGTGTGTGTTCTTACCATCTCTCTATCTCTTTCTCTCTCTAAACATAAGAAAGATTTACAATATCCTACAAATGGTATCAAGAGCCATGGGATGATTGTATTGTTTATGTGTTTGTGTTCTTGATTCTTGTGCCTATTTTGATCTAAATCATATGAACCAAAAAATTTTTTTGTGTTTTTATGGTTTTTATGGTTTTTCTCGATACAAATCTTCTACATAGTTGTAGTAGAGATTTGGTATATTAACTTTGGCTAAAAACACAAAATTTTTGGGTGTTTTGATCATTTTTTGGCTTAAAATCTCGAATTAGTTGAGTTTTGTCCGAGAAAAGTGGGAATTTATACTATTCCGACAGAAATCCATCAGAAAAGGGTTTATATATACCAACAGAAATTCATCGGAAAAGGGTTTAGATATTCCGACAGGTATTCCGATCATTATTCCGACAGGTATTCCGATAGTGATATTCCGACGGGTCATTCCGAGATGTTATTCCGATAGATTATTCCGACAGGATATTCTGACAGTTTATTCCGACAGGGTATTCCGACAGTTTATTTCGACAGAGTATTCCGATAGATTATTCCGACAGGGTATTCCGATCAGATATTCCGACCAATACTCCGACGATCCCAAAATTATTCCTTAAAAAATTTCGAACATTCGTGAGTTTTTTGTTCGTCTTGGAATTTTTTGGTCATCGAGAACATATTTTAGGGGATTTCAACATTATTTCTCAACTTCTACACACAACAACAAACACATCTACTTTCTCTCATTGTTCGATCAACTTTTGTAAATCTTAACTTATCGAAGTGGAGTACACATCTCTTACGAATAAGTCCATCCTCTCGGGTACGGATAATCGTCCACCAATGTTGGTGAACACTATGTACGAGGATTGGACTTCTCGAATGGAACTTTACATGTTGACAAAGAGAATGGACATCTCATTTCGGCATCGGTGCTTAATGGACCTGTAGATTATGGAACTGTGACGGAAGGTACAACTACTCATCCTCGCACAACGGGTGAATTGACCGGAGATATAAAGATTCAAGATAAGTGTGATAAACAAGCAACCAACATCATTCTCCAAGCCCTTTCTCCAGATGTCTACAAACTTGTGAGTAAACATAAAGTTGCCAAAGAGTTATGGGACAGAATTCGTGTTCTAATGCAAGGAACCTCGTTAAATAAACAAGAACGAGAGTGTAAGCTTTATGATACATTTGATAAGTTTGCCTATGTCCCCGGGGAGACTCTCAATGATTACTATTTGAGATTTACTCTATTGTTGAATGAGCTCAATATCTATGGCATGGCAATTCCTACGTTTCAATTAAACACCAAGTATTTGAACACCCTTCCATCCGAATGGCGTAAGTACGTGACGGCTGTTAAATTGGCTAAGGACTTGCATAACACCAATGTGGATCAACTTTAAGCTTTTCTTCAACAACACGAATGCCATGTGATCGAGGCTCGGTTGTCTACACCACAAGTTCGATCCACTTACCATGTATGCTTCTCAACAAATGAGCCCCTAACAAAACATGGCTTACACTTATCAACAACCATCATACTTGCAGCAGCCACCACAACACACCTATCAGCAACCACATCAACCATCTTATCAACCACGGATGATGCCACAGCAAGCATATCAACAATGTGTTCTTCCATAGCAACCAACACATCATGCATCACCATCACAAGCTATCACTTCTCCAATGGGATATACTCCTCAGCAAGGATTGTTTCCAATTGAAGCACCAAAAGCACAAGCCTTCTACACCAATGAACTTCCACCAATTCAAGCACCGTTTTTTACTCCAAATGATACACCTACTGATGTCTTAAACCATCTCACTGCCTACTTGTCAAAACTTGTTGCAACTAGAGGATTTCCTCCAACGAACAATCAGCTCCGTACTTCTTCAAATCCTCGACAACAAGCCACTATTCAAGATGGTAAAGTGACGGTGCAAACCATTCAGGGAAGGAAAAATTCATATGGACCTCCTACAAGGACCGTGAACGCTCAAGCTGTGACTTCTCAAGCTAGTGAAAATGGAAGCACTATTGGTCCTCAAAAGGTTGTGACTTGCTACAATTGCCGAGGACAAGGTCATATGGGTAGGGAATGCACTCAGCCGAAAAGGAGAAGGGATGCAACGTAGTTTCGTGAGAAGATGTATTTGGTCGATGCTCAATCTAAGGGAAAGATCTTGGATTCAGAGGAATTAGCATTTCTTGCAGACCCAGGGGCCGTAGATAGTGAAGGCATTGCAGTCGTCTCTACTTCTAATGCAGCATATCAAGCAGATGATCTTGATGCATATGATTCGGATTGTGATGACATTCACTCAGCCCAAGCTGCACTCGTTGCCAATCTCTCTCACTACGGTTCTGATGTCGTCAGTGAGGTACCAACCACATCTAATACTATTCATGATAATCCACATCAAGTTGAGCATGAAAATGACAACCTCGAACAGCATTCGGGAAGTAATAACTCAAATGATGTGGTATCCAATCCAATACATTTGAGTGAACCTCAACCAAATGCTACGACGGGCATGGAATCTTATGATCAACGTGATTTGGTAATGGTGCGTAAACATATTATTGATAACATGAATGTGGCTGTTCGAAAAACCGTAGATATGAATGCCAGCCTAACCGCTAAGCTTGCGCTGTATAAGGAAAAGGTCAAAACTTTTGAAATGGCCCCTCAAGCAGAAAAAATAACTTATTCTGAATTTGACCAATTTCGTTTTGAAAAGATTTAACACTTAAAAGAAATAGAATCATTAAAAGCTAATATTTCCAATGAGTTAAAAGAAAAAGAGTCGGTTGTAAATGCTTTTCAGAAACCTAAAATGGATTTCGAAACTCTCGAGTCTAAAAAGTTTGAATCAAAAATTAATGCTACCAAACTTCTTAAATTCAAGGAACAATAGCTTTTAAAACAATACGCTTCCACAGAAAAGGTTCATCTTTTAACTAAATCGTTTAAAGAACTCGAACTTAAGCGTCTTCAAGATTTAGACTCGAGATTGGTTTGAGGGACTTCCTCCCTGAAGCATTGACAGCTTCACTGAACTGCGTACTGCATTCAAAAACAATTACACTCAGCGAAAGAAGTATAATATGGACCCGGTCTCATTGGCAACCGTCAAGCAACGGCCTGGGGAATCTACGGAGGCCTTCACCGAACGCTTCAATTATGAGTGCACGCGCACAAAGACAATGCCGGAACTTCTAAAAATTTTCGATTATATGCATGCCATAACAGACAGGGAATTAATCAGACGTCTCAATGACAAGCGACCGGAGAAGTATGACGACCTTATGGAAAGGGTCAGGAACTTCATAGAAGGAGAAATCGCGGTAGCCACGACCTATCCTTCAAAAGGAAACAACTATCGATCGAACGACCAATCAAGGAGACAGTCGGGTGGTCAAGGCAACCAGGGCAGTGGAAGGAGCTCGGACTACAAGGGCCAAAACAAAGGAGGGCGGTCGGAGGACAAGTTTACCCCTCTAAAGATGTCCTACCGGGAGATCTTACTGACAGAAGGGGCCAACTTCCCGAGACCTCCCCCAATGACGAATCTGGTGGACCGTCGTCAAGGAAATCGCTTTTGCGAATTCCACAACGACAAGGGCCACGGCACGGAGGAATGTATCAAGCTCAAGAAGCACATTGAGTCACTGATCAAGTCAGGAAAACTCAAACATTTGGTCAAGGATTGGAAGGACAGAAAGGACAACAAGAAGCATGACAAGAAGGATCCCCAAAAGGAAAAACTTTCGACTATATACATGATCCAATCCAGGCAGCGTCGCACAAGGCAGAAAATTAGTCAAAAATTTTCACGCGGCAGTGAAATCTCATTCCCTCCCATCACGGCAAGTGACGTAGCCGATGCACCTCTCACGATTGAGATAAGCATTAGAACACACAATGTCCGCCGTATGTATGTGGATGGAGGGTCATCAGCAGAAGTACTATACGAACACTGTTTCGTACAGTTACGACCAGAAATAAGAAGCCAATTAGTACCGGCCACGTCGCCGCTCATCGACTTTAGTGGAGACACCATCTGGCCAATAGGACAGCTGCGCCTGCTCGTAACCATTGGGAATGAAGAGCATTCCACCATGGCGTGGATGAACTTTATGGTGATACGCTCACACTCTCCATACAATGGGATCATAGGCAGACCAGGGATCCTGGCCATACGGGCAGTACCATCCACAGCTCACGGAATGATTAAATTCCCTGTAGAAGGAGGAATTGTCACTATCTATAACACAATCATACCAGCATCCAAATGTCGTGCCATGACAACACCAGTTCCGCCAGTTCCCCCCCAAGTATGGATCACCACCTCCCAATTGGAAGGTGGCAATCTATCCTGATTATCCAGAACAAGAGGTATCCATAGGAGGAACACTCTCGGATAGCGGCAAGAGGGCCATGTGCTCTCTCCTAAAAGCAAACTTAGATGTATTCGCATGGGATCCCAAGCATATGACGGGCGTACCGCGTTCGATAGCAGAACATAAACTCCAAATCCGCCAGGGATATCCTCCCGTTAAGCAAAAGAAGCGCGGTCAAGCACTAGTACGCAACCAAGTAATATTGGATGAAGTACGAAAATTGGTGGATGCAGGTATTATGCGCGAGGTATACTACCACGAGTGGTTATCCAACCCGGTCATGGTCAAGAAGCATGACGGGAGCTGGCGCATGTGCGTGGACTTCACAGATCTGAACAAAGCCTATCCGCAAGACTGCTATCCGTTACCGGAGATTGATTGGAAGGTGGAATCCCTATGTGGATATCCCTTTAAGTGCTTCTTAGACGCATACAAAGGATACCACCAGATCCAGATGGCGGAAGAGGACGCAGAGAAGACGGCGTTCCATACTAGTCAAGGCGTATACTGTTATAAAAAAATGCCATTCTGACTAAAGAACGTCAGGGTAACATATCAGCGGCTTGTTGACAAAGCCTTCGACTCACAGATAGGCCGTAACCTTGAGGTCTATGTTGATGATTTAGTCATCAAAAGCCATACGGAGGATGCACTTCTCTGTGACGTCCAAGAGACGTTTGATACATTGAGGAGGATTAATATGAAACTGAATCCAAAGAAATGCACGTTTGGGGCAACGGAAGTGATGTTCCTTGGATATATGATTGATCCAAACGGCATCAAGCCTTGCCCAGAAAAGACAGACGCGGTAATACAGTTACCATCTCCCTAGACGCGAAAAGAAGTACAATCATTAAATGGGAAGTTGGCCGGGCTAAACAGGTTCTTGTCGAAATCCGCGGAGAAGTCACTCCCCCTATTCAAAACACTCAAGAAGTGTATCAAGAAGGGAGATTTCCGGTGGAAAAAGGAAGCGGAGGAAGCTTTTGGACAGCTTAAGCAACACCTCGCAGCTCTTCCCATGCTAGTGGCACCCTGACCTAAGGAGGAGCTCATCATGTATCTGTCGGCCACACATGGAGCAATAAGTGTGGTACTCATGACGGATAGGGACACAGTCCAAACTCCAGTCTACTTCATAAGTAGAACACTACAAGGGCCGGAGTTGAATTATTCTTCTATGGAGAAATTGGTTTTGGCATTAGTGTTTGCCACAAAACGGTTACGCCGGTACTTTCAGGCGCACCCAATTATGGTTATTACTGATCAACCAATAAAACAAGTCATCTCCAGACCAGACGTGGCCGGTAGGCTACAGAAGTGGAGCATTCTGTTGGGAGAGCATAACATCTCTTATAGACCAAGGACAACTGTTAAAGGCCAAATCTTGGCAGATTTCTTGATAAAGAAGCCGGACGAGGATGGACCGGTTGTACGACAAGAGGAAGCTCCAGCAGAACCAAGCATTGATTGCGGGTTTAAAAATCGCCGCTAGAATGGGAGTCCGCAACCTTGAGGCCTACGTGGACTCACGGCTTGTCGCGAACCACATTCTAGGGGGTTACGTAGCCAAGGAGGATAACATGGTTCGATACTTGGAGAAAGTCAAGTCACTCATCGCTGCTTTCAGCAAGTTTTCTATCAAACAAGTACCAAGAGGTGAAAACAAGAAGACGGACGCTCTTAGTGAGATCACGTCTACAAGTTTCGCCCACTTATCCAAGCAATTCTTGGTAGAAATACTAAAGGAAAAGTCTATAACAGAAGGGGAAGTCGCATCTATAGTTGAAGAAGATGGACCTACATGGATGACCCCGATCATCAGCTATTTAACTAACGAAACCCTTCCGGATGCGGAAAAGGCGGCGCGGCGTATCAGAAGGAAGTCGCAGCACTTCGAGCTTCGAGAAGGAATTCTTTACAAGCGCTCTTTCTTACAGCCGTGGTTACGGTGTGTTGGGCCATGCCAGGCTACTTATGTGATCAGTGAGATACATGAAGGGTTATGCGGCATGCACGCGGGCCCCCGATCTGTAGTAGCTCGAGCTCTACGCACAGGATATTATTGGCCTAATATGCATAGGGATGCACGCGACATGATTCGTAAATGCAGTGATTGCCAAGTGTACAGACCAGTACCACGACATTCGCAGCAGGAACTGACACCCATTACATCCCCATGGACATTCTATAAGTGGGGGATTGATATTGCAGGACCTTTCCCCGTAGCTGCAGGGGGAGTTAAGTTCTTGATTGTCGCAATGGACTACTTTAAACGCTGGATAGAGGCTAAGGCAGTTAAACGCATCACATGCAAATAAGTTAAAAAGTTTGTTTGGGAGAACATCGTGTGCCGTTTTGGCTTGCCAGGAGAGATCATCTCGGACAACGGGAAGCAATTCGCGGATAATCCATTCAAAGACTAGTGCGTAGCATTGAATTTCACGCGGCGCTTCACATCTGTTAAACATCCGCAGACAAATGGTCTTGTGGAACGAGCAAATAGAAGCTTGGGTGAAGGCATCAAGGCACGCTTGGATGAACGAAGTGCCAAATGGGTAGATGAACTGCCACATGTTCTATGGGCACATAGGACTATGATCAAAACAGCCAATGGGGACACTCCATTTACACTGGCCTATGGCACTGAAGCTGTTATACCAGTAGAAATCGGAATGCCGACCATCCGCACAGCGAATGTTAATGTTGTCACAAACGACGAGAAACTCCGGATTAATCTGGACTTGTTGGAGGAAAAAATAGAAATAGCGGTTATCAATGAAACCAAGTCCAAGGCACGGATGAAGGCTTATTATGACGCCAAGGTTAAAGGTGTTTCTTTTCGATCGTGAGATTTTGTCTATCATGCCAACGAGGCAAGTCGAGTGGAGAATACAGGAAAGCTGGGCCCTAAGTAGGAAGGACCGTATGAGGTTACGGAAGCCTTAGGACGGGGCGCGTACAAGTTGCGTGACATGGATGGACGCGACCTGGAATGCACATGGAATATCTGCAATCTTAAAAGATGCTATCTTTGAAAAGCTACGGCTTCCGCATGGACGCTTCGCTATATTTGGCTTCAATGAAGATCCATGTATTCTCTTTTGTTTTGTTTTTCATGCTTTCTAGGTTCCTTTTGTTTTTAGGATTTCCCATTCTTGTCAAAACAAAAAACATAAACGTTCTAATAAAATGTCGTGGTGCCTAGCTAGCTCCACGGATCGTTCTTGTGCAAATTATTGTCTTATTTTTTAGATTCTATGTACACATTATTGTCGTATAGATTTAGTTGTTATTACTATAATGTGCTATCTCTTATTCATATGCATTCATTCAAAACCGTACATGTACTATGCGCCTCTAGGCGGGGTAAGAGGATTAAGTGAACCTAATAATTCAACTTGTCGCATAAGAGGGATGCAACCCCAGTGACGCGGATCATGAATCCTTAATAGACACCTTATTTACAAGACGTTGTAATAAGTTTCCATATGCCGAACCTACGTAGTGCTTTGCATTGTAAAGACGCACGCCGCACGTCTAGTAAAATATAGACTTGGTTTTATTATGGGTAAGACGTTACATGTCATGCAATTTAGGTACATGATATTTAAAGGAAATAAACAAGTTTTAAATTCAAAACATAAAATAGCCGTGGTCATCACGGACTTACTTAAATAAATATAACAAGTTATCACAATAACGTCAGTTCTAGCCGTGTACATACACGGACGAATAAAATGGTACAAATATTTACAATGTAAATTACAAAGGAGGTAGGAACTCCCCTATCTCTTTCTACCCTTCTTCAATCAAGGTGCGGAGGACCTCCCCGCGAGCATTTTTTCCATCATGTGCCCTGATCATGTTCACATCCAGCGCCTCGGATAACATCTTCTCACCTTTCATCACCTTTGAAACAGAGTCGTAGGTGGGCAGGGTCAGTTAGATGGGATTGGCGGTGAGCTTGGACATTATTACCTCATTGGTAGCATCCTTCAACGACTCTAGCTCGTCTAGGAAGGGGTGCTGGATTTCCCCAAGGGCGGCCATTGATGCGGTCATCTTATCTTTGGCTAGAGGGTTGTGGTAGGCATGTTGGGTAATATCTTCTTTCTTGCTTATTAGCTCCGCAGCTTTGGTCAGCCACTCGTGCCTACCATCCGATACAACGTCAGCAAAAGCCTGCAACAGGTAAGGAGCCTCCGTTACCTTGCTCACGGCAAGCCGCATTCCCTGGCCAACCATCCATCTATGCCCAGCTATGGCTGTGAGCAAAGGAGGACACAGCACTTCTGCACAGTCTGTTGCCATCCTGCTTAGTTCATCCTCAGCTACCGCAGCTTGCTCTTCCAAGGTAGTCCGCGCCTGGGTAAGTTCATCCTTTAGCGTTTCGCGCTCCTGAGCAATAGTGAAGGCTTGTACGGTTACGACTTTAGTGGCGGCTTCGGCTGCGAATACCTATACATGATACTTGGAGTTACTACAAAGACAATGTGGGTTTTTTGCGTGAACAAATAAGGGTTAATGTAAGTGTATACCTTCTCATTGGATGCAGCTAAGAGGGCCTCCAGCTCAGCAACGCGTTCCTCACGTGCGTTGGCATGGTGGGCTTGTTCCTTGACAGTTGACTCTGCCACGACCAACGTTGCCTGCAAGGATGTGATAGTTTTCTCGTGCTTGTCCACCAGTTCTTCGCGGCGAGCTATCTTTCTATCAGCACGACTCACGTTAGCCAAGGCTTTGATCAGACGACATCTTAGGGCCACACCAACTATCATCTGGTGTGCGAAGGATACATCAAACTGCTCCAGCAGCGTCTCGTGCTCTAGTTCGTCCAAATCTTGTGCCAGCGCTGGAGGAGTGATGTCTTCAATAAATTCAGTGCACTCGGACTCCGCCTCTAATCTTGTTAAGCTGGACAAGTTCCAGGCTAGGCGAAGGCTGGTGTCAGGTCCCTCAGGACGTGGCTCCTTGGCATGAGTTACGGGAGGGGATGGAGGTCTCATTGATGTCACGGGTGAGGGTTCCCTTTCCACCTCCTTCTCTTGGGCTACTGTCGACGGGTCCACCCTGTTATTAACACTTATTAGTTTTGTTTATGGATTATATCCTTTGGAGTATTAATTGGTACTTACGTAGTGCCAGTCACGGGTTCCGTGATGGTAGGAGCCACGGCATTCACAGGGGTGCCCATCAGGACTTGCTCATCCGCGCGCAGCGAAGGGTCGACCTGGGCCGTAGAGGCGCTGCTCCCTTCCTGGAACTGCGGATGGTCCTTCCTTAGCTTCTTTGGGGGAGCATTATGTACCCCAGCCCCATCCCCTAGGTTTTATGTTACCTTCCTGGTAGTCTTCCGTTTCCTAGATTTGGGCTTTGATGACTGCGGGGACCCAAAATCTTGTATTGTTTCTTCATCATCACCGGTGCGATTGTCAGCAGGGTTGGTGAGTTCTTCTTCTTCTTCTTCTTCTTCATCCTGGTGCGGCACGGCGTCCTCTAGCAGCAGTTCTTCACCATCTTCATTATGGAAGTCAAGAGGGGACTTATGGATCACAGGTTCCTCTTCATCCGACCGCTGCTCAGCAGTTTCTTCCAGCGATATGGTCATGTTCACGGTGGCTTCTAGTAAGGGGGTTCCCCTTCTTTCAGTTGTCGTGATCTCTGGGGAACTTTGCTTGGATCGCCTTGGCGCAATAAACCAAATAGCTTTATCTCTGCGGACATATGCATACACACGAATTAATAATTTCACATAGTACTATGAGACATGTTTGTATCTACAGTATGGAAGACCTACCCTGCCTACGTTCGGTCAGAAAGCACGGATATCTATCCTCCCTCCCATAGTAGTAAGACTGATCCCTACTAGGCACAGGAAGTGCTCCGGTAGGCCCCTATGGAATTCTGTGCGGTGGGTGTCTAAAATTTTCAAATCCTTACTACTATAGTCCTTGGATTTGGGAGGATAGTCTTTAGGTGCTCTGGTTTTGAGGACGAATGGAGTGGGGAATACTTTCTCATCCACAAAAAAATAATGGTCGTACCAATTCTTAAGGGAATCTAAAGGTTTCTTATATGTCATGGGAGCGGTCGCGGATCGTTTCTTTAACGATAGCCACCCATTCACCAGTTGGGGGAGTAAAAGACCCTAAATAGATTCACAGTCGGGGTTACCTCACAAGTATGGCAGGTAATCTCAAACTGGTTGATTTTACATGCCCCTATGCAGTGAAGTTGGGTTATGTGGAATTCATAATATATAAGCAGATCTACTAAAAACTTAGATAAGGGGATGCGGTAGTTAGCATAATCAAATAGGCACGTATACACGCCTATCTTTCCCTTCGGAGCATCCGTAATCGCTTCACCGTCACTTGGATAGGTCGGATGTACGCTTTCAGTAATATAATACTTAGACAAGAAGTCTATGTATTTCTCCGCATGCATCACGTTAAGGACATCCGTAATAAGAGGATTGTCCTTCACCATGGTTTATAAAAAGGATTTGAGAGGCGTGATGATCTAACCTGCAGTGGAGAAAATCCGTGGGATAAGAAACGAAGCTATGAAGGAATGAGCTTGGGAATAACAATGGTGGAATGAAATATAAACTGTGTGTGTAACAGTAGCACACACCAACTTTTATATAGGGTTGCCTCGATTTCCATGGTAGCATGGATGTTCGCCACGTGTAAGCCACTACGCCCATCCAACGGATGGGATTTCTGACACTTCTGAAACATCAGAAGGGACCCACGGGTCACTTCTTGATAGTTTTACGTGGCTCAAGGGTGGGCTTTTCTGGTGCACTTTTGCAGGCACGCGTCCGACTATTGGAGTACGGCCGTAATTGCAACAAACAGGTCTACATGACATTGTATAGTCTAGAGGTTACGCCTACGGCTGTAACAACTAGACTGGGGGGGACATGATGACGTATAGTCCCCAGCCGGGTCATGAACCCGGCCCACGGGTACTACCCGCATCCGGCCCATTACTGATGGGTTGGATTAATGTTATTTAAGCTTATGGGCTTAGATGAACAGTAACCGCACACATGTTTGCGGCCCACGGCCCGGCATGGCCGGTACAGGGTTAGACAGAATCATATTGAATAGGATTTACCCCAAAGAATAGGATATACACTCACCATAATTAGAAGATAACAATCAAACTAATTCTGGTACTTATCCTTTCCTTGGGGCCGAAGCATCAGTGACAGCCCATTAGGGTTTCACTGCCTATATAAGGAACCCCCAAGGGTTCCACAAAGGTATTACATTCTACACACTCACAACTCATCCGATTCTCAAACCCTAACCGATTACTTACTCTCACGCTAGAGTCTAATCATGGGATACATTCCCATGGTAAGCCTAACGCGTGTTGTTTTAGTGTGCAGGATCCCAACCAGATATTTCACTTGGTGCAGGAGCCGGAGTCCAGCCAACACGAATTAAGCCTACTTCGGGTCTAGCAAGGAGAATCTAACTTTTGTATCAACACCAACTAACCCCAGTTATGCAAAACAAGCAGGAATATATTCCTTGTCTTTATGATGTGACCCTAATTGGCAAATCGAAAGAAGCACCTTATGTTTGTAGTACTGAGGAGACAATGTCACTTGCGGAAGAAACTCGATCTAAAATGCTTTCAAAATTCCATAAGATTGATTATGATAAGCATAATAAAGATCAATTTTCTAAAAATACCCGTATTCGCTTACAAAAGGAATTAGCTCAATTATCAGCTTTTGTGCCCTAAAGTTTGTCAACGGAAAATCTTCCTAGTACGTCTCCTACACTTGTCAAAAAGGATTTAACTAAGTTAATTCCACCGGTAAGTAAGGTGTCAGATAGCTTAAATGTTGTGCACCAACACTTTGCTGATTTTGACAAGGTCATTACAGAACGTATGACGGCTACGGCCATAATGGAAGGTGAATGGAATTTTCAGCACACAGAGCTGCGTTTCTAGATGAAATTGTTCCATTTGTAAACAATGTTAAAGCTTGTCTTAGCAATATTGATCAAGATTTTCTTTTGGAAATAGAAGAAGTTAGACGTGTTTTCAATGAAATGGATGATACTTATGAAAACAGTTTACTTGAAATAGAACGAATTTCACACCAAAATGATCAGCTTCTGAAGCAAGTGATGTCTCATGATATTGTTTCCGTCTGTGTGAGTAAAAGTATTGATAATGATTCTATTGTGCATAATGTTGAATCTGTGGATAATGTGGTAGATAGTACTTGTCACATGTAACACCCCACTTGGATAAATGGACCGTTACGTGTATTTATGGCGTGTCATCAAAGCATGCAAGGCAATGTATTAAACATTAACTGACCAAACGGAAGTACCGGAATCAAACATCGGTAGTCCAACATAAGCCCAAAAATATAAAGATTAAGTACTGAAAGAAAAAGGACGAAACAGTGTCCAAACAACCAAAGTAAAGTAACGTAATGTGTGCATAAAAATAAAGGAGTCTGGATAGATCCCATCCAAATGCACGTACTCTCTTAGAAGTCCTAAGATCGTCCCTGTGTACCTGCCGTTTGGAAACATGAAAGGAAACTACGGCTGAGCATAACGCTCAGTGGACGGATATAGCATGATAAGAATGTACTGAATGTAATGAAATAGAAGAAAACAATGAAGCTATAAGACTGATATGTAACATGTGGTAGAACTTTGCATAAAATCTGAAAAACCTGGTCCATATATACTGATACTGAAATATAACTATAAATTTTGAAAACATGCATTTACTGTATTTTATTTGCCAGAGCTTATATAGGTCACGTGCTGTAACAACCGTGCATGAATAACTGGAGGGGTGACCTCGTCATGCTGTAGAGGGGTGACCTCTAAATAACTGTGCTGGGTGGAGGGATCAGCTCCAATGTGAAGGATGTAGAGCACACACCACATTCACCCTGATAACTTGTAACACATATAAGCCTAGGATGCATCCATACGCCCCACTAAACATACATATAAAAATGGCCAACCTGAACATGAGTGGGACGATGCATGATATCACTCTCCTGCATGCGAGTCACAACACCGGTGCCTCTAGTGCCGTGGTTACGGTACCTCTGTAACTAGTACATAAACTGGTCGTGCTTGTATATAATGCTTAGGCAATTTATTTAGTTATTAACATGCTTACTGATAAATTTAAACATATACTGGCGAAACATTTGGCTGAAGACGGGGAATCCTAATCATGCGTAGAAAGGAAGTCCTTACTGAAAGGACGGAAATCCGTACCTCGTGTCCAGTAACCGACCGAGATCAACTGACCGAAAGTCTACTCTGATTTCACGCGAGCTACATGAATAAGGGACGTGAATGAGTAAACTGATATTCGCTTATTTAATTCCATGTTCTTATTGGTCTTTCATTTATTTATTTATTTTCTGAAATTCCGTATGTATATTAACTGATAAATCTGGCCTTGAAATAATTAATTTTAATGTATTATCTTACTACTATTAGTTACGGTACAACGTATTTCCGACGCTATAATAGTACTATACTACATATCCCGTTAAAATAGAAAGTTTCTTAATTTAGAAAGTTCTCAAATAATTTAATTCATTTCATAAAATTATACCCTTTTTAAATACTAAAGAATTATTTAATTTAATACATTTATAATATATTTTAAACATTTATAAAACAATTTAATTAAAAAGGTATAATATAAGAATATTTATTTTATTTATTATAATAACGTCCCGAGCCTACCGAGATAATCTCATCTCGGTCGCACTAAACAAATCAACATATAATGATTACATCTACCTATATAAATCTGTCTACAAGAAATTTGTGACAAAATTCTGTGTCACTAAAAACTGTCGCAAAAACTGTCCTTTTTAAAACTGCATATTCATAACAGTTCTGCGACAGAAAACTGTCGCTAAAACTGTCGCTAAAGTTATTTCAATATACCCATTTTATAGTCTCATTTTTCCCACTGGTTTTACATATAGTTCCCACTGTTGGGCTATGTTTCCCACTGTTTACATAAACCAAACGCACCCTTATTATTTCTGTAGCCCCCAAACGCACCCCTTTTTGGTCGAATCTGTCCCTAGCCGCCCCTGTGTGGGTCACGGCTGGGCAAAGCTGGAGTCACCGAGACATGGTGGTCTCGGTTTATATAAGCCAACACGCCCCCGATCATCATGAGCTAAACAAACGCCCCTGTTGGGGTCTTTCTGCCGTCGGTCGACCACAGCCAACACCACCACCGAGACTTGTGTGGTCTCGGTTGGCAGCAAACCATCAAGGGGAAACAGCACCGAGACATGGTGTGTCTCGGTTTTGCATAGAACCCAAACCTAGTTTTATTTTTTATATTATGATTTTATGTGAAGACTTTAAGCTTGTTTAAAAACAACATGTTTTCATTGTTTTATAAATCAAATCGTGACTATAAGGGCTGAGATGGAAGACGATTACCGTAGTAGCTTGATAACGGAAAGGGAATACACGGATTACTAGATCAAAACGAGGCTCGACCTCTTTTTCTTGCTTCTACTGTCAGCGGCTACCAAGGGTTAGGAAACCCTAATCTTATTTTTTTTTTTGTACGATTGAATGGAATGAGGGGTTAAGTCTCGTTTATTTTTTTTTAAATGGGCTAAACCCAAAAATTTTCTTTCTTTTTCTTTAAAACAAACCGGCCCTTTGGCCCTTTTACTTTCTTATTATTATTTTTTTTATATACTTGCATATATAATTACTCACGTTTGTTTCCATCGATAAATTCTACGTAAATGGTTTAAGTAAATAACCCGCGTATTTACATTTCCCAATTTAAATACGGGTTTTACAATTCTTCCCCTCTAAAAAGAATAATTCGTCCCCGAATTAAGGATACGGCCGTACTAGGTTTTACAATTTCTTCCCCTCTAAAAGAAGAATTCGTCCCCGAATTATAAGGTAGTTCAGCCGACTGGAGTAAAAGCCGAAAATGCTAATAAGCTGGAAGACATAAAAGCTGAAAAGACATACCCGAATCAAAACTGAAAGTGAGGATAAGAAGTCTGTTGGGAATAAATCTATGCTTATTTGTTTCCCCTGCTAGTTGATTATTCGTACCCCTGCTAGAGTAAGTTCCCCCTGCTAAATAACAAAGGCAGGGGGATTGGTTCCCCTGCTGAAGTCAAAGGCCCTGCCGTCAAAGATAAACATGGAATAGATTTTTACGCGTTTCAGTTATTATTCCTTAATACATTCCATAGTTTGTTAGTAGTGATCTTGTACGTGAGTCCTTGTGCCTATAAAAGGACTCACTAGGTTAGCATGCAAAGTGTGTCTTTCTCATTTCGCTTTTCATTATTATTACTTTAAGGTTTTGTAAACCCTAATACCACTTTGGGTATTCGTATATCTTTGATATATTAAAGTTCAACGTTTGAATCACATTTGTTCTTATGCTAAACATTACATTCCGCATCTTGTTTAGTTACTTTGCTTTGCAAAGTTTCTCTAGTGTTAGATTGAATTCTTTCTCTCTACCACAACCCTTAAACAAGCTATTAAGGTTTAAGATCTGACTTTGGGATCAACAAGTGGTATCAGAGCTTGTTGAGAAACTTTGTCTAAATCAAGAACCAAATCCTCATAGCAAACATGTCTTCAGATTCATCCTCAAACAACAACAACCACAATAACCTCAAGTTACCCATGTTGGATCCTGAAAACTTTGAATTATGGGAATTCAGAATCCAACAATACCTGAAAATGGAACACTATGTTCTCTGGGAGATCATAGAGTTTGGTGATCAATTCAACAAAATGGTGGCAGTTGAAGAGGGCAAGGAAGAAGGTGAAAGTTCCAAAGGTAAGGACAAAAAGAAATCTGATGCTCTATGTGATAAGGAAATACTGGCTAGAAGGCATGATGTCAGGGCTCACAGCTCATTGTTGTTGGCCCTACCTGATAGACATCAACTCAGGTTCAGGAAATACAAAACAGCTAAGGATCTATGGGAAGCCATAGGCAAAACCTTTGGAGGAAATGAAGCCACAAAGAAGAAGAAGAAAAATCAAATGCTGAATGATTTTGCTTCTTTCAAAGCAATTGGTGATGAATCAATTGGAGCTATTTACAATAGGCTTCAGGACATGGTGGCCCACTTGGAATTCTTTGATATTGAGGTATCAAAAGAGCAGGTGAACACCAGGTTTCTTAACAGTCTCCAGAAAGAATGGTTTGTCTATAAGGCAATTTGGCAGAATAAGGATGATTTGGATGAAAAAGACATTGATGACATATATAATAACTTAAAGGTTTTTGAACCTATTGTCAATGAAATGAAGTCAAAAGGAACAATACCCACCAACTCAAGTGGAATCATCGATTCCCCTGCTAACATGGCATTCATATCACAAAGCAGTGGAATCTCCAAGAACAGTGGAATAGAAGTAGCCCCTGCTACCTATTCCCCTGCTACCAGGTCTGGACCTTCCTATGATGAAGAAAGACCAGCTACATTCAGCCTTGATACTGCATGTGCTTTATAGCATCACAAGGGCCACAAGGATCTACAGTGTTACATGAAGATCTAAATCAAATCAGTAAGCAAGTGCTAGAAGAATTGGATATCAAGTGGAATATGGCTTTGCTCAGCATGAGAGCCAACAGGTTCCACAAGAAGTATGGGAAGAAGATCACAATTAATCCCTCTGATGTGGCTGGGTTTGATAAAACAAAAGTTGAATGCTACAATTGTGGCAAGAAGGGTCATTTTACCAGGGAATGCAGAGGACCTAAGTCTGGAAATAGCTACAGAAAGGAGACAAGAGATGATGATTCTGGTGCTAAAGCCATGGTAGCCATGCAGGGGATAGATGGAGCAAATGGATGGGACTGGAGTGCTATGACAGAGAATGTGGAAAGAAATCAAGCCTTGATTGCTGAGGAAAAGGAAGAAGATTTTGCACTTATGGCTATGTCAAGTTCCAGTTCTGACAATGAGGTATATGATGACTCATACTGTACTAAAGCTTGTAGGAAAAATACTGAATCTTTGAATGATAAAATCAGAAAGGTAAAAGCTGACTACATCAATTGTGATAATGATCTTGATAACTACAAACGTGCTTTAGAACAACTAGAGTCCACCATAAGAGAGTATAGGCAAAGAGAAAGTGATTATAGGGATCACATTGTGATTCTAGAAAGAGATGCCAAGGAGAATAACCAATCTATAAATGTTTTAACTGCTGAACTTGAAAATTTCAAAGCTAACCAAAAGATAGATGAGGAAACTGTTGAAAAATTTGGAAAAGCTTCAAAAGATTTAACCAAAGCAGTTGAAATTGGTCAATCTCCTAAGGACAAAACAGGGTTTGGAATTAAGAATATGAATGCTACCATACCACCACCCCCTGCTAACATCCATGCTCCCTCTCCTCGAAAAGACTTGTTCTAGACTGGTCTCCCTTGTTTTGAAAAACAGGATGACATTGAGTTTGACTTGAGTGCTTATATACCTAATAATCTTGATACAGAAGAGTCTCTAGTTAAAACTAGTGTCATTAGGGATGTTAAAAAGGAACATGTTGGTTTAAAGCAAATTGACAACCCTGTTCGATTTTCAAAAGAAGGAATTTCTGGCAGCAATCCCAGTTCTAAGAGTATCTCTCCCAAATCTAAGGCTAGGACACAGTCTCCTAAGCCTACCATTAAATATGCTGGTATGTACAGGAATGTCAGAGGTAATCAAAGAAATTGGAATGACCAAAAGTCTCATCAATTAGGAGAAGACTTTGTGATTAATACCAAGCCCTGCTTCACATGTGGCAGTTTTGAACACACTTATCAAGAGTGTAAGGCACCAATGGAGATGGTGGCTGCAAATCCCTTAAAGGATATGCAACCTAAAACCATTCTTCTAAATGCAGGGGCAAAATCCTTTTCCCCTGCCAAGTATGTTGCCCCTGCCTTGAGAAATAGGGTGACTGATAAATATGTTGTTCCTACCCTTAGGAAGGAGAATGATGTTCACCCAAAGCCCAACACTTCTGTGACCACCCCAACACCTTATACTGCATATAGATCTGGCTCTAGACCTTACCAACACATGAATAGAGGCCAAAACAAAAGGTGGGTTCCCTCTGCTAAGCATAAGGATTCCCCTGCTAAAACTGGGGTATCCCCTGCTAGAAAAGCTGTACATTCTAGGAACATGGGAAGATGGGGAAAAGCTGTGAAAGCCTCAGCTCGTTGGGTTTGGGCACCCAAAAGGGGTACTCAATCTAATGGTGTATCTCTAGTTTTTGATAAGCTATCCTACATTGATACACGAGGTAGATCCAAGTCTGTAATGGCTTGGGTCCCCAAGAAAAACTAATTTGTTTTTCCTTTTGCAGGTGACAAAGAAGACAAGGGATGATAGAGCATATTGGGATAGTGGATGCTCAAGAAGTATGACTGGACAAAAAGCTTACTTGTCTAACTTTGTGCCCCTGCATGACAATGATGGTGTTTCTTTTGGAGATGGGCATGGAACTATAACAGGAAAAGGAACTATTGTTACAAATGGGATGACTTTTGACAATGTGTACTTGGTGAAAGAACTCAAGTATAATCTCTTCAGTTTGTCACAGATGACTGATAACAAGAATTTTGTCTTGTTTACTGACACTGAATGCTTGGTATTAGGAAAGGAGTTTGTCTTGCCAAAAGACACTCCAATTGTTCTCAGAACACCAAGACAGAAGAACATGTACACAATTGATCTCAAGGACATATCTCTCCAAGACAATGAAACATGTTTCATTGCCAAAGCTTCAGCAGATGAATGTAAGAAATGGCATAGAAGACTTGGTCATCTTAATTTCAAGAACATGAACAAACTAGTAAAGCATAATCTGGTTCATGGTCTTCCTTCCAAGTCTTTTGCCACTGAACATACTTGTGCAGCATTTCTGAAAGGGAAGCAACACAGAGCATCTTGCAAGTCAAAAACAAGTATGTCCACCACCAAGCCATTAGAACTACTGCATATGGATCTTTTTGGTCCTACTTCTGTGGCAAGTATAATGAAGAAATGGTACTGCTTAGTGATTACTGATGATTTTTCAAGGTTTACATGGACATTCTTTCTATTTGAAAAGAGTGACACAGCTGATGTACTCATTGGGTTCATCAATCAAATTGAACTGTCAAAAAGCATGAAGGTAGTTACCATGAGATCAGACAATGTTGGTAAGTTCAGAAATCAGAAACTGGATTCTTTCTGCATAAACAAAGGCATCAAGAGGCAATTCAGCATTGCTAGAACACCTCAACAGAATGGAGTGGCAGAAAGAAGGAATAGGACACTCATTGAAGCTGCAAGAACAATGTTGTCTGATTCCAAACTTCCAGTTATCTTTTGGGCTGAAGCTGTATCCACTGCTTGTTATGTACAGAACAGGGCCTTGGTTGTTAAGGCACACAACAAGACCCCTTATCAGCTGTTTAATGGAAGACCTCCCTTAATTGACTTTTTCAGACCTTTTGGGTGTCATGTTATCATCTTGAACACCATTGACAATCTAGGTAAGTTTAGTGAAAAGGGTGATGATGGATACTTTGTGGGTTATTCATTAAACAGCAAGGGATATAAGGTCTTCAACAAGAAGACAAGCAAAATCACAGAAAATCTTCATGTGAACTTTCTTGAAGACAAACCTGAAGATGTTCAAACAGGTCCTGACTGGTTCTTTGATATAGATGTACTTTCCAAGTCCATGAATTATGTACCTGTTGTCTTGCAGAACACTAACATTTCAGGTACTCAAGAAACAATTGGTGCAGAGAAGTCACCCCTGAGGTACATGAATGTACCCTCATTGTTTCCTAGTGAAGCTGATGATCAAGAAGATAATTCTGCTCCAGGAAAAGAACAGCCAATCTCATCCCCTGCTATGGCTGAAGGCAGTGGAATGGCTGAAAGCAGTGGAATTCAGGATTCCCCTGCTAGAGGAATTGATTCCTCTTTCACAAAGGATCATGATGCTAATGAGACTACTGATGCAGAAAGGGTATCCCCACTCGTTTCATCATCTACACCCATAAATGATGGTCCTATCATATCCAGCAGTGGAAGCAGAATCATCAGGAGTGGAGGCCCTAGTTATTCAGAGCTTCATTCTGCTCACCAGCACCCATCTCTAGGTCATGCTGTCTCATTTAGGAGTTCCTTTGAGGACTTCTTTCCTAATCAAAATAGCCCCATCAATTCTGATTTGGAAGAAGATGAAACAGAAGTCATCATGCAGCCTACCTATAGAATCAATAAGGATCATCCTATCTCTCAGATCATTGGCAATCCTGAAGCCCCCAGACATACAAGGTATACAGCAAAGGAGCACAGCTTCATTGCTAATATCACCATGAAGTTCAATCATGACAACATGCAATGTTGTCTGTTTACTGCATTTTTGTCACAAGAAGAGCCAAAGAAGATTTTTCAGGCTTTAAATGACCCAAGCTGGGTGGAAGCCATGCAAGAGGAGCTCTTACAATTTGACATACAAGAGGTTTGGATTCTGGTTGATTGTCCCAAATGGGAAAGGCCTATTGGGACCAAGTGGGTACTCAGGAACAAAAAGGATGAAAGGGGAATAGTTGTCAGGAACAAAGCAAGATTAGTGGCACAAGGGTATACTCAGGAAGAAGGGATTGATTATGAAGAGGTGTTTGCTCCAGTAGCCAGGATTGAAGCTATTAGATTATTTCTTGCTTATGCCTCGTTCATGGACTTCACTGTTTTCCAGATGGATGTGAAAAGTGCCTTCCTATATGGAACCATTGATGAAGAAGTCTATGTCATGCAACCTCCGGGGTTTGAAGATCCAGAACATCCTGACAAAGTATACAAAGTGAAAAAGGCCATGTATGGCCTTCACCAAGCTCCCAGAGCCTGGTATGGTACTCTCTCTAAATATCTCCTAGACAATGGATTCAGCAGGGGGAAGATTGATCAGACCCTGTTTACCAAGAAACAAAAGGGTGACCTTCTGCTAGTACAAGTCTATGTGGATGACATCATTTTTGGATCAACTAACTCCATGCTCAGCAAAGAGTTTGCCAAATTAATGCAGGATAAATTCCAAATGAGTGCCATGGGAGAACTAAACTTCTTTCTGGGGTTACAAGTTCAGCAGCGGAAAGATGGGATATTTATCTCACAAGACAAATATGTGGCTGAGATTGTAAAGAAGTTTGGCATGTCTGATGGGAAGAAGGTGTCCACTCCCATGGACAAGGATCATCCATGGGGCAAGGATGGTCCTGGAAAGCCTATAGATGTCAGGAATTACATGTCTATGATTGGGTCTCTTATGTATCTCACTGCTTCAAGACCTGACATCATGTTTGCAGTCTGCTTATGTGCAAGATACCAGGTGTCACCAACAGAGTGTCACTTATTTGCTGTGAAAAGGATTTTTAGGTATCTAAAATGTCATCCTACCTTAGGACTCTGGTATCCAAAGGAGTCACCATTTGAGCTGATAGCCTATTCAGATAGTGATTATGCTGGTGACAACAATGATCGGAAGTCTACAACAGGGGGATGCCAATTTTTGGGGAGCAGGCTTATATCTTGGCAATGTAAGAAGCAGACTATCATGGCAACATCCACAACTGAAGCTGAGTATGTAGCAGCTGCTGCATGCTGTGGTCAAGTTCTTTGGGTGCAAAATCAATTGCTTGATTATGGGTATAACTTCCTTAAAACCAAGATATTCATTGACAACAACAGCACTATTTGCATTATAAAGAACCCTGTTTTTCATAGCAAAACAAAACACATTGAAATTAGACATCACTTTATCAGAGATTGTTTTGAAAAAGGACTGATTGTCCCTGAGAAAATTGATACAGAACTTAATGTTTCTGATCTTTTAACAAAAGCTTTTGATGTAGGGAGGTTTCAGTATTTGGTTGCAGGTATTGGAATGGTTACTCTTTAAAATCTGATGTCTATTTTGTCATGTATAATCAGGGTTACTTCACTGCTGTTGTTGTATAATTGTTAGTCCATTTGTCCATCTCTTTCATTCCACTTCTTTTTAACACTGATTCCCCTGCTTGGGGTTCATTCCCCTGCCAAGAGGATTTTTCTCTTACGCTGGGTGTGTTCTTTTTACAAAAGTGGTTCTATGTGGTTTTAGACTAACAATGCAGAGGTTCATATGGTGCACACTATTCTCCATTGGTGAATCAGGTATATACTCTATGTTTCAGGGGAGGTTAGGTCACACCTTTAGGACTCAGGGTATCCTTAGGATGCTCATATATGATCTTAGATCATATCCACTGGTGAGTGAGGGTTCAGGATAATGATGACTTGCTGCAAAACTTGTCAGAACTCTGAAACCTTGAGGCACTGTAGTGTGTGCTTACATTTCTCTATTAAAACAGCTTGCTGTTCAAATATAGACCTGTGGCACACATTGCCAAGACTAAATGACCATAGGTAAGGGACAAGGTTGGGATGGTGACTGGGGTATGCATGTTTTCTTGGGATAACCTGGTGAAGGGGGACTTATGTATTAACTTTTTGTATTGGGACCATTGCTGAATAGAGGACTCTTGAGTTTCTATGTATCTATCTTGTGTATACATGTGTGTGCATTAGAGCAGAGCTAGTTAGCATTAGTCTCTCCATGAATAGTTCAATACCCCTAGGAAAGTTTCCCCTGCTTTTATCTTTTATTCCCCTGCTTTCACAACATTCCCCTATTTGACCGCTGACCGACAATACCGTTACCCTGTTCATAGCCGTTGGGCCTGCTTGCTTAAATTTTGGTTAGGGAATATTTATTATTTTTAAAAGATATTTAAGGCGCTTTCTTCGCTGATTGGTAATCTTTTCCTTCTATTTCAAATATATTAATTTTTATCAAGATTTATCCTTGATATTTTTGCAATTTGAAAAGTTTGGTCCAATCACAGCTCTTCAATTTGCCTATATAAACTTAATTCCCTTTACCAGCAGGTCCATATTTCTCTCTCGACTTAATCCCACCTACCTCTCATCTCTATAAACCTCCAAACTATTTTCAACATTCATCATGACCCTTAAAATTGCTCCTAATCATAACCAAATTGCTTTGCTTCATGATGAACCAGCCGAGTTTGCTGATGCTGTGGCCTTTCTAGAGTGTTCGTACTTCAGAGTGGCCCTTCTCATCAATCCTCGCATCTATACCTCACACATTCAACAGTTCTGTTCTAAATCCATGACCAAAACAGTGAATGGAGAGGTCATAATTCAAAGCACAGTTGATGGTCATTCCAAGGTAATCACACTTGCCTCCATCAGGGAGAATCTTCTCCTTGATGATGAGGATGGAATCACCAACTTTTCTGAGGCTGAAATTTTTGAAGGTCTTGCTAAATTGGGGTACAAACTTTCTGAAAATCAAAAATGTAAGTTTGCTAAAGGCCAGTTTGCCCCTCATTGGAAATATTTGATTCATACTATTATGCAATGTTTGTCAACCAAAACCACTGCTTTTAATGAGGTTGGTAGTGAGATAGCTTCTGCCCTGATCTGCTTTGCAACAGGGAGGAAGTATTGTTTTTCTCAAATGATTTTTAAAGGCATGGTTAAAAATGTTTCAAGCACCTCAAAGTTTTGCATGTATCCAAGGTTTATAGAAATTCTGCTAAATATGAGTGATCATGGTCCAATTACACACAGAAACTATTTTTCAGCAACTCAACACACCACCAAACTCTTCACCACACTACTTGCACCATCACCTTTGTTTTCTGGCAGAAACATTCCATTCACTTCAATTATGATGGACCAAATCAGACGGGAAGAAGCCAAAAATCAAACAGCCATAAATCAACCTTCTGATTCCCCTGCCAAGAACCTACCACCTGCTGATCCACAACAAGAAAGGCGTTCAAAATCCAGGTTTGCCAGGTCTCCCTTGCCTGGTGAATCTTCACAAGCAGCAGAAAGGAGAGTCTCCAAGAGTTTGGAGCAACCTGGGGGTTTGGCTGCCACTACTGTCTCATCCTCAAGGGGTGAGTAGGATAGTGACACCATCAATAAGTCCTCTCCCCCACTCCATGATATCCAACAAGGGGAGAAATTCCCTTCTAGGATTGAGAGCAGTATGAAACCTTTGACAAATCTAGAATTGACGAAAATGTGCATGAGTCTGAAAAGGCAGAATGCACAACTAGTACCAGATGTCAAAAAGCAAGGTTTGGTTATCTCTCAATTAGAAACCAGACTTGCTACTCTTGAGGGGAGGAGAAAGCCCAGACTGATTCTTTCCATAGATGAGGATGCTTCCAAAGGGGAGGAAATTCCACACACAGAAGGATCTACTGAGTATTATTCATATCCTGGTCGGGAGCATGGAAAGATAACAAGTGCTAAGAAAGGGATGGAGAGAGAAAGTGCTGATAAGGGAAGTGACAAGGGGAGTGCAACCAAAGATATTGCTCAAACATTGCTCACCATGGGCAATCAAGAAGAAGCCCCTGCTTCAAAAGTTTCCCCTGTCATTGCTGATCCCACTGCTGTAAGTTTATCCCCTGCTAAGAACATTACTCAAACATTTGTTAGGAAGAACAGAAAGCAACCAGCTCAGAAGGGGATAACAATCAAAGAACCTGCATCTAAAGCAAAACCAGCACCAGCAGTGGATCCAAAAGACAAAGGAACCGACTCCTGAACAGCAAAAGGCCCAAGAAGCACATGATGCACAAGTAGCTCTCAGGCTACAACAAGAGGAGATGGATATGCAGGACCAGAGAATGGAGAAGATGAGGCCCAAAGATATGCTAAAGCAGGTTGAGATTATGCATAGAGAACTGGATGACAGGGTACCTCATGTTGGAGAGTTTCTTGATCAATGGGAGAAGGAGTTGAAAAATGCTCCTTTGGAAGACAGGTATGAGTTGACTTGCCTTGTTTACAAATATCAAACTGAGTATCTGGAAAGAAGGGCAATGCAAATTCAGAGTGAGAAGTATCGAACTTCAGAGAAAGGGCAACTTGATCACTACAAAGTTCTGCTTAAGAGACATAGAAAGTGGAAGGATGGTGACTTCAGTGATATGAGTTTTGAAGCCATAAAAAGAGCAGTCAGACCAGTTCTAAAGTTGTATGATGTGGAGGATTGGATGACTATCAACACTCCTGAGGAAGCTGAGTATCTTAGGAGACAAGGTGAAGTGCTACAGAAAGCTAGAGAATCAAAGAAAAGAAAAGTTGGAGAGACTACACAAGCAGGTGCATCATCCCAAGCAGGGGCATCGCATCAAGCAGGTGGAAGTTTTGCAGAAGTACTTGAGAAGTCCGTACTTAATGTACAAAGAGCAGCAAAGAGACTCAAGAGAATGGAGAAAGTAGGCATAGTTACTAAAGAGTCTCAAAAGCCTTCAAATGATGAGATTGATAAACAGCTGATTCTGCAGGAAAATGATGATATCTCACCTAGTGAGCTTGGAAAGAAGTTTGCTATTATAGAGTATGCTGTTTATGAACACAAAGGGAGGACTTGGTGGAAGCTTACAAGAGCTGACAATACAACACAAACCTTTCTAAGTCTAGATGTCATGTTTCAAATTTTAGATAGTGAAGACTTAGAAGATCTGTGGAAAATATTGAAGAAAACGTTTGCTGCAAAACCTCCTACCATGGATGGTGTGGAGAAGGATTGGGTAATCTGGGAGTGCATGCATAGGATGTATGAGCATGAGTTATTTGGTCCTATATTTGATGCAGTAAACAAAGGAGATTTGTTGTATTGGAAGCTATTTACTAATTCTGGGGTCTATGAGGTGGTGATGGAAGGTGTGAGTGTGTACATGCTCAATCATAGGTATTATCCCTTCTCTCAGGACACCTTGAAGAAACTGGCACAGGCTAACCTAATTGTAGATGGTAAGAAGCCTGTTGCTTATGATCTGGTAAGAATGGTTCATAGTCAGATTTGGCCAGAGAGTTTGTAAGCATCCTCATCAACTAGCATTTATTCAGAAACTTGTCTTTAGGGGAAAGCACAAGTTTAGGGGAGGATTGTTGGGAATAAATCTATGCTTATTTGTTTCCCCTGCTAGTTGATTATTCGTACCCCTGCTAGAGTAAGTTCCCCCTGCTAAATAACAAAGGCAGGGGGATTGGTTCCCCTGCTGAAGTCAAAGGCCCTGCCGTCAAAGATAAACATGGAATAGATTTTTACGCGTTTCAGTTATTATTCCTTAATACTTTCCATAGTTTGTTAGTAGTGATCTTGTACGTGAGTCCTTGTGCCTATAAAAGGACTCACTAGGTTAGCATGCAAAGTGTGTCTTTCTCATTTCGTTTTTCATTATTATTACTTTAAGGTTTTGTAAACCCTAATACAGGTTTTGTAAACCCTAATACCCCTTTGGGTATTCGTATATCTTTGATATATTAAAGTTCAACGTTTGAATCACATTTGTTCTTGTGCTAAACATTACATTCCGCATCTTGTTTAGTTACTTTGCTTTGCAAAGTTTCTCTAGTGTTAGATTGAAGTCTTTCTCTCTACCACAATCCTTAAACAAGCTATTAAGGTTTAAGATCTGTCTTTGGGATCAACAAAGTCCGTATAGACTCCTCTGTTTCCCAGGTGGCCTCCCGCTCGGTATGGTCCCTCCACCGGATTTTGACGAAAGGAATGGTCTTCCTTCTCATAACTCGATCCTGGCGATCTAAAACTGCTTCGGGTTCCTCAATATAAGATAAATCCTCCCAAATCTGATCGAGTGGATAATTCACTTTGTGGAGCTCATGGTAGTTGTACCCTATGAGTAATGATATATGAAACACGTTGTGGACGTGTGAAAGCTGAGGTGGTAACGCCAATCGGTATGACACTTCACTGATACGTTCAAGGATTTCGAACGGTCCGATGTAACGAGGGCTGAGCTTGCCCTTGAGGCCAAAACGTCTGACGCCTCGTGCGGGTGATACTTTGAGGAACACACGATCCCCAGTCTGAAATGATAGATCTCTGCGATGCTTGTCGGCGTAACTCTTCTGGCGAGTACGCGCTTCTTGCTATTTTTCCCTAGCGATGGCGACCTTTTCATTGGTCAGCTCTATCAAATTCTGGTCCTTCGATCAAACGTTCTCCAACCTGATCCCAACAAATAGGAGCACGGCATTTCCTACCGTATAACATCTCGAATGGAGCACGCTTGATACTAGCATGCCAACTGTTGTTGTAGGCAAACTCGACAAAGCAAATATAGTCATCCCAGTGTCCTGTCCATTCTAATGCACAGGCGAGTAGCATGTCCTATAAGGTCTGGATGGTACGCTCTGACTGACCGTCCGTCTGTGGATGGAAAGTTGTGCTGAGCTTGAGCCTAGTTCCCCAAGCTTTATGCAAACCTTTCCAGAAATCAGAAGTCAACCGTGGATCCCTATCTGATATAATTTCTGAGGGTGTACCATGTAACCGTACAATTTCCTTGGTGAATAGTTCTAATAATTTACTGACTGTGAAATCTTTACGGATAGGAATGAAATGAGCCGACTTGGTCAAACGATCGACAACAACCTAGATTGCATCATGTCTCCGCTGAGTCTGTGGTAGTCCGGTGACAAAATCCATAGAGATCTTGTCCCATTTCCACATTGGAATATCTAATGGCTGGAGAAGACCACTGGAACGCTGGTGCTCTATCTTAACCTGCTGACTGGTTAAGCATTTAGACACAAATGTTGCGACATCCTATTTCATGCCGCTCCACCAGAAATGCTGCTTAAGATCGTGGTACATTTTTGTGGAACCCGGATGGATAGAGAACGGAGAGCTGTGAGCCTCAGTCATTAAGGCTTCTCTGAGAGCAGGGTCTTCTGGAACGCAGAGTTTGGTACCCTGCCATACGATACCATCGTCATTGATGCGAAATTCGGTCTGCTGGTCAATGTTCTGGATAATCGCCCAGATTTCACCATCATCCTTTTGTGCGGCTTTAATCCTAGAGAGTAAATCTGGTTCTACCCTCAAACTAGCCCAGTATCCCCTCTGTCCGCGTACTAAGAGCTCAATATCATACCGCTCTAAGTCCCGAATAATTTCTTCCTGAACTTTGATGCCATTTATCATACCTAACTTTCTGCTAAGGGCATCTGCTACTACATTTGATTTACCTGGGTGATACTGGATATTAGTGTCATAGTCTTTTAGAAGTTCTAACCATCGCCTCTGCCTCATGTTCAGCTCTCGCTGTGTAAATATATACTTGAGACTTTTGTAATCGGTGAAGATATCACACGACTCACCGTATAAATAATGCCTCCAGATTTTAAGGGCGAAAACAACTGCTGTGAGCTCTAGATCATGAGTAGGGTAATTTTTCTCATACGGCTTCAGCTGACGCGAAGCATAAGCAATGACTTTTCCATGCTGCATAAGAACACAGCCTAAGCCCTTTCCTGATGCGTCACTGTGATAGGTGTGAAAACACCCATCCTTTTACCACTTAATTCTGGCTAAAACGAGACCAAAACGCGTATTTAATATCATTTGTTTGGAATTATGCGTGGTTTTTGTGTTTATTGTGTTTTCAGAGCCAACCGGATGGATAATGGAGAAAACATGGGATTGCACGGGTTTTACCGAAGAAAAAGACTCAAGATGAAGTCTATTGTCCAAGAGATGCAAAAGATTTGAAGTCACTAGGCCTATTCGAAGATTTATCGAAGAAAAGGACCAAAGATGGAAGATTTACATAAGTCGAAGAAACTCAAGTCTATTAAACGAAGAAATTAAAAGACGAGTTGAATTTAATCGACGACAAATCCCGAATCAGAATCGAAAACGTCAACTTTTCTGAAAAGACGAGAAGACAAGAAGAACGGGAGAAAGCCCACTCACCAACTAAAAGGAAGACCTATAAAAGGAAATCCCCTCACACAATAGTTTTTAGTTTTTAGTTTTTCCTTTCCCATTTTTTTCTCTCTTTCGGTTCGTAGTCATCACCAACACCACTAGGGTGTTTGGTGATTTTGATTATTGTTCTTCCAAATCTTGTAGTTTAATCATTAATACAAGTCTTCTTTTAATCTTTTCATTCATCTTGTTCTTCATCATCTTTTTATTTCAAGTTCTTAAGTTCTTATTTAGTTGAGTTTTGATCTTAAGAAGTTGTTGAATTTGTGTTTTTGTGAGTGGGATTTGATCCTTGTAGTTGGTAGATGATTTGTGGTTAATTTGGTAAAACCTTTTTGCTTATTTAGCTTGATTTTGGATTAAATCGCATTTCCCTGTTTTTTTGAAAAAGGTATTGTTCTTGAGTTTCCCAGGTTCCGGATGAACCAAAAGTTCCGGATGAACTAAAAGTTCCGGATGAACACAAAGTTCCGGATGAACTAAAAGTTCCGGATGAACACAAAGTTCCGAATGAGTTTGAAAAGTTCCGAAAAAATTTTCTTTTTAAAAGTTCCGAGTGAACTTCCGGACGAAAGTTCCGAGTGAACTTCCGAACGAAAGTTCCGAGTGAAGTTCCGGATAAAATTCCGGATAAACTTCCGGATCAATCTTCCGAGTCAACTTCCGAGTGAAAGTTCCGAGTGAACTTCCAAACCAACTTCCGAAGAAAGTTCCGGATAAACTTC
The DNA here is from genome assembly GCA_025667525.1 of Glebionis coronaria. Classification (NCBI taxonomy): domain Eukaryota; kingdom Viridiplantae; phylum Streptophyta; class Magnoliopsida; order Asterales; family Asteraceae; genus Glebionis; species Glebionis coronaria. The sequence continues at coordinate 387,994,409 of CM046882.1, forward strand.
TGAGTGAAGGTTCCGAACCAAGTTCCGAGTGAACTTTCGAATCAAGGTGACTTCCGAATCAATTTTCTTTGAGTATTTTTAAGTGTTACGGTTTCTTACTGTTTCTTCATTTTTATTTTATATTTTAATTCAAGTTTTTATTAATTGTTATTAATTTAATTGCTTTTAAATTTAAGTTTATATCTTAGTTCATTTAAACCCTTAGTAGATTAGAAATCCAATCTCCTTTTTAGTAACCAAGAACAATCATTACACTTAGAACCGAGATCAATTTGAGAGGATATCGAGAAAATTTAGAACCCACTGAAAACCCGTGTATCAAATGGCGCCGCTGCCGGCTCTTCTCGTTAAGATCAACAGTTTTTTGTGAGAACTTGGATTTTGGGATCCGTTCCCCGTGAACGTTATTTTTTCTTAAAAATCTTCAAAAACATAAAAAAATATAAAATTTTCAAAAATCCTAAAAATTAAAAAAACCTAAAAACCAAAAATATTTTTGCTTTGTTTTTCTCTTGTTAGTTCTTTTGTAGGTATATGCGCACTCGATCAACGTCTTATCAAGAGCCCGAGCCTCTCGATAACTTAGACATGGCCGGTGTACAAAACAACAATAACATACCACCTCAAAACAACAATAATAACAACAACAACCCACCTTTCAACAACATGAATAATAACAACAACAATGAGCCTCTACCGGATAATCGCCCGATGATTGAACTGCTGCAACCCCATGTAGATGGCAACACTGATCCAATTGTTATACCAGCGTTTGCAGCCAACAACTTTGAACTCAAATCCGGCTTTATCCAGATGGTCTCTGCTCAACCATTCTTGGGGCGTACCATTGATGATCCACATGACCACATCAAGAGATTCCTACAACTCACGAATACGGTCAAATTCAATGGTGTTCCACAAGAGGTAATCCGTTTACAACTTTTTCCCTTTTCTTTAGAGGGACAAGCCCGGCATTGGCTTGCTAAGGAACCGCCACAGAGTATTCTTTCGTGGACGGATTTGGAGACCAAGTTTATCAATTACTTTTTCCCACCCTCTCGTACTACCGCCTTGCGGAATGACATTATCAATTTTGAACAAAAGTACGATGAGTCGTTTAGTGAATCTTGGGACCGTTTCAAAGACCTTTTGAGAAAATGCCCACAACATGGTTTTACCAAAGTGCATCAAATTAACACTTTTTATAATGGTATAAATATGAATGACCAAGATTCACTAAACAGTGCCTCGGGGGGTAATCTTTTGGCTAAGACTTCCAATGCTGCTTGGGATATCATTGAGAATAAGTCTCGTGTGCAAACCAAGAGTGTTCGGACCAATGTTGCTAGTACTAGTACTAGTGACAGCGATAAGCGACTTGACAAAATCACTACGCTTCTTGAATCGCTCGCTACCCAAACCGCCAGCAACACCAACAGCATCAACGCTAGAAACGCTAAAGACGCTCAAGTCAATGCTGTTAGCCAACCATGCGAGATATGCGGGGGTCCTCACTCTTACACCACTTGTACTGCCACCCAAGACTACCCTTCTGAAAATGTGAATGCAGCATATGGCACCTATCCTCAACCTGCTTATCAAGCTAGACCGCAAGGTGACCGTAATTTGCTTAGCTACCGCTCCAACAACTACCTCTCACCACCCGGTTTTCCTCCAAACAACCCAAACCAACAACAAAACCTCAATCGCCCTCCTCAACAACAACAACAACCTCGTACACCATACATCCCACCTCACAAACAACCACCTCCACCTCAACGAAATAACCAAGTATACCAGCAACCTGCTTATCAACCACCCGCATACAATGCTCCTCCCAACCAACCCACCGCTTTACACCAAGAAGTGGAAACCTACATGAGGACTAACGATGTGATAGTGGGAAATCTTCAGCGGGAAGTGCTCAACTTGAAAGCAGACCTGGTCAAACAAGGGAACGATCTGAGAGCTGACATGCGAAACACTTTGGATAGTCAAACGAATGACTTAAAGAACATGATGGCTAGTTTTTTCCAAGGTAATCAACCCTCTTCTTCGGGTACTCTTCCGAGTAACACCGTTGCGAATCCAAGAGGGGAGATGAAAGCAATCACCACTCACAGTGGCAAAGGTACCAAGGAACCCGAGCTTCCTATACCTCCACCGGTGGTTGTGACTAAGGAGAACGAGTCACCTGCTCCTATTCCTCATCCTTCTCCTTCCCCAATTTCTCCACCTCTTACTTCTACCCCTCCTCCACCCAAGGATGTGAGTGATCCTATTATCCCAAAACCTTCCTCTTCTTCCGATATACCTTATCCATCTAGGTTGAGGAAAGAGAAGCTCAAAAGCAAGGATGATATTCAGGTTTCGAACTTTCTTAAAATGTTCAAACAGTTGAATTTTAACATCTCCTTCGCTGAGGCTCTCGCTCACATGCCCAAGTATGCAAAAATGTTTAAAGATCTTCTGAGTGACAAGGAAAAGCTTCTTGATATTGCCAACACCCAACTTAATGAGAATTGCTCTGCAGTGCTCTTAAGGAAATTGCCAACCAAGCTTGGTGATCCGGGTCATTTCTTAATCCCTTGTAATTTCCCGGGAGTAGAGAATTGCATGGCCCTAGCCGATCTAGGTGCATGTATTAATCTAATGCCTCTAAGCGTTTGGAAGCAATTATCTCTCCCTGAGCTAATCCCCACCAAAATGACTTTGGAATTAGCTAACCGTACGGTTGCTTATCCAGTGGGGATAGCCGAAGACGTCTTTGTAGGAGTCGACAAATTCACTTTTCCTGCCGATTTCGTCGTCGTCGACTACGAGATGGACCCTCGTGTGCCCTTGATCGTGGGTCGTCCATTCCTGAGGACCGGTCGCACTCTCATCGATGTTGAAGCCGGTGAGCTTATCATGAGAGTGGGAGACGATAAAATCGTCTTCAACATGGGAAAGTTGTCTAAACAACCTTATTCATACGAGAGTGTTAATTGTATTGACGTTCTGGATGAGGCTTGTGAAGAACACTTTAATGATGCTTGTAAAAATATTCCTACCTCTCTTCCCAATGTTGAAACCGTTTCCTCTATTGATTCATCACTGTCTCTATTTGGAGATAGTGATTTGTTTTGGAAAGACCTTGAAGCCACCATGGGAGATGTGAACTTACCTAATGATGATTCTCCCACCGATGGGGATGAAGACATGCATTTCTTTGAAAACCTTCTCAACGAAGACAATCTTTCTCCACCATCTCCCACGGTTATTGCTATCGATACTCTGACTTCGAATACGCCTCCCGTCGAAAATCCTCCGGATTTAGAACTTAAGGAGTTGCCGCCCCATCTCGAGTATGTGTTCCTTAAAGAAGAGAAGAAGTCGCCCGTCATCATCGAAAGGATTTGAAAGATGAAGAGAAAACTCGCCTCATCGCCGTGCTTAAAGATCATAAGAAGGCTATTGCTTGGAAAATTTCTGATATTTGCGGAATTGATCCTCACTTCTGCACACACAAAATTCTCATGGAGGACGACTTTAAGCCCACAATTCAAAACCAACGAAGGGCGAATCCAAAAATCCATGAAGTCATCAAAACAGAGGTTATCAAACTTCTTGATGCGGGTATGATTTACCCTATTTCGGGTTCACCATGGGTTAGTCCAGTCCATTGTGTGCCCAAGAAGGGCTGAATAACCGTTGTTCCCAATGAACACAACGAGTTGCTTTCCACTCGTCTCGTTACTGGGTGGAGAGTTTGTATAGACTACCGCAAACTCAATGATGCCACGAGAAAGGATCATTTCCCTCTACCTTTTATGGACCAAATGCTTGAACGTTTAGCAGGTAATGAATATTACTGCTTTCTTGATGGTTTCTCGGGTTATTTCCAAATACCCATCGATCCCCAAGATCAAGAGAAGACAACATTCACTTGTCCCTATAGCACATTTGCTAACAAAATAAAGCCTTTTGGCTTATGCAATGCCCCTGGGACTTTCCAAAGGTGCATGTTAGCTATCTTCCATGACATGGTTGAACAAACCATGGAAGTCTTCATGGATGATTTCTCGGTCTTCGGGGATTCCTTCTCTTCTTGATTTGCCAATTTGGAACGTATGCTTAAGCGGTGCGAAGACACTCGCCTTGTTCTGAATTGGGAAAAATGCCATTTTATGGTAAAAGAAGGCATCGTGCTAGGACACAAGATCTCCAAAGCCGGTCTTGAAGTAGACCGTGCTAAAGTCGATGTTATCGCTAAGTTGCCTCCACCTTCAACTGTGAAGGGTGTGAGAAGTTTTCTGGGTCATGCGGGCTTCTACCGTCGGTTCATCAAAGATTTTTCTCAAATCGCTCGCCCGATGACCCACCTCTTGGAAAAAGATACTCCTTTTATCTTTTCCAAAGAGCGTCTTGAAGCCTTCAACTCGCTTAAGGATAAGCTAACTAAGGCACCTGTCTTGGTTACCCCTAATTGGGAGCTGCCCTTTGAGTTGATGTGCGATGCTAGTGATTTTGCTATTGGAGCGTTTCTGGGACAAAGAGTGAACAAACACTTCCAACCGATCCATTACGCTAGCAAGACAATGACGGAGGCTCAATTGCATTACACGACAACCGAAAAAGAGCTTTTAGCTGTTGTCTATGCCTTTGAAAAGTTCTGCCCCTATCTTGTCCTTTCCACCACAATCATTTACACCGATCATTCCGCATTGAAGTACTTGTTGATAAAGCAAGATTCCAAACCAAGACTTCTTCGCTGGGTTTTGCTTCTCCAAGAATTTAAAATCGAAATTCGCGATAAAAAAGGAGCTGAAAACCTAGTCGCGGATCATCTCAGTAGACTTGAGGATCCTTACCAAGGGGATCATCCGAACAAACAAATCAATGATTCTTTTCCCTTGGAGACCTTAATGTCTGTTAATTCGAATTCTGATGAAACCCCGTGGTTTGCGGACATTGCAAACTACTTGGCGGGTGGAATTCTCGTTTACAGGTTAACATCCAAGCAAAAGAAGAAGTTCTTCAAAGACATTAAGACTTACTTTTGGGATGACCCGTATCTATTCAAACAATGTGCCGACTTGATTATTCGCCGATGTGTTGATGGACCGGCAGCTTTGGAAATCCTTGATGCTTGCCATAAAGGACCCACCGGTGGTCACTTTGGTCCCAACTACATCGCCAAAAAAGTGTTTGACTCGGGATTTTATTGGCCCACCATATATCATGACGCTCACAATATGGTTAAACGTTGTGATGCTTGCCAAAAAAAAGGCACGATCACACATAAAGACGAGATGCCTCAGAATTTCATTCAAGAGTGTGAAATCTTTGATGTTTGGGGTATGGACTTTATGGGGCCATTCCTTCTTCTAAAGGAAACAAATACATCCTTGTAGCTGTTGACTACGTTTCAAAGTGGGTTGAAGCCAAAGCTTTACCTACTAATGACGCAAGGGTGGTTTGTAACTTTTTGAAATCTCTTTTCGCTAGATTCGGTGTGCCTCGTGCCATTATTAGTGATCGTGGGACTCATTTCTGCAATGACCAATTCGCAAGAGTCATGGCTAAGTACGGTGTAAATCATCGTCTTTCCACCGCCTACCACCCACAAACTAATGGTCAGGCTGAAATATCCAACCGATGACTAAAGCGAATTCTGGAAAGAACCGTTGGAGAGCATCGTGCCTCATGGGCTGATAAACTTGATGATGCTTTGTGGGCTTTTCGTACTGCATACAAGACTCCGATTGGTTGTACACCATATCATCTCGTGTACGGGAAAGCATGCCACCTCCCCATTGAGTTGGAGCACAAGGCTTATTGGGCCTTGAAGTGGGCTAATTTTGATATTAACAAAGCCGGTGACCTACGCAAGATCCAACTCAATGAGCTCAATGAACTCCGTAATGAGGCTTATGAAAATTCTTTGATCTATAAGGAGAAGACTAAGCTCATTCATGACTCTAAGATTAAAAACCAAGAGTTCCAAGTTGGAGACAAAGTTTTACTCTTTAACTCTCGGTTGAAAATCTTTTCGGGCAAGCTGAAATCTCGTTGGTCCGGCCCATTCACCATTGCCCAAATCTTTCCATATGGTACTCTCGAGCTCGCTCAACCTAATGGACCAAATTTTAAGGTGAATGGCCAATGAGTGAAGTTGTACTTTGGTGAGGACACCTCTCAGGAGATGATTCCTTCCCTCACCATGTTTCCCATGAACTAATTTTGGGTCGAGTCAGGCTCGTGACTCGGTTATCAAAAACAAGCGCTCCTCGGGAGGCAGCCCGAGTATCTATCCTATTATGTTTTAACCTCCTAAGTGTAGGGGGACCTCTATAGGTGTTTGTATTTGTGTGGTGATGTGATTACAGGGATGAATGCACTTTTGGAATCTTTGAAGAACCGTGACCCCATGTTATCCGAAATCCGGTTCTATCTCTCAACTATCGTGATTTAATTTTCTTCATACTCACATTTGAAATTGATCACGTTAGTCGTCTCTTCCTTAACTTGATTTAACCAACGTGCACAATGTCATAAGTGTAGGGGATACTTTTCCCACATGCTTAAACATTGAGGACAATGTTTATCTTAAGTGTAGGGGGGACTTCTATCGAAGTTTTAAGTGGACTTTTCCATGAAAATGCCTTCATTTAACCAGAAAATCATATTTTTCAACATTTTTCAAATTTTTTATTAACTTTGGCCATTTAGTCGTAATTTTTAAATTTTTATCGTTGCTTTCGTATGTATATATCCCGCAATAAAGTCAAATTTTAATAAAGTGGTGTAGCTAGTTTAGAAGTCTTTGACATATTAGGCCCGTTGCGTTTATTTTGACTCAACCTGAATAGACTTATCCAAGTTTATTCTAGCTAGTATCCTTAACCATGTAGACCTTAATTGGTTTATTAGGCTAAGTATCCACGAGTCTCATTACTTGAGAATTTAAATTGTGGAGGACGAGAAATGATAGAGTCAATTATAAGTCGGTATTCTTGCACAAGCTCACTTGGTGTAATTATTTGCCTATTCTCCCATCACTTGCTAATAATTTATCTGCAATAAGTAAGGTCGTACGATTTGAAAAGTTACTTAGCTTCTAGCCCAAGATCGTTTAAAAGTTGCTCGGTAATGATAAGAGTTCATAACCAAGGCATAACTTATGAAGCGGGGCGCGAAGATTGGCGAGTCCGAAAAGGCCCTAACATGGCATGAGGATTCCATTTTATTGCTAAAGATCCAAAGTGATGTGAAAAGCATTATTCCCAAAGTCAATATGAAGGATCAAGACTCACGACGAAAAGCAATCAACTCCCATAAAGATCATGGAGAAGTCTATCCGAAAAGACCCTAACAAGGTATGAGGATAAATAGATCCAAGTCCGAAAAGGAGGCGGATCGTTGTATCTCAAAATCCCAATTAGAGATGGAAGAATAATCATGAAGTCGTGGTCAACAAAGTTGGAGAACCCCTCAAAAGTCTCCAAGTGAAGAAACTCTATTAACGATGAGAAGACAATTATCTCAAGCACGTCTCTCAAGATATGAAGTATGAAGTACATGCCAAATATCGGCCCGAGAAAGGTCTCAAATCGTGAACCGAGTTATGCCAAGATATGAACTTTTTGATATCCCGAGAAGCAGTTTTAAGAGATTTTGTCCTTTAGCTAACTATTGATCAAATCGTCCTACTTTGCTTTCAGCCTAAATAAACTATTGCAATAAGTCCAAAAATGCATCTTCATGATCATTCTAAGACAAAAATAAAATATAAGAGATACACCTAGGAATAAGGGAGTTTAAGCATTTAATTAAGCCATGTGTGTAAGTGTTTGATTTACTAACTTATAATAACAATGATCTCGTTTTTAAGCTTAGTTTCGGGAACGTGAAACTTGAGGGTGATAAATCTTCGCAGCACCAAAGCCCTAATGTAAGTCATTGATCTCTTTGCAAGTTATTTCCATGTAGCTATTTTCAAGAGAAAATGGTTTTCTATCCTTTTGTTTACTTTAAAGATTTTAATTTCTCTTAGTACTTTAATTTTTGTTTAGTAGTATTTTAATAAGGCCAAGGTTGATTGATTATGAGAAAAGTGTAAATTTGCTTTATCACTAAGCATTGCATGAGGGCATGGCAATGGTTAAGTGTAGGGGATTTGATAGGTGTGAAAACACCCATCCTTTTACCACTTAATTCTGGCTAAAACGAGACCAAAACGCGTATTTAATATCATTTGTTTGGAATTATGCGTGGTTTTTGTGTTTATTGTGTTTTCAGAGCCAACCGGATGGATAATGGAGAAAACATGGGATTGCACGGGTTTTACCGAAGAAAAAGACTCAAGATGAAGTCTATTGTCCAAGAGATGCAAAAGATTTGATGTCACTAGGCCTATTCGAAGATTTATCGAAGAAAAGGAACAAAGATGGAAGATTTACATAAGTCGAAGAAACTCAAGTCTATTAAACGAAGAAATTAAAAGACGAGTTAAATTTAATCGACGACAAATCCCGAATCAGAATCGAAAACGTCAACTTTTCTGAAAAGACGAGAAGACAAGAAGAACGGGAGAAAGCCCACTCACCAACCAAAAGGAAGACCTATAAAAGGAAATCCCCTCACACAATAGTTTTTAGTCTTTTGTTTTTCCTTTCCCATTTTTTTCTCTCTTTCGGTTCGTAATCATCACCAACACCACTAGGGTGTTTGGTGATTTTGATTATTGTTCTTCCAAATCTTGTAGTTTAATCATTAATACAAGTCTTCTTTTAATCTTTTCATTCATCTTGTTCTTCATCATCTTTTTATTTCAAGTTCTTAAGTTCTTATTTAGTTGAGTTTTGATCTTAAGAAGTTGTTGAATTTGTGTTTTTGTGAGTGGGATTTGATCCTTGTAGTTGGTAGATGATTTGTGGTTAATTTGGTAAAACCTTTTTGCTTATTTAGCTTGATTTTGGATTAAATCGCATTTCCCTGTTATCCTGAAAAAGGTACTGTTCTTGAGTTTCCCAGGTTCCGGATGAACCAAAAGTTCCGGATGAACTAAAAGTTCCGGATGAACACAAAGTTCCGGATGAACTTAAAGTTCCGGATGAACACAAAGTTCCGAATGAGTTTGAAAAGTTCCGAATAAATTTTCTTTTTAAAAGTTCCGAGTGAACTTCCGGACGAAAGTTCCGAGTGAACTTCCGAACGAAAGTTCCGAGTGAAGTTCCGGATAAACTTCTGGATAAACTTCCGGATCAATCTTCCGAGTCAACTTCCGAGTGAAAGTTCCGAGTGAACTTCCGAACCAACTTCCGAAGAAAGTTCCGGATAAACTTCCGAGTGAAGGTTCCGAACCAAGTTCCGAGTGAACTTCCGAATCAAGGTGACTTCCGAATCAATTTTCTTTGAGTATTTTTAAGTGTTACTGTTTCTTACTGTTTCTTCATTTTTATTTTATATTTTAATTCAAGTTTTTATTAATTGTTATTAATTTAATTGCTTTTAAATTTAAGTTTATATCTTAGTTCATTTAAACCCTTAGTAGATTAGAAATCCAATCTCCTTTTTAGTAACCAAGAACAATCATTCCACTTAGAACCGAGATCAATTCGAGAGGATATCGAGAGAATTTAGAACCCACTGAAAACCCGTGTATCACACTGTAAATCTGATAACCACCTGTACCGGATGGAAGAGTAAGTATCGGTGCTGAGATCAATCGATGTTTGAGTTCCTCAAAACTCTTTTCTCTCTCCTCGGTCCATATAAACTTCTCACCTTTTCTCATAAGTTGGGTCAATGGTAATGCCAAACGTGAGAAGTTTTCCACAAACCTGCGTTAATAACCCGCCAACCCAAGAAAACTACGTATCTCTGTGACAGATGTCGGCCTTGGCCATTTGGTGATAGCCTCCACCTTTGCAGGATCCATAGTGATTCCTTCTGCAGAAACAATATGGCCTAGAAACGCCACTGTATTTCAGCCAAAACTCGCACCTAGAAAATTTAGCATATAACTTTTCTCGTCTGAGAATCTGCAACACTGTACGGAGATGATTCTCATGTTCCTCTTTGGATTTGGAGAAAATAATTATATCATCGATGAATACGATCACAAACTTGTCTAAAAATTCATGGAAGACTCTGTTCATCAAGTCCATAAATACTACAGGCGCATTCGTGAGACCGAATGGCATAACAACAAACTCGTAATGACCGTACCTCATGCGAAAAGTAGTTTTGGTTATATCCTGCTCTTTTACACACAGCTGATGGTAACCTGATCGTAGATCGATTTTTGAGAAGTGCTTGGCACCCTGAAGCTGATCGAATAAATCGTCAATACGAGGAAGTGGATAACGGTTACGAATAGTGAGCTTATTCAACTCACGGTAGTCAATACACAAACGCATACTACCATCCTTCTTCTTGACAAACAAAACTGGAGCGCCCCAAGGTGACACGCTAGGACGAATGAAACCCCTTTCTAGAAGTTCCTGAAGTTGATCTTTCAGTTCCTTAAGCTCTACAGGAGCCATACGGTAAGGGGCTTTAGATACTGGTTCTGCACCTGGAATGAGATCAATACCAAATTCTACCTCTCGCATGGGAGGTAAACCTGGGAGTTCCTCTAGAAAGACATCTGGAAATTCTGACACCACTGGCTGATCATGAATTGAAGGTGCCTCAGAAGTTGTGTCATGAACTGTAGCTAAGAAACCTTCACAACCATGGTATAATAAGGTACGAGCCTGTAAAGATGAAATGATATGAACATGTTTTCCTGGTAGGAAACCCTGGTGAATATACTCTGGTGTCTGGTCATCACCAAAGATAACCCGGTGAGCATGACAATCTATGGTGGTACGATGAACCGACAACCAATCCATACCCAGAATAACATCGAATTCACACATATCTAAAGGAAGGGCACTGACTGGACGGATTTTATCATCAAACTCAAGAGGGAGATCCTTATACACCTGGGTAATGAGTAAAGAGTCTCGCATGGGGGTAGATATACTAAGTACACTGTCTAGTGACGTAGGGGTCATGTTTATTCTAACAACATATGAAGTAGATATAACTGAGTGTGTGGCGCCTGTATCGAAAAGCACGCATGCAGACTGTCTGTGTATAAACAAAATGCCAGTAATGGTACCTGTGGTCTTATTTGCTTGCTCACGGGTAGTAGTGTAGACACGACCGGTGGTTGGTGGTATCGGTGGTGGTGGAGGTAAAATCTAAGGAATCTGGCCTGAGGTACCGGCAGCATCCTCGCTCTTGCAATCCCTCTTCAAATGGCCCGGCTGGCCACACTTGTAACAATTAACCGAACCACGACGACAAGGTCCCGAGTGTTTCTTCCCACACGTGATGCAAGTGGGATAAGTATACCCGGTGGAAGTAGCTCTGGTTTGCTGAGAACCTGATTTACGATGATAAATATGTGTCACGATTCTGATAACTTAACTGAAATAAGGCTGATTGACTGAATTTTAAAATTACCAGAATTTGCTGGTCGGGCAACCTGCTGACCTCTGTTGTTTTGGTCATGCCCCTGTCCAGCATCTCTGTTGGAATTTACAAAAATTTAAGATCTGTTTTACACGATAGTTTAGTATTTCTAAAGCTTAAAGACTCACCTGTAGCTACCAGATGAGTTGGAGCTGCCGCGGTAATTATCACCGCTGCTCCTCTTATCTGACCGATTACGGTCATATGACTGACCGTGGTTCCTGTAGTTCTGATGCGGAGTAGTCGATTGGGATCGGTCTCCTCCTCTGTGTCTGTAAGATTATAATTGGATAAGTCATAATATATAAGTTGACAAGCAATAATGGGGCTAAATTGTTTAAGTCTGTTGGGTGAGATGTACCTCTTCACCGGACGCTCTACATTCTCGAGCTCATCCCTCTCGAAAAGCATCTCGTCATCCCGAGCTGCATTAGCTACTTGTGACACATTAGTGAATGTGGCACTCATCAGTCTATCTGCAGTCCTAGAGTGAAGAGCCCAGCGAAATTGCTTCGCTTGCTCCTCTGCGGTACCCGCAGCCTCCCCTAAGAATCCAGCCATCCTGAGGTATCGGTGCATAAACTCTATACTGTTCTTGCCATGATTCTGACGAATAACGTGAAAGTCCCTCTTCATTTTAGCTTGCTCCGCATGCGGAAAAAACTGGTCATAGAACATCGTCTTGAAACGTGCCCAGGTCAATGTAAGCTCCCAAGCATCTCCCCCATTGGACAGTTTCTGAGACCTCCACCAATGCAGAGCAGGACCCTCCAGCTTGTAAACTACAAGCCTAACCTTGAAAACATCACCACAACCCATAGCTCCAAAAAATTTCTCTACATGGTAGATCCAGTCTTCCGCGTCAGTTGGAGCTACAGTCTGCTCAAACAGTCGGGGTTTCTGCTTGTTAAACAAATCCAGCCAAGCGGGTAAAGTGGCAGGTGGTGGAGCAGGAGGGTTGTTATTCTGCTGAGGTCCATTTTGAAATTCAGCTCGAATCTCATCACGAATTTGGGGTAACATGGCTTGTATAGCATCCTGAACAACAGCAGCAATAGCAGCTGCGTTAGGATCATTTTCGGTTTCGCGTCTGGGTGGCATCTGAAATAAAAGAGGATGAGTTGATAAAACTGCTAAAATCTGGGGTAATATATCTGAATATGCATAGTGTAATTCATGAAGGTATAGCCAACAAAATATGACATGAATACTGGTGAACGCCTAGGGTCAGTTCACAAAACGACAATTTACTAAAACATAAATCCGACATGAGTAAGGATGAACGCCTATGGTCAGTTCATCCATACAAAATTTAAACGGGCAAGGGTGAACGCCTATGGTCAATTCACCAAAACGAAATGTTCTTGAAAAGCACATGCGATTAAGTATGGCCAGTCCTGTACCAACCGTTTACTTAATCAAAATTTTGAAAATCCGACTGATAAAATTCATGAGTAGCATGGAAGATAACGACGCCAAAATACAGAAAGTTCTTGGTGACTACCCACTAGTCACAGGTCAAGTTTTAGAGCCTACAGGTCGAACCTTGCGCTCTGATACCATAATTGTAACACCCCACTTGGATAAATGGACCGTTACGTATATTTATGGCGTGTCATCAAAGCATGCAAGGCAATGTATTAAACATTAACTGACCAAACGGAAGTACCCGAATCAAACATCGGTAGTCCAACATAAGCCCAAAAATATAAAGATTAAGTACTGAAAGAAAAAGGACGAAACAGTGTCCAAACAACCAAAGTAAAGTAACGTAATGTGTGCATAAAAAGAAAGGAGTTTGGATAGCTCCCATCCAAATGCACGTACTCTCTTAGAAGTCCTAAGATCGTCCCTGTGTACCTGCCGTTTGGAAACATGAAAGGAAACTACGGCTAAGCATAACGCTCAGTGGACGGATATAGCATGATAAGAATGTACTGAAAGTAATGAAATAGAAGACAACAATGAAGCTATAAGACTGATATGTAACATGTGGTAGAACTTTGCATAAAATCTGAAAAACCTGGTTCATATATACTGATACTGAAATATAACTATAAATTCTGAAAACATGCATTTACTGTATTTTATTTGCCAGAGCTTATATAGGTCACGTGCTGTAACAACCATGCATGAATAACTGGAGGGGTGACCTCGTCATGCTGTAGAGGGGTGACCTCTAAATAACTGTGCTGGGTGGAGGGATCAGCTCCAATGTGAAGGATGTTGAGCACACACCACATTCACCCTGATAACTTGTAACACATATAAGCCTAGGATGCATCCATACGCCCCACTATACATACATATAAAAATGGCCAACCTGAACATGAGTGTGACGATGCAGGATATCACTCCCCTGCATGTGAGTCACGACACCGGTGCCTCTAGTGCCATGGTTACGGTACCTCCGTAACTAGTACATAAACTGGTCGTTCTTGTATATAATGCTCAGGCAGTTTATTTAGTTATTAACATGCTTACTGATAAATTTTAAAACATATACTGGGGAAACATTTGGCTGAAGACGGGGAATCCAAATCATGCATAGAAAGGAAGTCCTTACTGAAAGGACGGAAATCCGTACCTCGTGTCCAGTAACCGACTGAGATCAACTGACTGAAAGTCTACTCTGATTTCACGTGAGCTACATGAATAAGGGACGTGAATGAGTAAACTGATATTCGCTTATTTAATTCCATGTTCCTATTGGTCTTTCATTTATTTATTTATTTTCTGAAATTCCGTACGTATATTAACTGATAAATCTGGCCTTGTAATAATTCATTTTAATGTATTATCTTACTACTATTAGTTACGGTACAACGTATTTCCGACACGATAATAGTACTATACTACATATCCCGTTAAAATAGAAAGTTTCTTAATTTAGAAAGTTCTCAAATAATTTAATTCATTTCATAAAATTATACCCTTTTTAAATATTAAAGAATTATTTAATTTAATACATTTATAATATATTGTAAACATTTATAAAACAATTTAATTTAAAAGGTATAATATAAGAATATTTATTTTATTTATTATAATAACGTCCCGAGCCTACCAAGATAATCTCATCTCGGTCGCACAAAACAAATCATCATATAATGATTACATCTACCTATATAAATCTGTCTACAAGAAATTTGTGACAGAATTCTGTGTCACTAAAAACTGTCGCTAAAACTGTCCTTTTTAAAACTGCATATTCATAACAGTTCTGCGACAGAAAACTGTCGCTAAAACTGTCGCTAAAGTTATTTCAATATACCCATTTTATAGTCTCATTTTTCCCACTGGTTTTACATATAGTTCCCACTGTTGGGCTATGTTTCCCACTGTTTACATAAACCAAACGCACCTTTATTATTTCTGTAGCCCCCAAACGCACCCCTTTTTGTTCGAATCTGGCCCTAGTCGCCCCTGTGTGGGTCACGACTGGGCAAAGCTGGAGTCACCGAGACATGGTGGTCTCGGTTTATATAAGCCAACACGCCCCCGATCATCATGAGCTAAACAAATGCCCCTGTTGGGGTCTTTCTGCCGTCGGTCGACCACAGCCAACACCACCACCGAGACTTGTGTGGTCTCGGTTGGCAGCAAACCGTCAAGGGGAAACAGCACCGAGACATGGTGTGTCTCGGTTTTGCATAGAACCCAAACAAAACCCTAGTTTTATTTTTTATATTATGATTTTATGTGAAGACTTTAAGCTTGTTTAAAAACAACATGTTTTCATTGTTTTAGAAATCAAATCGTGACTATAAGGGCTGAGATGGAAGACGATTACCGTAGTAGCTTGATAACGGAAAGGGAATACACGGATTACTAGATCAAAATGAGGCTCACCCTCCTTTTCTTTCTTCTACTGCCGGCGGCTACCAAGGGTTAGGAAACCCTAATCTTATTTATTTATTTTTTTTGTACGATTGAATGGAATGAGGGGTTAAGTCCCGTTTATTTTTTTTTAAATGGGCTAGGCCCAAAATTTTTCTTTCTTTTTTTTTTTAAACAAACCGGCCCTTTGGACCTTTTACTTTCTTATTATTATTATTTTTTTATATATACTTGCATATATAATTACTCACGTTTGTTTCCGTCGATAAATTCTAAGTAAATGGTTTAAGTAAATAACCCGCATATTTACATTTCCCAATTTAAATACGGGTTTTACATCACAAATCTGACGGTGAATTTTTAAAGCTTCAAGATTCTTATTCTTCGCTTTCAAAACATTTTGATGAGATTCAAAAACATTGTATTTCACTTGAGTGTACACAACAATTTCTTCAAGAGCTTTCTGAAACGTCATTCGAAGGTGTTAATATAGATGATTCATATATTCAAAGGAATTTTCGATTGAATTTACAATCAAAACAGCGTCAGCCAAGTGACAAGGTTGCTAAATCATTGTCGATAGACGTACAGAAATCTAAGGAGATTAACTGTGTGAACGTACTTGAGGTCGCTGAGTATATTAAACTTGATCTAGATAATCGAGTTTCCAAGATTCTGTCCAAAGTTGATAACTTAAAACAGAAAAATACACAACTCTTCGATTCAGTAGAGCCCGCACGTGCTAATACCACTGCACAAAATCATTCATTGATTGAACGATTGAATCGAAAGTCGGTGGAAATATCTAATTTGAGGGAACAAATTTGTGATAAAAATCTGGCTTTGGCTGAGTTAAAGGAAACACTTCGTACCCTAAAAGGTAAGAATGTTGTGGATAACGCAGCCAATGTCTCAGTATCGTCCTCTAGTGCAATAAAAAAGAACCTTATTATCGTCACACCACTTAACAAGGGCCCTATGACTAAACCATGTCAAACGTTGGTCACTAAAGATAAGGCAAAATCAAAACCAACTTCTAATATTCCCGTGTTGCCTTCTACATGAGTAAGCACCACTACTAAGGCTCAAAGATCTAAGCTTAAAAGAAACAAGAAGAATGATAGGATCTTGCCCCCATCTAGTAGTCAAGTGAAGAAGAAAGTAGAAGCCCACTGTAGGAATGTTATTTCCTGTTTTGAATAAAAAGAATCATGTAGCTAAACTTAAAGGCTCTGCCGTTGTGCAGCGTTCTAAGCCTACTGTGAATTATAATTTGAAATGTTGGAATTGCAATTAATGTATGTTTTCTAGTCGTCATGATTCTTGCCTTATTGACCATGTGAATGAGATGAATGCCCGGAAAAATGGTTTAGAATGGAAAACGACTAGGAAAGTGTTAAGCCAAGTTGGTTGGATGTGGAGCCCCACTGGTAGAACTTTCACTAGAGTAGGAAATGTGTGCCCTTTTAACTAGGATCACTCTTACTAAAGTGAAGAAAGTGTGCCCTTTAACTAGGAGTACCAAGGCTACCAAAACACAAGTGTGTCCTTTAACTAGTAACACCGACACTACTGTAGGAACCAAGTGCCCTTTAAATAGGTCTACTCCCACTGTAGTGCCTGCTAATACCCCAAAATCTCAGAAAGTTGGAACAACAAAACATGTTAATTGTAAAACTCACATTAGAAAACGCAAGAAATACAAGGATAACAGAAATGTCAGCAATTCTGATACTATTATATCTGTATCTGCTAACAATCCGGAACCAATAGTTTCCAATGCATTGTCTACTGTTGTTGTTGAAAACAGGTGGTCCAAATTGTTCTCTGGTATTTGGACTCTGGTTGCTCCAAGCATATGACCGGAGATCGCTCTCAGCTCAGAAATTTCGTCAGCAAGTTTCTTGGTATGGTTGAATTTCGTAATGATCATATTGCAAAGATAATGGGTTACGGTGAATATCATATTGGGAATGTTATAATTTCAAGAGTGTTTTATGTGGAAGGTCTCGGTCACAATTTATTTTCCGAGGGACAATTTTGTGATGCAAACCTAGAAGTTGCTTTTCGTGAGCATACCTGCTTCATTCGTAATTTGGAAGGGGTTGATTTATTGAAAGGTACTCGAGGGAATAATTTGTACACTTTGTCTCTACAAGATATGATGGCCGCTTCTCCCGTATGTCTTCTCTCCAAAGCATCAAAGACTAAGTCATGGTTATGTCATTGACGGTTATCTCATCTTAACTTTGACGCTATTAATCATTTGGCGAAAAACGAACTTGTTCGTGGTCTTCCTAAACTTACATTTCACAAGGATCATTTGTGTTTTGCGTGCACAATGGGGAAAAGCATTAAGAAATCATACAAACACAAGACTGAAGACACCAACCAAGAGAAACTTTATTTGTTGCATATAGATCTTTGTGGGCCATCGCGTGTTGAAAGTCTTAGTGGTAAAAGGTACATCCTCGTCATTGTCGATGATTACTCTCGGTTTACATGGGTGAAATTTCTTACAACAAAAAATGAGGCACCTAAATTCATCATCGGATTTCTCAAGATGATTCAAGTGCGTCTCAACACTACTGTCCGATGCATTCGTACAGATAATGGAACCGAATTTGTGAATCAAATATTGCGTGATTATTATGAAGAAGTTGGCATATCTCATGAAACATCCGTTGCTCGCACTCCACAACAAAATGGTGTTGTTGAAAGGCGAAATCGCACACTTATGTAAGCTGCTCGAACGATGTTAATTTACGCAAAGGCTCCATTATTTTTATGGGCAGAAGCAGTATCTACAGCAGTTTTTACCCAAAACCGGTCAGTAATTCGAAAACGCCATGGTAAAACACCTTATGAGATTCTCCATGGAAAAGTACCAGATTTATCATATCTTCATGTATTTGGTTCTCTTTGCTATCCAAATAATGATGGTGACAATTTGGGAAAACTTCAACCAAAGGTTTATATTGGTATTTTCATTGGTTATGCACCCACAAAGAAGGCATACCGAATCTACAATCGTAATTCTCGTAAGATCCTCGAAACTATGAATGTTGATTTTGATGAGCTGACAGCAATGGCTTATGAGCAAAGCAGCTCTGAACCCGCACTTCATGAAATGGGACCCAGTAACATTAGCTCTGGTCTTGTCCCAAATAACCCTACTTCATCAGCATTTACACCACCTTCTAGGAATGAATGGGATGCGTTGTTTCAACCGTTCGTTGATGAATTCTTTACTCCTCCAAGTATTGTTGCTCCACAACCTGAGGTTATAGCTCCGATTACCGAAGTTGTAGCTCCAGCAACCGAAGCACAATCAGATACGTCTACACCTACTATTGGTCAAGATATACCTTCAACAAGTAATTCTCAACCAACACCCGAATCAACTACCCATGTCATACATATTGATGATGAAGAGGATGATGATGATCATGATTTGTAATTCGCTCAAATGCGTGAACTTCCATTTTTTGGTGTACCAATTCCTAATTCTAATCAAGTCAGGTCGTCCACGTCAGAGGAAGCTCCTACTACGGTCTACTCCAATCCACGGATTCGTGAACATGACTGCAAGTAGACAAAGGATCATCCTATAGATTCTATTATTGGTGACCCTAATCGTCCGGTATCCACACAAAGTCAGTTACAAGAAAGTGCAATGTTTTGTCATTTTGATGCTTTTCTCAGTGAAGTTGAACCTAAGACGTGGCAACAAGCATTCACCCAATCTTGTTGGATAGAAGCTATGCAAGTAGAACTTAATGAATTTATACGTCTTGATGTATGGGAACTTGTCCCATGCCCGAATCAAGTGCAGTTACTCACTTTGAAATGGGTTTACAAGGTGAAACTTGACGAGTTAGGCGGAATATTGAAGAACAAAGCTCGACTAGTAGCTCGTGGATACAAGCAATTATTGGGCATCGACTTTATGGAATCCTTTGCACCTGTTGCCCGTTTGGAAGCTATTAGACTATTCCTTGCTTATGCAGCCCACATGAATATGATCGTCTATCAGATGGATGTGAAGGCGGCATTCCTCAATGGTGAAATCAAGGAAGAGGTGTATGTTAAATAGCTGGATGGTTTTGTGAACTCTAAATATCCTAATCATGTGTACAAGCTTAAGAAGGCTCTCTATAGGTTGAAGCAAGCTCCACGCGCATGGTATGATCTATTGTCACAATTACTCATTACGCAAGGCTTCGCTAAAGGCAAGGTGGATCCCACGTTGTTCATTCAAAAACGAGGTAAAGATATGATTATGGTACAAATATATGTTGATGATATTATATTTGCTGCCTTGACCCAAACCTTATCCGATGAGTTTGGGACACTCATGTATTCCAAGTTTAAGATTTCAATGATGGGCAAGGTATCATTCTTCTAAGGACTTCAGATATCTCAGAGTCCCAGAGGCATCTTTATCAATCAATCCAAGTATACCCTTGAATCTCTTAAGAAATATAAGATGGAATCTTGCGACCCCGTGGATATTCCAATGGTGGAACAAACTAAGCTTGATGTAGATCCACATGGAGTTGCCGTTGATCCGACACTTTATCATGGAATGATCGGTACCCTTCTGTATATTACAGCTAGTCGACCTGATCTTCAATTTTCTATATGTATGTGTGCTCGGTATCAAACTAGGCCTACTGAGTTACACTTAGCAACTATTAAACGGATCTTTCGTTATCTTAAAGGAACCATCAATTGGGGACTTTAGTATTCGAAGGACTCTTCGATTGCACTAATGGCATATGCAGATGCGGATCACGCGGGTTGTCAATGTACAAGGCGTAGCACGAGTGGAACTTTGCAACTACTAGGAGATCGACTAATCAGTTGGGCATCGAAAAGGAAGAAAAGCGCTGCAATTTCAAGTACGGAAGCAGAATATATAGCTATGTCCGGTTGTTGTGCTCAAATTATTTGGATGAGATCGCAATTAACCGACTATGGTTTAGGTTTCAACAAAATTCCGATGTACTGCGACAACAAGAGTGCAATTGCCTTATGCTGCAACAATGTTCAATTCTCCTGGTCGAAGCATATTGACATTCGCTACCACTTCATCAAGGAGCAAGTGTAAAATGGAGTGATCGAGCTTTACTTTGTCCGATCTGAGTATCAATTGGCGGATATTTTCATGAAGGCTTTAGATCGCGCTCGAATGGAATTTTTGGCCGACAAGCTAGGTTTGAGAACCTTCTCGCCTGAGACTCTTAAGGAATTGGTAGATGAAGCGAAAGAATAGTGGTGGTAAACTATTATCCGTATCCATGGTGATCATCTGTATATATTGTTTATATTTTTATCCACAAAAGCAAAATACAAAAATATAAAACCATATAAAAACAATAAAAATTGAAAAATTTAAAAAAATCCAAAAATATTTTTCCTTTATTTTTCAAAGGCATGTCTTTTGGTACGATAATATTTACGGTCTTATAAATGTCGATTAATATTGACACGGAGCCATAAATAGAGTTCGTACAAAAGTTGTAAATATTTCATAAAACCTGCCTAAATGGCTTGTAGTTATTTCTGACTGCAACCCGCTTTTCATATTCCAGTCAAGTATTTCTTATGAAAGCTTTGGCTCACAACGCGAATTAATTTTCTCGGGCATGGTTTACTTTATAACCATGTAAGGGATTGTGTTTAAGTTATAACACAATCTAACACGGATATATGTACGCATCAGTGCATTTATTTATTAAAACAAGAGAAGTCTTGTTTTTATGAAGTTATCATCTCTACAACCATAGCACTCTACAAATGGTGTCTACATACTCGACGATGCGACTACTCTAACGACGACTACAGCTCTTTCAATAGAACACGGGTTAACAATTGAGGGGGAGCAATTGTCAAGCATTCAGAATCTTCGATGCCGAAAGTGCCTAGTTCACTAATTGGTGTCAAGAAAACAATACCAATCGTACATGTGGTGTCAAGTGATGAGTTCAGACGTGAAGAGGCGACCAACATCTTCCGACAAGAACCATTTGATCTTATCATATGATGTTTTCATCAATCAGGTCCAAACTTGTCAATTTACTCTTATATGGTGAATATGTGATTATTTTCCTAATCGGTATCATATCTCAACATTTGGTATCATGAAGATAAAACTGACTTGCATTTTTCTTCCCAAAACTTTGTTAAAAATTCATTAAATCAATTGATATTAAAAACATCGATTGGGTTAATATTTTTAATATGGGGGAGAAAATGTGATTTAATATGGGACATGATTATTCAAAAATAGTTTGACTTAACGTGATGGCTCATCCCGACATATGCGAAATGTTTTCGGATATCGTGGCGTATGTTAAAGGGGAGAAAAATGGATTTGCACATCTAAAATGGATTTCATGGTGACATATACTTACCCTAAACCTATTTATTTCACGAAGATGAACATTGTGGTGTCATAAGGATGGTAGGATAGGTTAAGTCCAATGATTCTTCTAGAACCAGAGGAATCTTCCTAGAAAAAGGTAGCACCGAAGAAAGGAAAGAGCGAGATGGTGGTTTTTGTTGTTCCCACGAAGCGAGGATGATTTGACCAGCGAATGAAGTGGGTCAACTTTTTGTCTTCGGCCAAAAACCTTTTCTCGCTGGTCGATCTTTCGACAAAAAAAACGAAACATATTCTCTTATCTAAGCTTTTTCCCTGTGCATTAGCTCCCCCATGGTAGATGGTTCAAGCACGCCCCCTGTCCTTCTCCTTAGTTTCTAAACTAGCAGAATCGCAGGACACCAAAAGTGGGAAGTTTCTTGTTGGTTTTTCTTCCTCACTCTCGAATAGGTGAACTTGGTTCGTTCAATTCTTAGGGAGAAGAAGGATGGGAACGAATGGGAATACTGGGGATTTTCGATAGCTAGAAATAGTAGTCCTTAGGAAAGATGGAGAAAGATTGTGAATGTAGCTGAATACCGACCAAGTACTTAAGTTAGCACTGGAACAATCACAACAAGGTGCTAGTTATGACGTATTGGTAAGCATTAAAGGGGTTGAAGAATGAAAAAGAATTGTAAAGATAAAGGGTGTAAAGAAAGAAGCCCTCCTAACAACCTTAGGCAGAAACCTGGTCAACACATATGCTATTGAGATCATTTTAATGATGCTCGATATTAAAGATAGACATCATGGACCCAGAGATGCAATTCACAACCCATCCCAGCTAACTCAGATATCTCTTAAAAGGTATTTTTTTTAATCACACGGAGATCAACACGTTATCTATTAATTTATTCACTCTGAGTAAATTGGTATTGAAATGGTGGCACTCCTCTCCAGCCTCCGGTCACTAAAAATCCAAAATGCACGATCGAGTCTAGAGCCATTTGAGATCATCAAATATCTCATTAAGACACACTTCCATATTTCCTTGCTTCTTCACACACTGTGAAAAGTAAGAAATATCTTAAGAGTCCTACGCAAAATCTTCATGATCTTGCCTGAACATCCGAGTAATACGAAAGTATTTACAATGAAGATGGAAATCCTTCTTGAGCGAATATCAAAAAGCTCATGGTAGGTGACTTGTGTGACTCTTTATGAATCAAGCTTGTGATAACTGGAAAGCAACAGTGGTTAAATTCTTAACTGAACTTAAACACGTTCCAGGCCTCTACGCAATATTTTAGTGATCTTGCCAGAACACTCAGAGTGACACTCTATAGTGTTCACAATGATGAGTGGAAATCCTTCTAGTGTTAACCTCAAACAGCACTTGGTAGGTAACTTGCAAGATTCAATATGAATCAAGCTCGTGACAACTAGAAAGCAACGTTGGTGCGATTCTTTAATGAATCAAACTTGTTCTAGAAATCGAAATTGACGGCTTCAATCATGCGGATAATTTTATCAAAATGATTCACTCTTTACGTTCGTAGTCAGCTTTGAACGGTCGAGTATAGACAACGGGTTTACCCGCGAAATCTTATCAAGGAGATTTTTAATTAAATCTACCTGCCACATGTACAATATTTTATATCGTCCAACGGTCTTCACCGACTGGAGGTAAAATGCAACCGAATTAGAATGAAATGTTCAAAGCTATTCCGTTCATGTCTACTTATGTTGCGACATTTGAAGACGGTGGCGTTGCGGAATCCAAGAAGAAGTCGTTCCCACATGCTTATACTGTATGCACTTAATACTTCGTCTAATTCTAGAAAGCATAAAATTCAAGTCTTCCGCTGTATCGAACTATGAAGCTTTCAAGAATTACAAAGTTATAAGTATGTGGGACATGAAGTCATGAAGAGGCAAAGATCACAAGTGATGCACAAGATCAAGGCAAAAGATCCATGCTCAAGATTGATATCAAAGATCACATCAACATATTCACCAGAAAAGAAAAGAAAAGAAAGACGAAGACTACGAGCTCAAGACAAGCATAGTATGCTAGGTTTATTTTCTTATTGTAACTCGGGTAACGCCCTTGTTTGGAGTGACCTCCCTTAGGGGGAGATTGTTAGAAATACGTTTTTACGTATTTAGGAAGATTCGGTCACTCCGACAATATATTAAGTAGTAGCTCGTAGTCTAGATATCTTCACATTTATCAAACAAGGAAAAGCGCGGTCCATGCTTGTATGGCCGGCTCAATATTATAAGCCCAAGCCCATTACAAGCCTTGGGTATATAAACCCTCTCCTTAGTTGGAGAGGGTGGTTGGTTCACTCATTTTTACATATAGTAGAAAGTGTTTTCTATATACTTTCTCTCTATAAAAGTGTGTGTGTTCTTACCATCTCTATCTCTTTCTCTCTCTAAACATAAGCAAGATTTACAATATCCTACATCATACTAGACCGGGGGACATGTCGACGTATAGTCGGTATAAGGCCCGACCTAACAGGCCCATGATCAAAGAGGCCCGTGACCCAACAGGCCCGCCGTCCATATACCTTACTTATCCTTCAAGAAACCGTAGTCCTATAAATACAGGGTTAGGGGGATCATATTATCATCAGGTTATCTCTCTTAACCACACTACTTTACCATATATCGCATCGATACTAACTTGAGCGTCGGAGGTGGACCCCAGGGCTCCGGCCTCGGGTCCGCGTCTAACCGGTTTACCATTATTTGCGGCATCGCACAAGACCTGGGGAGACGACGAACGGCCCAGGATAGTCGTCAAAACCACCTCAGCCAAACTATGCTCCAACAAGTTGGCGCTATCCGTGGGACCCTGACTAAACTATGTTTCGTGGTCTCAAACTACCGAAAAGCAGGATTCAATGTTGAAACTCGATAAATCTAACCTTTTTTATTTAAAGCCTATTATTCGCAGCTTAAGAATTCAACTATGGCTAGTTTATCATCATGTTATACACACGTCATTTGCATACTTTTGACATATTCATGCTATGTGCATGGCAATTCCTTTTGGTAAAATTTGCTAAATGTATTCTCTTTTCACGCATAACAATATGAAGTAATTGATTGGCCGTGTTGACATATTCATAGAATGGCCAATTTGCTAAACGTATACTCTTTTCACGCATAACAATATGCATACTGGTAAAAACAAAATAAAAATAAAAAGAGAGATCTAGTATTAACGACATAACATTTATCGCAACGTTATTTTCACATGATATCAATCTTGACTATGCTAATAGTGAGATGCGTGAATATGTGTTAAACGAATCTCGTCAATTACGCATTAAAGTCAAACGTATATTGCTAGTTTACACATTACTCAAAGAATTGAAGTAATTAACTAAACGATCATGATGATATATGCTCAGGGTGGTTTTTTAATGTGCACACACTTTTGCTACAAGTTAAAGTCCTATTATTCAAATTTGATAGTATATGATTTTGTCATATGTGATGTACACGATAAGTATAACTTTACCGACAAGTAAATCTGTTAAACTTTTGGCTCCCTTAGGGGGAGATTGTTGGAAATACATTTTTACGTATTTAGGAAGATTCGGTCACTCCGACAATATATTAAGTAGTAGCTCGTAGTCTAGATATCTTCACATTTATCAAACAAGGAAAAGCGCGGTCCATGCTTGTATGGCCGGTTCAATATTATAAGCCCAAGCCCATTACAAGCCTTGGGTATATAAACCCTCTCCTTAGTTGGAGAGGGTGGTTGGTTCACTCATTTTTACATATAGTAGAAAGTGTTTTCTATATACTTTCTCTCTCTAAAAGTGTGTGTGTTCTTACCATCTCTCTATCTCTTTCTCTCTCTAAACATAAGCAAGATTTACAATATCCTACATCATACTAGACCGGGGGACATGTCGACGTATAGTCGGTATAAGGCCCGACCTAACAGGCCCACGATCAAAGAGGCCCGTGACCCAACAGGCCCGCCGTCCATATACATTACTTACCCTTCAAGAAACTGTAGTCCTATAAATACAGGGTTAGGGGGATCATTCTATCATCAGGTTATCTCTCTTAACCACACTACTTTACCATATATCGCATCGATACTAACTTGAGCGTCGGAGGTGGACCCTAGAGCTCCGGCCTCGGGTCCGCGTCTAACCGGTTTACCATTGTTTGCGGCATCACACAAGACCCGGGGAGACGACGAACGGCCCAAGATAGTCGTCAAAACCACCTCAGCCAAACTATGCTCCAACAAGTTGGCGCCGTCCGTGGGACCCTGACTAAACTATGTTTCGTGGTCTCAAACTACCGAAAAGCAGGATTCAATGCTGAAACTCGATAAATATAACCTTTTTTATTTAAAGCCTATTATTCGCAGCTTAAGAATTCAACTATGGCTAGTTTATCATCATGGTATACACACGTCATTTGCATACTTTTGACATATTCATGCTATGTGCATGGCAATTCCTTTTGGTAAAATTTGATAAATGTATTCTCTTTTCACGCATAACAATATGAAGTAATTGATTGGCCTTGTTGACATATTCATAGAATGGCCAATTTGCTAAACGTATCCTCTTTTC
Organism: Glebionis coronaria; assembly: GCA_025667525.1. Taxonomy (NCBI): domain Eukaryota; kingdom Viridiplantae; phylum Streptophyta; class Magnoliopsida; order Asterales; family Asteraceae; genus Glebionis; species Glebionis coronaria. Next base: position 388,020,749 of record CM046882.1, read on the forward strand.
ACGCATAACAATATGCATACTAGTAAAAACAAAATAAAAATAAAAAGAGAGATCTAGTATTAACGACATAACATTTATCGCAACGTTATTTTCACATGATATCAATCTTGACTATGCTAATAGTGAGATGCGTGAATATGTGTTAAACGAATCTCGTCAATTACGCATTAAAGTCAAACTTATATTGCTAGTTTACACATTACTCAAAGAATTGAAGTAATTAACTAAACGATCAAGATGATATATGCTCAGGGTGGTTTTTTAATGTGCACACACTTTTGCTACAAGTTAAAGTCCTATTATTCAAATTTGATAGTATATGATTTTGTCATATGTGATGTACACGGTAAGTATAACTTTACCGACAAGTAAATCTGTTAAACTTTTGGCTCCCTCCAATCGGGGTGTCTATCTTCGCACCTTTGTTTACTTTAAATTCGTCATAAGATACTTTTGTTGCGAGATTACCGATGTCAGTATCTCGTTTTTCACAACGAATATTTTCCTTTTTGGTAACAAAGTATAATCATTCTTTTTGTATATATATATATATATATATATATATATATATATATATATATATATATATATATATATATATATATATATATATATATATATATATATGTATATATATATATATATATATATATATATATATATATATATATATATATATATATATATATATATATATATATATATATATATATATATATATATATATATATATATATATATATATATATATATATATATATATATATATATATATATATATATATATATATATATATATATATATATATATATATATATATATAAGAAAAAGTCTTACCAATAGATTTTAAAATTACTAAAGATATTATCATTCTTTTTTCATATATTAAAATTGTTGAATATTATCACAATAATGTTCGGTAACATATATTCTCATATATTGAGATGATTTTGTTGCCATAGGTTTAAACGCTGATAAGCAAATCACAGTTTTTCTAAAACTTGAGAATAGTCTATATATGTGTTTCATTGTCCGGTAGAATATTACGTGTACAATACTAGTATATTTGAGGCAAAAGACCACGTTTGATGCATTTTATATTTATAAAATATTTGCTATTATTATACTTTTTACCCGCGCTATGGCATGTCCAGTCGCACTCGTCCGCACGTTTGGACATATTTTATTTCATTCTTTCACTACGGTCATGAGCCGCGTCCTTTTGCATTAGTCCTCGTGTCTGGGGTGTTATTTATATTCATAAGATATTACCTGTATCTTTTAAATTCAAAATATATGCTTTTAATATTTTTTGTATATTAATAAAACATATTACGTATATCTTTTAAAATTGGCAAGGAGATATTACATATCTATTTTGATTTAATTTATTGTATATGTCGCGACCCAACCTACTAATATCGTGTCGCGACCCGGACTCTTTATCAGCGGTCATGGTATGTCCATCTGCACTCGTCCGCACGTTTTGGAATATTTTTTAAACTGGATTTATGTGTCGCGTCCTTTCACGATTAGCCCGCCCATTCAAACATAGTATTTTATTTTGGTCGTTGCGATCTCACGACCAAGCATATTATTTTATTTAGTTCGGTAGCGGAGATCCGCCCGTCCGGATGTATTATTTTATTTTGGTCGTTGCAATCTACGCGACCAAATATATTATTTTATTTAGTTCGGTCGCGGCGATCCGCTCAAACGGACGTATTATTTATTTTGGTAGATGCGATCCGCGTGATCGAACATAATATTTTATTTTGGTCGTTGCGATCTGTGCGACCAAATATATTGTTTTAGTTAGTTTGGTCGCGGCGATCCGCCCGTCCGGACGTATTATTTAGTTTGGTCGATGCGATCCGCGCGATCAAACATACTATTTTATTTTGGTCGTTGCAATCTGCGCGACCAAATATATTATTTTATTTAGTTCGGTCGCGGCGATCCGCTCATCCGGACGTATTATTTAGTTTGGTCGATGCGATCCGCGCGATCAAACAAAATATTTTATTTTGTTCGTTGCAATTTGTGCGACCAAATATATTGTTTTAGTTAGTTTGGTCGCGGTGATCCGCCCGTCCGGACGTATTATTTAGTTTGGTCGCTGCGATCCGCGCGATTAAACATAAAATATTTTATTTTGGTCGTTGTGATCTGCACAACCAAACATATTATTTTATTTAGTTCGGTCGCGGCGATCCGCCCGTCCGGACATATTATTTAGTTTGGTCGCTGTGATACGCGCGATCAAACATACTATTTTATTTTGGTTGTTGCGATCTGCGCGACCAAATATATTATTTTATTTAGTTCGGTCGCGGCGATCTGCCCGTCCAGACGTAATATTTAGTTTGGTCGCTGCGATCCGCCCGATCAAGCATAATATTTTACTTTGGTCGTTGCGATCTGTGATAGTTGTAATTTCACACTCGTTTAGGAAAACGAGGCAAAAGCGGTAAGTATTAAACAAATGGTTTAGGAAAACCAAGTGCTTATGACCCTTGTGTGAGTTCGTTCTCAAGGAGGCTTGGTGTGTGTGTTAAACTTGATTAAGTTTGAGATTAATGTCGATGGAAAGGAGAAAGAAAATGACGAATTATGCTAAAAATTACCCTACGACGTAAAACACGCAAAATCGTAAAATCGAATAAAAATGAAAGTGATCTAAAAATTACTAAAATTTTAATTTAAGCTAAGAAAAATGTGATTAAAACAAAATTTAAAATCAAAATTTCCAAAAACTTTTTAATTATTTTATATTAAATTTTAAAGTTTAATTAAAAACCCAAAATTAAATAAAATTAAAAGAAGTAAAAATGAAAACTTTTTTTTAAATGTAAACCTAAAACAGATTTATTAAAACCTAAAAAATATTTTTAAAAATTTTTAAACCACTATATCCTATTTTTAAACCAATTTATAAAATATAAAACAAAAAATAACGATAAAAAATAAATAAATAAACAAAAAAATTTATTTTACTTTTGAAAAATCTTAAACCTAATACAGAACTTATGAAAAATCTAAAATGGTAAAAAGCTAAACCAATAAGCCAAAAAATGGCTTATCAGTATACGGCTTGTAATATAAGCTACAAACAAAACATCCCTTAAGTATCAAAAAATGCAAGTGTATACTTGATAAAGTCCCTAGGGCAGTGGTAAGTTGTGTGTGTATTGGCAGTGGTGACGCAGGTTCGAGTCCTGGCCACACCAAAAAATTTTAAAACTTTTTTTTTCACTCTTGTTCACAGTAATTTAACAACTCCAAATCACAAACACAAGACGAAAAGCAACGTTGGTGCGATTCTTTAATGAATCAAACTTGTTCTAGAAATCGAAATTGACGGCTTCAATCATGCGGATAATTTTATCAAAATGATTCACTCTTTACGTTCGTAGTCAGCTTTGAACGGTCGAGTATAGACAACGGGTTTACCCGCGAAATCTTATCAAGGAGATTTTTAATTAAATCTACCTGCCACATGTACAATATTTTATATCGTCCAACGGTCTTCACCGACTGGAGGTAAAATGCAACCGAATTAGAATGAAATGTTCAAAGCTATTCCGTTCGTGTCTACTTATGTTGCGACATTTGAAGACGGTGGCGTTGCGGAATCCAAGAAGAAGTCGTTCCCACATGCTTATACTGTATGCACTTAATACTTCGTCTAATTCTAGAAAGCATAAAATTCAAGTCTTCCGTTGTATCGAACTATGAAGCTTTCAAGAATTACAAAGTTATAAGTATGTGGGACATGAAGTCATGAAGAGGCAAAGATCACAAGTGATGCACAAGATCAAGGCAAAAGATCCATGCTCAAGATTGATATCAAAGATCACATCAACATATTCACCAGAAAAGAAAAGAAAAGAAAGACGAAGACTACGAGCTCAAGACAAGCATAGTATGCTAGGTTTATTTTCTTATTGTAACTCGGGTAACGCCCTTGTTTGGAGTGACCTCCCTTAGGGGGAGATTGTTAGAAATACGTTTTTACGTATTTAGGAAGATTCGGTCACTCCGACAATATATTAAGTAGTAGCTCGTAGTCTAGATATCTTCACATTTATCAAACAAGGAAAAGCGCGGTCCATGCTTGTATGGCCGGCTCAATATTATAAGCCCAAGCCCATTACAAGCCTTGGGTATATAAACCCTCTCCTTAGTTGGAGAGGGTGGTTGGTTCACTCATTTTTACATATAGTAGAAAGTGTTTTCTATATACTTTCTCTCTATAAAAGTGTGTGTGTTCTTACCATCTCTATCTCTTTCTCTCTCTAAACATAAGCAAGATTTACAATATCCTACATCATACTAGACCGGGGGACATGTCGACGTATAGTCGGTATAAGGCCCGACCTAACAGGCCCATGATCAAAGAGGCCCGTGACCCAACAGGCCCGCCGTCCATATACCTTACTTATCCTTCAAGAAACCGTAGTCCTATAAATACAGGGTTAGGGGGATCATATTATCATCAGGTTATCTCTCTTAACCACACTACTTTACCATATATCGCATCGATACTAACTTGAGCGTCGGAGGTGGACCCCAGGGCTCCGGCCTCGGGTCCGCGTCTAACCGGTTTACCATTATTTGCGGCATCGCACAAGACCTGGGGAGACGACGAACGGCCCAGGATAGTCGTCAAAACCACCTCAGCCAAACTATGCTCCAACAAGTTGGCGCTATCCGTGGGACCCTGACTAAACTATGTTTCGTGGTCTCAAACTACCGAAAAGCAGGATTCAATGTTGAAACTCGATAAATCTAACCTTTTTTATTTAAAGCCTATTATTCGCAGCTTAAGAATTCAACTATGGCTAGTTTATCATCATGTTATACACACGTCATTTGCATACTTTTGACATATTCATGCTATGTGCATGGCAATTCCTTTTGGTAAAATTTGCTAAATGTATTCTCTTTTCACGCATAACAATATGAAGTAATTGATTGGCCGTGTTGACATATTCATAGAATGGCCAATTTGCTAAACGTATACTCTTTTCACGCATAACAATATGCATACTGGTAAAAACAAAATAAAAATAAAAAGAGAGATCTAGTATTAACGACATAACATTTATCGCAACGTTATTTTCACATGATATCAATCTTGACTATGCTAATAGTGAGATGCGTGAATATGTGTTAAACGAATCTCGTCAATTACGCATTAAAGTCAAACGTATATTGCTAGTTTACACATTACTCAAAGAATTGAAGTAATTAACTAAACGATCATGATGATATATGCTCAGGGTGGTTTTTTAATGTGCACACACTTTTGCTACAAGTTAAAGTCCTATTATTCAAATTTGATAGTATATGATTTTGTCATATGTGATGTACACGATAAGTATAACTTTACCGACAAGTAAATCTGTTAAACTTTTGGCTCCCTTAGGGGGAGATTGTTGGAAATACATTTTTACGTATTTAGGAAGATTCGGTCACTCCGACAATATATTAAGTAGTAGCTCGTAGTCTAGATATCTTCACATTTATCAAACAAGGAAAAGCGCGGTCCATGCTTGTATGGCCGGTTCAATATTATAAGCCCAAGCCCATTACAAGCCTTGGGTATATAAACCCTCTCCTTAGTTGGAGAGGGTGGTTGGTTCACTCATTTTTACATATAGTAGAAAGTGTTTTCTATATACTTTCTCTCTCTAAAAGTGTGTGTGTTCTTACCATCTCTCTATCTCTTTCTCTCTCTAAACATAAGCAAGATTTACAATATCCTACATCATACTAGACCGGGGGACATGTCGACGTATAGTCGGTATAAGGCCCGACCTAACAGGCCCACGATCAAAGAGGCCCGTGACCCAACAGGCCCGCCGTCCATATACATTACTTACCCTTCAAGAAACTGTAGTCCTATAAATACAGGGTTAGGGGGATCATTCTATCATCAGGTTATCTCTCTTAACCACACTACTTTACCATATATCGCATCGATACTAACTTGAGCGTCGGAGGTGGACCCCAGAGCTCCGGCCTCGGGTCCGCGTCTAACCGGTTTACCATTGTTTGCGGCATCACACAAGACCCGGGGAGACGACGAACGGCCCAAGATAGTCGTCAAAACCACCTCAGCCAAACTATGCTCCAACAAGTTGGCGCCGTCCGTGGGACCCTGACTAAACTATGTTTCGTGGTCTCAAACTACCGAAAAGCAGGATTCAATGCTGAAACTCGATAAATATAACCTTTTTTATTTAAAGCCTATTATTCGCAGCTTAAGAATTCAACTATGGCTAGTTTATCATCATGGTATACACACGTCATTTGCATACTTTTGACATATTCATGCTATGTGCATGGCAATTCCTTTTGGTAAAATTTGATAAATGTATTCTCTTTTCACGCATAACAATATGAAGTAATTGATTGGCCTTGTTGACATATTCATAGAATGGCCAATTTGCTAAACGTATCCTCTTTTCACGCATAACAATATGCATACTAGTAAAAACAAAATAAAAATAAAAAGAGAGATCTAGTATTAACGACATAACATTTATCGCAACGTTATTTTCACATGATATCAATCTTGACTATGCTAATAGTGAGATGCGTGAATATGTGTTAAACGAATCTCGTCAATTACGCATTAAAGTCAAACTTATATTGCTAGTTTACACATTACTCAAAGAATTGAAGTAATTAACTAAACGATCAAGATGATATATGCTCAGGGTGGTTTTTTAATGTGCACACACTTTTGCTACAAGTTAAAGTCCTATTATTCAAATTTGATAGTATATGATTTTGTCATATGTGATGTACACGGTAAGTATAACTTTACCGACAAGTAAATCTGTTAAACTTTTGGCTCCCTCCAATCGGGGTGTCTATCTTCGCACCTTTGTTTACTTTAAATTCGTCATAAGATACTTTTGTTGCGAGATTACCGATGTCAGTATCTCGTTTTTCACAACGAATATTTTCCTTTTTGGTAACAAAGTATAATCATTCTTTTTGTATATATATATATATATATATATATATATATATATATATATATATATATATATATATATATATATATATATATATATATATATATATGTATATATATATATATATATATATATATATATATATATATATATATATATATATATATATATATATATATATATATATATATATATATATATATATATATATATATATATATATATATATATATATATATATATATATATATATATATATATATATATATATATATATATATATATATATATATATATATATATATATATATATATATATAAGAAAAAGTCTTACCAATAGATTTTAAAATTACTAAAGATATTATCATTCTTTTTTCATATATTAAAATTGTTGAATATTATCACAATAATGTTCGGTAACATATATTCTCATATATTGAGATGATTTTGTTGCCATAGGTTTAAACGCTGATAAGCAAATCACAGTTTTTCTAAAACTTGAGAATAGTCTATATATGTGTTTCATTGTCCGGTAGAATATTACGTGTACAATACTAGTATATTTGAGGCAAAAGACCACGTTTGATGCATTTTATATTTATAAAATATTTGCTATTATTATACTTTTTACCCGCGCTATGGCATGTCCAGTCGCACTCGTCCGCACGTTTGGACATATTTTATTTCATTCTTTCACTACGGTCATGAGCCGCGTCCTTTTGCATTAGTCCTCGTGTCTGGGGTGTTATTTATATTCATAAGATATTACCTGTATCTTTTAAATTCAAAATATATGCTTTTAATATTTTTTGTATATTAATAAAACATATTACGTATATCTTTTAAAATTGGCAAGGAGATATTACATATCTATTTTGATTTAATTTATTGTATATGTCGCGACCCAACCTACTAATATCGTGTCGCGACCCGGACTCTTTATCAGCGGTCATGGTATGTCCATCTGCACTCGTCCGCACGTTTTGGAATATTTTTTAAACTGGATTTATGTGTCGCGTCCTTTCACGATTAGCCCGCCCATTCAAACATAGTATTTTATTTTGGTCGTTGCGATCTCACGACCAAGCATATTATTTTATTTAGTTCGGTAGCGGAGATCCGCCCGTCCGGATGTATTATTTTATTTTGTTCGTTGCAATCTACGCGACCAAATATATTATTTTATTTAGTTCGGTCGCGGCGATCCGCTCAAACGGACGTATTATTTATTTTGGTAGATGCGATCCGCGTGATCGAACATAATATTTTATTTTGGTCGTTGCGATCTGTGCGACCAAATATATTGTTTTAGTTAGTTTGGTCGCGGCGATCCGCCCGTCCGGACGTATTATTTAGTTTGGTCGATGCGATCCGCGCGATCAAACATACTATTTTATTTTGGTCGTTGCAATCTGCGCGACCAAATATATTATTTTATTTAGTTCGGTCGCGGCGATCCGCTCATCCGGACGTATTATTTAGTTTGGTCGATGCGATCCGCGCGATCAAACAAAATATTTTATTTTGTTCGTTGCAATTTGTGCGACCAAATATATTGTTTTAGTTAGTTTGGTCGCGGTGATCCGCCCGTCCGGACGTATTATTTAGTTTGGTCGCTGCGATCCGCGCGATTAAACATAAAATATTTTATTTTGGTCGTTGTGATCTGCACAACCAAACATATTATTTTATTTAGTTCGGTCGCGGCGATCCGCCCGTCCGGACATATTATTTAGTTTGGTCGCTGTGATACGCGCGATCAAACATACTATTTTATTTTGGTTGTTGCGATCTGCGCGACCAAATATATTATTTTATTTAGTTCGGTCGCGGCGATCTGCCCGTCCAGACGTAATATTTAGTTTGGTCGCTGCGATCCGCCCGATCAAGCATAATATTTTACTTTGGTCGTTGCGATCTGTGATAGTTGTAATTTCACACTCGTTTAGGAAAACGAGGCAAAAGCGGTAAGTATTAAACAAATGGTTTAGGAAAACCAAGTGCTTATGACCCTTGTGTGAGTTCGTTCTCAAGGAGGCTTGGTGTGTGTGTTAAACTTGATTAAGTTTGAGATTAATGTCGATGGAAAGGAGAAAGAAAATGACGAATTATGCTAAAAATTACCCTACGACGTAAAACACGCAAAATCGTAAAATCGAATAAAAATGAAAGTGATCTAAAAATTACTAAAATTTTAATTTAAGCTAAGAAAAATGTGATTAAAACAAAATTTAAAATCAAAATTTCCAAAAACTTTTTAATTATTTTATATTAAATTTTAAAGTTTAATTAAAAACCCAAAATTAAATAAAATTAAAAGAAGTAAAAATGAAAACTTTTTTTTAAATGTAAACCTAAAACAGATTTATTAAAACCTAAAAAATATTTTTAAAAATTTTTAAACCACTATATCCTATTTTTAAACCAATTTATAAAATATAAAACAAAAAATAACGATAAAAAATAAATAAATAAACAAAAAAATTTATTTTACTTTTGAAAAATCTTAAACCTAATACAGAACTTATGAAAAATCTAAAATGGTAAAAAGCTAAACCAATAAGCCAAAAAATGGCTTATCAGTATACGGCTTGTAATATAAGCTACAAACAAAACATCCCTTAAGTATCAAAAAATGCAAGTGTATACTTGATAAAGTCCCTAGGGCAGTGGTAAGTTGTGTGTGTATTGGCAGTGGTGACGCAGGTTCGAGTCCTGGCCACACCAAAAAATTTTAAAACTTTTTTTTTCACTCTTGTTCACAGTAATTTAACAACTCCAAATCACAAACACAAGACGAAAATAACTCAAATATAGCACGAATTCGATGCTCAAACTACCAGACTTCAACTTCTCTTTTTCTTGTTCTTTGTTTTTGCTATCTGTTTGGTTCTTTGGATCACAAGGCACCCCACAAGTGTTTTGCTTGTGGGAGTCATTGATAAGAACGGTAAGCTCAAACGAAACAAGAAACAACAGTCCTAATTAACAGTGGCTAATGATGCTTATGGTTTACTCGTGGAGTTACAGTCACACGCACAATGTTCAATACACAAAATAATTCTGACAAATCAATACACGATCCAAACTCAATAGCACGCCAAGATATGCTTAAGCAGTCGACAAACTTTTAACATATTTGCTCACAGAGATCTAGTATCAGTTAAACGCCCACCTCTTAATATGAATAGTGGCAGGCACACAAAAAAAAGACGGGCAGAGGGCTAATGCAACTATCAAACGAACACCGTTTATATCAAAAAAAAAATTCAGATTTCTTTGTTTCGTTTGCTATATGGTTCACTGTTATGCACAACCCCTACAGTCCCTTGTTCAGTTTTTCCATATCTTTTGGTTAACTTGATGCACGGTACTTGAAAATGAAACTGAAAATAAAAACACTACTAAGTCACTGGTTTGAGCAGTTTTGTACAGCTAAGAAAATAAGCAGGTTTTTACTTTGGTGTTGGCAGAAAAATGCACTCCACTATATTTTTAGCTATTTGTTTTACTTCCTTTGGGTGTTTGCTGGTTTTGAGTCACATTTAACAAAGGACAATCGCAAGCAGTAACAAACGAACACCCGTAAACACGAATAGTAACCGATATAAATATACTATGACAGTGGGCACATGCAACAAATAAGCTCGAATACAAGCACGATAAACACTCCTAACAACAATCACCGTTATTACAACTGTAGGATATTGTAAATCTTGCTTATGTTTTATAGAGAGAAAGAGATAGAAATATGGTAAGAACACACACACACTTTGAGAGATAAAGTATGAAAACACACTTTTACTAAGTGTAAAGTTATGTGAACCACCACCCTCTCCATCTAAGGAGAGGGTTTATATACCAAGCCCATACGATGGGCTTGGGCTTACAATTGGGCCGGCCATACAAGCATGGACCGGGCTTTTCCTTGTTTAATATATACAAAGATATCTAGACTACGAGCTACTACTTAATATATTGTCAGAGTGACCGAATCTTTCTAAATACGTAAAAACGTATTTCCAACAATCTCCCCCTAAGGGAGGTCACTCCAAACAAGGGCGTTACCCAAGTTACAATAATAAAATAAACCTAGCATACTATGCTTGTCTTGAGCTCGTAGTCTTCGTCTTTCTTTTCTTTTTCTTTTTTGGTGAACATGTTGATGTGATCTTTGATATCAATCTTTAGCATTAATCTCTTTCCTTGATCTTGTGCATCCTTCACTTGTTATCTTCGCCTCTTCGTGACTTCATGTCCTACATACTTATACCTTCGTAATTCTTGAAAGCTTCAGAGTTCGATACAGCGGAAGACTTTGACTTTTAGGCTTTCTTGAATTAGATGAAGTATTAAGTGCATAAAGTATAAGCATGTGGGGACGACTTCTTCTCGGATTCCGCAACGCCACCGTCTTCAAATGTCGCAACATAAGTAGACACGAACGAAATGGCTTTGAACATTTCATTCTGATTCGGTAGAATTTTACCTCCGGTCGGTGAAGACCGTTGGACGATATAAAATATCGTACTTGTGGCAGGTAGATTTAATTAAAAATCTCCTTGACAAGATTTTGCGGGTAAACCCGTTCTCTTTACTCTACCGTCCAAAGTTGACTGCAAACATAAAGAGTGAATCATTTGGATAAAATTATCCGCATGATTGAAGCCGTCAATTCTGATTCCTGGAACAAGTTTGATTAATTAAAGAATCGCACCATCGTTGCTTTCCAGTTGTCACGAGCTTGATTCATATTGAATCTTACAAGTTACCTACCAAGTGTTGTTTAAGGTTAACACTATATGGATTTCCACTCATCACTGTGAACACTGAGGTATCACTCTGAGTGTTCTGGCAAGATCACAAAGATATTGCGTAGAGGCCTAGAACGTGTTTAAATTCAGTTAAGAATTAAACCACTGTTGCTTTCCAGTTATCAGAAGCTTGATTCATAAAGAATCGCACAAAGTCACCTACCATGAGCTTTTAAATGTTCGCTCAAGAAGGATTTCCATCTTCATTGTAAATACTTTTGTATTACTCGGATGTTCAGGCAAGATCATGATGATTTCCGTAGGACTCTTAATATCTTTCTTACTTTTCACAGAGTGTGAAGAAGCAAGGAAATATGGAAGTGTGTCCTAATGAGATATTTTATGTTCTCAAATGGCTCTAGACTCGATGGTGCATTTTAGATTTTAGTGATCGGAGGCTGGAGAGGAGTGCCACCATTTCAATACCCATCTATTCGGAGTGAATAAATCGATAGATAACGTATTGTATCCGTGTGATTAAAACAAATACCTTTTGAGAGATATCTGAGTTAGCTGGGATGGGTTGTGCATTGCATCACTGGGTCCATGATGTCTATCTTCAATATTAAGCATCATTAAAAATGATCTCAATAGCATATGTATTGACCCGGTTTCTGCCTAAGGTTATAAGGAGGGCTTCTTTCTTTACACCCTTTATCTTTACAATTCTTTTTCATTCTTCAACCCCTTCAATGCTTACCAATACGTCATAATTAGACCTTGTTGTGATTGTTCCAGTGCTAACTTAAGTACTTGGTCGGCATTCAGCTACGTTCACAAACTTTCTCCATCTTTCCTAAGGACTACTATTTCTAGCTATGAAATGTCCTTGGGAAGATTCCTCCGGTTTTAGAAGAATCATTGGACTTAACCTATCCTACCATCGTTATGTCACCACAATCTTCATCGTCGTGAAATAAATAGGTTGTGGGTAAGTAAAAGTCATCATGAAATCCAATTTTATATCCAAATCCATTTTGCACCCCCTTAACATATGCCACGATATTCGAAAACATTTCGCACATGTCGGGATGAGCCATCATGTTAAGTCAAACCATTTGTGATAATTTCCCATATTAAATCACATTTTCTCCCCCATATTAAAAATATTAACCCAATCGATGTTTTTAATATCAATTGATTTAATGAAGTTTTAACAAAGGTTTTGGGAAGAAGAATGCAAGTCCTTTTAATCTTCATGAGACCAATTTGTGAGAAATGATACCGATTTGTAACATGATCACATATTCACCATATTAAAATAAATTGACAAGATTGGACCTGATTGATGAGAACATCATATGATTAGTTCACATGGTTCTTATTAGCAAATGTTGGTCGCCTCGTCACGTCTGAAGTCATCTCTTGACACCACATGTACGATTTGTATTGTTGTCTTGACACCAATTTGTGAACTTGGCACGTTCGGTGTGACAATCCGTCAATTTATGGTTGATATTTTATTCTCAAATATTATTTAAAAACATTATTTTAATGTTATATTATGAACTCACTTATTTTTGGGAAGAAATTTGGATTTACATCTTGAAATAGCATCGACTACGTCTAAACCGCAGGATTCTACGTTACGTGCTTACGTTTACATACACTGTTTTTTGTGACAGTCCGACATTTCAGAAAATAAATTTGTCCGTGAATATTATTTTGAGATTTTAATTTGTGTTGGTTCATAAACTCACAAATTTACGAGAAGAGATTAGGACATACGATTTTAATTTAACGTCCTTTACGACTAAACCGGAAACCTTAGGATTACGTATTTACGTTTTTGAACTCCGTTTTGATGATACAATTTTTATTAGATTCGTTTTGTACCGTTGATTCATAATTTATAAAAACGTTTTTGGTAAAACGACCCGAGGGCACGCAAATCGAGGAAACTAGAATCGAGGAATACCCGTAAATTAGTGGGATGGGACAAAACAAGTTTATCCCACCCCACTAACACATGGGGTGGCCAAAAGAGGACATCACATCCATGATGTGGCACCCTTGTGGCTATAAGCTTACACATGTAAGCTTAGCTTCACATGAAAGCTAACTTATCCCACCAAACTAGCAAAAACCATTAAACTTTACCACTTACTTCCATTTCACATGCAAAACTCACACACTCCTCTCCTCTCTCTCTTAAATTCGTCCAACCATCATCAAAAACAACCCTCATTTGATCTATGTTAGCCATAAAATCATGTGTTACTCATAGACATGATGATGCTACTTTGAAGCTTTGAAGATTGGAGGTGATTCTAACATCCAAGGAGAAGATTTGTTGGTGTCATAGGGCTGATTTTCCATGAGAAGTTTATAAAGGTTGGTAGACTTGAAGATGATATTGGTTTATCACAAGTTTTGCCATCAAAATCCAAGCCTTGTTCATCAAAGACTCATCTTTTCATCACTAATGGTGGTATAGAGATTGTTCTTCCTATCCTCTTGTTATTTTGATTATGTAATCTTGTATTTTCTTTATTTATATATATGTATATGATGATGAATGATGATTAAAAATATTATGTGGGGATTTGGTGTTGATAGATTTGATAAACATGGGTAAAAAGATGGAAAAACCACATGTAAAAATGGTTAAATCTTGCTTAATAAGATGGCTGTATAAAAACAGTAATTAACCAAGTTATAAACTGATAAAATTGCATGGTGGAATCCATTTACAGTAAGTGTTAGTTGTCAAATACATGTGAGAGTTGACCATGCAATGGAATGATCAAAATGAGTGAGATATGATCAAAACAAGATGAGTGTACCAATCTGAATAGTCTGTTTTGTAGGGACTGGTAAGGATAGTTAGACATAGAATGAGCAGTAGCTATAACTAACTTATTTGTAGCAAATAATATGAAGTTAATGCCATCCAAAAATGAGCTTCTATCTCCTTATAGAACTCAAGATATGATAAAAATGGTGAAGATGAAACTAAAAATCAGATTTTGAAGAATTAATGTGTAATAGTATTATATAAGCACTCAAACTAATATAGTACAAAATGTGAACTAAAACCCACTAACTTATAAATTTCATTAATATAAATATGTATAAGGTTAAATAAATGGACACTTCATAAAAACTATAGTTGAATAAGATTTATAAGTTATAAAAAGCTATAAACATGATTTTTACGTCTTTTCGGCTAAAACCGAAAGATTAACGTTTTTGTTAAATAAAATTTAGACGGTTGGACCTGATTGTGGTAAAATACGACCTTTTAGGGAAAAGGCGTAAAAGTGGTAAGTATTGAACAAATGACTTTAGGAAAAATCAAGTGTTAATGACCCAATGAAAGTTCGTTTCCCAAGGAGGTATATGTGTGTGAGAAATTTGTCAAATGTTTGTGATTAATGATTGGTTTAGAAGGGGATTAGAAAAGAAGATGACGAAAACGTAAAAATAAAAATTAACAAAAATTCACTACTAGAAAGTTAAAACGTAGAACCTTAAAAATCACAAAAATAAAAATAAATTCTAAAAATTACCAAAAATTCACTAAAAATCAAGAATAATAAACTAAGAGTTTACCAATGATTTTTTAAACCTTTTAAATTATTAAATATTCAATTTTTAAATGCTAATTAAAGCCCTAAAAATCAAATAAATTATCAAAAAGCCCAAATAAAGATTTTTCAATTGATAAACCTCTAAAATGACCTAAAAAGATTAAAAACTATTTTTAGAAATTTTAAAACTAATAAAAACTATTTAAAATTATTTAAAAACTATTAAAACTTAAAATAATTATAAAAATTAATCTAAAAGAGATAAAATTATTCTAAAAGTTGCTAAATTCCTATTTTAATGTATTAAGCCTAAGAAAAATGTAAAAAGTTGGAAAATGTGAAATTTTAAAAATAATAATAACTTAATAATAAAATAATATTAAAAATCCTGAAATTATAAAAAATTCTAAAAGCTTGCAAACTAGTTTATTTTAACCTAAATAATCAGAAAATCAAAGTGAAATTACCAAAATACCCCTAATGGGCCCTCAAATGGGCCAAATCCAAATTCAGTCAACACAAATGGGCTTTTGGGCCCAAAAAGTCAAACTTGGCCCAATTGACTTGGAAAAGCCCTATCTGACTTAAAATTCAATTCTAAGAACAAAACTCTAAAGGTCCAAAAGCTGAAAATGAGCTTATCACAGCTTATTGAACACTCAGCTTAATCTTATTGGGCTTTTCAGCCCATTAAGCCATAAGCTAATGCCATAAGCTCTAATTTGACACACAACCTTCTTTTGGGATGCTTATGAGATCTGTAAAAAGAATTTTTGAAAAAGCTCACTCAATAAGCCAGAAATAAGCAATGTATTATTTCACAAAACGACAAAATAGTCGGGTTTGAGAAATAATACACCTCAGGACTTAATTCAACTTGCAAAAGCTTTCAAATAGCTTAAATAAGAATAATAAATCAAGAAAATCACAAAAAGCCAAGTAGAATAAGCTGAAGGAGCAAATAAGCTGGCTGAAAAAGCCAAATAAGCTAGTTTTCTAGCAAAAGCTTAACCAAAAGACTTGTAACCTTCCAGATTTGATATTAAGCTGAGAAAAATGATTTCTATTACCAAAGATAAGTTGTTGCATGTACCAATAAGCAAAACAGATTCAAAAAAGCTTGAACCCAAGTTTGACCAAAAGTCAAACGTTGATAAGTTGAAATCAAACGCTAACAGGAACAAAGTAGGCGTTGACAGACTTAATGAAGTGTAAGGACTTGTTTTTCACCATGCTGGTCAAGGTTTGAGTGCAAACCTTGTGAATCAAGGCTTACTAGTTGGGTAAACTTGATGTGTTTTGGCACAGATAAGCCAATAAGCCAGTGGGCTTATAAGCTATGATCAAAGCAATCCAAATAGCCAAATAATCTCACAAGCAGCACACAAATAGAATCCAAGCAACAAAACAGCAATCCTTAAACTAGAAATCAAAAGGCTACACCAAATGAGGTGGTCACTTTGCTAATGCAAATGACCACTTCAGCAAACTTTAATAAGCAATAAAAACCACAATAAGCTACCAAACTTAACCAGATGCATGCACAAGATATATAAACTATGGATAAACACAAAGCAACAAGAATCAAACACTGAATCAAAGTAAATAACAAGATCAAAGCACAAATTGTTTCTGATGAACAATGGAAAATATGCAGACAAGTTTTGCTGATATACTTGACACTTGATCCAATTTTAAGCCTCAAATCCTTCTTCCCTGGTGTGATTAACTATGATTTAGCACTTGTTAGCCCTAGCCTAAGCCTAGATCTAGGTGTCCTCAAAATCCTAGCCAATTTTACCAAGTTATTAAGATTTTATAACCAAATCAAGAATCTATGTGTTCAAAACCTCAAAACCTGCAAACAGATGAACAAATACACCCAAACAACAGATACCAACTCTTGCTAACAACACACAAGCACTTAACAAGCCACAATCCAAACTTATGCAGTAATCCCAAACACTCCTTAATCAGTCACTTATCAAAGAAACTTGTGATTTCTTCTAATAACCTACTGATTTTAATGATAAAAAACACTTACTAGGCAGCAACTAACACAATCAAACACATAAATCACCAGCACAAACACAAATACACAAAATCAAAGCACAAAATCCAAAACAGTCATAAACATGAAATGTTTAGGGGAATCTTAACAAGAGCTTATACCTGCCTTCCATAACATCCTAGGAAGGCCAGCAATGCTCCTTGGACCTTGTTCAACAACTAGAACAAGACCAAGGTACTTCAAATAAGGAGATGCAAAGTGCCTTGGTTGATGGTTTAAAGTAGAACCTCAAGGACTTGATATCTTCAACACAAGCAGCAAACAACTCAACCAAGGGCTCTAATCCCTTCACAAGCTTGGTGTCAACAAGCTTGTAAGAGCTTATAGCAAATGGTCAAGGGTTAGTACTCAAAAATAACCAAAACAGAACCTAGGATTTCAAGGTTTTCAAACCTTAAAAACCTAATGAAACAAGACGTGCCTTAACCACAAGATTAAGGTAGGCCTTAACAATCAAATGGAACTCAGAATTAGGCTACTCAAACACCAAACTTTTAACTAAATCAAAAAGAGATTTCCAAATTTCAGAAATTCAAATTTTATTTAACTTAAAAAGGAATTACAAAGATTGATAGCCTAAAACTGGAACAAAGGGACTCTCACATGTTGAGGTCTCCTTTTATAGGCAAATGCCTGGCTAAACACTATTCACAAACCCTAGAAGTGAAATTCCCTAAATGCCCTAAGTCCTTATAGACGTTTTGATGGAATGAGTTGTTCAAATTCATCTTGGACGTTCATTTCAGCTTTGATATGAAGCAATGATCCTTGGCTGTTGATTTGGCCACGTCATTTTACTTGAAGGCCAAGTTGTGTTTTCATTGGCTGAGAATGTTGAGTGTGGGGTCCAAGGAGTAGTGGGAGTGAGGGTTTTGTGTGTGGGATTTGTTTCTGCACATGCGAATCAAGTGTGGGTTAGGTTAATTTAGATTTACCCTTTGTTTAAGTTGGTGTAAATTCTGGGCTGGTAAAAGTGAATAGTGACAAGTTTTGATCCGAAAATGGGGGAGTGTTATGTGTTTGGCGCATTTTCGTTTCAAATGTTTCAAATGCACCAGTTTGCCCCTTGTTCTTTATTTCTTTTGTCTTTTGTGTTAAAAAACCCATCAGCGCCCATTTTCTTTGTATCAACGTTTCATAACTTGTCATTTTTGGCACAAACTTTCCAAAAAGGGTTTCAAGGGTTAATTTTGGAATTTTTGCATATTTGAAGGACTGATCTTGGACAATGTTGATCTTCAAAGGTCTTCATTGTATCTTTGACTTCATGAGGGACCATTATTGGCAATTTTGATTTGTTGAGGGCCTAATCTTGCCATTTCTTCAAAGTTAAAGGACCTTTTGTGTAATTTTGACAAACTTAAGGGACCAAACTTGTAATTATTAATATACAAGGGTTTTAAGTGTCATTTCTTCAATAAATGAGGATCAATCTTGTTTGTCTTCAAGTCTTCAAGGGTATTTGTTGAGAATTCCATGATTAAGGCCCGGTTCTTTGTACGGCTTCGTTTCTCGTGTCCGTTTTTCCTTGTAACTTGTGATCTTTTGTCTTTTTCACGATATCCTTACCTAACATACACAAGTAAACAAACACAAGCATATATATGGTATTTTATGACATTTTTATGCATTTAAAGCCCGAAAAGAACGATGAGATCATGTATAAATGCCATCTCATCAGGACCCGTCTAATGTATACTTTTATAAACTCATATACTGATGTATAAACATATATAACAAGTAAAAACCGATAAAACCCGATCTTTACAACATATAGACATTAATGGGCCAAAGTAGCCTTAATGGACAATAAACCTGACTAATTTGGTAAAAACACTTATAAACTTACTTATTGGGCTTAACTCGCTTGGGCCCAACATGAAAAGTATAATACTGATAATAAAAGTGTAAAATTGACTAATATAAAGTATTGGGCTTGTAATGGGGTTATTGGGCCTAAAACATGTAAATAAGTAAAACTCGTAAAACTAGTATAAAAATGTTACCAACACATAAACACTATAATGAATGAGTAAAAATGTATAAACCCACTTGATCATCATCATATATATAAAATCATCATATGTATACATAATTGTTATTTTATAAAGTCATTGGACAAAAGTCTAAGACAAGTATTATTTGTCTAGGTTTCTGTGATTGAAGCACGTACCGTACATCCGAATTGCCGATAACCCGCTTTCCCACATCAACGTGAGTTCATAGCCTCGCACTATTTTAAATGTTTTTATGAAATGTTTTATAAACCCGCGAGGGAGATAACATGTTAGTTTTGATAAATTAAGACACCATTTGTCCCGATTGTTTGTTTATTGATTTGGACCCGAATGATTGTATGACCCGATGAATGATTAAATGACCCGATAGATGAAATAAAATGGATTATTAAAGTTAGGTTATGTCACTAAAAGTTCCATTAGCATGAATTGTGAACTACCGGGATTTGGTAGACGCTTATGCATATAATAGTACTATTTAGGGACGATCACCCCAGTTCGCGCCTTGACGGTTGATCCCCGTCGTGCCACATTGATTGGTAAGCGAATTTATGTATGAGAAGATTTACACAAGCGTGATTATTGTGACGACACGCTAATTTAGATGGGAAAATTGAGTTTCGGGCTAGCTACCCGTTGTTTGTTGTAGTAAGGTAACAATGTCATGCGGCTTATAATAATCCAAAATAACGGAATACTGCTATACGCACTAAATTACGATATATTGCCTGACTAGCAATACGGGGTCTTACTATTGATATTATGTTCGTGTTTTGGTTTTTCATAACCATATTCATATAACGGTTTTTATTTAACTCTATACAACGTTATAAAACGTATTGTATGATGTTTTTACGACAATGGATCGTATAATGATTTTGAAGGCAAAAGCCTATATTATGATTTTTGATAAGGATTTGTATAAAATGACTTTGGCTATTTTATGGCCTATTACAAAGATTTGTACAAAATGATTTTCGGTAATAATTACATACCGATGATAATTTAATGGTTTTATTAAACTCTATGAATTCACTCGGCGTTATCGCTGACCTTTTCTTTTAACATGTTTTATCTCAGGTACTTGAAGGTAATTCTCGGGAAGACAACAAGAATTCATGGCCCACACTTAAATAATAATTTCCATTCAAATGCTTTGTAAAACTTGTATGAAATACAATGACTTGGGACCTATGTAAATCTGATATTTATGAATGGAAATGCTTTATTATTAAACGACGTGATTTTTAAGAGTTGTCTATGATGTGAGTAATGTGCTATCCCGTAACACCAACTAGTCTTCCGCTGTATTGAATTGTATAAATTTGGGGGTGTTACAGTTTGGTACCAGAGCTCTCGTTATAGAGAACGAAAGATTTTTAAAACTAAGGTTTTGAATAAAACATTTCAAA
This sequence comes from Glebionis coronaria, assembly GCA_025667525.1. Taxonomy (NCBI): domain Eukaryota; kingdom Viridiplantae; phylum Streptophyta; class Magnoliopsida; order Asterales; family Asteraceae; genus Glebionis; species Glebionis coronaria. The sequence goes on from CM046882.1 coordinate 388,041,590, forward strand.
ATCTTTTAACTATAAACATTTTTCTCAAAATGTCTAAAAATCTTTTGACTATAACGGTGCCGAAGAATTCCCGAGTTACCGACAAGGCCAGACTGAGAAGTGTTATTATTATATATATATATATATATATATATATATATATATATATATATATATATATATATATATATATATATATATATATATATATAACATGGATTATATATATATATGATGTAATTTTATTACATGATTGTTTGATGATTATTTTGATTTTTATACGAGGTAGTTATACGACGTAGATTGTCACAAGGTACCCTAAATCCCCTAGTAAATTAATCGAAGCTATTCTCGTAGGAATTCTAGCTATCCTAGATCTAAACCGAGTTGTGGATATTTATGATCCCAACAAATGGTTGATATTCGTAGAAATGTTGATATTAGTTGATTGTGATATTAAAGAAGAATTGGCGAGATTAAATCTGATATCGATTCCATGACGATTGATGTTGGAGTTTTTACCACCCTTTAGGAAAAGAGCAATAAATAGGGCAAGTGAGCACGACGATTTAGGAAAACCGTGTGTGTATGACCCAATGAAGTGAGTTCGTTCTCAAGGAGGCAAGTGCGTTGTGTGTTGAATTGATTAATGATTTGTGATTATATGATTGAGAAAGAAAGAAAGAAATGAGATTAGAAGAGAAAGACGGTTACGAAAACGAATTAAACTAAGACGAAAAAGGCGAACACGTAAAACCGTAAATAGTGCAAAAATTAAAATTTTAACCTAAAAATTCCTAAAAATTACTAAAAATCCCCAATAATATTCTAAGAGTTTACAAAAAATCCAAACTTGCTAAAACCTTTTAATTAATTAGATAATGACGTTTTAATGCTAATTAAAGCCCTAAAATCACAATTAATTATTAAAAAGCCCTAAACAATATCTCATAGCTTGTAAACCTCAAAAATATCCTAATTAAGCTAAAAACTATTTTTAAAAATTTTAAAACCAAATTAAACTATTTTTAAACACTTAAAAACTATTAAAATCAATAAAAACTTAAATTAATTCTAGAAAATAATTGAAAAGTCCTAAAAATATTTGGAAAGTGACAAAACTCCTAATTAAGTGTCCTTAACCTAGGAAAAATGGAAAAACTAAGAAAAATCAAACTTCAATTTTTAATAATAAAATAATATTAAAATATTCAAAAAAATTCAAAGTTCATAAAAAATTCTAAAAAATTACCAAAAATCTAGAATAATGTAACTAAGATAAAAATGCAATTAAAATTTTCTGAAACCTATTTAATAATTTTATATTGAATTTTAAAGTTAGCTAAAAACCCTAAAATCCAATAAAATCAAAAATAAGCTAAATTGAAAATTTAAATAGCTGTAAACCTCAAAATATGATTAAAAACCTAAAAACTATTTTTTCAGATTTTTAAATTACCTTTTTCTATTTTTAAATTACTTTTCAAAATTTAAACTAAAAATAATCCTAGAAAATTAATTAATAAAGGGAAAAATAAACTTTTTAAATAGAAAAGTCCCTAAACCTAATACAAACAAAAGAAAAATGCTAACTGGTAAAAACCTTAAGGAAATAAGCTAGAATAAGCTTATTAATAAGTTGCTGATCAAATAAGCTACAAAACAAACAACCCTTAAGTATAATATGAAATGGAACTCTAGCAGTCAAAGACCCTAGGGCGTAACGGTATGTGTGTTGTGTTGTGAGGAGGATGGCGCAGGTTCGAGTCCTGGCCAGTCCTTTTTTAAAAAACTTTTTTTTTTCTTTTTTAAAACATTAAAAACACAAAACCAGTACTATAACTTACTTAAAAACACAAATCCAAATCAAAATAACTAAGATTTAAGCTATCTAGAACCAAAAACGTGCTCAAGTATGCATTGTGTTTCTGATGAACACAAGTGTTTCTTCACTTGTGAAGACAATCAAGAGGACTTGATTTGTGGCTTGTTGATGAGTTTTGATGGACAAATAGGGCACTCCCACAACCAGTTGGGTTGTGGGAAGTCAAGACAACAAGAAACACACAAGATCAACACAAGAATCAAGCAAAAAATAGCCAATGAGTTTCTGATTAAGTACACATGTGACTGATGAATGATAGGCTTATATTACTTGCATAAAAATGAGATTTCAAGGCCAATAACTTTCATACAAATCAACCAAATGTTATACAAGCAATTACAAACCCTTAAATGACCTAAAACCTAGCAGACTTCCAAATTGATGGCACAAATTCACACAAAATCAGACAAAAGTAGCAGTTACTGGATTAGGCTATTTTTTCAATATTTAGCATGCAAATTTGTTTGAAACTCACCCAAACTGAAAACAAGGCACTAAAATCTCCTAACAACTAACTAGTGAGTGACTAGACCAGTTTTAAGCCAAGAATCATAGCATACAAACCAATTTATATCCTAATCCAAACACCCCTTTAAAATTCAGAAACCAATTTTTTCAAAGCAAATCAATTAAAAATCTAACCAAACTGGATCAAACCAATTCTAACATGCATATAAACATCAATTAAGCATAAACAAACACAAACAACACATTAAAACAACTCTCCACAAATTTCATGCAAAATCAAGCATAACTAAAAAAATGAAAAATAGGGAAAGTATTTTACCTTAAGGGACCTACATCCAGGTCCCTTAGTGGCAGCTTAGCCACCTCCAAATAGGTTGGGGCCTATGCAGAACCTTTGTCAAAACAAAACTCAAAAACCTGCTAAGAGAAAAAAAAATAAATCACACAATAATATGCACTTTCTGATTTTCTTTTCTCTTTTTAAAACCTTTCAAAAACTTTCCCAATGTTGTTCTTTCAAATCACTTACACCAATCAACTTTCAATCCTGCAAATTCAACCTTGAAACAAGATTTCACCAAGTGAAATCAAAGTTTCAGAAACTTTTGAAAACAAAACCAAATTTTAAAAACTTAAAAAATAAACAAACTTGGAACTTGAACACAATCAAACAATGTAACTAAAGTTGGCTCTTTCTTCTCATCAACAAACTTTAACCTTTTTTTTCATTCATCAAAAACAGGACTTACAAAGTTGTGAAAAGGGAGAAAAAAAGAACAATGTAAAAGGGACACATGCGTCTCCTTTTATAATGGCTAGAAGAATAATCTAGAATGCTGAATAAAAAAATACAAGGAAATCAAAATCCTAAAACCCTAATTCAGGAATTCCCTAAAAAGTCCTTGGACGAATCTTCAAAATCTTGGTCAATATAACCCTATGTGAAGTAGCCAGCAGTTGTGAATGATCAGGAGCGTCCATTTTGAACTTGGGGACCAAGGAGTGCCATCTAGTTGTTCATTTGGTCGGGTATTGGGTTTGGGGAAGAAAGTGACGTGCAGGGGAGGTCCCTACACTCACATGGGATGGTCTAGGGTCATGGTTTTGGTGTGGGAAGTGATGACAAAAGGTTTAATTACTAATCTGGAAAGGATGGATTAAAACCCCTTTGTTTTGGTGGTAATTAATCCTGGGAAAAATTAGGGTTTATGTGGGGATTAGAGTGAGTTTAATCCGGTTTGGGGTTAATAGTTTTTAAATAATCTGTTTTGGTGGGAAATTAGAGTAGGTTATTTAATTAGGTTGGGTGGAAATCTGACGTGGGAGGGAGTGGTGAAGTGGAGATATGGTATTGGTGGATGGTGGTGACATGACAGCTTGATTGGCTGGGGTGAATTGGAATGTTTGACAGCTTTGGCCCCTTACTTTTCTTTCTTTGTTCAACTTGTATTTAATCAGCCAACAACTCATTTCCGTTGTAAATAACTTTCAAGGACTTGTCAAAAATGGCACAACAAGTTTCCAAACTTGTTTCAAGGACTAATCATGCAATTTGATGATATTTGAAGGACTGATTTTGGCATTTTCTTCATTCTTCAAGGTTTGACTTGTTTGTTGACTTCTTGGAGGACCAATATTGACAATTTAGTTTTGTTGAGGGACTAAATTTGCCAATTCTTCAAAGTTAAGGGTCCTTTTTGTAATTTTGACAAACTTTAGGGACCAAACTTGTAATTATGAAGATACAAGGGTATAAAGTGTCAATTCTTCAAAGTTGGAGGACCCTTCTTCATAATTCTTCAAATCTTCAAGGACTTTCTTTGGAAAATTCTTCATTAGGGCTTGGTTCATCGTGCGGCTTCGTTTCCCGTGTTCGTTTTTGATTGATTCTTGTGATCTTTTGTCATTTTCTCAATATCCATACCTAAAATACACAAGCAACAAACACAAGCATATATTTGGGTATTTTGATGATATTTAATGCATTTTAAGCCCTATTTGGACGATGAGACTATGTATAAAAGCAGTCTCATCACTCCCCCATACTAAACCATTGTCGTGCCCTCACGCAATGCTAGAATAAAGTATCGTAGCATCTCCAAAATTCATTTTTATTGACTTTTATTGAATAATAAACTAGCTACATTACTACTATTGCTACTACTTGCGTTATAGACATAATGAATGATTTTCATCGCAAAATGGGACGTTTAGGTTCATAGAATAAAAACAGGTGAATGCTTCGTTAGAAATAATTTCATCGTCCTCGATTTTCACTCCAATTCCATGCCAAGCGTGCAACGAGATCATTGTCATTATAAGTTAGTAATGCTAACACTACTCATATGCCCTAATTACGTACTTATCCTCCCATTATTCCTAAGTTGTATCTCTTATACTTTATGATGTCTTGAATGTTTCACGAGGATACATTGTTTGACTTATGCGATAATAGAGATTTAGGTCTACAAATAGATTCCTAACGGTGTAACTAAGACCATCAAATCAATAACCATCAAATCAATAACCCCTCCTAATAGACAACGATGTCAAAAAATTAAGTTGACAAGAAGAATCGATAAACACGGTTTTATAACGGTTTTGAACATGAGACTTATTACCAAGACTTTTATACGCCCCCTAACGGAAGGGCCTTATTATCTTTGGTTTACCTCCATCTTTTATTCAACTTCGCCATGAAGCTTTTATTATGACTTCGGTCTTGCCTTGCCTTTTATTATCCGCCTCATCGGTGGTTTTATTAGCCAAAGACGTATATCCTCACGCTAAAGCGAATTTTGGATCTTTAAAGCTTCGAAGATTAAGGCTTGATTCACTTTCAATTTTTGCATAGATTTTAGGCCTTGTGGGGCTTCAAATTGTTTGCTAGATTTAGGTGAGCACTTGAAATCTTATTATTGGGTGAAGCTTTCGATTATTCGGGTGCCAATACTTCAAAACCGTGACGCTGGCGATACCTTAATGTCTTCCCAATTTAATTACACGGAAGCTACTAGAAAAGACTAGAAACCCAACAATCCTAACTAAACCGCTAAGTCAATATTTATTAAGCAAAAAATATTTACATGCGAAGTGAGAATAAGCAAACAACGAGAACACATGAGTTTTTGAAAGAATACGAGTACTCTACGTTTAGCATAGTAACTTATAATTAACTCTATCATTTCTCGTCCTCATTTAAGAGACTTAGCCTAATGTGTAGTTAAGGAATCAAAGCTAAGTGCTCAACACGCACGGTCGAGTCAAAAATTACTCTTATTCTCGCCATCGGAAAATCTACATTCGTGTCTTCAAACACTTATAAAACATGAGAAAAATTTAAAATTTGGCCATTTTTAGCCTTATTTTGCAACAAAAATGATAACAAAAAGATAAACTTTGGAAAGCGTGAAGGTTTGGCAAGGCAAGTATCTATTCACCCCCCCATACTAAAGTTAAACATTGTCCTCAATGTTTCGAGTCTAGGGGTGCAAACACCCCCATACTAGAGACGTAGTCGAATGCCTAATCTAGCATGGAAAGGGTGTAACCATTAAATTTAAAGCCGTTTATGAAGTGTGCTAAAAACCTAAGGTTAGAACATCAAAGGATACATCATGGATATTGAGAAAGTCTCCAAAGAAAACGATCGAGTGCTCCCATAAAACAAACACGAGAGGCTCCAATCGTGAATATCATGATCTAAAAACCACATATCACAAACAACCACGAAACAAAGGTTGGAAGGGCACAAATCCCCACTCGTAAGCTACATTAGAAAGCGATAATATGTACATAGGATAAGCATGGGACTCCCCCACGAGGCACCTCGTTTTTGATTACCGAGTCATGAGCTCGACTCGATCCCCTCAATACTAATTATCATTGGGGAAGGTGATTTGGTCGAGGTAGTTCAAGGATGGAACTTCCCCGCCAAAGTAGTGCTTCAACCTATGTCCATTCACCTTGAAGTTAGGACCATCATCTTGAGCTAGCTCGATGGTCCCATACGGAAACACTTGAGTCACGGTGAATGGACCGGACCAACGGGATTTCAATTTACCGGAAAAGATTTTCAATCTTGAATTAAAAAGCAAATCTTGATCCCCAATGTTAAAAACCCGGTTTTTAATTTTAGAATCATGCAACTTTTTAGTTTTCTCTTTATAAATCAATGAATTTTCATAAGCAATATCCCTCAATTCATCCAATTCATGTAATTGCATTTTCCGGTGTTTTCCCGCGGTCTCCATGTCATCATTACAATGCTTTAGGGCCCAATAAGCCTTGTGTTCTAACTCGATAGGCAAATGACAATTTTTTCCATACACAAGCTTATAGGGAGTGCACCCAATGGGTGTCTTATGAGCGGTCCTAAAGGCCCATAAAGCATCGTCCAACTTATCCGACCATGATTGTCGGTTTTCCCCAACGGATTCTCCAAGATCCTCTTCAAAGCTCGGTTTAAAACCTCGACTTGCCTACTCGTTTGTGGGTGATAAGCCGTAGAAAGACGATGTGTAACACCATATTTCCTTAGAACCCATTCAAATACTAATTATGGTTATATAAAAACAAAAATTGTTCAATCAAAACACAACACGCCTCCCCGGCAACGGCGCCAAAATGATGTTGGAGTTTTTACCACCCTTTAGGAAAAGAGCAATAAATAGGGCAAGTGAGCACGACGATTTAGGAAAACCGTGTGTGTATGACCCAATGAAGTGAGTTCGTTCTCAAGGAGGCAAGTGCGTTGTGTGTTGAATTGATTAATGATTTGTGATTATATGATTGAGAAAGAAAGAAAGAAATGAGATTAGAAGAGAAAGACGGTTACGAAAACAAATTAAACTAAGACGAAAAAGGCGAACATGTAAAACCGTAAATAGTGCAAAAATTAAAATTTTAACCTAAAAATTCCTAAAAATTACTAAAAATCCCCAATAATATTCTAAGAGTTTACAAAAAATCCAAACTTGCTAAAACCTTTTAATTAATTAGATAATGACTTTTTAATGCTAATTAAAGCCCTAAAAATCACAATTAATTATTAAAAAGCCCTAAACAAGATCTCATAGTTTGTAAACCTCAAAAATATCCTAATTAAGCTAAAAACTATTTTTAAAAATTTTAGAACCAAATTAAACTATTTTTAAACACTTAAAAACTATTAAAATCAATAAAAACTTAAATTAATTCTAGAAAATAATTGAAAAGTCCTAAAAATAATTGGAAAGTGACAAAACTCCTAATTAAGTGTCCTTAACCTAGGAAAAATGTAAAAACTAAGAAAAATCAAACTTCAATTTTTAATAATAAAATAATATTAAAATATTCAAAAAAATTCAAAGTTCATAAAAAAATTCTAAAAAATTACCAAAAATCTAGAATAATGTAACTAAGATAAAAATGCAATTAAAATTTTCTGAAACCTATTTAATAATTTTATATTGAATTTTAAAGTTAGCTAAAAACCCTAAAATCCAATAAAATAAAAAATAAGCTAAATTGAAAACTTAAATAGCTGTAAACCTCAAAAATATAAAAACCTAAAAACTATTTTTTCAGATTTTCAAATTACCTTTTTCTATTTTTAAATTACTTTTCAAAATTTAAACTAAAAATAATCCTAGAAAATTAATTAATAAAGGGAAAAATAAACTTTTTAAAAATAAAAGTCCCTAAACCTAATACAAACAAAAGAAAAATGCTAACTGGTAAAAACCATAAGGAAATAAGCTAGAATAAGCTTATTAATAAGCTGCTGATCAAATAAGCTACAAAACAAACAACCCTTAAGTATAATATGAAATGGAACTTTAGCAGTCAAAGACCCTAGGGCGTAACGGTATGTGTGTTGTGTTGTGAGGAGGATGGCGCAGGTTCGAGTCCTGGCTAGTCCTTTTTTGAAAAACTTTTTTTTTCTTTTTTTAAAACTTTAAAAACACAAAACCAGTACTATAACTTACTTAAAAACACAAATCCAAATCAAAATAACTAAGATTTAAGCTATCTAGAACCAAAAACGTGCTCAAGTATGCATTGTGTTTCTGATGAACACAAGTGTTTCTTCACTTGTGAAGACAATCAAGAGGACTTGATTTGTGGCTTGTTGATGAGTTTTGATGGACAAATAGGGCACTCACACAACCAGTTGGGTTGTGGGAAGTCAAGACAACAAGAAACACACAAGATCAACACAAGAATCAAGTAAAAAATAGCCAATGAGTTTCTGATTAAGCACACATGTGACTGATGAATGATAGGCTTATATTACTTGCATAAAAATGAGATTTCAAGGCCAATAACTTTCATACAAATCAACCAAATGTTATACAAGCAATCACAAACCCTTAAATGACCTAAAACCTAGCAGACTTCCAAATTGATGGCACAAATTCACACAAAATCAGACAAAAGTAGCAGTTACTGGATTAGGCTATGTTTTCAATATTTAGCATGCAAATTTGTTTGAAACTCACCCAAACTGAAAACAAGGCACTAAAATCTCCTAACAACTAACTAGTGAGTGACTAGACCAGTTTTAAGCCAAGAATCATAGCATACAAACCAATTTATATCCTAATCCAAACACCCCTTTAAAATTCAGAAACCAATTTTTTCAAAGCAAATCAATTAAAAATCTAACCAAACTGGGTCAAACCAATTCTAACATGCATATAAACATCAATTAAGCATAAACAAACACAAACAACACATTAAAATAACTCTCCACAAATTTCATGCAAAATCAAGCATAACTAAAAAAATGAAAAATAGGGCAAGTATTTTACCTTAAGGGACCTACATCCAGGTCCCTTAGTGGCAGCTTAGCCACCTCCAAATAGGCTGGGGCCTATGCAGAACCTTTGTCAAAACAAAACTCAAAAACCTGCTAAGAGAAAAAAAAATAGATCACACAATAATATGCACTTTCTGATTTTCTTTTCTCTTTTTAAAACCTTTCAAAAACTTTCCCAATGTTGTTCTTTCAAATCACTTACACCAATCAACTTTCAATCCTGCAAATTCAACCTTGAAACAAGATTTCACCAAGTGAAATCAAAGTTTCATAAACTTTTGAAAACAAAACCAAATTTTAAAAACTTGAAAAATAAACAAACTTGGAACTTGAACAAAATCAAAAAATGTAACTAAAGCTGGCTCTTTCTTCTCATCAACAAACTTTAACCTTTTTTTTCATTCATCAAAAACAGGACTTACAAAGTTGTGAAAAAGGAGAAAAAAGAACATTGTAAAAGGGACACATGCGTCTCCTTTTATAATGGCTAGAAGAATAATCTAGAATGTTGAATAAAAAGATACAAGGAAATCAAAATCCTAAAGCCCTAATTCAGGAATTCCCTAAAAATCCCTTGGACGAATCTTCAAAATCTTGGTCAATATAACCCCATGTGAAGTAGCCAGCTGTTGTGAATGATCAGGAGCGTCCATTTTGAACTTAGGGACCAAGGAGTGCCATCTAGTTGTTCATTTGGTCGGGTATTGGGTTTGGGGAAGAAAGTGAGGTGCAGGGGAGGTCCCTACACTCACATGGGATGGTCTAGGGTCATGGTTTTGGTGTGTGAAGTGATGACAAAAGGTTTAATTACTAATCTGGAAAGGATGGATTAAAACCCCTTTGTTTTGGTGGTAATTAATCCTGGGAAAAATTAGGGTTTATGTGGGGATTAGAGTGAGTTTAATCCGGTTTGGGATTAATAGTTTTTAAATAATCTGTTTTGGTGGGAAATTAGAGTAGGTTATTTAATTGGGTTGGGTGGAAATCTGACGTGGGAGGGAGTGGTGAAGTGGAGAGATGGTATTGGTGGATGGTGGTGACATGGCAGCTTGATTGGCTGGGGTGAATTGGAATGTTTGACAGCTTTGGCCCCTTACTTTTCTTTCTTTGTTCAACTTGTATTTAATCATCCAACAACTCATTTCCTTTGTAAATAACTTTCAAGGACTTGTCAAAAATGGCACAACAAGTTTCCAAACTTGTTCCAAGGACTAATCATGAAATTTGATGATATTTGAAGGACTGATTTTGGCATTTTCTTCATTCTTCAAGGTTTGACTTGTTTGTTGACTTCTTAGAGGACCAAAATTGACAACTTAGTTTTGTTGAGGGACTAAATTTGCCAATTCTTCAAAGTTAAGGGTCCTTTTTGTAATTTTGACAAACTTTAGGGACCAAACTTGTAATTATGAAGATACAAGGGTATAAAGTGTCAATTCTTCAAATTTGGAAGACCCTTCTTCATAATTCTTCAAATCTTCAAGGACTTTCTTTGGAAAATTCTTCATTAGGGCTTGGTTCATCGTGCGGCTTCGTTTCCCGTGTTCGTTTTTGATTGATTCTTGTGATCTTTTGTCATTTTCTCAATATCCGTACCTAAAATACACAAGCAACAAACACAAGCATATATTTGGGTATTTTGATGATATTTAATGCATTTTAAGCCCTATTTGGACGATGAGACTATGTATAAAAGCAGTCTCATCAACGATCTTTCCTTATAGAGTGGAGTTTGACAAAACGTTACCACCTAGAAAGATGTCATCTAATTCGTGTCATCCAATTCTTAAATTGAAATCGAAAGGGTGAATGTTGCACTTGAGGCTGTCACTGGAACCATTACGCAAAAGCCTCATGCCACTAGTACCTTTCCGAGAAATCTGATTGAATGTATGAGTCATCTCATACTAGTGACTCATTTGATAATTGTTATTGTAAGAGCTATTGGACTGAAAATTAAGTATTGTTCATATCGAGCTTTTATTGCCCTTTCAAGGTCTAAGAATAAGATTGAAAGTATTGGAGAATGAGGTAGGATATCGAATTGAGTATAAAATTGGTTGAAACTTGAATAAAGTAAAATTTTACTCGTATGGAATATGAGATTGGTAAGAGGAAGTCGTTATGTCCTGTGATTGAATTATGAGGTTTTAAATGATTGTAGGTTCGTGTTAAGGGTTGTTCCTAGACCATTGTCCACTAACGAGGATGCCCAGTGTCCAAGAAATAAATTGAAGAAATCTTCTTCTGAATTGGGACCAATGGATCTTCCGGGACATATGGAACACCTAATGACTCTTGTAGATTAGTATTCATTATGGTATCTTTTAAAAATAATCCCTAACTTAACTGAGACATCAGTTGGTAGGATGAGTTCTTGGAATTGTATGACATAGTGACACGTAATGTGTTACGGTACAATTATGACTTGTTTGTGATTAATGAAAAGACTACCTTTGATTGCTAAATTTTACATGTATTGATGTTATCTATCCTTTATTGCTTCATCCTAATGTTCGCATTAGTGATGCAACCATTGAACAAGTACTCATCTCAAATTAAGTTACGTTGTGAATTATTCTTTTTTAGTGCCATCGAGGTCATGAACCTCATAATTATTTGGCTAAGCTCATTTCCTATTAGATTGTAAATAGTTCTTGGTGAACAACTCCTCATCACTATTTTGCAGATCACTCATTGTTTTTATAAGATACAATAGTATCCCTTGGGAAAAATTCTATTTTCATCACCATATGAATTATTTAAAGTGAGATTTATTATTGAAATGAAGTTGTTGATAAAACACCTTGGAAAATTTAATTGTTTTCATAACAAATAAAATCTTTGTAAATTTATTTTTGATTCTTATTTAAGAATTAAGCATGAAAATGTTTTTATTATAAACATGATGATAAAATTTTGACGAACTGAGTATTGCATCGTTAATCTTGAAATTGTATATAGTTGCGCGCCTACATACAATTTGGAATGGACCATGCAAGGCTGATTAGTAGTCACCATAAAACTGATTAATAAACACTACATTTTCTTTAAAGATTGTGAAAGATTAAATTTTATGAGATCTGCAAGAAGTGCAAAATAGGGACATATTATTAGGGACACCTACATATGTGCCCGTACTATTTATTCTTCTGAATCGAATTTACTCATCTGTCGAAATTATCTTATTTGACAATTGACAATTCTATCTTGTCCAATTCTCCCGTAGTGAGATTCTTAGGAAAAGTATCTGATTACCGAGTGTTGATACCCGACTGGATGTATCGACGTTGCTATCATTCCTTTTGATTTGGTTTCATTTGAATGACCTGGGTAACGATCCGATGAGCTTTCGAATGCGTACTCAAATTATGAAAACATGGGATATATTCATATTCGTTAAATGTTTTCGTCTTTATCTGAATTGAAATTCTCTCGCGTAAATTATGTGTTGACATAACTCTTTGGATGATAGTTGTGTCTCCATATATCCTTGAATTTGCGAAGGATTATGAGTTATTATTAGTCTTTTGAGAAGTTCACATCTTATCGACTTCAATAAAACTAAAAAGTTGATAGTGCCAGTAGAATGGATTGATTGATCATGACATGACGACATTGTCTTAACTGATGGGAACTCGAGTAGATATCCCCTAAAAGATAAGATGTTGATTATCAAAAGTGATCTAAATAATTCTTGATGGATGACCATATCCTGCATTTAGACTTGAAATTATATTGTGAATGGTTGTGAATTAGTTATAGATATTATAATCTAGAAAGAACCTAATATGAATTTATTAAAAGATGTTTCTGTTATCTGAAACTTTAGGAAGTATTTGTTGATGAATTACCTAGACTTTCGCCATTAAGAGAAGTTGAAATTGGTATTGATTATATTCCCGGTGTTGCACCTGTGGCTTGTGCACTGTACGTCAGCACCATCTAAATTAAAAGAATTACCGTACAACTGAGAGAGTTGTCAGAGAAAGCTTTTATTCTACCAAGCTCGTCATTATGAAGAGCTATGGTGTTATCATTCCTTATATTTATTGATTACCGTGAACTAGGTAAAATTGACGATTAAAAATCTATATCCACTACCCAAGATGATAGATTGTTTGATCATTTACAAGGTTCTAGCGTATGTTCTAAAGATTTGATTCACGGCATGGTTATCATCAACTTCGCGTACGCGAAAAAGATTATGTATTCAGATCACTACATCCGGTACTTGTAATGAACATTGTGAGTTTCACGTGATGTCGTTTGGATTGACTAATACACATGTAGCATTCATAATTTGGGTGAATCACGTGTGTAGGCTGTAATTTGATAAATTCATGTTCGTGATCATTAAGGACTATTTGTTTGTTTATAAGAATAAGAATGAGTTAATAATTATTTCTAGATTGTCCTGAATTGGCCGAACAACGAAAACCTGTACCTTGAATATATAACATGTGATTTAAGACTTAATCCTTTACATGATCTGACCATGTGATTAATAAGATAATGGAATCTATAATGAATTTTCAAAGATTAGAAGTCATTTAAGACTTTGGGTTTTACTAAAAAGAAAATGGAAATATGTTTTGACAAATGTTTTAACAAATTATTTTTAAGGGATTATTCCCTTATACCTAGAACATTTAACTAAACTCCTGTTTAGGGGTAAATGTTCGTGTATACCTCAAGACAACCTAAGAAGGATTGAGGAAACCATTTAAACCATGACTTAAAATTTGAAACGATAATTTTTGCTTTTCAACTAAGAAATCTTTGACCAAAGTATAACCAAAGATTTTTCAAACATTTACGAATCTTAATAATTATTTTCGACAAATCAACAAAAATCGTGTCAATTAAATTCAAATTTATTTTGAACATTTTTATAATTGGTCGAACTAAGAAATTTAAACTTTTAACGTTTACGTTTCATAAAAACTTAATATTTATTATTAATTTACTTGTAATAATTATCGACGCTTTAAAACGTCGGATTGAGCAAAACTGATAAAAATGAAAGTTGAGACGAAACTAAAACTTAGAAAATGTGAAGAAAGAATTTTTGAGTAAATTGTAGACATCATAATTATTTTATCAGGAAAAGATGAATGTAGATACTGACACCTTATACAAAAAGGATTAAGAATCAATTAGGATATATTTCTTAATAATGAACATGCAAAATAAATTGCCGAACAATATAAAAATAAACAATGCTTGTAAGAAGGATAATATAGATAATAAAAAGGGGTTCGCGACTAATGTGAACCATTAGAATTAAGAAGCCGATGGCGGTACATATATAAAAGGCCACTTGAGGTTGCCTAAATATGGAGATTTTGAGATTTAGTTATATTGAAATCTCATAAGATTAAGTATTCTATTCATGTCATTTCTGACTAAATGTATCTTTATCTGAAGAAGTTGTACTACTAGCAAATCATGAAGGCAGACATCGCCTCATACATTAGTAAACGTTTAACTATTGCAAAGGTTATCATCTAAATTTGATTCGATTTGGGTCATCGTCGACAGACTGACCAAATCTGCTAATATCATTCCTGTTAATGATAGATTCTTGATGAAGAAATTGACTCTTTGTATTTAAATGAGTTGTGTAAACATAGTGTGCATGTATCGATCATCTCTATCAAGATCCTCACTTCGCATCGAATTTCTAGAGATTTGCTCAGAAGTCATTGAGAACGAATCTTGATGAGAGTACTGTGTATCACCCCAATCGAAGGGACGAGGTAAAGTAACGATACAAAATACTATAAGTGTTGTTTTATGTTTGAATGATTGACCTTTGGTAATAAAATGTAAAATCGTTTTCCTTTGGAGAGATTATCATTGATAATTATCGTGTTAGGATCGAGATCGAATCTTGTGAGGATATATATTAGAGCATCTGTAAGCAGGAGTTGGGATGAAGACACCCGACATACACCCTTTGTGAGTTGGACATGTCTTTTAGGTTTAAGGTTACCTATGATGGCGAACCTAACCTTACAAAATACTCGACCCGCGAGACCTGAAATGATTGTTAAAATTAGGATCTGATTATTGACTGTCGGTAGTGGGCAGGAGGTTATGTGAATATGAAATGTAGATCTTGAAATGCCAGATGGGTAGCGAAGTTATGCCAAAAAATTTAACCATGGAAAAATGAATTGATGATCTGAAAGATCATGGGATATAAGTCCCCGTTGTATGGGACCATTGAGATGATGTAAAAGATTGGTTTGAAAGGCATATAAGCTGGATCTACCCTAGGACTTCAAGAGCTGCGTGAATTATGTTTCGTAGATCGAACTTGATAAAATGTTTATCAAGTGAAAATCTGATTGTTTCTTAGTAATGTTTAGATCGGCGAAAAGTTGCATTCATCAAAAACCCGTGAACATCATGGATAGAGAAAGTAAGTCAACATTAAGCCTGATCTTATTCCCGTAGTTATGTTTGATGAAACCCGCGTATTGTAATGAATTACACTTGTGAGGAAAGACCGAATGTGGAGGAAATACCCACATGGCTTTAACTTTATAAGAAGCGAGTAGTTAGATAAGATGATCTTTGAGGACAAAGATCCTGTTTAGGGGTAAATGTTGTGACAATCCGTCAATTTATGGTTGATATTTTATTCTCAAATATTATTTAAAAACATTATTTTAATGTTATATTATGAACTCACTTATTTTTGGGAAGAAATTTGGATTTACGTCTTGAAGTAGCATCGACTACGTCTAAACCGCAGGATTCTACGTTACGTGCTTACGTTTACATACACCGTTTTTGGTGACAGTCCGACATTTCGGAAAATAAATTTGTCCGTGAATATTATTTTGAGATTTTAATTTGTGTTGGTTCATAAACTCACAAATTTACGAGAAGAGATTAGGACTTACGATTTTAATTTAACGTCCTTTACGACTAAACCGGAAACCTTAGGATTACGTATTTACTTTTTCGAACTCCGTTTTTATGATACAATTTTTATTAGATTCGTTTTGTGCCGTTGATTCATAATTTATAAAAACGTTTTTGGTAAAACGACCCGAGGGAACGCAAATCGAGGAAACTAGAATCGAGGAATACCCGTAAATTAGTGGGATGGGACAAAGCAAGTTTATCCCACCCCACTAACACATGGGGTGGCCAAAATAGGACATCACATCCATGATGTGGCACCCTTGTAGCAATAAGCTTACACATGTAAGCTTAGCTTCATATGAAAGCTAACTTATCCCACCAAACTAGCAAAAACCACTAAACTTTACCACTTACTTCCATTTCACATGCAAAACTCACACACTCCTCTCCTCTCTCTCTCTCACATTCGTCCAACCATCATCAAAAACAACCCTCATTTGATCTATGTTAGCCATAAAATCATGTGTTACTCATACACATGATGATGCTACTTTGAAGCTTTGAAGATTGGAGGTGATTCTAACATCCAAGGAGAAGATTTGTTGGTGTCATAGGGCTGATTTTCCATGAGAAGTTTATAAAGGTTGGTAGACTTGAAGATGATATTGGTTTATCACAAGTTTTGCCATCAAAATCCAAGCCTTGTTCATCAAAGACTCATCTTTTCATCACTAATGGTGGTATAGAGATTGTTCTTCCTATCCTCTTGTTATTTTGATTATGTAATCTTGTATTTTCTTTATTTATGTATATGTATATGATGATGAATGATGATTAAAAATATTATGTGGGGATTTGGTGTTGATAGATTTGATAAACATGGGTAAAAAGATGGAAAAACCACATGTAAAAATGGTTAAATCTTGCTTAATAAGATGGCTGTATAAAAACAGTAATTAACCAAGTTATAAACTGATAAAATTGCATGGTGGAATCCATTTACAGTAAGTGTTAGATGTCAAATACACGTGAGAGTTGGACATGCAATGGAATCATCAAAATGAGTGAGATATGATCAAAAGAAGATGAGTGTACTAATCTGAATTGTCTGTTTGTAGGGACTGTTAAGGATAGTTAGACATGGAATGAGCAGTAGCTATAACTAACTTATTTGTAGCAAATAATATGAAGTTTATTTTATCTAAAAATGAGCTTCTATCTTCTTATAGAACTCAAGATATGATAAAAATGGTGAAGATGAAACTAAAAATCAGATTTTGAAGAATTAATGTTTAATAGTATTATATGAGCACTCAAACTAATATAGTATAAAATGTGAACTAAAACCCACTAACTTATAAATTTCATTAATATAAATATGTATAAGGTTAAATAAATGGACACTTTATAAAAATGATAGTTGAATAAGATTTATAAGTTATAAAAACTATAAACATGATTTTTACGTCTTTTCGGCTAAAACCGAAAGATTAACGTTTTTGTTAAATAAAACTTAGACGGTTGTACCCGTCTAATGTAAACTTTTATAAACTCACATACTGATGTATAAACATATATAACAAGTAAAAACCGATAAAACCCGAGCTTTACAACATATAGACATTAACGGGCCAAAGTAGCCTTAATGGACAATAAACCCGACTAATTTGGTAAAACACTTATAAACTTACTTATTGGGCTTAACCCGCTTGGGCCCAACATGAAAAGTATAATACTGATAATAAAAGTGTAAAATTGACTAATATAAAGTATTGGGCTTGTAATAGGGTTATTGGGCCTAAAACATGTAAATAAGTAAAACTAGTATAAAAATGTTACCAACACATAAACACTATAATGAATGAGTAAAAATGTATAAACCCACTTAATCATCATCATATATATAAAATCATCATATGTATACATAATTGTTATTTTATAAATTCATTGGACAAAAGTCTAAGACAAGTATTATTTGTCTAGGTTTCCGTGATTGAAGCACGTACCGTACATCCGAATTGCCGATAACCCGCTTTCCCACATCAACATGAGTTCATACCCTCGCACTCTTTTAAATGTTTTTATGAAATGTTTTATAAAACCGCGAGGGAGATAACATGTTAGTTTTGATAAATTAGGAAACCATTTGTCCCGATTGTTTGTTTATTGATTTGGACCCGAATGATTGTATGACCTGATGAATGATTAAATGACCCGATAGATGAAATGAAATGGATTATTAAAGTTAGGTTATGTCACTAAAAGTCCCATTAGCATGAATTGTAAACTACCGGGATTTGGTAGACGCTTATGCATATAATAGTACTATTTGGAAACGATCACCCCAGTTCGCGCCTTGACGGTTGATCCCCGTCATGCCACATTGATTGGTAGGCGAATTTATGTATGAGAAGATTTACACAAGCGTGATTATTGTGACGACACGCTAATTTAGATGAGCAAATTGAGTTTCAGACTAGCTACCCGTTGTTTGTTGTAGTAAGGTAACATTGTCATGCGGCTTATAATAATCCAAAATAACGGAATACTGCTATACGCACTAAATTACGATATATTGCCTGACTAGCAATACGGGTCTTACTATTGATATTATGTTCGTGTTTTGGTTTTTCATAACCATATTCATATAACGGTTTTTATTTAACTATATACAACGTTATAAAACGTATTGTATGATGTTTTTACGACAATGGCTCGTATAATGATTTTGAAGGCAAAAGCCTATATTATGATTTTTGATAAGGATTTGTATAAAATGAATTTGGCTATTTTATGGCCTATTACAAAGATTTGTACAAAATGATTTTCGGTAATAATTACATACCGATGATAATTTAATGGTTTTATTAAACTCTATGAATTCACTCGGCGTTATCGTTGACCTTTTCTTTTAACATGTTTTATCTCAGGTACTTGAAGGTAATTCTCGGGAAGACAAAAAGAATTCATGGCCCACACTTAAATAATAATTTCCATTCAAATTTTTTGTAAAACTTGTATGAAATATAATGACTTGGGACCTATGTAAATCTGATATTTATGAATGAAAATGCTTTATTATTAAACAACGTGATTTTTAAGCGTTGTCTATGATGTGAGTAATGTGCTATCCCGTAACACCAACTAGTCTTCCGCTGTATTGAATTGTATAAATTTGGGGGTGTTACATTCGGCATCGAAGATTCTGAATGCTTGACAATTGCTCCCCCTCAATTGTTGATCCGTGTTCTATTGAAAGAGTTGTTGTAGTCGCCGTTTGAGTAGTCGCATCATCGAGTATGTAAATACCAAATGTAGATAGCTATGGTTGTAGAGATGATAACTTCATAAAAATAAGACTTCTCTTGTTTTAACAAATAAATGCGCTGAAGCATACATAGATTTGTGTTAGATCAAGTTATAAAGTAAACTTGATCCCTTACAAGGTTTTAAAGTAAACCTTGCCTGAGAAAATTAATTACCGTTGTGAGCCAAAGCTTTCGTAAGAAATATTTGACTTTAATGTGAAAACTGGGTTGCAGTCAGAAATAACTACAAGCCATATGGGCATGTTTTATGAAATATTTACAACTTTTGTACGAACTCTATTTATGGCGCCGTGTCAATATTAATCAACATTTCTAAGGCCGTAAATATTATCGTACCAAAAGACATGCCTTTGAAAAATAAAGTAAAAAAGATTTTTGGATTTTCTGAATTTTTCAATTTTATGGTTTTTTATATGGTTTTATATTTTTGTATTTTGCTTTTGTGGATAAAAATATAAACAATTTATACGAATGATCACTAAGGATACGGAGAATAGTTTACCACCACTATTGTTTCGCTTCATCTGCCAGTTCCTTTAGTGTCTCGGGCGAGAATGTTCTCAAACCTAGCTTGTCGGCCACAAATCCCATTCGAGCGCGATCTAAAGCCTTCGTGAATATATCTGCCAATTGATACCCAGATCGGACAAAGTAAAGCTCTATCACTCCATTTTCCACTTGCTCCTTGATAAAGTGGTAGCGAATGTCAATATGCTTCGACCGGGAGAATTGAACATTGTTGCAGCATAAGGCAATTGCACTCTTGTTGTCACAGTACATCGGAATTTTGTTGAAACCTAGACCATAGTCGGTTAATTACGATCTCATCCAAAGAATTTGAGCACAGCAACCGGACATAGCTATGTATTCTGCTTCCGTACTTGAAATTGCAGCGCTTTTCTGCCTTTTCGATGCCCAACTGATTTGTCGATCTCCTAGTAATTTCAAGGTTCCACTCGTGCTACGCCTTGTATCTTGACAACCCGCGGGATCCGCATCTACATATGCCATAAGTGCAATTGAAGAGTCCTTCGAATACCAAATTCCCCGATTAATGGTTCCTTTAAGATATCGAAAGATCCGTTTCACAGTAGTTAAGTGTAACTCAGTAGGTCGAGTTTGATACCGAGCACACATGCATATAGCAAATTGAAGATCAGGTCGACTAGCTGTGATATATAGAAGTGTACCGATCATTCCATGATAAAGTGACGGATCAATGAAAACTCCATGTGGATCTGCATCAAGCTTAGTTCGTTCCACCATTGGAGTATCCACGGGGTCGCAAGATTCCATCTTATATTTCTTAAGAGATTTAAGGGCATACTTGGATTGATTGATAAAGATGCCTCTGGGACTCTGAGATATTTGTAGTCCTAAGAAGAATGATACCTTGCCCATCATTGACATCTTAAACTTGGAAGACATGAGTGTCCCAAACTCATCCGATAAGGTTTGGGTCGAGGCAGCAAATATAATATCATCAACATATAGTTGTACCATAATCATATCTTTACGTTGTTTTTGAATAAACAACGTGCGATACACCTTGCCTTTAGCGAAGCCTTGCGTGATGAGGAATTGTGACAATAGATCATACCATGCGCGTGGTGCTTACTTCAACCCATAGAGAGCCTTCTTAAGCTTATACACATGATTAGGATATTTAGGATTCACAAAACCATCCGGTTGTTGAACATAGACCTCTTCCTTGATTTCACCATTAAGAAATGCCGTCTTCACATCCATCTGATAGACGATCATATTCATGTGGGCTGCATAAGCGAGGAATAGTCTAATAGCTTCCAAACGGGCATTAGGTGCAAAGGATTCCATAAAGTCGATGCCTAATAAATGCTTGTATCCACGAGCTACTAGCCGAGCTTTGTTCTTCAATATTCCGCCTAACTCGTCGAGTTTCACCTTGTAAACCCATTTCAAAGTGAGTAATTTCACTTTATCCGGGCATGGGACAAGTTCCCATACTTCAATACGTATAAATTCATTAAGTTCTTCTTGCATAGCTTCTATCCAAAAAGATTGAGTAAAAGCTTCTTGCCATGTCTTAGGTTCAACTTCAGTAAGAAAAGCATCAAAATGACAAAACATTGCAATTTCTTGTAACTGACTTGGTGTGGATACCGGACGATTAGCGTCACCAATAATAGAATCTATAAGATGATCCTTTGTCCACTCGTTGTCATGTTCACGAATACGTGGATTGGAGTAGACGGTAGTAGGAGCTTCCTCTGAGGTGGACGACCCGGCTTGATTAGAGTCGGGAATTGGTACACCAAAGAATGGAAGTTCACGCATTTGAGCGAATTCCAAATCGTGATCATCATCATCCTATTCATCATCAATGGGCATGTGTAGAATATTGATAACCTATGAATCTATGAAGGGGTTTGTTGATTTCTAGAGAGAGAAAGTGAGAGAAACTATGTGTTATTTCAATAAATAGAACTAGAAAAATGACAACAACCAACCCCTTTCCATGGTGGAAAGGGGTATTTATACTTCCAAGCTTACATTGGGCTTGGGCCGGTCCATGACAAGCCCATGGACCGGTTCTTACTTAACTTAATAAGCAACTAATAACTATTTGTTAACTACGAGCTATTACAACATAAATAATATTGTGGAGTGACCGATACTTCTAATATACGTAAAACGTATTTCTAACAATCTCCCCCTAAGGGAGCTCACTCCACGTTACAAAATTCTAAACCTAGCATACTATACTAAGTCTTCGTTCTTTAGCTCGTAGTCTTTTCTTCTTTTCTTTCTTTTGTTGTGAATATGTTGGTTTGATCTTTTTGGCTTTGGCTTGAGAGCATTGTTCTTTGGCCTTTCACGTGCGATCTTTGCCTCTCTTGTGAATTTGCCTTCTCGTGACTCCATGTTCCACACACTTATGTCTTTTTGTTGAATTCTCGAAAGTTTCAGAGTTTGGTACAGCGGAAGACTTTATCTTGTACTTTCTTGAATTTTTGCTAAACTTTGATGCAGAAAAACATAAGCATGTGGGAACGACTTCTACAGGTACACCGCAACACCACCGTCTTCACTGGTACACAGCAACGCCACCGTCTTCAACAGGTACACAGCACGCCACCGTCTTTAACAGGTACACAGCAACGACACGAATAAAATGGCTTTGAACATTTTATTCTAATTCGGTAGCATTTTACCTCCGGTCGGTGAAGACCGTTGGACGATATTAGATATCGTACCCGTGATGGATAGTTTCAATTAAGTAACTTCCTGACAGGATTTCGCGGGTAAACCCGTTCTCTTTATTCGACCGTCCAAAGCTGACTGCGAACATAAAGAGTGAATCACTTGGATAAATTATCCTTGTGATTTGAAGCCGTCAATTCATGAAACCTGGAACAAGTGAATTTCAATTAAGATTTTCACCATCGTTGCTTTCCAGTTGTCACGAGCTCAACTCATAAAGAATCTTGCACGTCACCTACCAAGTGCTGTTTGATGTTAACACTAGAAGGATTTCCACTCGTCACTGTGATCAATAAAGAGTCACTCTGAGTGTTCTGGCAAGATCATATGATAATGCGAAGAGGCCTGGAACGAGTTTAAGTTCAATTAAGAATTAAACCACTGTTACCTTCCAGTTTTTCACAAGATTGTTTCTAAAAGAACCGCACGTGTAACCTACCATGAGCTTGTTTGATGTTGGCTCAAGCAGGATTTCCATCTTCATTGTAATACTTGCGTATTACTCGGATGTTCTGGCAATATTACAGGAATACTGCGTAGGACTCATAAAAATCTCTTACTTTTCACAGTGTGTGAGAAAGCAAGGAATAAATGGAAAGTGTCCTAATGAGACTTTTGATGATCTCTTGGCTCTAGACTCGATTGTGCGTTTTGATTTAGTGAGCGATGGCTGGAGAGGAGTGCCACCTTTTCAATACCAGTCTATTCGGAGTGAATAAAGCAATAGATAACGTGTTGATCTCCGTGTGATTAAAACAAATACCTTTTGAGAGATATTTGAGTTAGCTGGGAAGGGTTGTGCATTGCATCACTGGGTCCATGATGTCTTTCTTCAATACCGAGAATCATTAGCAAAAATGACCTCAATAGCATATGTATTGACCCGGTTTCTGCCTAAAGTTGTAAGGAGGGCTTCTTTCTTTACACCCTTTATCTTTACATTTCTTTTTCATTCTTCAACCCCTTCAATGCTTACCAATACGTCATCACTAGCACCTTGTTGTGATTGTTCCAGTGCTAGCTTAAGTACTTGGTCGGCATTCAGCGACGTTCACATTCTTTCTCCATCTTTCCTAGGACTTCTAATTCTATCTAGGGAATTGTCCTTGGGAAGATTCCATCGGCTCTGATGAATCATTGGACTAAACCTATTCCTACCACCCTTTTGTCACCACATCCGTCGTGAATTAAGCGTGTTTTGGGAAGGAATTGCCACCATGAAAAATCATTGAAAATCACCTAAAGTACTTGTGATATTGAAATCAAAAGTTTTGTACCTTAGGTGTTTTGTTCATCAAAAACGCTCCCCCTTAACACGTGCTTTACACATATTAAGTTGGATAATCGTTAAGTCTTTTTCATCTTTTAGCCAAGTATCACTTACGTCTCCTTAATCCCATTTTCTCCCCTTATCCAAAATGTTAACCATTAATATTTGGGATATTGAATGGATTAACCGGTCTTTGGGTAAAAATGAAATCGATGTTTGGCCATAGAACAAGTTATTGCGTCCCCTTAACTTATTAAGGGATAGTTGTAGTGCTTTAGTATGATATATTTTGAAAGATTTAGAATCTCGTGAGAAATTCTTGAAAAATTATCATACCTTTACACTACATCAAGCCATTAAAGCACATTATTCACAAATATACATATTCACAATTGAAAACCAATATAAAGTGGACCTGAAATGTACGACCCATTAGATGGATCGTTGTAGTAGCTTGTGGTGCACTAAATATGGTCTTCCACCAACGAACCTTTCCAAGCTCCTCATCAATCTACGTTCACGGAGCTTTTGATCTATCTTCTTGATTACGTACTTCGCCATCTGCCGGTAACCCGGATGCCAATCCTCCGTCATCTCTGGCAAAGTCCCACCCGAGTTCAGATGCTCCAACTTTCCTCTGACTTGTAGAAGAGTCCCATCACTGTACTTATGGAGCTCACCCACCCTCATAAACTTCATTAAACCTCAACTGTTTAAGTAGAAAATGCCGTAATTCGGGACAGAAATGCCGGTATAGGGACATCTTTCTACATGTTGAGGTAGCACATGATTCACTGGGCGGGTTAGGTTAAGCTTCCTTTGATAGCTTTCGACTCCCAACTGAAGATCTTCAACTCGTGACTTGATGACAATGCTTCGTGTGAACATACGAAGTGCTGTATTCAAAGCAATGAGGTTTTCAAGAGGAATATGTGTGAGTTGATCTCGGGTCATCAGAAGCAGCATATCTTCGATATCCTCAAGGCGAATGATGGAAAAATCTCCCTGCTGGATTTTGTATTCCCTGTCATCCTCCCTTTTCAAGCGAATCTCCGTCACATGATAATAGCCGTTCTTGGCTTCAGTTTTCAACCCTAAAATGCTGGAGATGCGGATATTGGATCTAACGATACTTCCAGAATTGACTAGGCAGCAACCCCTGTACGCCCTTCGGACTCGTTCGTCCCAATGGGATGCACCTATGACAGCATACATATCATAATTACGATTTATCTTTGGGACCCAGAGTCGGTTTACCTTTTCTTCGATAAAGGGTATTGTCCCCCAGTTGGCAGCTTTCAGCAAGGTCAGGGAGGTTGCGTACTTTGATGACCCCTTCAGAAGATACACAAGATCATTGGTGACGAAGAAGTCAAGAGCAATCTGATTATCTTGAGAAGGATCCATTGGAGGTGGAGCTCTTTCTGATTCATGAAGACCTAGCCGTTGAACGGTATTCAGAGCCTTCAGGATCTCATCGGCATAATACTCGAACTCCATTCGGGTTAACCGGGTTTTGGCACGAAGTCTCTTATCTTTCAGCGCTTTCTTCACCAAGGATGGAGTAACCGAAGTCTTATACTCATGAGCAAGAAATGCACATAAGTCAATCGGACTGCGGATACGGAGATACAACACATCTTTGTCAGCGTCAGTGATCGGATCATATTGCGCTGCTGCCGTGATCCAAGCCTGTGGTGGTGTAGTCTCGTCAATTTCCAACGTGTCTGCCCAGTCTCGTGTGCTTGGTTCAGGAACCGTAGATTGTTGTACTTGTTGTAGAGGAGTAGAAGCTCGAACATCTGCTGGTTCTGATTCAGGCATTTCGGCAGTGTCGTGAACTGGTGAGTGTTGTGCAGCTTCGGGTTCCGTTACTGATTCTGCAATCACAGGAGCAACAACAACAGAACTAATGGGGTTAGTGGTAATAGGTAAAGATACAGCGATAGAGGTACCGGGAACCGATGACGCTGTAGTGGCATTCACATCGTGGCGCCACTTAGATCGTCTTGATTCCGTTGATGTTGATTTGTCCTTCTGCGCTGCATCTTTCTTGGACTTGGTTCCAGACTTAGCAGGTTTCTTGGAGCTGGTAACCTTGTCTCCCTCTTTAGGCTGTTCACCCCCATGATCATCCTCATTGTTATCCCCGTTACTCCCCCTAGCACTCTCCTCATTACCATCACCACCATCATCGCCATCATCATCATCGTCATCATCATCCTCATCCTTATCCTCATCATCACCATCATCGTCATCCTTTTCCTCTTCTTCTCCTTCTTCTTCCTCTTCCTCTTCCTCTTCACCAGTACCCTCTTCCTGCTCACTTTCTTCCCTTTCTTCCTCAGGTAGAATGTGATAAGGTACCACACTTCCAAACGTTTTGAATAACCTATCATCCTCCATGATAGCGTCATTCAGGGATTTATATAGAGCCCGTTGAATCCTAGACTTATCAAACGATCCAAGTTCCACCATACGAGCCTTAAGGATCTTCTTCAATTCAAAATCCGTCAAGTCATAAGCAATCTTGTAGGCGGATTCTGAAGGATTGGATGACTTGATCAACAAGTTATCAGCTGCTAGCGTCTTCAATTCATCACGCAGTTTAGGCATAATGGATTCAACAGATTCTTGCACTCTTTCTTCCACAGAGGCTTCAAGTGCTTCTTTTTGCTCTTTGTATTTATCCTTCATCGCTTGAACTCTGGTGATACGTGCAGCATGCTTATCAGCCTCAGCCTGCTTAACCCGAGCTAGTTCTTCTGCATGTGCTTTTCGAGTCAACTCCATATCTGCAGCGAACCTAGCAATCATCTCCTCTTGGGCTCTCCTAGATGCTTCTTCACTTTGAGCTCGTCTTTGTAACTCTTGGCGAAGTTCATCCATTTCTCGTTTGTGAGTATCCACATGTTTATCCAACAGTTCGGCCATCACCAATGCAGCCATTATAGATGTAGCAGAGCTGCTCTGGGTTGATTGAAGAGGCTCGGTTGTTACTGCGGTACTAAGGATGGGAATTATAGGTGGTGGAAGAAATGGTGTTGAAGCCGGTCTGGTTGGTAAGGGTTGTATTGGTGGAGGTTGAGTTGCTAAAGGTTGAGTTGACACCATGATCGTAGGAGCAACAGACTCCTTTTCCACACTTGCTGAAATAGGGATTGATGGCTCCTTCGAAGTGGAATAATTTTCAGGTTACCCAAACTCATAAACATCATCTGGTTCCTGGTACTCTTCTTCAACATTTACCCTTGCTCCTGAACCACTACCGCCAGTATCTTTCCTACTCCTTTGAATTGCTATCTTCATCATTTGTTTCTCTGTCTTGTCAAGAGCAGGATCAACAACATCTTCTTCGTCACGTAAAACCATCTCATCAGCCTTACCCTTTCCCTTCTTACCCTCTGTCTTCTTCTTCTTGGTTTCGGGTTCAGGTAACGTAGCTGGTTGTTTGCGTTTACCTTTACTCTTAACCGTTGTAGACGAGTCTTCTCCAGTATGAAGGTTTGCTTTCAGCTTCTTGATTTCTAGCTGCAGTAGCTTGTAATCAGCAGAACCTTTGATTTTCTCCGTCAGAAGATAATCGGGAATAGGACCCGGAATCACACCAATAGACGGTCCTTCATGCCTCAGATCTACAGTATCATCAGCTTCTTCAGCGTGATAACGACTTGCTGCACGCCTATCAATAGTAGCATCATTTTTCATAAAATAATTAATGATAAGCTTGATAAACCTTGGATAAGGAAAGAAATTTGTCTTCAGCTTCTTGTTCTGGAAGAGTTGAAAGGTGAATTCTTCCCATATCAACAATGCATAATCTGCATTTGCAGCTTTGTACATGCCATAGAACAGGTTTATTATAGGACTGCGCAGACCATCATGGCCACTTGTTTTTGGTGTAAGACATCTACTGAGAATCCCCAACAATGCTCTCCAAGGTTGTCCTACTTTAGCAGTCGTAAACTCAGACGCAACTCGTATTTCCGGACATCCAAGAGCGTCAAATAATTCCATGAGTTCATCTTTAGTAGGATCTCTCGAAAATGACATGCCTTTGGGTGTATCTCGTATACCAAAAATCTTACGGAAGTCTGAAACTGTGAGCGTCTGCTGCTTGTTGTCGATGGTGAAAGTGATCTTGTTTGAGGTGATTTCCTTGGTAGCCCAAAATTCATACATATACTCATAAGACACCGAGGCACTACTTCTCAAAGCATTCTTAAAATGGGATTGATCAAGGATTGCGATGGCTACTTTAAATCCATGGTGAGTGGATTTTGAGACTTGCTTCAGCCGGTAGTTGTTGGGTATAAACTTAAGGGTTCGTGCTTTAGCAATAGCGGCTTCTCTAGAGTCTTGGATTGCTTGTACTGTTGGATTAGTCATTGTATCTGCTTAAGATAAGACATGAAAGGTTGATGCACAAAAACATATAGATATATATCATTCTTACTTCTAAGCATAACACATTTCATAATATAATACAACAAGTACATATAGCATGCAAACAATAATAATCAAACAACTCTTCATCCGGAACTTTTCCTCATTCGGAACTTCTTCATTCGGAACATTCCTTCATTCGGAACTTCCTTCATCCGGAAGTTCTTCATTCGGAACTTCCTTCATCCGGAACATTCCTTCATTCGGAACTTCCTTCATCCGGAAGTTCTTCATTCGGAACTTCCTTCATCCGGAAGTTCTTCATTCGGAACTTCCTTCATCCGGAAGTTCTTCATTCGGAACTTCCTTCATCCGGAAGTTCTTCATTCGGAACTTCCTTCATTCGGAAGTCCTTCATTCGGAACTTCCTTCATTCGGAAGTCCTTCATTCGGAACTTCCTCATTCGGAAGTTCTTCATTCGGAACTTCCTTCATTCGGAAGTTCTTCATTCGGAACTTCTTCATTCTGAAGTTCTTCATTCGGAACTTCCTTCATTCGGAAGTTCTTCATTCGAAACTTCCTTCATTCGGAAGTCCTTCATTCGGAACTTCCTCATTCGGAAGTTTTTCAGAAAAAATCCTTCATTTGGAAGTTTTGTTTAAAATGTCCTTCATTCGGAAGTTCTTATCCTTGTTCATCCGGAACATCAAAAACACAGCCTATAAGGTTAATTCTAAGCGCATTTGTGATTTCTAAGGTAATCTAAGGGAATACCTCATTATCTAACGCTAATCCGCACAAAACCCACCAATAATCCTTAGTTTAATTAACCCTAAATAAATCATAAACCTTAATTTGATTTAAACTGATTTAAACGAGTAACTTAACAAGATTAAAGGATGAATAAGATGAGATATAAGTTAAATATAGATGATAATTACCTTATTTTAACGAATGAACAGGATCGGATTGATTAATAAATCAAATGTTGTGAGCTCGTGTATGTGTTTAACAATGGCGGCAATATACAAAAGCAGAAACAGTGAATGAAGGGGCGGGGGTGCTTGCTTTGACTTAGGTCAAAAAATTTTACAAGTTTCAACAAATATCACTTTAAGTCCCTCTATTTATCTATTCTTTTCCTTTTTGTTTACAACTTTTCATTTCATTTTACCTTTCCATTGATAAGTTTAGTCAACTTAATTTTCCTTAGTTAAACTAAACTCGACAATCTCTCACAACTTAAGTATCGCATCCAATTAGCATATTTCCAAGATCTAAAGGCAATGTCTATCACATAGAACGAACACAAGTCTTATTCTAAAGCAAAACCACTCAATTACCATTTAGCCATGAATTTTCACAATCACTTTTGAAAAATCAATTTAATGACGAAGATGATTTTAATATTTTCTCCCCCTTAAACGATGACCCGTTTTCTATTTAAAGAGCTGTAGTCATTGTTTAAAGAGTCAAATATTGATGAAAGCATTTCCAATTTATATCTTGAAAAAGTTTGATTCGTGGTGACAATAAGATTTCTCTTATTTTAACAAATTAATGCACTGAGATGTACACAAATTCGTGTTAGACCAAGTTGTAAAGTAAACTTGATCCCTTTGCATGATTTGGCTTGTAAATCACGCCCGAGAAAATTAATTCCCGTTCTGAGCCAACGTTTTCCAAGGAAATACGTGACTTTAATATGAAAACCGGGTTGCAGTCAGAAATAACTACAAGCCATAATGGGCATGTTTTAAAAATGTACAACTTTTATACGGACTCTATTTATGGCACCGTGTCAATATTGATCGACATTTCTAAGGCCGTAAATATTACCGTACTAAAAGACATGCCCGATTTAAAAACGAAAAATATTTTTGGATTTTCTGGATTTTATAATTTTTATGGTTTTTCTAGGTTTTATATTTTTTATGGTTTTTCTTGGTTTTATATTTTTGTATTTTCTTTTTGTGGTTTATATATTTACTATAATATACATGAACACGAACAAAGGATACTCTAAATAGTTTACCACGACTATTCAGCTGATTCTTCTGCCAACTCTTTGAGAGTCGCTGGAGTGAATGATTTCATGCCAAGCTTGTCGATCAAAAACTCAATTCGTCCTCGATCTAATGCTTTGGTGAACATATCCGCTAGCTGGTACTTAGTAGTGACAAAATACAGCTCGATCACTCCGTTCTCCACCTGCTCCTTAATGAAATGGTAGCGAATGTCTATGTGCTTGGCCCGGGAGTGTTGAACATAGTTGCAGCAAAGGGCAATGGCGCTCTTGTTGTCACAATACATCGGGATTTTGTTGAATCCCAAACCGTAGTCAGTTAATTGTGATCTCATCCAAAGGACTTGAGCACAACAACCGGACATGGCGATGTATTCAGCCTCCGTGCTAGAAATTACAGCGCTTTTCTGCCTTTTTGAAGACCAACTGATCAATCTATCTCCTAGGAGTTGCACAGATCCAGAAGTGCTACGCCTCGTGTCTTGACATCCAGCATGATCGGCATCTGCGTATGATATTAAAGCAATCGAGGAATCTTTCGGATACCATAGACCACGATGAAGTGTTCCTTTTAGATACCGAAAGATCCTTTTAACTACATGTAGGTGCTTTTCGGTAGGCCGAGCCTGATACCGGGCACACATGCATACAGCGAATTACAAATCAGGCCTGCTAGCAGTCAGATATAGAAGGGTGCTGATCATTCCACGGTAAAGTTTTGGATCGACAATAGTCCCATTCCTATCTTCATCTAACTTGGATTTCTCCACCATTGGAGTGTCCACGGGGTCACAATTTTCAAAGTTATATTTCTTAAGAGATTCTAGAGCATATTTGGATTGATTAATAAAGATGCCTCTGGGATTCTGAGAAATCTGTAATCCTAAGAAAAATGAAATTTTTCCCATCATCGACATCTGAAAGCGTGTGGACATTATCTTCTCAAATCGATTTGACAATTCTATGTTAGTGGCAGCAAATATTATATCATCAACATAAATTTGTACCAGAATCATGTCGTTGCCTTCCTTGAGAGTGAATAGAGTGGGGTCCACCTTGCCTTTGGAGAAGCCTTCCGAAATAAGATATGTTGACAGAAGATCATACCACGCGCGTGGAGCTTGTTTCAACCCATAGAGAGCCTTCTTAAGCTTGTACACATGATTAGGAAACTCCGTACTGACGAACCCATCCGGCTGACTAACATAGACTTCTTCCCTTAGTTCACCGTTCAAAAATGCCGTCTTCACATCCATTTGATAGACGATCATGTTCATATGAGCAGCATACGCAAGGAATAGTCTAATAGCCTCCAATCTAGCCACAGGAGCAAAAGATTCTTCAAAGTCTATACCCAAGGCTTGTTTATATCCTCGAGCGACCAATCTAGCCTTATTCTTCAATACCGCACCCATCTCATCAAGTTTAACCTTATAAACCCATAACAAAGTAAGGATGTTGACCTTGTCAGGGAGAGGAACCAATTCCCATACTTCAAGTCGTTGGAATTCATTTAGTTCCTCCTGCATAGCTTCAATCCAAGATGATTGGGTCATAGCCTGCTGCCAATTTTTAGGTTCAACTTCAGAGAGAAATGCATCAAAGTAACAATAAAGTGCACTCTCTTGTAATTGATGGCGTGTAGAAACTGGTCGATCTAGATCTCCAATAACATTCCTAATTGGGTGATCTTTTGTCCATTTAGTGCTATGGTTTTCAATCCTAGGTGGTCTGGAGTGAACAATAGAAGGAGCTTCTTCTGAGGTAGACGCGGCTGAAGGGTTTTCAGGTATCGCTACACCAAAGAATGGAAGCTCTTGCAGGTGAGCATATTCCAAGTCGTGATCAATAGAATCCTCTTCCACATCATTAGGCACAAGTAGGGGTGATGATTCAGGTGTAGTTTGAGAATCACTTGGTGAAGGTGCATCCGGTTCAATGTGAATTGTAGATGCATTAGATAAAGGTTCATTAGCTTGATCAACCACTTCAGAAATTGGAGCAATTACTACAGGTGCTGGAACTTCATCAGTAGGGGGATCGAAGAATTCATCAAACAACGGTTGAAACAGTTTATCCCACTCGGGCCTTGATGGTGGTAAAAATGATGTAGAAGTAGGATTATTGGGAACTAATCCGGAACTAATAGCACCGGTTCCCATCTCATGAAGCGCGGGTTCAGAGCTGTGTTGCTCAGAAGCCATCGTTGTCAGCTCGTCGAAATCTGCGTCCATAGTTTCTACAATCTTGCCAAGACGACGGTTATAGATTCGGTATGCTTTCTTGGACGGTGAGTAACCAATGAAAATACCTATATCGGCTTTCGGTTGAAGCTTACCCAAGTTCTCACTATTAATGTTTGGATAACAAAGGGCACCAAACACATGAAAAAATGAAACATCGGGTTTACGGTCATGTAGAAGCTCATAAGGTGTTTTTCCATGGCGTTTCCGAATGATAGAACGGTTTTGGGTGAAACATGCAGTAGAAATAGCCTCTGCCCACAAGAACAATGGAGCGTTCGCATAAATAAGCATGGTCCTAGCAGCTTCCATAAGTGTACGATTCCGTCTTTCAACGACACCGTTTTGTTGTGGAGTGCGTGCAGCGGATGTTTCATGTGATATACCAACTCCTTCATAATAATCACTAAGAGTCTGGTTGACGAACTCTGTACCATTGTATGTACGAATACGGCGGACAGTAGTATTCAAACGTACCTGAATGAATTTCAGAAAAGTGATGATAGCCTTCGGTGCTTCATCCTTTGTACGTAGAAATCTAACCCATGTAAACCTGGAGAAATCATCCACAATAACCAGAATGAATTTCTTACCGCTCACACTTTCAGTTCTCATTGGTCCACAAAGATCCATATGCAAAAGATGAAGTTTTTCTTGATTGGTGTCTTCAGCTTTGGGCTTGTAAGATTTCTTGGTACTTTTCCCCCTTGAACACGCGGAACATAAATGGTCCTTGTGAAATTTAAGCTTTGGAAGACCACGAACTAAATCGTTCTTAGCCAGATGATTAATAACATCAAAGTTAAGATGAGATAATCTGCGATACCATAACCATGACTTGGTCTTAGATGCTTTAGAGAGAAGACATACTGGAGAGGCGGCCATCATGTCTTGTAAGGACAAGGTATAGAGATTTGCACCACGAGATCCCTTCAACAAAACTTTTCCTTCCAAGTTGCGGATGAAACAAGTGTGTTGTCGAAAAGCAACCTCAAGGTTGGAATCACAAAATTGTCCTACTGAGAATAAATTATGACCAAGACCTTCTACATAGTATACCCTTGAAATCGTCACGTTTCCAATCTGATATTCACCATACCCCATTATCTTTGCAATATGATCATTCCCGAATTTAACCGTACCAAGAAACTTGCTGACGAAATTTCGGAGCATCGAGCGATTTCCGGTCATATGTTTTGAACAACCGGAGTCCAAATACCAGAGGATGATTTGGACCACCTGAAAATATCACCACACGAAGACAATGTAGAGGTATCGGAATCTGAGTGTTCCTTGTTATTAGTAGGTACAGATTTAATAATCTTAGATTTGCTAACTCTAGGTTTCTTAGATTTCCTAGCCTTCTTTTTCTTAATAGGTGGTGTAGATTCTAGTTGACTTAAATCCTGAGGTATTTCTTCACTGATATGCACTATAGTGGGGGCTGACCTAATTAAAGGGCGCTGTTTCCATACTTGAGTGCGAGTGTTCCTAACTAAAGGACGCTCAGACCTAACCTCAATGGATGCATTCCTAGTTAAAGGGCACATTTTTCCATCTAATGTAAAGGTCCTACCAGTGGGACGCCATTGCCAGCCAACTTGGGCACGAGTTCTACCCGTTGGCTTCCATTCAAGACCATTCTTAATAGCATTCATTTCATTCACGTGATCAATCAGACACAAATCATGACGTTGGGAAAACATACATTCATTACAATTCCAAAAATTCAAATCAGAATTCACGAATGGTTTTGGCTTCTGCACAGGCGCAGAGCTTTTAGTCTTAACATGATTCTTTTTATTTAAAACTGAACTAGCATTCCTATTGTGGACTTCTACTTTCTTCTTTGTGGCACTACTAGTGGAGGGCTTGATCTTATCTTTCTTGAGTGGCGATCCTTTAGCCTTAGTAGTCTCTTTTAATCCTGTAGAAGGCAAAGTGGGAACATTAGCAACAGATTTTAAAGGTGTCTTACTTGATTGTGCCAATGACGGTTTCGCTCCTGGAGTCTTATTAAATGGAGTGACAGCAATGGGCCTATTATGAAGTAGTGCCGAACCTGGTGTACCTATGTATTGCAAATATGCTAAGAAATATTGAACTCGCTTAATATATTCATGAGCCGAATAATAGTCGCTACTTGAGGGATCTAAGGCATAAAGATCGTCTAAAATATCCCTAAGAAGATCGACATGCTTAATGGCATTCCTCATATAATCATCGTAGGTAACCGGGTTTCTCTTATGAAGCGGATTCTTATAAAGCACTACTGACTTGGTTGTTGGAGCACTAGTGGACGGTACAGAGTCGGTAGCTAAGTTATCAACAACTTCTTGTCGGGTGAGAAGAAGTGTCTCCTTTAACTCAGCCAAAACCATATTTTTGTCAATGAGCAGGATGTTCAAATCAGAGATTTCCTCGCACTTTTGGTTCAGTTGTTCAACATAAGATTGTTGCTGTGCCGCATTAAAAGCGAAGCGTTCTTCTAGTGAACCATAAAGAGCGGAT
Organism: Glebionis coronaria; assembly: GCA_025667525.1. Classification (NCBI taxonomy): domain Eukaryota; kingdom Viridiplantae; phylum Streptophyta; class Magnoliopsida; order Asterales; family Asteraceae; genus Glebionis; species Glebionis coronaria. Next base: position 388,076,615 of record CM046882.1, read on the forward strand.
AATCCCTGTCTTGTCCGATCCATCTCCCCTAGAACAGACGAAAGTATAATTTCTAAGACTTGGTTTTTAGACTCTGCAGCCTCTAGTTCCAATTTTAATGTTTCATTTGATGACACATCTCTCTTCAATCTCATGATTTCTTCCTCTAATGTCTTAACAATTGCAATCATCTTGTCACTCGTCTCAACACCGTTTTCACAACCATTTGATATCAAAAGATCCTCATTTTGAGTTTGTTGTTTTAATTCTAAAGATATACAATGTTGTTCTAGTTGATTAAAGCGTTTTGAAAGTAAATTGTAAGAATCTTGTAGCTTTAAAAACTCAGCGTTAGATTCGTGACAAGAATGATTATCTACCTCATTTACAGTATCAGCAACATTTACAGAGAGATCAAAAACATCATCACATATATGCACAGCATCACAATTAATCATAGCGGATGTAAGCTCATTCGAATAATTAACATTTACAGTAGTAAGCACATCACACGAGATTACTGCAGACAAGAATCGGTCATATTCGGTTAAAATCTTTTCTTTTTCAATTAGTTGTAGTTCGTAAGCGGTTTCCATTTCATAAAACACTTTTTGAACTTCACCAATTTCAAACACAAGATTTTCCTTAAGAGATGCAAAAGTTCCTTTTAGACTTTAGACAAACGGATTGATCTCATTTTTAAACACCTCGTTCATATGTTCGAAAGCCCATTCTCCGGCATTTAAGCCATTTGAAGTCGTACAATCCAAAATGACCTTGTCAAAATTAGTAAAGTATTGATTAATCTCTTGCAAGTTTAACCATACAGTGCTAACAGGTGGAAGATCCTTTGGAATTTCCTTAGGACCTTCCATATTGACAAGTGTAGGAAATGTACTAGGGTTTTCTTCATCTAATATGTAGGTCGGTGCTGTTATGAGATCTTTGTCCATATGGAAGCGAATTCTAAAATCCGTTTTTGCAAGCTCCTTATTCAATTTAAAATAATCACACTCGGGATATTTTGCAGAATTGTATGACCGATCCTCATCAACTAGATCCTTACTTGTTCGATCATCAGGAAAAACAATCGGGTCTAAGGCCAATCCTAATTGAGTTGCATTATAAAGTCTAGGACTATGTCTTAAAGCTTGTTTTGCATACCGTGGATTAGGGGGAAGGCCTTTTTGACGAGATAAGTTAAATTCTCTAAACGAAGCATCAAATAAGTGCACTAGTTGAGAAGCAGCGTATTGTCTTAACAGCAAGTAATCTAGACTTCTAATCTTATTAGTAGCATTAATCTCCATTTCATTCTTCTTAGACTCGAGTGATTCAAAATCCGTTTGAAGTTTTTGAAAATTAGTGACCACTAACTCCTTTTCTTTAAGTTCATTAGTCAGATTAGCTCTTAAGTTTTCAATTTCTTGCAAGTGACTCATTTGTTTGTTTCTAAAATGATCATATTCGGGATTAGTTAGAACACTAGACGAAGGCACTAATTCCAAGGTTTGAACTTTCTCATTGCTTAAGGCAAGCTCATCAGACAAATTCTTATTCTTAGCTAAGGTTTCTAAGAGTGCAGCATTCATTTGGCTAAGTAATGTAGCAGGAACCATGACCAGATCTTGTTGAGCAGGAGTAGGCGTATGCGAAATGGGTCCCGGTTGTGATTCACTCAAAGTCTGGGGACTCACATTGATATTGATATCATTGTTTGTCTCCTCATTTGAAAGACTCACCACCGAAGATTCATTCGAATCAGCACTCTCTTGCACAACTTGATGTGGTTGAATACTAGCATCAGTGGCATCATCGGTGGTATTAATAAGTACCTCAGATCTCTTTTCTGGCCCTAAGCTAGAGATAGTTGCCATGAGAGCAGCCTTTGCAGATTGAAAGTCATCACAGTCTGAGTCATACGCATCAAGATCATCGGCTTGGTAAGCTGCATTCTGTGTAGTGACAACGTCTTGTTCAGCAATCCGTGGATCAGCAAGAAATGCAAGCTCCTCTTCATCAAGTTCCCTTCCTTGTGCCTGAGCATTTACCAGATAGATCTTTTCTGCAAACCATTGTCCATCCCTTCTCCTCTTGGGTTTCTTACAATCCCTGGACATGTGACCCTCTTCCTTGCAGTTGTAGCATGTAATCATTCGCAACTTGCCCGTGGAATTAGCCCTTGGAGCAGGATTGACCATTGGAGCCTGATTGACTGTGCGAGCATTGGTAGTTGATGTGGTAGGTCTCCCCTGATATGGTTGAATAGGCTGAACCATTACCCTGCCATTCTCAATTGTAGCTTGTTGGAGAGAATTGGATGAATTCCTCAACTGATTGTTGGTAGGAGCTGATCCCCTAAATCCTCGTTTGCTTAAAGTCCTTGTGAGATAAGCAGACATAGTGTTTAACACTTCAACTGGATCAGCACCTTGTTTGAATACAGGAACGGGGACTTCCTCATCATCACAGTACATTGCTTGGTCTTGAGTTGCATAATCACTAGAAGGAATACTCATTTGATCAGGGTAGCTTGTTGGATATGCTGCATTCTCTTGATAAGAAGAATATGAAGATTGAGCATAAGGTTTAATACTTGCTGGGTGAGGTTGTGTAGCATATTGTGATGAAGGTGCACTGAACCGATATTGTTGCTGATGTGAGGTGGGTGGTTGTGGTAAAATCGAGTATTGGGGAAAGGCTGGTGTCATGTAAGGTGATGGATGATAGGCTTGATGTCCCAAAATATAAGGAGTGTTGTTGTGAGACAAGCTTGGTTGATTCGCCATCAAAGCTAATGAATCAGGGTACATACCTCGTAGAGAACGGTGCATGATCACATGTTTCTCATGCTGTTGAAGAAAAGCATATAGTTGATCCAAATTGCACTTATGCAGATCCCTGGTTAACTTAACATCGGTAATATACTCACCCCATTCAGCTTGAGGTAAAGTATTCAAGAATTTGGTGTTAACCTGGAATGGAGCAATCACCAGATTGTATACATTCAGATCATTCATGAGTGTGGTGAATCTGAAGTAATAATCGTGAAGCGTTTCCCCTGGGTTGTAAGTGAATCTGTCAAACAGGTCATATAACTGACATTCCCTTTCCTGTTTGGTGAGAGACGTACCTTGAAGCAACACCTTAAGACGTTCCCATAAATCCTTTGCCACTGTATACTGACTTACCATCCTATAGATGTCATGGGGAAGAGCTTGGAGAATTGTTTGAAGAGCTTTCTCGTCTGCATCGGCAACAAGTTGTTGGGCTGGTGTAAGTTCTTCAAATTCTCTTGGTCGAGACACATTGTTAGCCACGATGGTACCATAATCAAGTGGACCATTTAAGATTGACTTAACCATAAGCCTCCCATAAACTGGTTTTCCCTTAAGGTAAGACATCATCCGGCCTTGCCATGCTTCAAAAACTTCTTTGATGAGCATTGGCGGGCGATTATCCGTTCCCGTAATGACAGAAATATCCGTAAGTGATGTCATCTGAGGCATTACTGAATTCGGATTCATTTTGTTAACTTCAAAGAGACAAAGATTATCGGTTGATCGAGCAGTGAAGTAAAGCTTGTGAATTGTGTTGTGTTTTTGTTGTAAGAAACCAAGATTAAATCCTCTAAAAAATCGTCGAAAAAAACAAGCAAAATAACCCTTGATTCGGAACTTTTTGTTGATTCCGAAGTTTGATTCGGAAGATTTGACTTGGAATTACCTTGATTCGGAACTTTTGGCTTGACCCGGAACTTCTTGATCCGGAACTTCTTGGTTCAGAACTTTTGGCTTGATCCGGAACTTCTTGGTTCGGAAGTCCTTGGTTCGGAACTTTTGGCTTGATCCGGATCTTCTTGGTTCGGAAGTTCTTGATCCGGAACTTCTTGGTTCGGAAGTTCTTGTTTCGGAACTTTTGGCTTGATCCGGAACTTCTTGGTTTGGAAGTTCTTGATCCGGAACTTCTTGGTTCGGAAGTTCTTGGTTCGGAACTTTTGGCTTGATCCGGAACTTCTTGATCCGGAACTTTTTCGTTCGGAACTTCCTAGTTCGGAACTTTTTGGTGATCCGGAACTTGTTGGTTCGGAACTTTTGTTGGGTTAATCAGAAACCTTAATACGATGAACAGTCGACCACTAATATGAAGATTAAACCCAGATTTTGACCAAATGACCCAAAAAGTTTTGTGATTTCAACAATAATAAGTAAAAACTAATACTTATCCACTAATCCCAATCACAAAAACACCAAAAACACCAAGAATCAAGATGAATCTTCTTAAAGAACACTAATACAATCAAAAACTAAAAAACCACACAAATCACTACCTTAAATCACCCCATAGCTCTTGATACCAAATGTAGAATATTGATAACCTATGAATCTATGAAGGGGTTTGTTGATTTCTAGAGAGAGAAAGTTAGAGAGAGAAAGTGAGAGAAACTATGTGTTATTTCAATAAATGGAACTAGAAAAATGACAACAACCAACCCCTTTCCATGGTGGAAAGGGGTATTTATACTTCCAAGCTTACATTGGGCTTGGGCCGGTCCATGACAAGCCCATGGACCGGTTCTTACTTAACTTAATAAGCAACTAATAACTATTTGTTAACTACGAGCTATTACAACATAAATAATATTGTGGAGTTACCGATACTTCTAATATACGTAAAACGTATTTCTAACAGCATGACATGAGTAGTTGATTCGGTAGTTGGTTGAGAATTAATCGTTGAAGATATATCTTGACCAATTGTAGGTGCATATGTATCTGATTGTGCTTTGGTTGCTGGAGCGACAACTTCGGTTACCAGAGCTATTACCTCAGGTTCTGGAGCAACAGTACTTGGAGGAGTAAAGAATTCATCAAATAACGGTTGAAACATCGTATCTCATTCATTCCTATAAGGTGGTGTAAATGATGATGAAGTAGGGTTGTTTGGGACAAGACCAGAACTAATGTTACTGGGTCCCATTTCATGAAGTGCGGGTTCAGAGCTGCTTTGCTCAGAAGCCATTGTTGTCAACTCATCAAAATCAACATTCATAGTTTCGAGGATCTTTCGAGAGTTACGGTTGTAGATTCAGTATGCCTTCTTTGTGGGTGCATAACCAATGAAGATACCAATATCAGCCTTGGGTTGAAGTTTTCCCAAATTGTCACCATCATTATTTGGATAGCAAAGAGAACCAAATACATGAAGATATAATAAATCTAGTAATTTTCCATGTAGAAGCTCATAAGGTGTTTTAACATGGCGTTTACGAATTACTGACCGGTTTTGGGTGAAAACTGTTGTAGATACTGCTTCTGCCCATAAAATCAATGGAGCCTTTGCGTAAATTAACATCGTTCGAGTAGCTTCTATAAGTGTGCGATTTCACCTTTCAACGACACCGTTTTGTTGTAGAGTGCGAGAAACGGATGTTTCATGAGAAATGCCAACTTCTTCATAATAATCACGCAAAATTTGATTCACGAATTCAGTTCCATTATCTGTACGAACGCGTCGGACAGTAGTGTTGAGACGCACTTGAATCATCTTAAGAAATCCGATGATGAATTTAGGTGCCTCATTTTTTGTTGTAAGAAATTTCACCCATGTAAACCAAGAGTAATCATCGACAATGACGAGGATGAACCTTTTACCACTAAGACTTTCAACACGCATTGGCCCACAAAGATCCATATGCAACTAATAAAGTTTCTCTTGGTTGGTGTCTTCAGTCTTGGGTTTGTATGATTTCTTAGTGCTTTTCCCCATTGTACACGCGGAACACAAATGGTCCTTGTGAAATGTAAGTTTAGGAAGACCACGAACAAGTTCGTTTTTCGCCAAATGATTAATAGCGTCAAAGTTAAGATGAGATAACCGTCGATGCCATAACCATGACTTAGTCTTCGATGCTTTGGAGAGAAGACATACGGCAGAAGCGGCCATCATGTCTTGTAGAGACGAAGTGTACAAATTATTCCCTCGAGTACCTTTCAATAAATCAACCCCTTCCAAATTACGAATGAAGCAGATATGCTCTCGAAAAGCAACTTCTAGGTTTGCATCACAAAATTGTCCCACAGAAAATAAGTTGTGACCGAGTGTGACAACCGTGGTTTTGGGTTTGTCACTTGGTCTTACTTTTAGGTTATTTTATGTGTGCTTACTTGAACTGTGTGTTTACGTGTTTATTTTGTGTGAACGAGGTTGGTGTGGTTATCGTTTATGAGTATAGAGTACTCATAAGTAAATCGAGGAACGGTTATTTCATGTTCATGAGCTCACAAGTGGTGACTATGAAATGAAAATGGTGATATTGTGGTGTTTACGTATACGTATAAGTATTATAGTAATAGTATTTTTTTTTGGATTTACGGTTTAGCGTTTAGAGGTCTCGGGTGAGGTAATTATCCAAAAGAATATTTTTCGGGATGGTTTTAAGTCATTTAGGACTTAGTTATAAAGTTTATTTAAGAATTTGAGATTTTTTTTAAAAGTGTATATTTTACGACTTTTACGGTAAAATGCGTAAAAACTGACTAGTTTTACGGTTTTGAGGTTTTGGAGGCTTTAGGAGCTGAAATAAATTAAGGAAAATTAAGGTAATATTAATAAGATATTTATTAATAATAAAATAAAGAAAAAAACGAATTTTATGGTGTTTAGGTCGGTTTAGAAGAGAAAAAAAGGAAAAAAAGAAAAGATTTATGGTAAGTGGGCTTTGGGTTGGACTAGGATTCACCCATACCCTATATAATGTATATACTAAACCAAATTCATTATTTTTCTCCTGGAGATAAAGGAAATTCGTGAGTTATATAAAAAAATTAGGGTTCTTCATAAAATTTTGGGGTTTTCATAAATCAAAGGTAAATCTTCATAACCCTTTTCAATTTAATTGTTTTTATGTTTAAATTAATCATTCTTATGATGGATTAGGGTTAGGGTTTAATAAAAAAAACAGTAAATTAATGTTGTATAATCATAATATGATGATTACATAAGTTAGGGCTTGTAATTAGAGGGATTAGGGTTAATTAATGAGGTTGATTTTGTTAAACCCGTTTTTAAAAACTGGGCAGATTTTTGAGCCAATTGTTTTGATCATATCGGGAGTTCTACAAACTCTTATTTTACGATCCAAGTACCCCTGGAAAGATATTTGAAGTGGCTTTTCAATGCAAGAAACGAGAACTAAATTGGAGGTCGGGAAGCGGGTCAAAAATAGGTTACAACAGTCGGAGGTCAAAACAGTTTTAAATTCAGCCTGTTTTCTTTTTAAGTTTTGGGTTGTTTGGTGTACTTAGGGTTGCATTGGGATCTTCTCACGAACATGAGAGATGGTTTATATATTGTAATAAGGATCTGCACTTGGGCTAAGATTGTGGTTTAGGGTAAGACCCTCGAATGGTAATGAACTTTTCATACGTTTAAAATCAGGAAAACTGGAATGACAAAAGTATATATATATATATCAGGGCCTTAACAGTAGCTTTAAGGTTAGGGCAAGTGGGAGGTGTTAGCAAACATATGTAAGGGTATGAATATTCCTTTTACAGAAACCATGGGTATGTTTAAGTGGACGTTTGACTTAAAGTTTTGAGACCTAAAACTGGGACTGTTTTGTGTAAAATTGTGAACGGGATAGCTATTAAACTTAACCAAGTTAAGGACTTGTTAGAGAAGGGTAATGGGATGTTTAGAGTTATAAATGGGGTATTTATATGAGAGGGGGTTAGATGTCCATCATAGGTTGATGAACCATTTTAGAGGTTGGTTCATGTATTGATTTATGTGTTTTTGGATTATTAGCTTGGGGCTAGAGCAAGGACTTTGGAGAAGCAATCAGGTGAGTTCATAGTCCCATTTTACTACGTTTTTAAATGTTTTTTCCAGTATGGGATGGAGATGACACTTGAAATGTTCTTTAACATGATTTAGTACTATGTTATAAAATGCGTGGACATAAATGTGTTATTGTGTGACTTGCGTGCTTATGTGTTCTCATATGTGCTTTGGTACGTGTTCTGCTATGTGAATCTTGTTTGGATTGTGATTGGCTTTGGTACATAGATGTATGGGCGTCTATGGGACCAGTTGTGATGTGTGTGGAGCGTGGGGCACGATCCGTCCTGAGTACTTGTGCATCGTCTCTTCGGAGGCAAGATATCTCGACGGGGATATAGTGCATCTTCCACAGGTGGTGTGGGAAAGATCCGGATAGTGTGGTGTGTTCTTGTGCGTGTGACGGGATACTTCTTGATTGTTATAATGTGCTTTGTGAATTGTAGATGTGATTGGTACTTGGCTTGAGTTTTGTTGTGGATGCATGTAGCATGATTATCACATTATGGTCCATTACTATAAATTGTTTTTCTTCAACTTATTTACAGCGGATGTCAAGGTTTTTTTTTTATGATGTTCTAGATAACTTAAACTTATGTTCTCACCAACTTTATGTTGACAGATTTTAGTGTCATTTTCAGGTGAGGTAGTTGTGCAAGATGATGTTAGAAGTGGCTAGAGTATAGAGGCTGCTAGGATTGCATTCGGAGGAATCCCTTTCCTCTTAGATTTTATTTTGTGTTTTGATTAAGTGAACTTTGTGGTACCTATATGTTTGATGTTTGTTTATTTGTATGTCTTTGGTAAGAGGTAGGCCTATTACCTACTTACCTAGACGCCTGCATTGTTGAGATATTGTCACGACATTTGTGTCGCCATCTATGATATTTCAATTTCATTTAGTTCTCTCTATAGACACGCTGTTGTTGTGATGATATCCATACGTCGCGCCCCATATTCCGCCATGGTGGGGTGTGACAGAATGGTATCATAGACAATGGTTATAGAGAATTAGGTTGCCTAGTCGTGTAGCCTAGTCTATAGCTTAAGGGTCCCTGCATATAGGCGTCATAGGAGTATGTGTGCATTTTATAGTAATTGATGTGTTAGAATATTATTTTTGTAGTATTTGTTAGGTTATGAACTACTATGGTTCATACTTAACTACATGTTATTTTCTTTACGAGTTTTGATTAGTGCGGGTGGAACCATGGTCGTATACGCTAGTCATTGTTGGATTTCGCTTAATTATGTTTTCATGTTCTTTACACATTTCGAATTTTGTCTACGCTGGTTCAGCTAGACTACGAGTTTATGTGTTTCGTGCATTGGCTATGTTATTTTAATACATGGGGTTTTGGATCTTATCTTGTGTGGTTATGTGTTATGTGTAGTATTAATTTCTTATAAGTGTCATCATAGGAGGGAGTACATTGGTGAAAGGGAACATGTATAATTATGGAGGCCTACATAATTATATATGTGCCACAACACCACTGGACTTTCAAGTATGATTGCATGAAAGAGAGTTAATACATGCTTGTATAGTATATGTTGGATGGATTTGAGTGTATGTACGCTTATGCCTATGTATGTAAAATTATTTTCTACTTACCGGTTGTATTCTTGGGATGGTTGCTAGCCTCGTTTCTTTTTGAGATGTTCAACTTCTGTAGTAGCGCATTACTCGGGTCCTCATTTCACGTGTTTGTTTGTATGGTACTTTTGGCGTGAAGGATTTTGAGATGGTGGAGATTTCTTTTTGGGGTAACGATGCCTTTTGTTTCGAGTTATACATGGTAAAAAAATAGAACTTGCAAATTGAAAAAAAGAAGTTGTTGGTAGTCGATGAAATAAGGAAGTGTCGGAAACATGTTTCAAATAAGGTGGAATATAAATTCTTTAACATATAAGCATGACTCGGTTATTTTAAAATATTTTGGTTTGGATCACCTAGAGTTATTGTTCTTAAGTTAAAAATTTTGTTCTTATTTAGTGAAATATGTTAAAATCATGTAATTAATAGAGTTTTAATTTTCTGGAATTAAAATAAATTAGGTTATAGTTTTGGTAATTAATGGGGGGTTTTAGGGTTTAAAAATCGTTTTTTTTTAATTTGGTATAAATCGGAGTAGGCAGAAACTGTCGCTAAACTGTCAAAATATGTCGCTAACTGTCAGAAACTGTCGCTAATGCCTAGGCAGATTTTGAGAAAAATCGTTTTGGTCATAACTTATTCGTTTTTAAAGGTTTTTGGGTGATTCAAAAGCCTAAAATTATGTACTCGGAACATACTTTTCAAATATTCAGAAAGTTTCGTAATTGGAAGTCAGTAGCTTGGTCGAATTAATTGTACAAGTGTTGAGTTTAAGGTTAATTTTCGGACAATATGGTTTAAACTCGTGTTTTGGGTATTTTGTGGTAATGAACACTTGGAGGGTTAACATAGAGATGAGTTGGGAAGGAATTTGAGAGTTCTTTAGACCTTATTATATGTGGTTATATTTTGATGAGTTTTGATTTATGGTACTTATGAGTAAGACTGAAATCGGGGTGACAGTGTTAAACCCGTTGAGTTATGTGACGGCTCCTAACTTGATTTCAAGACAGTTCTTGTCTGATGAGTTGCGAGATTTAGTTAGGTTGGTTACATAACTTTATGGTTTTGATAAGTTTCCTCGCGGACGGTTAAGGCTCATGTGTTGTTGGTTGAGATTATTTTCGTGTAAACTGAGTTCACGTTTGAACGTGAAGGTTTTATTAGGGATATGCATCCTCGTTTGTTTGATGAGAATAATTTTGAGTTTGGGAGTGAATCTCGGGACGAGATTTCTATTAGGAGGGAGTGATGTGACAACCGTGCTTTTGGGTTTGTCACTTGGTCTTACTTTTAGGTTATTTTATGTGTGCTTACTTGAATTGTGTGTTTACGTGTTTATTTTGTGTGAACGAGGTTGGTGTGGTTATCGTTTATGAGTATAGAGTACTCATAAGTAAATCGAGGAACGGTTATTTCATGTTCATGAGCTCACAAGTGGTGACTATGAAATGAAAATGGTGATATTGTGGTGTTTACGTATACGTATAAGTATTATAGTAATAGTATTTTTTTTGGATTTACGGTTTAGCGTTTAGAGGTCTCGGGTGAGGTAATTATCCAAAAGAATATTTTTCGGGATGGTTTTAAGTCATTTAGGACTTAGTTATAAAGTTTATTTAAGAATTTGAGATTTTTTTTTAAAGTGTATATTTTATGACTTTTACGGTAAAACGCGTAAAAACTGACTAGTTTTACGGTTTTGAGGTTTTGGAGGCTTTAGGAGCTGAAATAAATTAAGGAAAATTAAGGTAATATTAATAAGATATTTATTAATAATAATATAAAGAAAAAACGAATTTTATGGTGTTTAGGTCGGTTTAGAAGAGAAAAAAAAAGGAAAAAAAGAAAAGATTTATGGTAAGTGGGCTTTGGGTTGGACTAGGATTCACCCATACCCTATATAATGTATATACTAAACCAAATTCATTATTTTTCTCCTGGAGATAAAGGAAATTCGTGAGTTATATAAAAAAATTAGGGTTCTTCATAAAATTTTGGGGTTTTCATAAATCAAAGGTAAATCTTCATAACCCTTTTCAATTTAATTGTTTTTATGTTTAAATTAATCATTCTTATGATGGATTAGGGTTAGGGTTTAATAAAAAAACAGTAAATTAATGTTGTATTAATCATAATATGATGATTACATAAGTTAGGGCTTGTAATTAGAGGGATTAGGGTTAATTAATGAGGTTGATTTTGTTAAACCCGTTTTTAAAAACTGGGCAGATTTTTGAGCCAATTGTTTTGATCATATCGGGAGTTCTACAAACTCTTATTTTACGATCCAAGTACCCCTGGAAAGATATTTGAAGTGGCTTTTCAATGCAAGAAACGAGAACTAAATTGGAGGTCGGGAAGTGGGTCAAAAATAGGTTACAACAGTCGGAGGTCAAAACAGTTTTAAATTCAGCCTGTTTTCTTTTTAAGTTTTGGGTTGTTTGGGGTACTTAGGGTTGCATTGGGATCTTCTCACGAACATGAGAGATGGTTTATATATTGTAATAAGGATCTGCACTTGGGCTAAGATTGTGGTTTAGGGTAAGACCCTCGAATGGTAATGAACTTTTCATACGTTTAAAATTAGGAAAACTGGAATGACAAAAGTATATATATATATATATATATATCAGGGCCTTAACAGTAGCTTTAAGGTTAGGGCAAGTGGGAGGTGTTAGCCAACATATGTAAGGGTATGAATATTCCTTTTACAGAAACCATGGGTATGTTTAAGTGGACGTTTGACTTAAAGTTTTGAGACCTAAAACTGGGACTGTTTTGTGTAAAATTGTGAACGGGATAGCTATTAAACTTAACCAAGTTAAGGACTTGTTAGAGAAGGGTAATGGGGTGTTTAGAGTTATAAATGGGGTATTTATATGAGAGGGGGTTAGATGTCCATCATAGGTTGATGAACCATTTTAGAGGTTGGTTCATGTATTGATTTATGTGTTTTTGGATTATTAGCTTGGGGCTAGAGCAAGGACTTTGGAGAAGCAATCAGGTGAGTTCATAGTCCCATTTTACTACGTTTTTAAATGTTTTTTCCAGTATGGGATGGAGATGACACTTGAAATGTTCTTTAACATGATTTAGTACTATGTTATAAAATGTGTGGACATAAATGTGTTATTGTGTGACTTGCGTGCTTATGTGTTCTCATATGTGCTTTGGTACGTGTTCTGCTATGTGAATCTTGTTTGGATTGTGATTGGCTTTGGTACATAGATGTATGGGCGTCTATGGGACCAGTTGTGATGTGTGTGGAGCGTGGGGCACGGTCCGTCCTGAGTACTTGTGCATCGTCTCTTCGGAGGCAAGATATCTCGACGGGGATATAGTTCATCTTCCACAGGTGGTGTGGGAAAGATCCGGATAGTGTGGTGTGTTCTTGTGCGTGTGACGGGATACTTCTTGATTGTTATAATGTGCTTTGTGAATTGTAGATGTGATTGGTACTTGGCTTGAGTTTTGTTGTGGATGCATGTAGCATGATTATCACATTATGGTCCATTACTATAAATTGTTTTTCTTCAACTTATTTACAGCGGATGTCAAGGTTTTTTTTTTATGATGTTCTAGATAACTTAAACCTATGTTCTCACCAACTTTATGTTGACAGATTTTAGTGTCATTTTCAGGTGAGGTAGTTGTGCAAGATGATGTTAGAAGTGGCTAGAGTATAGAGGCTGCTAGGATTGCATTCGGAGGAATCCCTTTCCTCTTAGATTTTATTTTGTGTTTTGATTAAGTGAACTTTGTGGTACCTATATGTTTGATGTTTGTTTATTTGTATGTCTTTGGTAAGAGGTAGGCCTGTTACCTACTTACCTAGACGCCTGCATTGTTGAGATATTGTCACGACATTTGTGTCGCCATCTATGATATTTCAATTTCATTTAGTTCTCTCTATAGACACGCTGTTGTTGTGATGATATCCATACGTCGCGCCCCATATTCCGCCATGGTGGGGTGTGACACCGAGACCTTCCACATAACACACTCTTGAAATTATAACATTCCCAATATGAGATTCACCGTAACCCATTATCTTTGCAATATGATCATTACCAAATTGAACCGTACCAAGAAACTTGCTGACAAAATTTCTGAGCTGAGAGCGATCTCTGGTCATATGCTTGGAGCAACCAGAGTCCAAATACCAGAGAACAATTTGGACCACCTGTTTTCAACAACAACAATAGACAATGCATTGGAAACTATTGGTTCCGGAGTGTTAGCAGATACAGATATAAAATTATCAGAATTGCTAACATTTGTGTGACCCTTAGATTTCCTGCGTTTTCTAATGTGAGTTTTATCACTAACAGGTTTTATTGTTCCAATTTTCTGAGGTTTTGGAGTATCCACAGGCACTACAGTGGGAGTAGACCTATTTAAAGGGCACTTGGTTCCTACGGTAGTGTTGGTGTTCCTAGTTAAAGGACACGCTTGTGTTTTGGTAGCCTTGGTACTCCTAGTTAAAGGGCACGCTTTCTTCGCTTTAGGGGGAGTGATCCTAGTTAAAGGGCACATATTTCCTACTATAGTGAAAGTTCTACCAGTGGAGCTCCACATCCAACAAACTTAGGTTAACACTTTCCTTGTCGGTTTCCGTTCTAATCCATTTTTCCGGGCATTCATCTCATTCACATGGTCAATAAGGCAAGAATCATGACGACTAGAAAACATACATTCATTGTAATTCTAACATTTCAAATTAGAATTCACAGTAGGCTTAGAACGCTGCACAACCGCAGAGCCTTTAGGTTTAGCTACATGATTCTTTTTATTCAAAACAGAAATAACATTCCTAGGGTGGGCTTCTACTTTCTTCTTCTCTTGACTACTAGATGGGGGCAAGATCCTATCATTCTTCTTGTTTATTTTAAGCTTAGATCTTTGAGCCTTAGTAGTGGTGATTACTCCTGTAGAAGGCATCACGGGAATATTAGAAGTTGGTTTTGATTTTTCCTTATCTATAGCGGCCAATGTTTGAGATGGTTTAGTCCTAGGGCCCTTATTAAATGGTGTGACGGCTATAGTTTCCTTTTGATTTTACTAGAGGACGATGCTAAGACAGTGGCTGCGTTATCCATAACATTCTTACATTTTAGAGTACTGATAGGTGTGAAAACACCCATCCTTTTACCACTTAACTATAATAATAACCAAGCCAAAACGTGTATTTTATGTTGTAAATGTCGGAATTATGCGTGGTTTGTGTTTTTATTGTGATTTAGGATACAATTGTGAAAAGGGAAGAAAACACGGGCTTTCACGGGCTTTTATCGAAGAAAAAGACAAAAGACGAAGTCAAAAGATCAAGAGTGCAAAAAGAACGGAAGTCCAAGGCCTATTCTGAAGATTTATCGAAGAAAAGTCTAAAGACGAAAGTTTAATAAAGCCGAAGAACTCAAGTCTAAATAAGTGAAGAAATTATAAGACGAGTTTAATTAATCCCGAGACAAAGTTGAAAAAGTCGAAGAACTTAAAAGACGAAAAGACAAGAAAGAAAGAAAGAAGGAAGCAACACATGCTTAACCTCCCTAATGACTATAAATACCCTTCATTTCACCACATTTAGTTTTGTTGGCTATTTGACACATAGTTCTTCCACCTTTAATTACTTGCACTTTACTTAATTGTCATTTAACTTTTCTTGTCTTGCACCTTAATTTCTTGCCTTTTAATTCCAAATAAGTTTAATTTTTGTTGAATCTTTTCTTTTAATCAAGTTCTTATCTTTAATATCTCATTCTTCCTTTCTTGTTTCACTTAATCTTTATGTTTATGTGCTTATTGTTTTGCTTATTTGATTAAGTGTTATGTTTTTATGTTTTTGATTGTCTTGGATTATTGATTTTTATCTTATTTTTGTTTGTCTTTAAGTTACTTAAGTTTTTATAAAAGTTATTCTTATATAAAAGTTGTTTTCGAATATATCTTTCATTTAAGTGTTTTCAAAAGTTTTAAAGTCTAGCTTATTAGCTTTTTATTATACGTGTTTTGGTTAGTTTTAGTTGAGTGCTTATTTGAGTAATAGCTTATTTGTTTTGCTTATTTTGCCTTATTTCTACTGTATTCCGATCACTCTAATCGAAAAAAGGTTTTACATTCCGATCAATAGATCGGAAAAGGGTTTTGGATTCCTATCAGCATTCCGATTTGGATTCCGATTGGAGTACTTTAGGCTCATTCCGATTTGACATTCCGATCAGGGGTTTTTGTTTGGTATTCCGATTAGGCTTTTGGTGACAGCATTCCAATTTGGGATTCCGACAACATTCCGATCATCCCAAGGTTTGTCATTCCGACCGTGACATATTCTGATTACATTCCGACGAGGGTGTTTGTTAGGTATTCCGACAGGTGAGCTATTATTCCGAATGGATTCCGATTGGACATTCCGATAAGGGATTCCGATCAGGGATTCCGATAGGTTTGTTTTGTTTTATTTTAATATTTTGTTATAGTTTTATTTTTAAGTTTACATTGTTTTTAAGTTCTCAAATTTTTCACGCTTCCCGAAATCTCTGTTTTTACCAAGTGTTTTTCTAGTAATTTTTAGTTTAATTTTTAAATCTTTTATTTTTATTAAATTGTCAATTTTACTTTCAATTTAATTAACTTGTCAAAATTTACTTTTCGTCGCGCTTTAATTTTACGTCATTTAATTACCCGTCATTTAATTTTAAAGTCTTGATTTTGTACCATTTACGTTTTGATTAGTTTTAGTTTTAATTACCGCCATTTATTTTATAGTTTTGCAATTTATTTTACAACAACCAAAAATATTCTTTTTCACCAAAAGACGACTGAATCGCACTTAAATCAATAATCAATTCGAAAAGACTGGAACAACGATATTTTTTATACTGGGCAAAATATCAGTTATTAAATGGCGCCGCTGCCGACTCTTTTCGTGAAGATTAACGTTTTTCTGTGAGAGACGCGTTGAATTTTGGGATCCGTTCACTCATGAACGTTATTTTTCTTGCTCAAAAATTTTAAAAATCCATAAAAATTAAAAATTTTCAAAAATCTAAAAAGATTTTTATTTTTATTTTTACATGTACATATATATTCTCTATTTCTTTGGTATCTTTTTCTTTTGTTTTTGCAGGTGTATGCGTACTAGATCTTCAACTTATTCAGAGCCCGAGACTCGTGAAGATTTATATATAGATGGTGTGAACAACAACAATAACCCACCGCACCTCAACAATAATAATAACAACAATGTTCCCCCACCCGATCCTAGAACGATGGAGGAGCTTTGTCAACCCACGATGAATGGACGAGGAGGACCGATTGCGCCGATGCAAATCACGGCTCCAGAGTTTTCGTTGAAGCATCACATGATCCAACAAGTGCAGAACACTTGTCCCTTTCGCGGATTACCGGATGATGATGCCAACAAACACCTCGACAAATTCATTACCGTTACTCAAAGCATGAAGTTGCCCGGGGTTACTATGGATTTTCTTCGCCTTCACCTATTTCCACACACCTTATCCCACCATGCAAAAAAATGGTTTGATCGTCTTCCGAAGAATTCAATTCATACTTGGGATGAGATGACTCAACGATTTTTGTCGCGCTACTTTCCACCATCCATGGTCACGAGCCTTCGAAATCAAATTAGTGGATTTACTCAAGAACCCGATGAATCACTTTTTGATGCTTAGGAACGACATAATGTTTTGATAGATAGATGTCCAAACCACAACATGCTCCCCGTCACCTTAATTGATACTTTATACAATGGTTTAACTTTTCGAGATCGTGATACGATTAATGCAGCTGCCGGTGGCACATTTATGAAAAGAAGACCCGAGGAATGTAAAGAGCTTATAGAGAACATGACTACTCATCACAAAAATTGAGATTCGTCCGCATCCTCAAGATCAAACCCGAGAGTCAATGTTTCTTCTACTTCTTCAAACCCTGGTATCACCGAATTGACCCGCACAATGGTCGAAATGAGCAAAAACATGCAACTTTTGGCTACAAATCAACAACAACAAGTTAAAGCTGTTGCAACTTCTTGTGATATTTGTGTGGGTCCTCATTCATACACTGATTGTCCTTCTACTCATGACAATCCGGAAAATGTGTATGCGGCTTATGGTCACTATTCAACAGAAAACCATCAAGCTCGACCTCAAGGTGATCGTAACTTGCTAAGTTACCGTTCTAACAACTTTCTTTCACCCGATTTTTCTCCTCAAAACCACAACCCCAACAACTACAATCGAAGCAACACAAACACACCTCGAGCTTCTAATCCTTATCACCCACCCGCTCAACAAGCCCCACCCATTAATCAAGATGTTGAAACCTTAATGAGAACCCAAGGAGAGCAAATTAAGAATTTACAAAGCCAATTTATCAATTTGAAAGGGGATATCACTAAGCAAGGTAATGACATTAGATCCAAGCTTCGACATGATATACAAACCTCCTTTAGCACTCAAACAAATGATTTGAAGAATATGCTGGCTAGTTTCTTACCAACCACTCAACCCTCTACTTCGGGCTCTCTACCTTCAAATACCGTCACCAATCTGAGAGCGAATGTGAGTGCTATTACTACACGCAGTGGGGCAACTTTAGTAGGACCATCTATCCCTCCCCCAGTTACTCCATCTACACCTCCTCCACCACCATTTATCCCTCCTACTCCCACGCCTAGTATTAGTTCTCCATTACCGTCTCCACCTCTTACTGAAGTACCCAAGAAGAACCCGTCACCAACCCCACCTCCCACCTATAAACCAAACATTCCTTATCTATCTCGCTTAGACAAGGCCAAACTGCAAACCAAGGATGACATTCAAGTGTCAAACTATTTAAAGAAGATTTCGGAAATGACCATAACCTTTAGCCTTGTTGAAGCTCTAGCACAAATGCCTAAATTTGTTAAGATGTTTAAGGAATTACTTAATAAAAAGGAGAAGATGGCCGAGTTTGTTAATACTCGATTGAATGAAATTGTTCTGCCGTCCTTCTTAAAGAACTCCCGGAGAAACTTGGAGATCCCGGTCGTTTTGTGCTACCATGTACTTTTCACCAAACCGAAGAATTTACTGCCTTAGCCGATCTCGGGGCAAGTATAAATCTGATGCCTTTAAGTGTTTGGAAAAAGTTATCATTACCCGATCTTACTCCAACAAAGATGACTCTTGAGCTTACAAATCGTACTTTCGCTTACCCCGTTGGTATTGCCGAAGATGTGTTCATTAAAGTTGGCACCTTCACTTTTCCGGTCGATTTTGTTGTTGTTGATTATGAAATGGACCCTCGTATTCCTTTAATACTTGGTCGGCCATTCTTGAGAACCGGAAAAGCTCTAGTCGATGTTGCCGAAGGTGAGTTAATCTTAAGGGTCGGGAATGATAAACAAGTGTTTAAAATGGGGAAGATCACAACCAAATCCAATGGAAAAGAATCAGCGAATATGATTAATGTGCTTGATGATTTTGTCGTCTACAACAATCCTCTATTCGATGCTTGCTATGATAATCCACAGTTCCAAGATGATATGGATGATTCTCTATCCAATTATGATCCTCCACCAATTTATGATTCTCCACCGATCTTTGATGCTTATGATGACGATTCTAGTTCCAATGGAGATGATTATGATGATTTTACTTCTGAGTGTCCAGACATGCCCACTTATGATGATTTTGATGCGGCTGATACTCTCTCGAGTGATTCTTCACATGATGAAGATCCTCCGCCAACCATGCTTAATCCTACTTTGGATGACTACTCATTTGAGGAAGACTTTGCTACTTTTCTCAACACTTACTTCCCAAATGAGAGTGATTCTCCTCCTTTGGAATTTGATGATTATGGTCTTTATCCTACTTTGGATATGAAGAAACCCGCTTCAAAGGAGAAGAAGCCGGACGACACCGATATCCGCAGCACTTATGTCTTAACTCCTCTCTATCCTCCGTCTGAGGATGAGATTACGAGATTTATGATCGGATCCTCTTTAAGGTCTGCTGAGCCTGAGTGTTATTTTCCCCTAAAGGGAAAGGTGTTCGATCCCGGTATTGAAATTTTCAAGCCATCTCAGTATCCATCTGATGAAATAAAAGGGAATATTTTTGGAAACCATGGAGATATGCTTGCACCTCTTCACCCTTGCTACCACCGTGCTCAACAACTGCTTAAGGGAACCTTGCCTACTCTTCTTTGGCTTGCCTTGTTCGCCTTAAGCTTGTGCTACTTGATGGACGAAAACCATGTATTTGATCCCGGTGGTTATGTTTCAAGCTTCTTCCAATGCTAATCAAGGTCGAGTCAGGCTCACGACTCGGTTAACAAAAACAAGCGCTTCTCGGGAGGCAACCCGCAGTATCTATCATTTTTCTCTGTTTTCATAATAAGTGTAAGGGGAGACCCTAGTATGTGTTTGTTGTTTTCTTTCTTATGATGTACAGGGATTCGAGCTATCAAAGATCCATTTTTGATGACTTTTGACGACCCGTGATTCCGTGTACCCGTCTTCCCGGTTCTATCATAAACTCTTTTGATTCACTATTTTATATTTCTCAATATTCAAATAGGAATAACTTTAGTTGTCTCTTCCTTAGCAAGATTTGAACAACGTGCACAATGTCCTAAGTGTAGGGGAGGTTACTTCCACATGCTTAAACATTGAGGACAATGTTTATATTAAGTGTAGGGGGACATCTATCGAAGTTAAGTGGCCTTTTCCTTGTATTTGTCCTCATTTTAACCGGAAAATTGATTTTTCGACATTTTTCAAAATTTTTGATCTATTTTGGCCTATTAGTATTTACCTTTGTTATAGTTGTTTTCTTTCTTTGCTATAATAAATTTTAATAAAGTGGTTTTAATTTTCAAACGTCATGAATCTTTTGACTCAACCCGAGTTTTCTTATCTAAGTTTACTCTAGCTAGTATCCTTAACGTGTTTAAGTCAAGTTTTACTAGGCTTTTATATAGGGAACTTTAAAACGCGGAAGTCTTAACTCTTACGGGTTAAGAACTAGAACTTTTCGCAAGTTCCTATAATTGATCCTAGATCGTTTATCAAGGGAACTTTAAAATACGAATTCTAAACTTGAAAAAGTTTAAGAGTTTGCAAGATCCTATAGATGACTTGAAAACCCAAAACATTGATTTAATTGGCTAAGCATCCACGAGTCTCATTCCTTGAGATTTTAAATTGTGGAGAACGAGAGATGATAGAGTCAATTTTAAGTTTGGTATTCTTTCATGAAATTATGTGAGTTGATTATAAGCTTTTTCTCCCGTCGCTTGCGAATAAATATATTTGCAATAAATAAGGTTGTATGATTTGAAAAGTTACTTAGCTTCTAGCACAAGATCGTTTAAAAGTTGCTCGGTATTAATTAGAGTTCATAGCCAAGGCATAACTTATTGAAGCGGGATGCGAAGATTGGCAAGTCCGAAAAGGTCCTAACAAGACATGAGGGCTACATTTTTTTGCTAAGGACCTCAAGTGATGTGAAAAATCATTTATCAAAAATCAATATGAAGGATCGAGACACACGACGAAAAGCAAAAACTCCCCAAAAGATCATGGAGAAATCTATCCAAAAAGGCCCTAACAAGGTATGAGGATAAATAGATCCAAGTCCTAAAAGGAGGCGGATCGTTGTATATCAAAATCACAAATAAATATTGGAGAAAAATGAAGAAGTCGTGGTCCAAATATGAAGAATCTCTCAAAAAGTTCAAGTGAAGAAATTCCTAATATGAAGAGAAGACCATTATTTCATGAACGTCTCTCAAGATTTGAAGTATGAAGTCGCTGCCAAATATCGGTTCGAGAAAGGTCTCAAATCGTGAAGCGAGTTATGCCAAGATATGAACTTTATGAGGTCCCGAGAAGTAGTTTTAAAAGATTTTGTCCTTTAGCTAACTATTGATTAAATCGTCCTACTTTATTTTCAGCCTAAATAAACTATCGAAATAATTCAACAATGCATCCTCGTGATCATTAAAGACAACAATAAAATATAAGAGATACACCTAGGAATAAGGGTGTCTAAGTGAATAATTGGGCCACATGAATTTGTGTTAGTTTACCAACTTATAATAACAATGATCTCGTTTTTAAGCTTGGTTTGGGGAACGTGAAACTTGAGGATGATAATCATTCATGACATTTTCAAAAGCCAAAGGTACGTTTTTAATCTCTTTACTTGTTTTCTTCTTTTGATTATTTTGTAATTTTCTATCTTTTTAATAAAAGCCAGTTGTGGATTGATTATGATGGAAAATGTAAAACTTGCTTTGTAATTAATGCATTGCATGAGGACATTGCAATGGTCAAGTGTAGGGGATTTGATAGGTGTGAAAACACCCATCCTTTTACCACTTAACTATAATAATAACCAAGCCAAAACGTGTATTTTATGTCGTAAATGTCGGAATTATGCGTGGTTTGTGTTTTTATTGTGATTTAGGATCAAAATGTGAAAAGGGAAGAAAACACGGGCTTTCAAGGGCTTTTATCGAAGAAAAAGACAAAATACAAAGTCAAAAGATCAAGAGTGCAAAAAGAACGGAAGTCCAAGGCCTATTCTGAAGATTTATCGAAGAAAAGTCTAAAGACGAAAGTTTAATAAAGCCGAAGAACTCAAGTCTAAATAAGTGAAGAAATTATAAGATGAGTTTAATTAATCCCGAGACAAAGTCGAGAAAGTCGAAGAAATTAAAAGACGAAAAGACGAGAAATAAAGAAAGAAGGAAGCAACACATGCTTAACCTCCCTAATCACCTATAAATACCCTTCATTTCACCACATTTAGTTTTGTTGGCTATTTGACACATAGTTCATCCACCTTTAATTACTTGCACTTTACTTAATTGTCATTTAACTTTTCTTGTCTTGCACCTTAATTTCTTGCCTTTTAATTCCAAGTAAGTTTAATTTTTGTTGAATCTTTTCTTTTAATCAAGTTCTTATCTTTAATATCTCATTCTTCCTTTCTTGTTTTACTTAATCTTTATGTTTATGTGCTTATTGTTTTGCTTATTTGATTAAGTGTTATGTTTTTTATGTTTTTGATTGTCTTGGATTATTGATTTTTATAGCTTATTTTTGTTTGTCTTTAAGTTACTTAAGTTTTTATAAAATTTATTCTTATATAACAGTTGTTTTTGAATATATCTTTCATTCAAGTGTTTTCAAAAGTTTTAAAGTCTAGCTTTTTAGCTTTTTATTATACGTGTTTTGGTTAGTTTTTAGTTGAGTGCTTATTTGAGTAATAGCTTATTTGTTTTGCTTATTTTGCCTTATTTCTACTGTATTCTGATCACTCTAATCGGAAAAGGGTTTTACATTCCGATCCATAGATCGGAAAAGGGTTTTGGATTCCTATCAGCATTCCGATCTGGATTCCGATTGGAGTACTTTAGGCTCATTCCGATTTGACATTCCGATCAGGGGTTTTTGTTTGGTATTCCGATTAGGCTTTTGGTGACAGCATTCCGATTTGGGATTCCGACAACATTCCGATCATCCCAAGGTTTGTCATTCCGACCGTGACATATTCCGATTACATTCCAACGAGGGTGTTTGTTGGGTATTCCGACAGGTGAGCTATTATTCCGATTGGATTCCGATTGGACATTCCGATAAGGGATTCCGATCAGGGATTCTGATAGGTTTGTTTTGTTTTATTTTAATATTTTGTTATAGTTTTATTTTTAAGTTTACATTGTTTTTAAGTTCTCAAATTTTTCACGGTTCCCGAAATCTCTGTTTTTACCAAGTGTTTTTCCAGTAATTTTTAGTTTAATTTTTAAATCTTTTATTTTTATTAAATTGTCAATTTTAATTAACTTGTCAAAATTTACTTTTCGTCGCGCATTAATTTTACGTCATTTAATTACCCGTCATTTAATTTTAATTTTGCACTATTTATGTTTTGATTAGTTTTAGTTTTAATTACCGCCATTTATTTTAAAGTTTTGCAATTTATTTTACAACAACCAAAAATTTTTTTTTTCACCAAAAGACGACTGAGTCGCACTTAAACCAATAATCAATTCGAAAAAACTGGAACAACGATATTTTTTATATTGGGCAAAATATCAGTTATTAAGTACGAAGTGTTTCCTTTAACTCAGCCAAAGCCAGATTTTTATCACAAATTTGTTCCCTCAAATCAGATAATTCCACTGACTTTCGATTCAATTGTTCAATCAAAGATTGATTTTGTGCAGTGGTATTAGCACATGCGGGCTTTACTCAATCGAAGAGTTGAGTATTTTTCTGTTTTAAGTTATCAACTTTGGACAAAATCTTGGAAACTCAATTACCTAGATCAAGTTTAATATTCTCAGCGGCCTCAAGTACGTTCACACAGTTGAGCTTCTTAGATTTCTCTATGTCTATCAGCAAAGATTTAGCAACCTTGTCACTTGGCTGACGTTGTTTTGATTGTAAATCCAATCAAAAATTCTTTTGAAAATTTGCCTCATCTATATTAACACCTTCGAATGAAGTTTCAAAGATCTCTTGAATAAATTGTTGCTTGCATTCAAGCGAAATACAATGTTTTTGGATCTCATCAAAAAAATTGGAAAGTGAAGTATAAGAATCTTGAAGCTTAAAAATTCAGCGTCAGATTTGTGACAAGTACTATCTACCACATTATCCATAGATTCAACATTATGCACAATAGAATCATTATCAACACTTTTATTCACACAGACGGAGACAATATCATGTGACATCACTTGCTCCAGAAGCTTATCATTTTGAATTGAAATTCGTTCAATTTCAATTAAACTGTTTCATATGCATCATCCATTTCATTGAAAACGTGTCTAACTTCTTCTATTTCCAAAAGCATTTCTTGATCAACATTGCGAAGACAAGCTTTAATATTGTTTGCAAATGGAACAATTTCGTCTCGAAATGCAGCTCTAGTGTGCTCAAAGTTCCATTCACCTTCCGTTATATCTGAAGCCGTTGTACGTTCCACAATGACCTTGTCAAAATCGGCTAAGTGTTGGTGCACCGCATTTAAACTATCGGATGCCTTACTTACTGGTGGAATTAACTTAGTTAAATCCTTTTTGACAAGTGTAGGAGACGTACTAGGAAGGTTTTCCGTTGATAAACTTTGGCGCACGAAAGCTGTTAATTGAGATAATTCCTTTTGTAATCGAATACGAGTCTTTTTATCAAATTGATTTTTATTATGCTTATCAAAATCAATTTTATGGAATTTTGAAAGCATTTTAGAATGAGTTTCTTCCGCAAGTGACTGTGTCTCCTCAGTACTACGAACATAAGGTGCTTCTTTTGATTTGCCAATTAAGGTCACATCATAAAGACAAGGAATATATTCCTGAGCTTGTTTTGCATAACCAGGATTAGGTGGTAAATCTTGAAGACGCTTAAGTTCGAGTTCTTTAAACGATTTAGTTAAAAGATGAACCTTTTCTGTGGAAGCGTATTGTTTTAAAAGCTTTTGTTCCTTGAATTTAAAAAGTTTGGTAGCATTAATTTCTGATTCAAACTTTTTTGACTCGAGAGTTTCGAAATCCATTTTAAGTTTCTGAAAATTATTTACAACCAAATCTTTTTGTTTTAATTCATTGGAAAGAGTAGCTTTTAAAGATTCTATTTCGTTTAAGTGTTCAATCTTTTTAAAACGACATTGGTCAAATTCAGAACATGTTATTTTTTCTGCTTGAGGAACCATTTCAAAAGCTTTGACCTTTTATTTATGCAACTCAAGCTCAGTTGTTAGGGTGGAATTCGTATCTGCGGATTGTCTGAGAGCCATATGCATTTGATCAATTATATGTTTAGGCACCATAACCAAATCATGTTGAGCATAAGATTCCATACCCGTCGTAGCATTTGGTTGAGGTCCACTCAAATGTGTAGGATTGGGTACCACATCATTTGAGTTACTAGTTCCCGAATGTTATTCGAGGTTGTCATTTTCATGCCCAACTTGATGTGGGTTATCATCATTACCAAGATTGGTTGTGGTGGGTACCTCGCTGACGACATCAGAACCGTAGTGATAGAGATTAGTAACGAGAGCAGCTGAGGCTGAGTGAATGTCATCACAATCCGAATCATATGCATCAAGATCGTCCGCTTGATATGTTGCATTAGAAGTAGAAACTACTAAAATGCCTTCATTATCTGCTGTCCCTAGGTCTGCAAGAAATGCTAACTCTTCTGAATCCAAAATCTTTCCCTTAGACTGAGCATCTACCAAATACATCTTCTCACGAAACCATGTTGCATCCCTTCTTCTTTTTGGTTGAGTGCATTCCCTAGCCATATGACCTTGTCCTCGGCAATTGTAGGAAGTCATAGCCTTTTGAGGACCAGTAAGGCTTCCATTTCCATTAGCTTGAGAATTCACAACTTAAGCATTCACAGTCCTTGTAGGAGGTCCATATGAATTTTGCCTTCCCTGAATAGGTTGCACCGTCACTTGACCATCTTGAACAGTGGCTTGTTGTCGAGGATTTGAAGAGGTGCGGAGCTGATTGTTTGTTGGTGGAAATCCTCTAGTTGCAACAAGTTTTGACAAGTAGGCAATGAGATGGTTTAGAACATCAGTTGGCGTATCATTTGGAGTAAAGACCGGTGCTTGGATTGGTGGAAGTTCATTGGAGTAGAAGGCTTGTGCTGGTTGTGCTTCAATTGGAAAATATCCTTGCTGAGGAGTATAGCCCATTGGATAAGTGTTAGCTTGTGATGGTGATGTCTGATGTGGTGGTTGTTGTGGAAAAGATTGTTGATGAACACTTTGTTGAAATGCTTGTTGTGGCATCATTAGTGGTTGATAAGATGGTTGTTGTGGTTGCTGATAGGTGTGTGGTGGTGGATGCTGCAAGTATGATGGTTGTTGATAAGTATAAGCCATGTTTTGTTAAGAAGCATACATGGCAAGTGGATCATGAACTTGAGGTGTAGAAAACCGAGACTCGATCACATGGCATTCTTGTTGTTGAAGAAAAGCTTGAAGTTGATCCACATTGGTGTTATGCAAGTCGTTAGCCAATTTAACATCCGTCACGTACTTACGCCATTCTGAAGGAAGGGTGTTCAAATACTTGGTGTTTAATTGAAACGTAGGAATTACCATGCCATAGATATCGAGCTCATTCAACAATAGGGTAAATCTCAAATAGTAGTCATTGAGAGTCTCCCCGCGAACATAGGCAAACTTATCAAACGTATCATATAGCTTACACTCTCGTTCTTGTTTAGTTAACGAGGTGCTTTGCATTAGAACACGAATTCTATCCCATAACTCTTTGGCAACTTTATGTTTGCTGACGAGTTTGTAGACATCTGGAGGAAGGGCTTGGAGAATGATGTTTGTAGCATACTTATCACATTTGTATTGAGTCTTCATATCTCCGGTCAGTTCACCCGTTGTGCGAGGACGAGTAACTGTACCTTTCGTCACGATACCATAATCTAATGGTCCATAGAGCACCGATGCCCAAATGAGATGTCCATTCTCTTTGTTCAACATGTAAAGTTCCATTCGGGAAGTCCAATCCTCGTACATGGTCTTCTTCAACATTGGTGGACGATTATCCGTACCCGAGAGGATGGACTTATCCGTAAGAGATGTGTACTCCATTTCGATAAGTTAAGATTTACAAACGTTGATGGATAAATGAAAGAAAGTAAATGTGTTTGTTTTTGTGTGTTAAAGTCGAGAAACAATGTTGAAATCCCCTAAAATATGTTCTCGATGACCAAAAAATTCCAAGACGAACAAAAACACTCGAAATTTTTTTAAGGAATAATTTTTGGATCGTCGGAATATTGATCGGAATAACTGATCGGAATACCCTGTCGGAATAATCTATCGTAATACCCCTGTCGGAGTAAACTATCGTAATACCCCTGTCGGAATAATCTATCGGAATACCCTTGTCGGAATAATCAATCGGAATAACCAATCGAAAAACCTGTCGGAATATAACTATCGGAATACCGTCGGAATGACCTGTCGGAATACCAATATCGGAAAAACCGTCGGAATGACTTGTCAGAATACCAGTATCGGAATACCCGTCGGAATAACGATCGGAATATGTAAACCCTTTTCCGATGGGAGCTGTCGGAATACCTAAACCCTTTTCCGATGGTTTCTGTCGGAATATTACCCACTTTTCTCGGACAAAACTCAACCAATTCGAGATTTTAAGCCAAAAAATGATCAAAACACCCAAAAATTTTGTGTTTTCAGCCAAAGTAAATATACCAAATCTCTACCACAACTATGTAGAAGATTTGTATCAAGAAAAAACCATAAAAAACACAAAAAAAATTTGGTTCGAATGTATTTGGATCAAAATAGGCGTATGAATCAAGAACACAAACACATAAACCAAACAATCATCCTATGGCTCTTGATACCATTTGTAGGATATTGTAAATCTTGCTTCTATTTTAGAGAGAGAAAGAGATAGAAATATGGTAAGAACACACACACACTTTGAGTGAGAAAGTATAAAAATACACTTTTACTATGTGTAAAGTTATGTGAACCACCACCCTCTCCATCTAAGGAGAGGGTTTATATATAAAGCCCATAAGATGGGCTTGGGCTTACAATTGGGCCGGCCATACAAGAATGGACCGGGCATTTCCTTGTTTAATATATATAAAGATATCTATACTACGAACTACTACTTAATATATTGTCGGAGTGACCGAATCTTCCTAAATATGTAAAAACGTATTTCCAACAACAAAAAGGCATAAAGTGAATGAACAGTAACAAGCAAACAACACAACTGATTTCTTTTTTTTCTGGTTTTACTTGTTCCTATAATTACTATGTTTGAAAAGTGGATGCATATAACACGAGTTTACAGCGATAAAGCACAAACCAACTCCTAACCTTAAACTAAACACGCCACAATCTATCTTCCTTACGTGTCTTGCTGTTTTCTTACTGAATTGCCAAACCAACACCCCACATATTTTGGTTAGAATTATATTGTGTTGCTTGTTTTCTATTTGAATCGTAGGCACCCTCAAAATCAAACACTCAATACAAAAGCAATCCAACAATACCAAACAAGCAAGATTTAAACTCAAATTCAGGAACTTAACAAAATTAAACAAACATAAACAAGCACTACTCACTTATGGCAAACTCATGGCATAATCACATAACCACAAAAATTAAACAGAAAATTAAAAGGAAGGAAAAGGAAGTGAACCTGGCTAGGTTTACGTCCAACCTAGCCAAGCAATTCTACCCAAAAGGTGCTTGCTCAACAGCTGAACAAGCCCCTTGGGCATCTCGTAAGAAAAAGTGTGAGGGTGCTTCTTGAGGTTCACCAATTGAACCAAGCCCCTTGTCTAAACAAGAAATACCTACTAAGAGTACCAAACCTGAACAATACACAATAAAAAAAAGAAATTGATTCTTTACTCTTTTTTTTAACACTTCTCTTGAAACATTATAGACCATGATACTTAAACTTTAAATAGGATAAAAAACTCTCTTTGAGTGGAGCAAACACCTCACGACTTTTGGTGCCAAATCCACACACTCACAGTCCCTTGATATTTACAAAATATCAGTGGACTATGATCATGTCTGAACCCGACAACAAAACTATTAAGCTCATTGTCTCCTAACAAAAAAACTTAAAACAGATTACTATGGAACTTTCTTATGCAAATGAATAAAACCAAACCTCCAAGCCACAAGACTGGAAGCCACTTCACGTTTTTATAAACTTGAGAATTCGAAATTGTTAAACAGGTAAAAATAAATGACAAGAAAATTAAATCAGAACTAAGAGAAACTTTGGATTCTTGTTTTCATCAACAAAACTCAACCAACTTTTACATTCATAAAAAAGGGGATTTACAAGATGTGATACAGGAAAAATTCAAGAACAGAGAAAATGAAAATGCCCTAACACCCTTTATATAAGGGTTACAAGATCATTCTAGAAAAATAAAAATAAGCTAACCCTAATCCTTGAATGTCCAGAAATACCCTTGGTTCTTGAATTTGAATTTGGTCAAGGATGGCACATGTGATGATCCAGTTGTATGATGGAGATCTTAGCCGTGAGTTTTTGTGAGGGGAACACACAAACTAATCGAAACTGCTCAATTTCTGACTTTTTTTTGTCTTTTTGTTCTTTGATGGTGCAGGGGAGGTTTGGTGATGCCACGTACCCAAAGGGGGGGGACCAAAATGGTGATGGGATTAGGTTTAAGAGATTAGGAATCAACAGACTGGAGTTGATGGGATTTTAATTTTTGGGATTGAGTGATTAAGTGATTTAGGGTTTATGGGAAAACATTGGGGATTTTAATCTTGTGGGAGAAGAAAAATGTGTTAGCGCTAGTGGGAGTATTAACATAATATGTTTTAAAGATTATATTAAAGTAATCGTAGGTTTAAGGTTTGGTGAGGTGGATAATGACGTGTAGGGTGCTGAGTGGTGGGGAGAGATTGGATGTCTTGGCAAAAAAAAGTCCTTACATTACCAAACTTTTGTCAAATTAAGTTTTAGCAGCTCAAAACTCAACTCCCTATATATATGAAGTTTTTGTTTTTGCAATTTGGCCACAAATACTTTCCAAAAAGTATTTTAAGGGTATTTCTTGCCATTTCTTGATTCTTGAAGGGCTTTAAAGGAATATTCTTCAAACTTTAAGGTCTTCACTTGTATGATTAACTTTGTGGAGGACTAAAAGTGACAAGTCTTCAATTTGGAGGGACCAATCTTGCCAATTCTTCAAAGTTGAGGGTCCTTTTTGTAAATTTGACAAACTTTAGAGACCAAACTTGTAATTATGAATAAACAAGGGTATAAAGTGTTAACTGTTCAATAATGAAGGACCCTTCTTGTACAATCTTCAATTCTTTAAGGACTTTTCTTGGAAATTCAACACTTGGGTCCGGTTCATTATGCGGCTTCTTTTCCCGTGTTCATTTTTGATTGATTCTTGTGATCTTTTGTAATTTTCTCGATATCCGTACCTAAAATACACATTGAGCAAACACAAGCATATATATGCAACGTTTTATGATATTTTAACCGTTTTAAGCCCGTTTTGGACGATGAGACTATGTATAAAAGCAGTCTCATCAATCTACGCGACCACAAATATATTATTTTATTTAATTCGGTCGCGGCGATCTGCCCGTCCGGACGTATTATTTAGTTTGGTCGCGGCGATCCGCGCGATCAGTCGTACTATTTAGTTTAGTTTTGTCGTGGTGATCCGCACATTCAAACGAATTAATTTATTAGACTGACCATCTTAACATTCCCCAAACACAACCATACCTCGGTAATAGTTATGACTTACGCATTTCTACATTCAGTGACAGCATATTATTTTTTTAAACTGTATTTCATACTTATTCTCCGTATTAATGTGCGACTTTTAATACACACATGCCTTGTGTTTTATTTTATAAATTTTCCCTATATTAAGGTGGAATTCACCACCTTTCTAGTATGCCTAAGCAATGTGGGCCATATCCCATAGGGGTAAGCGCTAAAATTGTTCGAATTTTTCGAATACTTTACATATAAGTTTAATACTACTAGTAAATATAGCACCATTAAACTTGGGGGGCTATAGGGGTATCATAATACCATTGACATGATCTTATTTGATTATAATTTAGCATTTATATTTTGAAGCATGTAGAATACTAATTTATGCTGTGTAAATATTATTGTGCGGATCAGGTATCCGTCAGGTCAGGAACCTGCTGTTGTGGATCAGGTATCCATACTAAGTATGTAAGAGGCATTGCAAGCCCGGTACTAAGACGAATCCCGCGTTCGCAAAATGACGGATCAAGTATCCGCCGTAGGTTCATGCAGGTCATGAATCTGGCTCTCGCGTAAGAGGGTTACATCTCCAGCGTTATCAATGATACAAGTATCTAAGCCTCCACGCGAGCATTAAGACGCACTGCAGGCGCATCGTAACCACTATGTTACTATAAGGTCAGGTATCTTGTGCGGTCAACCGCCATCACAAGACTCTCCGAAGCGTGCATGTCACGTACGTGTTCAAATGATACCGCATACGGTATCAATGATATTACATTATACGCTACACTATGTGTTCGCGCTTAGCATGCAAGAGGTCTTGCTAACCTTTTGTGTGGTAAAGTCGGATGCCATATTCACACTTATCACGTAAGAGGTCTCGCGAGCACTGTGTTAAGTTGATTACCATAAAGCCTTTCGCTATGCCATATGAAGTACGTCTTATGTTGGCCTTAAGCCGAATGCAATATTCGCACTATGTTGCATCGTCAGTGGGTATAAGAAGTACGCCTTCGAAGTATTCACGATGTAACATACGGGTTCCACCTCCACCTTCACAAAATCTTCATATCAATCTCGCGTTAGCGATGAATAAGAATAAAACCTTGCCAATGTTAGTGTTACCCCGGCTATAGAACACGCTTTCTTCTTACGGGGTCCTTACCGTCTAATCATGGGAAACAAAGCATTCGAGCACAACCACCCGTCTTATGTATACGAGTTCCCTAGTTCTTTTGACGTTGACACGCTTACAGGTAGCGGATATGGTGTAAAGTCTAGTAACCTTGGTGAAAACCTCACATACTAGACTGGGGGGACATGATGACGTATAGTGGCGCGCTCACTATTCGCATAGTTAGCCCATCATCTTTTCGCTAAAAATAGTCAAATATGAGTGAAGCATATGTTACAGGCGACCTACAAGGATGTCTTAGCAGCAAGTCATACGCGGTTATTTTGTAAGCGTGACACATGAATGATTCTAGCATAACATGGTCAGGAACCATATCATAATAGACTGGGGGATATGTCGATGTATAGTCAGTATACGGCCCGACCTAACAGGCCCGCGATCCAAGAGGCTCGCGACCCAACAGGCCCGCGGCCCATAGACCTTACTTATCCTTCAAGAAACCCTAGTCCTATAAATACAGGGGTAGGGGGCTCATTCTATCATCAGGTTATCTCTATTAACCACACCACTTTACCATATATCGCACCAATACTAACTTCACCGTCGGAGGTGAACACTGGGACTTCGTCCTTGGGTCCGCGTCTAACCGGTTTACCTTTGTTTGCAGCATTGCACAGGACATGGGGAGACGACGAACGGCCCAGGAGAGTCGTCAAAACCACCTCAGCCAAACTATGCTCCAACACATAGTAATCAAAGTAACAAATGGAAAAGAGTAAGAGAACATCATACATAGATTTGATCGAATGAACTAGTACACAAGTGTCACGATTCTATCGTTCCTCCAAGAATCAAAGAGTGGAATACTCTCGTTAAAAGTATTTCCCAAAAGTGGATAATACTGAAAGTACTACTAAGAAGCTAAGAATAGTCGGATTAGAGTAGTAGTTGAAAGATGAGATATATCAAATGAGTAAAAGTGACTCCTATTTATAGTGATGGCTGAGAGCAAATGTGCGCCGCACTTCTGACAATGTGTATGGATTTGCTTTTTACTAATTTGGTGGTCTAGTAGGGTGGTAGATGGTGGTGGAAGCCATGGATGAGTTGAGAGAGAAAAGGTTGTGTGTGAAAATAAGAAAATGTATTAAGAACACAAATGAAACACAAGAAACACCCCTCCTTGGAAGCCTTGGAGGGGTATATATAGTTACACACCGCACCTAAACTATACATTGTTTCCTAGTCTAGTCTAAGCGTGTGTGACTGTAACACCCCATTTTGATAAATGGAATGTCACGCGTAATTATGGCGTGTCATCAAAGCATGCAATGTAATATGTACTAAACATACATGACCATAGGGAAAACCGGAATCAAACATCGGTTCCCAAACATAAGCCCAAAAAATAAATAAAGTAAATGAACGAAAGGAAGACTAAACAAGCATAAATATGAAGGCAAGAGGAGAAGGAATCTAAGGTAGCTCCCATCCTATGCGTGTCCTCCAAATGCTCCAGTCAGTCCTTGAGTACCTGCCGTTTTGGGACATGGAAAGGAAAGTAACGGCTGAGCAAAACGCTCAGTGCACGGATATAGACATAGTATAAATGACAAAAACATAGTAAAGACTTAATAGCAGTGGAAATGTATAAGTCCTGGAAAACCTAGAACATGTTCATAAAACTGGTTTTATAGTTTGAAAAGCCTTATGTTTATCTTATGAAAACTGTTTAACATATTTTACCATTAGCCAATATAGGTCATGAAAATCCACCGTGCATGAATACTTAGAGGGGTGACCTCATCATGCAAATTAGAGGGGCTGCCTCTAATTTAATATACTGGTTTTGGGTAGGAGGGATCAGCTCCTTGTGAAGGATGCAAGGCACACACCACATTCACACTGAGTAATCAGCTTGAAAACATGTAACTAGGATGCACCCATACGCCCCACATGATAAAAATAATAAATGGCCAAAAGCTGAAGGGACGCCATGAGCAATCACTCCGCCGTGGTGAAGTCATAACACCAGTGCCTCTAGTGTTATGGTTATGGTACCTCCATAACTAGGTGAAACTGGTCATGCATGTATATGGCTATAGGTATTCTAAATTAAACATAAGCAAATCAAACATATAAACTTATACTACGGAAAAACAGTTGGTTGCATACGGGGAATCCTAATAAGGAAAGAATGTCCATACTGAAAGGACGGGAATCCGTACCTTATGTCCAGTGAACGAAGAAGACGAACTGAGGGGAGTCCTACTTCGGTATCACTAATGCTACATTAATACATACGTGAATAAGTATCTGATTACTAAGTACGTAACTGGTTTATATATCATGTCTTAGCTTATTTTATACGTTCATGTTATGTTTTACTATTTTAAGCTTTAAACCGTGTTTATCTTATATTATGTCTATTCTGATTAAGTATTACTTGTATTTCATGTATTATTATGCTTACTGTGTAATAATAAGTAACTTTCTAAAAATAGCAAGTTTCCTAAAATAGAAAGTTTCCAAAAATAGAAAGTTTCCAAAAATAGAAAGTTTCCAAAAATAGAAAGTTTCCATAAATAGATTAGCTGCCTTAATTAAATAAGTTTCTAAAAATAGAAAGTTTCCATAAATAGATTAGCTGCCTGAATTAAATAAGTTTCTAAAAATAGAAAGTTTCCATAAATAGATTAGTTGTCTTATTTAAATAAGTTTCTAAAAATAGAAAGTTTCCATAATTAGATATAAGCTGGTTAAATAAGCTAAGTATATAAGCTTAAGTATTTTCTAATTATTATTCTAAGTCATAATGATATAAGGTATAGTTTATTAATTATTACATGTAATTTAAATAAACTATAGGTTAAAAGTATTTAATTAAATATATCATGTTTTTAATTAAATAAGGTTAAATACTTAGGTTAAAACATGTATTATTAATTATTAATAATATAACCTAAGTCAGGTTAATTAATTAATAATAACCATGGTTTTTAAATAATTAATTAATTATAAGTCTAAAAATAAATACTTAGGTTAATAATTCCATGATCTAATAATTAAACTATAACCTAAGTCATGTTTTATTAAATTAATCATGTCATATAATTGTTAATTTAATTTTAACATATGATCATAAAAAAAATAACCATAACATAAACCATGAACCGGATCGTTACTAGAAACCATGAATCGGACCTGAAATCGACACCATACCCCGAACCACTTCGGGGTTCCCTTTTGTTTGTTGCTGTTGTGGGACCCACACCACCAAACCGGGACCATATGGTCTCGGTGGTGGTCTATAAGCCAAACCGAGACCCCCTTGGGGTTCGGTTTAGGCGTCGGCCAAACAAACACCCCTAAAAACCTTTATTTTGATTTACCCCATAATCATAGACATGTTTAATAAATGTTTTTATTTAGTTTATAAAAACATCATGATCTTATGTAATTTATTAAATCAAAACATAAAAGAAAAGGGTTAAAAAGGTTATACCGAATGCGTAGATCAATCAAGGATGAACACACACGAATCCTTGTAATAATTCCAAGATCAAAATCAAACCAAAACACCTTTATGGTGTTCTTGAAAGTGGCGGCCAAAAGAGGGAGAAGGAGAAAGAATTAGGGTTTTTATTTATTTTCTTGTTTTTGTAAAAATGAAACATGTTTTCCTCCTTTTTCTAAGTTAGCTAATTTTGCATGGGCTAAGCCCATTCCCTCTTCCTAATTTCGTGGTTATGGGGCCCACATGGGGTAACCCGAACATTTCTCGAGTCTAAATATTATAGTGTGTTCTCGTGTTTTATCGTGTTCGTGTTTTACGTGTTTTAATTAATTATTAACCGTGACTTAATATATTTATTCGTGTTCGTAATAAATATATATACGTAAATAATATTATCTCGTGATTAAATTACGTTCATGATTTCATGATCGCATGTTCGTGATTATAAGTATTATTTGAATAATTATTGTGTGTTCATACGTAATAAATACTTATCGTGTTCTAACACGTACGTAATACTTAAAATTCTTATACGTGAACGTTAACATGCTATAACAGGAAAGTTTAAATCTTGTACGTACGATCTAAAGGGTACTATTCATGGTAAAAGCATGCGGCTTTTAGAACTCTTCCCCCTAAAAAGAATAATTCGTCCCCGAATTATAGATAACGTAACTGAAAGAGAAACATACCCGAATCAAACTGAGAGGGTATGTAAGATAAATGAACGTGCAGGTGACCTGGTAGAAAGAAGGCGGAATGTGACATGTCTTAAAAGCACATGGAACGTGACGTGACTGAAAGGACATATCTAATTGATAAGAGAAAAACGGATAAGAAGTCTGGATGAACTTGTCCACTTCCAAGTGGCTTCCCTCTTGGAACGGTTCCTTCATAAGATCTTGACACGAATGATAAGTCTTGGTCCTCCTGACCTTGACTTGGAATACGAAGAAGTTCTTGGTTATCAACGTAAGGTAGATACCTAAATTTGATCGAGGGAATAAGAATTAACGTGTAAGAGTAACTGAAACGTTATGGTGCAAAACAATCCAACTTAACTAGTAACTAGCAACGATGCGCAGACATATAGAAACGTAGTACGTGAAAAATTTGGAACGTGATACGTGAAAAATTTTGAACGTGATACGTGGAAATATGGTGAGTGTAGTATGAGTAAACATATCATGATCCATGATACGTGTAACATATCTTGATCATGATATGAGGAACGTGGAATGAACATGACATGTGAAACATATCGTGAACATAGAATATAATGGCGGTAACGCCAAACGTTACAATGTGAGACATAGAATATGACGAGAAACGTCTATCTGAGGATAGGGAGTTATACTAAACTTGGGTCTGGTCTCTCAAGTTCTTGCAAAACTTCCCAGAATGAGATAAATGAACGTAAAATCGTAAGCCAAGATACCATCATGAATGTGAATGGTGTCATGAACGCGAGCGCGAAAACAAGTCGTGAAATTAGAACAAGGACGTGGACGTAAACAAGGAGCACAAATGCGAACCTTTGTCTGTCCCTATAACTGAGGGATTACCAAGTGATCGGATGAGTCTTGGCGTGGAATGTGTCCGATCAATATGTTGGTTCTGAAATCCGTACGGTTGTAAGGATTCTGCAGACTTGATCAAACTGTTGGCAATAACACAAATAGCATCATGCTTCTTCTGAGTTTTCGTTAATCTGGTAACCAATATCCATGGAGATCTTGTCCCATTTCAATTCACAATTTCAGATGATGAAAACATCCCAGTCTGTTGGTGTCCTATCTTAACCTGTTGGTATGTCAGGTACCAAGATATGAACGTAACTGTATCTTGCTTCGTAGAACTTGATACATAGGAGTTTGCGAAACTCTGAGTCTCTGACTCTAGACTTTTCCTAGCGTAGGATTTTCTAGAACTCCTAATGTAGTGTAGGGTTCTCATCTTTTCGCATAAGCTGAGTCATGGTAAGATTAACCATGCAAATCCATGTGATCTAGCGTGTCACTTTAATCAACCAGAATTGTTATTGGAAATTTCCAGGGTGTAATTTCTCCTGTCATAGAATTTGTAACATGGTGCAAATATGGTCTTCCTGTTCTTCTCTAGGCTTAGAGGGAAATCAGGTTATCCTCAATGAAAACACTGATGAATTTGCTTATGAGTTCATGGAAACTCATGTGCTGCTGGAGCATTGATGGGACAAATTCAAAATCATAAATCTAGCATGACCGAGTCGTGTACGAATAGCAGTCATGGACATGTCCTGGTCTTTCACTCGTCACTGTTCGCAGCATGATCATGAGTTCGATCTTGGAAAAGTGATTAACACTATTAGGTCGATTGGACATGTTGTCAATACGTGGAGGAGAATAACGGTCATGACTGGTGATTTGTTTAAATCGACGGTAGTCGACACATAATCTCATGGTACCATCCTTCTCCTTGTAGGTTCTTTAGGAATGTATAGGAAGATTTTGGAATAATCAACTGGCTATGTGTAAAAGACTTAAGTGGTCGTGTCTTACTGACAGCTAGAAATTTTTAGCGACCATGGCTAACAGCGCACATGCTTGTAAGCATAAATAATTTATACAGATTTTCCTGATGGAAAAGCAAGCTGAATGTATTCAGGAGCCTGAACATTACTGTACATAATTATGAATCGTAGCATGGTGTGCTGTTCATAGTCCATAATTAGGATAAAATTTATCTCGTGTCTGTCCGAGGAAATGCTTTAGCAGCTTGGATCTTATCATTAAGCTGAAGGAAAACCTTTGTATACGTGGGAATTCGAAAGGCGTCCTTCGTGGTCATGAATATATGAAATATGGTAAAAGAAATGAAAGTGACATCTACAACGTGACAGTTCTCACTGATGCGCCGGTAATGGTATTGAAATTTTTGTGGCCTGATTAATACATGGCACAACAAATGGATATACCCTTGGAGGGTACCCTGAATTTCTTAGAAATGTTCCATAATTAGACGTGAGTCATGTGTCTTGACTCGTGTCTTGAGAAAATGTAAGCATGACATGTGTCTTGACTGGTGTCTTGACATGTGTCTTCTGAAAGCATACATGAGACACGTGTCTTGACTAATGTCTTGACATGTGTCTCGAGATGTAAAACAATAGAACTACAATATTAGGGTATTATGCCAGACTTGGCGGATCGGTAGGACTACTGATCCTTTGTATGTCTGATCACGTCCGCGGCCGGAGCCTCGGTTGCGATTTCTAGGATAATTTTGTCATAGTAGTGGTTACTATCGTCCTGTCTGTCAGTTCCATGACGGTCATTCTCATGACCGTGATTCATGTAACTATTCAGCTGAGTGGCCAGCTGGTACCGGTTTGCACTCATATGGCTGAAATGACAGCCGAATGACGTGTGACATGTAACTAAGAATTAGGGACAATGATTGATGGAAATCGTCTGATTGTGAAGCATCATCTTTTCCAATTGCTTTGCTCTGATAATATTTGTCTTTTTAAGTTCGTTTTTCTCGGTATCTTAACGAATTGATTGCACGTTTTCAATCTCAACTTAATTGTTTTTGGTTATAAAACTTGTTTGGAATTCTATGTCTATTTGGCAAATAGCAAGTAAAAAGATAAAAATAATATCTATCTATGCTACGTATACGTACTATTCTAAAAACATATTGCAATTACATCAATTAAATGCACAAGATATTAAAATGGAAAATACAAATTTTTTTCTACAAAATTAAATGCAACATACAAATTTTAAGACGAAATACACAAAACTAATTAAACTTTATAAAACTAATTTCAAATTAATAAAATCTAAATCTTAATATCTAAATGTTGTTAAACTCCAAAGTCCGTCTACTCCTATAACAATGAAACGAAATGAAAGATCTCACTATTATTATTCAAAAGCCCAAGTAACATGAATAGCCCAATATGAAAATCTGTAGCCCAACACTTCTACCTTACAAACTAACGGGCTTAACTATCGTGGACTAACAGAGCTAAGGATCCTAACTATTTAACAGAGAGTGGACTGTGACTGATATGTAGACATATAACATAAAGGACTAAAGCTGTATATTACTAAAACTTTTCACTAGACAAATTTTAAGCTTTGTTACTTTCTTAACAGAAAAGGACATTCAGCTCTTGACTAATCTAACTGGCAAACTTGTACACTAATGCTTCAACTTCTATTATGAAATTAAGATCAAACACTAGACTACCTACTGCTAACTTTGACTATCAAATCTAAAGCTAAACTCCCACCTATTCAGTGATTCGAATACAACAGACATTCACTTAACCCAAACACTAGTTATACACTCAAAATCAGGACAGATTAAACAAGCAAATGCACACTTCTGTATCTTATCAAAACAGAATGAGAACTTAATCTTTTTGAACTGACTAAACTAATCAAGATCCTAAATTGCAAAATAGCTCATTACTAGTAAGAACTCCTAGTACAAGTAGCAGACAAGATTATTCTACAAGCTTGAAATCAAACTAATCTAATGAAAGAATTATAAAGCATATTGCACTTAATCGCTACACTAGTCTATTATCAGTTTACACTACTATGCAAGAAAATGTAAACGTGCTTAACCTATTCATCCGAAGTTTAGTCCGTTGAGTCGAGAAGCGCGGCGCTGAGCCGGCTTAAAAACCAATTACCACTACACCTCCTTATCTACTGAAATTGCCGGATTGAATCTAAGAATCCGAAACCTGCAAAAACTTGAAACCTGCAAAACTCGAAACAAATACGAAGAAAAACCAAACTATCCTTCCAAACTGAAACCTGCTAAACTGATAACCAAACGAGCCAAAACTGGACAAAATCTTCGATTCTTAATCCTATATGAACTGATCTAAAATGAACGATTTCTACAAACTAACTCAACCAATCTTTAACTGATTTCATAAGCTATTCCATTTAACTGAATTCTAACAAAAACTTTTAAAAAGAACTTTATTTGACTTTTAAAAACTAATGAACAACCTCTACTCTGTCTCAATCATGAACTGAAAATAAGCTCAAATAAGCTTTTGGCTTATGATGAAAAATCTACTTTAAGCTGATTAAACTGAAAGAATTTCTAAAACCTTTAAGCCCAAACAAACTGTGAACGCTGATTAACCTACATATCCTTTACTAACTCTCGATGTAATCAAATCCACAAACTCCAAGAATCACTCGTTATCATCAATGAACAGTAACGAAAATGAATTAAAGAAAATTAAAGATTTCAGAAACTTGAAAGTAAATCAACTAGAAATAACAGTATTTATCAAAAGTAGAAAATTAGAAGAGATGAAAACCAAGAAAGCTTGTTATTTCATTAATGGTGGAAAAAAGAAACATTCGGTTACAAACTGAAAACTGAATTA
Source organism: Glebionis coronaria (assembly GCA_025667525.1). NCBI lineage: Eukaryota > Viridiplantae > Streptophyta > Magnoliopsida > Asterales > Asteraceae > Glebionis > Glebionis coronaria. The sequence continues at coordinate 388,117,443 of CM046882.1, forward strand.
GTTACAGATTTTAATAAGAAAGGTGAAAGAAAACTTAACTATCTAACTAACTCTAAACTAACTATGTGTAATCTAAACCTAAGCTAACCGCTTGCAAATGAGGTCTTCGTCTTCCTTTTATAGGCATTGAAAGGAGGTGGGATGACGTGTTCTCGCCAATGAGAAGTGGACACGTGGAAAATACGAGGATAAATCCGTCCTTCTTCTTCATCACAATTTGGGGGTTTCTTCGTCTTCAACTCTTGGTCTAATTAAATGGTACCACCATGTAGAGGAGAAGGATATGAGCGTTTTTCCTTCTTTGAGTTTAGCTTGGATCTTCATGTATTATTCTTGATATGGATTTGCAGGTGCGATGGTGAAAAAACACAAAGATGACCGTTTCTCTCTCTTCTTTCGGTGAAGAAGAAGACGTTTTGTGTTTGTGTGTTTGTTTGACCAAGTCTTTGTCAACAGACCAAGTAAATAAGACTTTTCCAATTATTTCTCCTTAAGTCCTTTCTTTTTCATTTCTTTCCAAATGTGTATAGAACTTTTAAGTCAAATCTACTTTTCATCCTTTGTTTTGTTGAAAGTACAACTTAAGCCCTCGATATTTGAAATAGTGGCAAATAAGGTCCTTGAAAACATCTTTCGTCATTTTCTTCGTCTTTTTATCAAATAAATCCATGAAAACGCGTCTTTACTCCAAAATTGTATCTTGTTACCTGAAAACACATAAAACACAAATACACGCATAATTCTAATATTTTAAAGTTAAAATAATGTATTTGACTGTGTTTTTAGTGGTATTTGGATCATAATTGATGAGTGTTTTCACACTTATCAACTCCCCTCCACTAGACCATTGCCATGACCTCATGCAATGCAGCATTTCAAAGCACCAAGTTACACTTTTCTCATAATTAACCAACCTTGGCCATTTTATGATTTGATAGACTAAACTATACTACATGATGAATGATTTTGAATATTTAAAATGCAATGCAAAAGAATCAATTCTATTTATATCTTTATGATTTTTTCTTGAAATGGTTTTGATGGAAATAACTCATAAAGAATTCAATGACTTAGATTAGGGCTTGGGTACCATGGACACTTATCACCCTGAAGTTTCACTTTCCCCATACCAAGCTTAAAAATGGGATCATTGCATTCACAAGTAAAAAGTGCATCAACTTATTCATGACATTTAAATGTGGAACCGGTTATTATTTGAGCAAATTGCTTGAGGGCAAATTTGTCATTATTCAAGTGTGAAGTATAAGAAATGTAAAATCCAAAAATAAGGAAGCATGGTTTTAATCCTAAGTAATCCTCTCATCCATTACTTGAAAAACCGCTCACAGTTAATATAAGTCCGTTTCAAGAATAATAAGTCATTCGCCTTATGTGTAAAATCCTCATGTCATGCTTTCATAAGTAGCTACACACTCGCTAGGGAAAGAAAAATAAAACTCATGTAATAATTTACATCCGCCATCTTTTTGAGACTTTGGATCTTCAACCCCGTAACCCGTCAAGGTAATACTGGATTGGAGCAATCTATTGAATCCCCGCAACCCGTCAAGGTAATATTGGAACTCAATAGTCACTATAATTAACACCACACTGCCCCTCTTGGGAGTCTTGTATTATTTTTTTTATTTTTTTTTCTTTCTTTTTTTCTTTTTTTCTAGCCACTCATTTTTTCATAAGCCGCTCTTATTTTTCTTTATTCCTCACAAAGAAATTTGAAAAGAATAAAAGGAAAAACACCCGCTAAATATTGAGCATGACATAAGTCTAATACACATAAAACGTTCTAACTTAGAATCTTAAGACGTACTTATACCAACCATAAATGATTAGACAAAAATGCATAAGAGATTACAAACCAATTAAAATCGTTCTTGATTATTTATTAACAATTATATACATGCGAAGAAATTAGAGGTAAAGAAGAGAAGGGTTTAGCCACAAGTAATTATCATGAAGTTTATCTAGCCCTTTTATACTTGCTTCAACTCTATCATTTCCCATTCTCCACAAATTTAAAATCTCAAAGAATGACATTGGTGGATGCTTAGCCTAATAGACCAATGAAGGACTACATGGTTAAGGATACTAGCTAGAGAGTGCTAAGATAAGCAAACTCGGGTTGAGTCAAAATATCCATGGCGGGCCTAATATGTCAAAGAAGTCTAAATTTGTTAAAACCATGTTTTATTATATATTTTTTCCCTTATTATATATTTTTGATGAAAAATAAAAGGAGAATATATACAATACAAATGTGTTATGCAAAATGATTGATACAAAAATTATGAATGCATATTTTTGTTGGCCAAAGTAGATCAAAAATTTGAAAAATGTCGAAAAATCAATTTTCCATGTTATCATGCAAGACAATGACAAGTTCTAGGTAAGGTCACTTCGATAGAAGACCCTCCTTCACTTAAGCTAAACATTGTCCTCAATGTTTAAGAACATGGAAGTATAAAAACTTCCCCTACACTTATGACAATGAATAGACTTTGCTTAACCCAAGTTAAGGAAAGGACAACTATTAGTGAAATCATGTTTAAGCACAAGATGTCAATGAAAAATCACTATAGTAACGAAGTGAACCGGATACAAGGGCCTCCTCCATAAGCTCTAAAGCATGAGATGAGTGAGCAACCCTACAAACAATCATGAAGACAAAAGAAGGTCTCCCCTACACTTATCTCCAAGTCTATACCTTTATTTCTAACCTACAACACTCTAAACCTAGTTATACGATGCTTGAGTTAATGAGTCTCTAGCTCGACTGGTCCCTCAATGAATTAATTCATGGGGAAAATGAGGATCTCTTGGACCATTTCAACGGAAATGTCCTCCCCAAAGTAATGCTTAACACGGTGACCATTCACTTTAAAATTTGGTCCATCGGGTTGTGACAACTCAAGAGTTCCATATGGAAACACTTGAGTAATAGTGAATGGACCGGACCATCTTGACTTAAGCTTGCCCGCAAAAAGTTTCAATCTTGAGTTAAAGAGGAGAACCGGCTCTCCAACTTTGAACTCACGATTCTTGATCTTAGCATCATGCAATTTCTTAGTCTTTTCCTTGTAAAGCAAAGAATTTTCATAGGCATTGGCTCTCAATTCATCCATCTCATTGAGTTGATCTTTCCTATGTGAACCGGCTTGGTTTAAATCAAAGTTAGCCCACTTGAGAGCCCAAGATGCCTTGTGTTCTAGCTCAAATGGGAGGTGGCACGCTTTTCCATAGACAAGCCTATAAGGAGTACAACCAATTGGTGTTTTAAAAGCCGTCCTAAACGCCCACAAAGCATCATCAAGCTTATCCGACCAAGAAGCTCGATGCTCTCCCACCGTTCTCTCTAAAATTCTCTTTAAACCACGATTTGTGACCTCGGTTTGACCATTTGTTTGAGGGTGATACGCGGTAGAAAGTCTATGATTCACTCCATATTTCTTCATAACTCTCGTGAATTGATCATTACAAAAGTGCGTACCACGATCACTTATGATGGCCCGAGGTACACCAAATCTAGCAAACAATTGTTTCAAAAACTTCACAACAACTCTAGCATCATTGGTAGGTAAGGCTTTAGCCTCCACCCATTTGGACACATAATCCACCGCCACAAGTATATACTTGTTTCCCTTAGAGGATGGAAAAGGTCCCATGAAATCAATGCCCCATACATCAAATATCTCACACTCTTGGATAAAATTTTGTGGCATCTCATCACGTTGTGTAATTTTTCCTTGTCTTTGACACACATCACAAAATTTCACCATTTCATGGGCATCTTTGTAAATGGAAGGCCAATAGTAACCCGAATCAAAGACTTTCTTGGCGGTGTAGTTAGGCCCAAAATGTCCACCCGTAGGTCCTTTATGACACGCTTCTAAGATCTTAAATGCCTCGGGCCCATCTACACACCATCTAATGATTTGGTCCGCACATTGCCTAAAAAGATATGGATCATCCCAAAAATAATACTTAACTTCCTTAAGAAACTTCTTCTTTTGTTGATAAGTAAGACCCTCAATAAGCACATTGCCCACAAGATAGTTTGCGATATCCGCAAACCAAGGAGTGGCATCCTCTTGGGAAGAGATAGACATGAGCTCCTCTAATGGAAAGGATTCATTGATTTCTTGGTGTGATAAATTTCCTTGAAAAGGATGCTCAAGTCTACTCAAGTGATCCGCCGCTAAATTCTCGGCCCCTTTCTTATCACGAATCTCTATCTTAAACTCTTGAAGCAACAAAACCCATCTCAAAAGCCTAGGCTTAGCATCTTGTTTGGTCATAAGATACTTGAGAGCGGAATGATCCGTATACACTATGGTTTTGGAAAGTACAAGATATGGTCTAAACTTCTCAAAAGCATATACTATAGCAAGCAACTCTTTTTCCGTGGTAGTGTAATGAAGTTGTGCACCAGTCATGGTTTTACTCGCATAGTGTATAGGTTGAAAATGCTTATTAACTCTTTGTCCTAAGAAGGCCCCCACCGCATAATCACTAGCGTCACACATAAGCTCAAAAGGTAATTCCCAATTTGGAGAAACCAAAACGGGAGCCTTAGTCAATTTTTCCTTAAGAGTCTCAAAGGAGTCTAAACAATCTTGGTTAATAATGAAAGGAGCCTCTTTCTCCAAGAGGTGAGTCATCGGTCTAGCTATCTTAGAAAAATCTTGTATAAAGCGCCTATAAAATCTCGCATGACCTAAGAAACTCCTCACACCTTTAACCGAGGTGGGTGGGGGAAGCTTAGCAATCACACTAATTTTAGCTCGATCAACTTCTAATCCTTTGTTGGATATCTTGTGTCCTAAAACAATCCCCTCTTTCACCATAAAGTGACATTTCTCCCAATTAAGCACTAAACGTGTTTCCTCACAACGCTTAAGCATTCTTTCAAGATTGGTGAGACATGAGCTAAATGAATTTCCAAAGACGGAAAAGTCATCCATAAAAACCTCCATGGTTTGCTCTATCATGTCATGGAAAATCGCCATCATGCACCTTTGAACGTCCCCGGTGCATTACATAAGCCAAAAGGCATCCTCTTGTAAGCAAATGTACCGTAAGGACAAGTGAATGTGGTCTTTTCTTGATCCTTAGGGTCAATGGGTATTTGAAAATAACCCGAAAAGCCATCAAGAAAACAATAGTACTCATTTCTCGCTAAGCGTTCAAGCATTTGATCCATAAAGGGAAGCGGGAAATGGTCTTTCCTAGTTGCCTCATTGAGTTTTCTATAATCAATGCAAACTCTCCAACCGGTCACAAGTCTCGTGGGAATAAGCTCATTGTTCTCATTAGGCACCACGGTGATTCCACCCTTCTTTGGAACACAATGAACCGGGCTAACCCATGGAGAGTCGGAAATGGGGTAAATCATACCCGCATCTAAGAGTTTAATCACTTCCTTCTTAATAACCTCATGGATTTTTAGGTTAACTCTCCTTTGGTTTTGAATGGCGGGTTTATAGTCATCCTCCATAAGGATTTTGTGTGTACAAAAATGTGGATCAATTCCCCTTATGTCAGATATTTTCCATGCTAAGGCTTTCTTGTGTTTCTTAAGAACTTCAATAAGTTGCTCATTCTCATCCTCTTTCAACTCTTTAGCAATGATCACCGGTAATTGGTCTTTGCCCTCTAAGAAAGCATACTCTAAGTGGGATGGAAGGTCCTTAAGTTCAATAGGAGGTGGACTCTCTATGGAAGGTTTTACTATGGAAGGTTCCTCAATGGTAATCTCTTGTGGAATAGGGGAAGGAATAGGGTCCTCATTGAGCAACTTTTGGATTGTAAGAATATCTTCTTCCCAATTAATGGGAGAATCATCATCACCAAGAAAGTTTGACTCAAATTCCTCCAAGAGGAAATCACTCTCTCCAAAAGGTGTTAAAGAGGGAGCAATTGAGGCCACGGTTTCAACATGGGACATCTCATCACTAGTACTCTTACAAGCATCATGAAAGTGTTCATCACACACTTCATCTAGCACATCAACAATGTTAATAGTCTCACAAGGTCTAGACTCCTTAACCTCTTTCTTATTACAAACTTTTCATAACTTAAACACCACTCTCTCATCTTCTACTCTCATAATTAGTTCTCCTTCCGCCACATCTATCAAAGTACGACCCGTTCTCAAAAACGGTCTACCAACAATCAAAGGCACTCTAGGATCCATGTCATAATCAACCACTACAAAGTCGGCCGGAAACGTAAACTTATCCACACCTACAAACACATCCTCCGCTATACCTGCGGGGTGAGCTATGGTTCGGTTGGCTAGTTCAAGAGTCATCCTAGTGGGAGTGAGCTCGGGAAGAGAGAGTTGTTTCCAAACCGATAAAGACATGAGGTTTATGCTTGCCCCTAGATCCGCCAAAGCCATGCAATTTTCAACACCGGGAAAATTACAAGGTATCAAGAAGCGCCCCGGATCTCTAAGTTTTGTTGGTAAGGTTTTAAGTAACACCGCGGAACAATTTTCATTAAGGGATGTGTTGGGCAAATCAACCAATTTTTCTTTGTTTGAGAGCAAATCCTTGAACATCTTAGCAAACTTTGGCATATAAGCAAGAGCTTCCGCAAAGGATATATTGATGTTGAGTTGCTTGAACATCCTTAAGAAATTGGATACTTGGATGTCATCCTTGTTCTTTAACTTGTCCTTTTTCAACCTTGAAGGATATGGAAGACTAGGTTTTGGTGTAGGTGGAATAGGTGTTGTAGTGGAAGATTTGTCTTTGTTAGCTTCTTCATTGGGAAGTGTGGAAGGTAAAGGAGAAGTATGAGGAGGTTGAGAAGGTGTGTTTGAGTGAATAGGAGCATTTTGAGGAGGTGAAGTAGAGATAGAAGGCTTGTCACAAGTAGGAGCACAAGTGGGTTGAACAATAGTAGGTTTAGGAGGTGAAGGATCCTTTGTTGTTGTTCCACTCCTTGTTGTAATAGCATTGACATTGGCCCTTGGATTAGTTTGTGTGTTGGAAGGTAAAGCCCCTTGTGGTCTTTGATTCAATGCCATTAAAACCCTATTGGTTTGTTCCTCCGCTATACGTTTCATTTGGTCATTCATTTTCTTCTCAATATCTTGGAATTTCCTTTCATTCTCTTGATTCATTTTGTGCAAGAAATCCATTATGTTATAATCTTGTGACACATATCCTTGAAAACCTTGAGGTTGGAAAGGTAGAGGTTGGGCATTAAATCCTTGATTTGGTGGATAAAAGGTATTTGCTTGAGGTTGAAATTGATTGGGTGCCTTGTAGTTATTTCCTTGATAAGGTGGTCTTTACCCTTGATTCTTTGGTAAAATTTTAGGTGGATTTTGTTGAATTTGGGTGGGTGGGTGGGGTGGGAATCCGGGTGGAGTAAGGTAGTTTTGGGACTTGTAAGAAAGGTTATTTGGATTGATATTTGGCTTGAAGTGTTCACGATGTTCCTCTTGGTAAGCATAGCATTCCCCTTGATACACTTGCACCTTATCACATTGTTCATAAGAATGGGGACCTCCACAAGTCACACAAGAAAGGGCAATGGCATTCACATTATTTGAAGAATTGTTCAAAGACATGTTCTTAAAAGCTTGAAGTAGTTCTTGTTGTACTTTCAAATTCCTCTCACTATCTCTATCCATCCTTTGAAACATCTCTTGTTGAAACTTGAGGAGTTGGTTGTCCCAAGGAGTTTGAGAATTGTTTTGGATAACATGAACCCTTTCTTCAAATTGATTGTTTGTTTGAACCATTGCTTTAGTCTCAATGATGTCCAAAGCCTCTTGGTAGGATTTAAAAAGAATATTCCCTCCCGCGGAAGCATTGAGTGAATCTTGGTGGTGAGATTTAAGGCCATTATAGAAGATATTGATTTAGTGAACATCATCCAATCCATGATTAGGGCATCGCCTCAATAACTCACTATTCTCTTCCCAAGCATCACTAAAGGATTGACTAGGTTTTTGTTGAAAGCCTATAATTAAAGTCCTCAAAGTCATAGTCTTATGTGGAGGAAAGAACTTGTTCAAAAACTTAGTGGTGAAACCATCCCATATGGTGATACTATCGGGTGGTTGGGTGTCTAACCAATGCTTAGCGGGTCCCTCTAGTGAAAATGACACTAACATCAACCTAATCACCTCATGTGGAACTCCATTATGCTTAATGGTATTGCAAAGAGAAAGGAATCTCTTAAGGTAATCATGAGGATCCTCATTCTTGTTACCATAGAAAGGTGATTGTGAAACCATAGTAATCATAGATGTGTGTAGCTCAAATGTATTTGCGGGAAAGTCGGGAATCTTAATAGCACTAGCATATCCATGAATATTGGTTTGCATACGTTCCAACAAAGAGCGATTATCAATAGCCATGGCTTCTTGTGGTGGAGGAGTCAAAGCACGATTCTCGTGATCGGCTTGATGGACGGTGGTGGTCTTACTCTTTCTCTTTTTCTTCCTTTTCGGAGGAAGAGGTTGTACACTAATCGGTATTTGTGCACGCCCGCGAGTGAGCATGCAACTCAATACGAGGAATGAGAGAGAAGCTCTCGTGTGACTTTGAAGAGAAATGGATTATCCTCTTCCAGTTTCAATATTACATATCCACAAGAAAATAACAATATGCGTATGTACTACTTGGGTGCAAGACCCCCAATGAAGCCTTCCTTCTTAGAATACTTACAAGTGAACGGGGGGTTAGGTGGCGCGAAGCACTTAAGTACCTATTGACCCTTAGATGGCATTTTATAGCACATCGCCTTTCTATTCACTTAAATGTTCGTATTCTTCGAATTGTTGCTTATTGAGAGTATTTATCTATTCTTGCATTATTTTGTTTGATCGATACACGTGTCAAGGACCGGAACGCCCCTCAACACGGAGTATTGCCTTGGCAATACTTATGGAGAATATGTAGATTGGTTGTTCTTATACGTATACGTATTTACTTATAATAATATATGGAAAATATTTTTGTATTTATGAGTTTTTTAAGAGAAAATACTATATGTACATAAAAACCGAGAGAATCCAATAATATATATTTTTCGGTGCAATCTCTTAGGAAAAAGATTGCTTTTTTGATTTTTTAATTTTTTTGGTCAATTCTTTAGGAAAAGAATTGTTTTGTTAATTTTTTAGTTTTTATATATTTTTATATTTTTGATTTTTTATTTGTTTTTTATTTATGATACGTAAAAATAACGTTCACAAGGTGAACGGATCCCAAAAGCCAATGAAAACCGTCAATCGATAGTCTCTCGTAAAGTCAAAGAACCGGCAGCGGCGCCATTTGAAATTTGTCTTTTTAAGTTCGTTTTTCTCGATATCTTAACGAATTGATTGCACGTTTTCAATCTCAACTTAATTGTTTTTGGTTATAAAACTTGTTTGGAATTCTATGTCTATTTGGCAAATAGAAAGTAAAAAGATAAAAATAATATCTATCTATGCTACGTATACGTACTATTCTAAAAACATATTGCAATTACATCAATTAAATGCACAAGATATTAAAATGGAAAATACAAATTTTTTTCTACAAAATTAAATGCAACATACAAATTTTAAGACGAAATACACAAAACTAATTAAACTTTATAAAACTAATTTCAAATTAATAAAATCTAAATCTTAATATCTAAATGTTGTTAAAATCCAAAGTCCGTCTACTCCTATAACAATGAAACGAAATGAAAGATCTCACTATTAATATTCAAAAGCCCAAGTAACATGAATAGCCCAATATGAAAATCTGTAGCCCAACACTTCTACCTTACAAACTAACGGGCTTAACTATCGTGGACTAACAGAGCTAAGGATCCTAACTATTTATCAGAGAGTGGACTGTGACTGATATGTAGACATATAACATAAAGGACTAAAGTTGTATATTACTAAAACTTTTCACTAGACAAATTTTAAGCTTTGTTACTTTCTTAACAGAAAAGGACATTCAGCTCTTGACTAATCTAACTGGCAAACTTGTACACTAATGCTTCAACTTCTATTATGAAATTAAGATCAAACACTAGACTACCTACTGCTAACTTTGACTATCAAATCTAAAGCTAAACTCCCACCTATTCAGTGATTCGAATACAACAGACATTCACTTAACCCAAACACTAGTTATACACTCGAAATCAGGACAGATTAAACAAGCAAATGCACACTTCTGTATCTTATCAAAACAGAATGAGAACTTAATCTTTTTGAACTGACTAAACTAATCAAGATCCTAAATTGCAAAATAGCTCATTACTAGTAAGAACTCCTAGTACAAGTAGCAGACAAGATTATTCTACAAGCTTGAAATCAAACTAATATAATGAAAGAATTATAAAGCATATTGCACTTAATCGCTACACTAGTCTATTATCAGTTTACACTACTATGCAAGAAAATGTAAACGTACTTAACCTATTCATCCGAAGTTTAGTCCGTTGAGTCGAGAAGCGCGGCGCTGAGCCAGCTTAAAAACCAATTACCACTACACCTCCTTATCTACTGAAATTGTCGGATTGAATCTAAGAATCCGAAACCTGCAAAAACTTGAAACCTGCAAAACTCGAAACAAATACGAAGAAAAACCAAACTATCCTTCCAAACTGAAACCTGCTAAACTGATAACCAAACGAGCCAAAACTGGACAAAATCTTCGATTCTTAATCCTATATGAACTGATCTAAAATGAACGATTTCTACAAACTAACTCAACCAATCTTTAACTGATTTCATAAGCTATTCCATTTAACTGAATTCTAACAAAAACTTTTAAAAAGAACTTTATTTGACTATAAAAAACTAATGAACAACCTCTACTCTGTCTCAATCATGAACTGAAAATAAGCTCAAATAAGCTTTTGGCTTATGATGAAAAATCTACTTTAAGCTGATTAAACTGAAAGAATTTCTAAAACCTTTAAGCCCAAACAAACTGTGAACGCTGATTAACCTACATATCCTTTACTAACTCTCGATGTAATAAAATCCACAAACTCCAAGAATCACTCGTTATCATCAATGAACAGTAACGAAAATGAATTAAAGAAAATTAAAGATTTCAGAAACTTGAAAGTAAATCAACTAGAAATAACAGTATTTATCAAAAGGAGAAGATTAGAAGAGATGAAAACCAAGAAAGCTTGTTATTTCATTAATGGTGGAAAAAAGAAACATTCGGTTACAAACTGAAAACTGAATTAGTTACAGATTTTAATAAGAAAGGTGAAAGAAAACTTAACTATCTAACTAACTCTAAACTAACTATGTGTAATTTAAACCTAAGCTAACCGCTTGCAAATGAGGTCTTCGTCTTCCTTTTATAGGCATTGAAAGGAGGTGGGATGACGTGTTCTCGCCAATGAGGAGTGGACACGTGGAAAATACGAGGATAAATCCGTCCTTCTTCTTCATCACAATTTGGGGGTTTCTTCGTCTTCAACTCTTGGTCTAATTAAATGGTACCACCATGTAGAGGAGAAGGAGATGAGCATTTTTCCTTCTTTGAGTTTAGCTTGGATCTTCGTGTATTATTCTTGATATGGATTTGCAGGTGCGATGGTGAAAAAACACAAAGATGACCGTTTCTCTCTCTTCTTTCGGTGAAGAAGAAGACGTTTTGTGTTTGTGTGTTTGTTTGACCAAGACTTGGTCAACAGACCAAGTAAATAAGACTTTTCCATTTATTTCTCCTTAAGTCCTTTCTTTTTCATTTCTTTCCAAATGTGTATAGAACTTTTAAGTCAAATCTACTTTTCATCCTTTGTTTTGTTGAAAGTACAACTTAAGCCCTCGATCTTTGAAATAGTGGCAAATAAGGTCCTTGAAAACATCTTTCGTCATTTTCTTCGTCTTTTTATCAAATAAATCCATGAAAACACGTATTTGCTCCAAAATTGTATCTTGTTACCTGAAAACACATAAAACACAAATACACGCATAATTCTGATATTTTAAAGTTAAAATAATGTATTTGACTGTGTTTTTAGTGGTATTTGGATCATAATTGATGAGTGTTTTCACACTTATCATCTGACCTCTTTGTCTTCGTCTTGTAGGATCTCCAGGTTGTGAACAGCATCCGCATCTCGTAGCGTCTCCGAACGTCAGCAGCATCAACCTTTAGTAACATCTCCAAGTTATGAGCGACATCAGCAATCTTATAGAATATCAGCAATTGAAAATACACCTGAGATGATTCAGAATCGACTAGCGAATACTCGCGAAGTATTGCAAGTGAAATACACATGGATTAAGGTACGTGTAATACACATCAAATACAGTACGTGGAGTACACGTGGAATGCACATGAAATGATCGGTATGGGGTCGATCATTTGTCATGATTTAAGGAAAGTATATCGGTTAAACGGTTATGAAAACCATCATGATAACCTTCCAGTATTAGCATAGACATCATTCTGGTTGTATCAAAAAACGTTAAAGTGTGGTTACACAAAATTCGACGATGATTTGCCTGACAGTATGATCAGTGAAAACCAACCATGACTATCATGAAAGCAGGATTCAATGAAATCCAACAATGCCTTGCATGAAAGCATAAATAACAAAATAGGCGTAAGACGTAATCAACATGAACATGGAATTATCATGAAGAAACATGAACCATCTATCATGAAGGAGTGTATAACATAATCAGCACGAAACTGGAGTTAACCATGACAGTATGAAAACATACTTGACATAATATTAACTTATGAGGGGACATGAAAAAAATTATGCCAGTAAATCATGAGAAAAATTTTATGCATGAATGTGTAATGTAGTTTATAAAAACCTTTATATGTGCGAGGGGACGCCTATGGGTCGGTCCCAAAACAAAAGACATGGCGAGGGGACGCCTATGGGTCGGTCCCAAAGTTAAAGGTTTCGATAAAATCACATGCGAATAAATAGGGCCAGTCTTGTACCAACCATTACTTAGTCATAACTCCTGCAACAATGATACATGAAACATAAATAAATGAAACTCATTTGTCAAAACTTATCAGAAAAAAATTATGTGACTAATTATGAACTACTAGGGTTCAGTCCACATAGCCACAGTTCACGAGGAACATTATGCATGAAACAATGGCACATAACTAAATATGAATGACGGTTGTCCATCCATATTAGTAAAACAATATCGATGAAAACATCAAGGTTAAAACCTCAAGATGCTGAAAACATCATGGTTAAAGCAACAATGCGCTAAAAACATCAATACGTAGTATAACAAACGTTGGCTTAGGAAGCTCCTGGTGACTACCCACTAGTCACAGGTCGAGTTTTAGAGCCTACAGGTCGAAGCCTTGGCTCTGATATCATAATTGTAACACCCCATTTTAATAAATGGAATGTCACGCATAATTATGGCGTGTCATCAAAGCATGCAAGGTAATATTTACTAAACATACATGACCATAGGGAAAACCGAAATCAAACATCGGTTCCCAAACATAAGCCCAAAACATAAATAAAGTAAATGAACAAAAAGGAAGACTAAACAAGCATAAATATGAAGGCAAGAGGAGAAGGAATCTAAGGTAGCTCCCATCCTATGCGTGTCCTCCAAATGCTCCAGTCAGTCCTTGAGTACCTGCCGTTTTAGGACATGGAAAGGAAAGTAACGGCTGAGCAAAACGCTCAGTGCACGGATATAGACATAGTATAAATGACTAAAACATAGTAAAGACTTAATAGCAGCGGAAATGTATAAGTCTTGGAAAACTTGCAACATGTTCATAAAACTGGTTTTATAGTTTGAAAAGCCTTACGTTTATCTTATGAAAACTGTTTAATATATTTTACCATTAGCCAATATAGGTCATGAAAATCCACAGTGCATGAATACTTGGAGGGGTGACCTCATCATGCAAATTAGAGGGGCTGCCTCTAATTTAATATACTGGTTTTGGGTAGGAGGGATCAGCTCCTTGTGAAGGATGCAAGGCACACACCACATTCACACTGAGTAATCTGCTTGAAAACATGTAACTAGGATGCACCCATACGCCCCACATGATAAAAATAATAAATGGCCAAAAGTTGAAGGGACGCCACGAGCAATCACTCCGCCATGGTGAAGTCATAACACCAGTGCCTCTAGTGTTATGGTTATGGTACCTCCATAACTACGTGAAACTGGTCATGCATGTATATGGCTATAGGTATTCTAAATTAAACATAAGCAAATCAAACATATAAACTTATACTACAGGAAAACAGTTGGCTGCATACGGGGAATCCTAATAAGGAAAGAATGTCCATACTGAAAGAACGGGAATCCGTACCTTATGTCAAGTGAACGAAGAAGACGAACTGAGGGGATTCCTACTTCGGTATCACTAATGCTACATAAATACATACGTGAATAAGTATCTGATTACTAAATACGTAACTGGTTTATATATCATGTCTTAGCTTATTTTATACGTTCATGTTATGTTTTACTATTTTAAGCTTTAAACCGTGTTTATCTTATATTTTATCTATTCTGATTAAGTATTACTTGTATTTCATGTATTATTATGCTTACTATGTAATAATAAGTAATTTTCTAAAAATAGCAAGTTTCCTAAAATAGAAAGTTTCCAAAAATAGAAAGTTACCAAAAATAGAAAGTTTCCAAAAATAGAAAGTTTCCAAAAATAGAAAGTTTCCAAAAATCGAAAGTTTCCAAAAATAGAAAGTTTCCAAAAATAGAAAGTTTCCAAAAATAGAAAGTTTCCAAAAATAGAAAGTTTCCATAAATAGATTAGCTGCCTTAATTAAATAAGTTTCTATAAATAGAAAGTTTCCATAAATAGATTAGCTGCCTGAATTAAATAAGTTTCTAAAAATAGAAAGTTTCCATAAATAGATTAGCTGTCTTAATTAAATAAGTTTCTAAAAATAGAAAGTTTCTATAATTAGATATAAGCTGGTTAAATAAGCTAAGTATATAACCTTAAGTGTTATCTGATTATTATTCTAAGTCATAATGATATAAGGTATAGTTTATTAAATATTACATGTAATTTAAATAAACTATAGGTTAAAAGTATTTAATTAAATATATCATGTTTTTAAATAAATAAGGTTAAACACTTAGGTTAAAACATGTATTATTAATTATTAATAATATAACCTAAGTCAGGTTAATTAATTAATTATAACCATGGTTTTTAAATAATTAATTAATTATAAGTCTAAAATAAATACTTAGGTTAATAATTCCATGATCTAATAATTAAATTATAACCTAAGTCATGTTTTATTAAATTAATCATGTCATATAATTGTTAATTTAATTTTAACATATGATCATAAAAAAAATAACCATAACATAAACCATGAACCGGATCGTGACTAGAAACCATGAACCGGACCTTAAATCGACACCATACCCCGAACCACTTCGGGGTTCCCTTTTGTTTGCTGCTGCCGTGGGACCCACACCACCAAATCGGGACCATATGGTCTCGGTGGTGGTCTATAAGCCAAACCGAGACCCCCTTGGGGTTCGGTTTAGGCGTCGGCCAAACAAACACCCCTAAAAACCTTTATTTTGATTTACCCCATAATCATAGACATGTTTAATAAATGTTTTTAATTAGTTTATAAAAACATCATGATCTTATGTAATTTATTAAATCAAAACATAAAAGAAAAGGGTTAAAAAGGTTATACCGAATGCGTAGATCAATCAAGGATGAACAGACACGAATCCTTGTAATAATTCCAAGATCAAAATCAAACCAAAATACCTTTGTGGTGTTCTTGAAAGTGGTGGCCAAAAGAGGGAGAAGGAGAAAGAATTAGGGTTTTTGTTTATTTTCTTGTTTTTGTAAAAATGAAACATGTTTCCTCCTTTTTTCCAAGTTAGCTAATTTTGCATGGGCTAAGCCCATTCCCTCTTCCTAATTTCGTGGTTATGGGCCCACATGGGGTAACCCCAACATTTCTCGAGTCTAAATATTATAGTGTGTTCTCGTGTTTTATCGTGTTCGTGTTTTACGTGTTTTAATTAATTATTAATCGTGACTTAATATATTTATTCGTGTTCGTAATAAATATATATACGTAAATAATATTATCTCGTGATTAAATTAAGTTCATGATTTCATGATCGCATGTTCGTGATTATAACTATTATTTGAATAATTATTGTGTGTTCATACGTAGTAAATACTTATCGTGTTCTAACACGTACGTAATACTTAAAAGTATTATACGTGAACGTAAATATGCTATAACAGGAAAGTTTAGATCTTGTACGTACGATCTAAAGGGTACTATTCATGGTAAAAGCATGCGGGTTTGACAGTGACTATGATAACTAATGGGAATTCTTAAATGTCGTCACATAAAGTGAATTTCCAACAATCTTCCCCCATGGGACGACGTGTAGAATTCCTTACAATATTTTTCCTAACAAGTACATAATGATTAAGAACAAAAACTTTCATGAAGCATCCAATGCTGATGATGTCTTCTGAGGCCTTTGACTTCAAGTCTTCACTTCAAAACGACTCATATTTAAACTAACTTGTAGTAGAAATACTGTAACGGCACGAGCTAAGTAATCCATATACTTCTGGTTAAGGAGAAGCTTCTGAATTAACTTCCCCCTAATTCATGCCACATAAACTTGATGTAGAAGCTTTTAAATAGCTTCCCCCTAAACCGACAATCCTCGTAAGCAACTTCAAAGCTTTCAATAAAGCTTAGAATGATTAAGCGTGATACAAGGCTTTTACCTAGTAAGAAAATTATCGCTCGTTGTTCCTGTCTATTCGAATTGATAACTGGTTAACTATGTGACACAGCTGTCTTTGGTGAAACAAATAGTTGTGTCGTTGTAGTAAAATTAAAAGGTGCAAAACAATTAAAATAAATCTAAATCTAATTTAAAATAAATGACGGGAATTTAAAAGCGTGACGAAAAATTAAAAGGCGCTTCAAGTAAATCACGCAAACTTAAAACTATCTAAGGCAAACTTAAAACGCAACTAAAACTTAAACTAAGGCAAGGCTAAAATAAATCTAAGGCAAGTAAACTTAAAGTGCAACTAAGGAAAAAGGCGGGAAAAGTAAAGCTTGAAAATTAAAAATTAAAAACAGAAACTTAAAATAACCTGAAAACAGCTCATCCGGAATAAACCTTCGTTCGGAATAATCATTCGTTCGGAATGTCACCTTCGTTCGGAATAATTGTTCTTCACTCTGAATATTTACCAAAACCCTTGATCTGGAATGTTTGCTTCACTCGGAATAATGGTTCATCCGGAATATGTCACTTATCCAGAATATTCACTATTCCGAATGAACACCTTTGATTCGGAACAAATAGCTTGATTCGGAATGTTGCTTAATCGGAATAAATCCTCCCTTCGTTCGGAATGTTCCGAATGAAGACTTGATCCGGAATATTAATTATTCCGAATAAACTTCCCTTGATCTGGAATATCTTCTTGGTTCGGAACTTCCACTGACCCGGAACAAATCCTCAAGACCCTTCGTTCAGAATGTTCCGAATGAAGACCCTTGATCCGGAATGTTTGGTATTCCGAATGAACGACTTTGATCCGGAATGTTTCACTGGTTCGGAATATTCTGAACAAACCTTTGATTCGGAATAATCAACAGGATTCACTTGATTCGGAATGAAAGGCTTTGATCTGGAATATCCTGGAAAATACAGTAACGAAGAACACGGAACAAGAATAACACGAATCTAGACAAAACTTAATCAAATCAACCAAAAGATTAAATCAAACTAATCACAAATGATATAATAACAATAACCTATCAATCCAAATCAACAAAACTAACAAATATAACCAAAATAATCAAAACCCACTTTAATCAAATCAATAAAACATCAAAAACATAAACATGAACAATAAGGCATAAAGATTAATGATCAAATAAGAAAGGAAGATAGGAGATCAAACAACAAAAGTAAAGATTGACAATAATTAAAAGGAAACTTACTTGAAATTAAAGGTATTTAAGGTGCAAGACAATTAATTAAATGACATGTAATTAAATGTGCAAAAATTAAAGTGGAAGAGCTAATTGTCACACTTAGCCAACAAAAACAAATGGAATGAAATGAAAACTATATATAGTGGATTAGGGAGGTGCTTAGAGGAAGCTTCCTCCCCTCTTTCTTCTTTCTTTAATTGCATCATTAAGTCCTTAATCTTCTTAGTTCTTCGACTTTAATGACTTTGTCTCGGGATTTCTTTAAACTCGTCTTGAAATTTCTTCATAAAATTAGACTTGAGTTCTTCGGCTTTTAGTAAACTTCCGTCTTTTGACTTTTTCTTCGATAAATCTTCAGAATTGGTCTTGGACTTCCGTTCTTTTTGCACTCTTGATTTCTTGACTTCGTCTTTTGTCTTTTTCTTCGATAAAAGCCCGTGAATGCCCGTGTTTTCTCCCCTTTTCACATTTTCGTCCTAAATCACAACAAAAACACAAACCACGCATAATTCTGACATTTATGACCTAAAATACACGTTTTGGCTTGGTTATTATTGTAGTTAAGTGGTAAAAAGGATGGGTGTTTACACACCTATCAAAGCGCACAACGGAATTTAAAAAGCAAACCCTATCATATAACATGATAATGTTGCTATGAGGGATTGAAAGTAAGGGGCACACCAAGTAGATCAACAACGTCTCTTCTCACGCTTGAATAATTCTTCTGAATTTTTCTTCCCCCTGAGAGTTCAAGTTATGCATACTAGAAAGAATCAAGACATTTCTTCCCCCACGTAGTTGAATAAAGTAAACCAATCCTAATTATGAAGCTCAAATACTGAAGTGGACACTTTATCCCATTCATGAAGTTGAAATCATAACACCAGAGTCAATTAAGTCCCAGAAATGCACATATCTTCTTCCGGAGATGCACCAGTGTCAATTAAGTCCCGGAAGTGTATATCTCTCCATATAGGATAATGATGATGAATAATTGCAACATCGAAACAATTAAACATCGAATCAGTAGTGTACCGTTTAGAGATTGATAACGCCACGAGTTAAAACAATGATTTTCTCTACGGTTAGGACAATTGTCTTCCTATAATGTCTTCAAATCAAAAGAAGGTATGAAGTTCATCACGTGTACTCGTTGTGCGTTTAATGTGTCTTCTTCTTCCCCATTGATGGTTTTGAAACTCGGAACCAGCAATAAATTGTACGCACATGTACCTGAAATCTTGTGAGAATAATAAATAAGCTGAATTATATATTTTGTGAGAATCAGCTGCTGATCGAAAACCTCTACTCATAAACTCTCCATGGCCATCTTTACCAACCCACTTGTAAGCAGTTTGAAGTGACCACTGATAGAATGAACCAGATACATCAAACGTGAAACTGAATAAGAATCCTTCGATCTTTTGACTTAAGCTTGCACAATTGTGCAATGAGGAACGGTGGAGAAATCTCTAAGTACCCAATGCATCACTGAAGAAGTCATAAGTACAACACCTCTTGAAATTATCCACGTCGACTAAGCGCGTGACACTGAGTACAACAATGTAACCCCTTTAAGTGATAGATATCCGAGTCATCAACCAACCACCCTGAACCCGGAAACTAGATAAACAAGTCGTCATTCTAAGATTAAGCACGAGCAAGTTATCTTCAAAGATAAAATAAGTGCACGCCTTCGAAAAATCCGTCTTCAACTTCACATAATTTATACCCAATCAAACGAATCCGTAGTCACTAAAAATATACCCATTTTTCTTCGGTCTCGTCAAATAATTTTGTCACTTAGTCTCGTCACTTTGTCGCATAGAAGTCCAATTATATCTAATAACAAAATTTATTTGAATTTAATCATTTTACACAAAGTTTATAATAAACTTGTGTAAAATGATGTAAATTGATCATAAAAAAAATTTGTTATATCAAATTTTGTTATATGTTAATGTCACGTTCACATTACACTTGCAATGTATGATTTGTAGACAAAAACCAACGTGGCCCAAACCACATACCCGTCACTTTGGCCCATATTCAGTCCATATGATTAACTCCACAAACCGGTCCAATTGTGAAGAGATAAATAACCAAACCCCTAATCTATCTCTCACAATCTAACCTAATCACTCCCTCTTAGTTTCTCCGCCCCCATCTCTCACTCCTACCAAACTTCATCTCTCATCCTAAATAATATCGAAACCTTCGTCCCCATACCTATATCATCTCAATCAATCCCTTCAAAAAACATAAATCACACAACGAAACATACCATTCATACCATTGGTTGTAGCCACGAAGAACTCAATATGTGAGAGGCTTCAAGATCCATGAAGGGTCTCGGGTAGGTTATAAAGGTTGCATGTTGTTATGATTTTGTTTAATAAATCCAAACAAAGAACAGATAATAACAAAATTGTTATTAATCTTTCTTGATTTTCGTATATTAATAACAGATTATGTTGATTTCGGATTGCATGTCGGTTTTGATTGATAAATTAATCGAAATAAAGAACTGATTATAACAAGCTTGTTATACATCATTCTTAAATTTCGTAGATTAAAAGATGGGTTTATATCCAACATACAGGATCTATGATGATTTCTGATTTGCGTTTAAAATAGATCTGTTAAAGATCTAGTGATGTCTATGAGAGACTTCGAAAAAAACTGAGATCCTAATAAACTGATTTGAGTCTAGATACATGATGATATAGGAGACGATGGGCTTAAGGTTAGATTTGGTGTTGAGGAGTAATAAGGTGGAAGATATGGTAAAGTTGTGGTTCAAGTGTCGTAACAGTCGTGGTCAAGTCATGCTGTTTTTTTTCTTTTCATCGCAATGTTTTCTAAAAAAAACTCATCGCAAGTCAAAAAAATGGGCCATCGCAATATAGTAAACTAACTGCATCGCAATATTTTGTACACCATCGCAATAGTTTTACTAAGCCATCGCAATGATCGCATCGCAAGGCCATCGCAATGCTCGCATCGCAAAATCCATCGCAATACTCGCATCGCAAAAGCTATCGCAAAGTCAGATCTTATCCATATCTGCCCTTTTTCCTTGATTTTCAGATCTGGATTTTCTGGGTCAAAATCTTATCTTCAAGAAAATGAAATAACCCCAAAAAAAAAATTTGAATACCAGATTTGATCTAAAAGAAACCATGGACTGAAGATACATGATATGAAACCAAAAACAGTAAAACTGCAAGGCCAGATCTCGGAAATGAAACCAGGAACATTAGAAAGATGATGCCGCAAGCATTGGACCAGAAAAATGAAACCATGATAGACAAGATATGAAACACAAAACCATGTGACAATAAAAAAACCACCGTGACAAAAAAGTTATGATAGTTTAGACCAAAAAAAACTTTTAGACCACCAAATCAAAAATAAAAACACGATCCAAGGATTGAACCGAGGCTCTAATACCAATTGTGGATTTGCTTTTTACTAATCCGGTGGTCTAGTAGGGTGGTAGATGGTGGTGGAAGACATGGATGAGTTGAGAGAGAAAAGGTTGTGTGTGAAAATAAGAAAATGTATTAAGAACACAAATTAAACACAAGCAACACCCCTCCTTGGAAGCCTTGGAGGGGTATATATAGTCACACACCGCACCTAAACTTTACATTGTTTCCTAGTTTAGTCTAAGCGTGTGTGACTATGATAACTAATGGGAACTCTTAAATGTCGTCATATAAAGTGAATTTCCAACAATATGCGCCGCACTTTTGTGTGTTCCAGAATCTTCTTTCAATAGTTTGGCTAAATTGCACAATAATGACCCTTCTTTGTATTTTCTTCACTTTGCTTCTCCATACTTCATACCTGCATATAAAACGCAATATATTAAGTACCGAAAGCTCTTATTTATAATATAAAGTGGCATTATAATAACGGGTTGAATGTGGTTGCGATACTAGAAGTTTGTAAATTTAATAAACCACCAAAAACCGGTGTTTCTATGATTCTGACCCAAATGAGACAACATTCTTTTGTGATGGAGCCTTTATAAGAAAACAATGAACTTTTCTTTCTAAATTGGTATTCTCAACAACTATTACACCATATAAACAATGTTTTTGGTCTTGCGAGGTTCACACTTAATACTAACTGTTTCATGAGAGTAAGTTACTTTATTTGCTTAACGATACTATTTGTATAATATATTAAAAATGATTTCATCTTGATTGTTTTTGTGATAATACTTTGATTAGATACCACAAATCTACTCCCGGTACAAGACCCAAAGTCACATCGGGGAGTTAACTGTTAGCTTTCACAACACACCGCAGGTAGGCATGTATGAAGAATTAATTGATATCCTATAGAAACATGATATCGGATTAAATCACACATTCCTTTCATTTAGTATCTCGGGTTTGCAGATGGACGTATCAACCACATTAGGAGACACAAATCATTTTGATACACGAGTAAGCTTAATCGCTAGAAACTGAATTTTGTAGCTCTAAAGGTAGCAAGATTTAATTTTGCTTATATATGTAATGGTCATTAAGTGATTAAGCTTACTCGTTTACCAAAAATCATACGTATCTCCTAATGTGGTTGATGCGTCCATCTGCAAACCCGAGATACTAAATGGAGGGAATCTGTGATTTAACCTGATATGATGTTTCTATAGGATATCAATTAATTCTTCATATTTGTCCTTCTGTGATGTGTTGTGAAACCAAACCGTTAACTCCGCAACGTGACTATATGTCTTATATCGGGAGTAAATTTGTGGTGTCTTATCAAATAAATATCACAAATGGAATCAGTTTCAATATATCATACAATAGTAGCGTTAAGTAAAGACATAAATAAAGTAACCTACTTTCATGAAGAGGCCACTATAATATGAAATGCAAACCTCCCAAGTGAAAAAACATAGTCTATACGGTTTACCAGTTGTTGAGAATACCATTATAGAAATAAAAGGTCCTTATTTTCCTTATAAAGTCCTACATCACAACATAATATTGTCTCATTTGGGTTAGGATAGAATCATAGAGACCGCCCGGGTGTCAGGTGTTTTATCAAATTCACGAACTTTCGCATCTATATTTTTTAAACTTTGCTCCATGTATTTATTATAACATTGCATAAGTAAATTTACGCTCTTATAAAGGGTTGCATGTTAGAAAAGTTAAAAGCATGTAACTGGAAGAGGGTAATAAGGTTATAGTTGGGGTTTTGTTAACTTTTACATAAAATTCACTACTAATATAAAGATTTATATATTTGAATCTTGATATGATTATGTTACACACTTGATAGTAAGTGTTGTGAACACAATTGGAAAATAAATTACCATGAATTCACCGAGATATCGATAATCTGATGAAAAGGTATTATATGGATATCTTGGTTCACCAAAAATTCCGACACCTATTTGATAGGTGTGTAAACACCCATCCTTTATGCCACTTAATTACAATAATAACCGGACCAAAACGTGTATTTTATGTCATTTATGTCGGAATTATGCGTGGTTTGTGTTTTTGTTGTGATTTAGGACGAAAAGGTGAAAAGTGGAGAAAACACGGGCATTCACGGGCTTTTATCGAAGAAAAAGACGAAAGACGAAGTCGAAAGATCAAGAGTGCAAAAAGAACGGAAGTCCAAGACCAATTCTGAAGATTTATCGAAGAAAAAGTCAAAAGACGGAAGTTTATTAAAAGCCGAAGAACTCAAATCTTATTTATGAAGAAAATTCAAAGACGGGTTTAAAGAAATCCCGAGACAAAGCCATTAAAGTCAAAAGATTAAGAAGATTAACAAAGATTAAAGAAGATGAAGGACTTAATCTTGCAATTAAGGAAAAATGAAAGAGGGGAGGAAGCTTCCTAAGCACTCCATAATCCTCCCCTATATATAGATTAGGATGTCATTTATTTTTCTCTTGTTGGCTAATAGTGACAATTAGTTCTTCCATTTTACTTTCCTTGTCATTTAATTACATGCCATTTACCCTAATTGTCTTGCACCTTAAATACATTTAATTTCAAGTAAGTTTTCATTTAATTCTTGTCAATCTTTACTTTTATTGTTTGATCTCCTATCTTCCTTTCTTGTTTGATCTTAATCTTCATGCTTTATTGTTTATGTTCATGTTCTTGATTCTTATTGATTTAATTAAGTGGGTTTTGATTATTTTGGTTATATTTGTTAGTTTGATTGTTTTGGATTGTTTGTTTATGATTAGTTGATGTTATTTGTTTAGTCTGATTTAATCTTGTGGTTGATTTTGATTGATCTAGATTAGATTCGTGTTATTTTTCTTGTCCCGTGTTCTTCGCTGTTATCTGTTTCCTAGGTGACATTCCGAACCAAGCTTACCAAATATTCAGAGTGAAGATTTATTCCTTGATAGTTCCGAACCAGTGAAGTTTCGAGCGAAGGTTTGAAGGTTTGTTCCGAATAAAACAATTGTTCTGGATCAAAACAACTTCCTTCGAATCGACACTTGTTCATTCGGAACCTATTCCGAACCAGTAGAAGTTCCGAACCTAGAAGAAGTTTCGAACCAAGGAGTTTTATTCGGAATAATTAATTATTCCGGATCAACACCTTCATTCGGAACATTCAAAGTTCCGAATCAAGCTTGTTCATTCGGAAGTATTCCGGATCAGTGGAAGAGGTGTTCCATTCGGAACATTCAAAAGTTTCGAATCAGTAAGTTCCGAACCAAGGGTTCCGAATCAAGAAGTTCTGAATCAAGGCTTTTGTTTAGGAAGTTCCGAATCATCAAAAGTTCCGAACGAAGGATTTATCCCGGATAAGTGACATATTCCGAATAGAGAATTTGTTCCGGATCAAGGATTTTGGTAAATATTCCGAGTGAAGGAGAATCATTCCGAACGAAGGTGACATTCCGTATGAGTGATTATTCCGAACGAAGGATTATTCCGAATGAGCTGTTTTCAGGTTCTTTTTAGTTTTTGTTTTTAATTTTTAATTTTCAAGCTTTACTTTTCTCGCCTTTTTCTTAGTCGCACTTTAAGTTTAATTGCCTTAGATTTATTTTAGCCTTGCCTTATTTTATGTTTTAGTTGCGTTTTAAGTTTGCCTTAGATAGATTTAAGCTTGCGTCATTCACTTTTAGTGCCTTTTACTTTTCGTCGCGCTTTAATTTCTCGCCATTTATTTTAAATTAGATTTAGATTTACTTTAAAGTCATTTTCATTTACGTCTTTGCACATTTTATTTTAAAAACAACCAAAAATATTTGTTTCACCAAAAACAATTGAGTCGTACTTTGAACCGGAAATCAATTCGTTAAGATACCGAATTAAATTGAACCATAAAAAATCTCTACATTAAAATGGCGCCGCTGCCGGCTCTTTTCGTAAATATTTATGGTTTTCTGTGAGAGACGCGTTGCTTTTTGGGATCCGTTCACTTGTGAGCGTTATTTTCTTGCTTAAAAATTTCAAAAAACCATAAAAATTAAAAATTGTTGAAAACACATAAAAAATTAAAATTTTCAAAAATCCAAAAAGATTTTCTTTTTATTGTGTATATATATTGTCTTTGCGTTTGGTATTGTTTTCTTTTGCCTTTGTAGGTGTATGCGTACTAGATTTTCTACTTATCAAGAGCCCGAGACTCGAGAAGATTTAAGTATGGCAGGTGTTAAGAACAACAATAATCCACCGCACCTCAATAATAACAACAACAATGTTCATCCACAGCCCGATCTTCGGACAATGGAAGAGCTTTGTCAACCTACCATGTTTAGACGAGGAGGACCGATTGCGCCGATGCAAATCACGGCTCCGGAGTTTTCATTGAAGCACCACATGATTCAGCAAGTGCAAACAAATCCTTTTAGAGGAATGCCTGATGATGATGCCAACAAACACCTCGACAAATTCATTACAATCACCCAAAGCATGAAGTTACCCGGTGCCACAATGGATGTTCTTCGCCTTCAACTCTTATCACACCACGCCGAGAAATGGTTTGATCGTCTTCCTAAGAATTCCATTCATACTTGGGATGACATGACTCAACGCTTTTTGTCGTGCTACTTTCCACCATCCATGGTCACGAGCCTTCGCAATCAAATCAGCGGTTTCATGCAAGAACCTGATGAATCTCTCTTTGATGCTTGGGAAAGATATAATGTCTTGATTGATCGTTGTCCAAACCACAACATGCTCCCTGTAACATTAATTGATACTTTCTACAACGGATTGACTTTTCGTGATCGTGATACGATTAATGCAGCCGCCGGTGGCACATTTATGAAAAGGAGACCCGATGAGTGTAGAGAGCTTATTGAAAACATGACTACTCATCATAAAAACTGGGATTCCTCCGCTTCTTCAAGGAACAACCCGAGAGTCAATGTTTATTCTACTTCAGCAAGCCCCGACATGACCGAATTCACCCGCATGATGACCGAAATGAACAAAAATATCTTGCTTCTCGCTACAAACCAATGATAGGTGTAGTGATACGTGTTTAGGAAAACAACGTATAAATGCGGCAAGTATTAAACTCGACGATTTAGGAAAACCGAAGAATCGAATAAATGCGGGTTCGTTCTCGAAGGAGGTGTGTGTATTAATGTGCCAATATATAAAATAACAATGTTTTGATTAGTGACGTTTTTGGTTTAGAAGGAGAAAAAGTAAAGACGAGCTACGACTACGATTTAAACTACGATGTTGACGTAAAACGCGAACGTAAATACGTAAAACGCGACAAAATTAAAATTAAACCTAAAAATTAATTAAAAATTAAAACTAAGTCTAAAATAATATAAATAAGAATAAAAATCCAACAAATATATTTTAAAACCTTTTATTAATTTAATATTCAATTTTAAATGCTAATTAAAGCCCTAAAATCAAATATAATTAACAAAATGTCCAAAATATAATTTTATTGAACAAAAAAGTTACTTATATTATTTAAAGACTAAAAAGTATTTTTCCTAAATTTTCAAAACTATTTTTCTATTTTTTAATCACTAAAAACTATTTTTAGACTAAAATAATCATAAAAAATAATAAAATAATGCCAAAAATAATTTGACAATTTTAAAAATCCTAATTTATACTAAAGAACAGTAGAAAATTGAAAAAGTTTGAAAAATGTAAAATTTTTCACTAAAAGACAAAACAGTTTGAAATTAAAACCCTAATTAAGCTAAATTAATTCTAAAAATTAATTAAAAAGTGAACAGTGAAATATTTTTAAACTAGAAATCTTAAAATATTTTTCTTAATCTATGAAAATTTATAAAACTGAAAAATGTTGATTTTCTACACTAAATTCCAAAACAGAATAATAAAAAGTTAATTAAAAATAGCAATTTAATCTAAAAAATATAAATGAACAGTAAAATAAAAACTAATTAAACAGAAAAATCAAGAATTAAATAAGAAAAATAATGAAAAAAGAATCAAGTCCTAAATCCTAAATTAGTTCACTAAAGACAAAAATGTAAGGAAACTGATAGTGACACTTGTGGACAATTTATCTGCTTGTGTAGCAGTGGGAATTTTAACACTGGCAGTGGGAAATGAGTTCCCACTGCTAGTTATAAAAAACGTGTTGGTGACTGATAAGCTTAGGAAAGCTTATCTTGTGGCTTTTTCTTGGACAATAGGGCACCCCCACAACCAGTTGGGTTGTGGGGAGTCTATAAATACAATAAAAATCACAAGCACTTCACAAGAATTACACAAACAAGCCAAGGAAAGTTACTGTATTAGCTATGTAGTTTATGTGAACAGTAACCTGAACTTATAGGCACAAAAGTGAACTTCAAATGGCCACAACTTGCACAAAATCCAACCAAAGCACATACAAACTATCTATAAACCTAGGTGTCTCTATTCTCTAA
This sequence comes from Glebionis coronaria, assembly GCA_025667525.1. Taxonomy (NCBI): domain Eukaryota; kingdom Viridiplantae; phylum Streptophyta; class Magnoliopsida; order Asterales; family Asteraceae; genus Glebionis; species Glebionis coronaria. The sequence continues at coordinate 388,145,332 of CM046882.1, forward strand.
CAATCACAAAGCTTCAAATGGCCAAAATCACCAAAACCAACAGTTAAATGGACTTACTGTTTTTTAGCTATTTTTACCAATTGGTGAACATGCAATTGCTTTAAAAGCCTACCAAACTAGAAGATAACTAACAATAACTACTAATACTCACATATAAGGCATGTTTAAACAGGTTTCAACCAACAATTTGTCACCAATCTCAGTTTAAGCCCTAGTCCCAAACACCCCTATAATTTCAGTAACTAATATTTATCAAATGAAAACCTTTCAAATCTTAGCTAAACTATCTAAAACCTATCTAAACATGCATATTATCACTAAATAAGCTTAATCAAACAAGAAAATCACCACAAGAACATATTAACACCAAAAGCACATAAATTCACATAAAAACCAAAAAAATAAGCCAAGTGGGGTTCAAGCCTATTACCTGGGCTGATGCCTTCCAAGAGAGCTTGTTTAGGGCTTATATGAGATGCTTATGGAGTGTAGAGAGTCCCTGTTGGGGTTCAACAACTGAACCAGGGAGAACAATGTCTTCACAGATGAAAAATGAAAGAAAATGAGAACAATGGATGGGCTTGTGCCTTGAAACCTGCACACAATCACAAACCAACAAGCAAACTACAAGTAGCAAGAGCTACAAGCTTTTGGCTTGTAGCTTTTGCTACAGTGAAATGATAAAAAAAAGTGAAATCAGATTTTTGTAAAAAATCTCCTTGAAGACCAATAACCTTTTGAAACCAGTTTGTAACCCTAAGAAACTTATCAAACCCAAGCACAAGGATCCACTTTCACTTCCTCTTGTGCTTGGGGTGTTAGTTTCTGAAACTAAGAAAAAAAACAAACGTTTTTGACCCAAAATCCTTTGACCAAAAACCTTATGACAGAAAAAATCTTTTTGATGATTAAAAAGTAACACAACCAAACTTAAACTGAAACTTGAATATTAATCTAAAACGTGAAAGAAATGGAACTCAGAAGTTGTAAGCTAAAAAAATTTCATTTTCATTAATAAATTTTTACGAATTACAAAATCTGGAACAAAAGAAAATAAGGGCACAAAACACCCCTATTTATACTGAAAAGTTGAACTATCTAGAATACAAGGTAGACGAAACCCTAAAAGCTAAATTTCCAATATTGCCCTCTGGTCTTCAGTTTGAATTTTCAGTCAAGGATCATCCCATGTGATTTTGTTGGAGTCTTGTGCTTGCCAGCAAGGTACAAGTGATCTTGGACATTGATGAGACTGTATTTATACATAGTCTCATCGTCCAAATCGGGCTTAAAATGCTTAAAATATCATCAAAATACCCATATATGTGCTTGTGTTTGTTCATTGTGTATTTCAGGTACGGATATCGTGAACTCACCAAAAGATTACAAGAATCAAGCAAAAACGAACACGGGAAACGAAGCCGCACAAAGAACCGGACCCGAATCATGATTTTCCTATCAAGTCCTTGAAGTTTTGAAGATTGTCAAGATTGGTCCCTCATCTTTTGAAGACTGTCATATTATACCCTTGCAATTCTCATTTATTGCATGTGGGTCCCTAATATTTCAAGAGTGTACAAGAATGGTCCTTGAAGAATGCTAAATGAACACATATGGTCCTTGTTATAAGTTTGCTTGATAATTGTGCCAAAAATGACAAGTGACCTAAAGTTTTAACAAAGGGAAGAGAGTTAATAGCTGTTCAGACTTCAAATGAAGACATTTCGGAAGTCCAGGGGGTCCTTTTGCCAAAAATATAACCCAAACCCGAATTTAACCCACCATAAGCCCAAACTAATACCCCTTTACCCGGTTTTACCCAGCCCAAACCCACAAACACGTCACCCCTGTTATTAAACTTGTTTACTTTTTTTAAACCTATTTTAATATAATTAAAATGGGTGGGAAACATCCCCTGTTCACCCATCTCCCCCTAATTCACCCTAATTACCAAACATAAACCCTAATTACAAACCCACTCTTAATCAAAGGGGTTTTTGCCCCAAACCTCCAGACCTTTGATTTAGCACTCCCTCATCAAATCCCACTCACTTTGTCCATCACCCGTGACCCCTGGACCCCACACGGGACTACCCTGCTTCAACAAAAATGGCAAAGATGGAATCTTTTGACTAAATCAATGGACCAGTCGCATTCCTTGGTCCCAAAGGACCAAACAAACGATCAAGATCAATTCAAGCTAGCTGGCAATCACATGGGGCTTACTTTGACCAAGACTTCAAGGGCAAAAGTGGATTTTCAGCATGAATTAGGGTTTAGGGTTTTCATTCTTGTAATTTTTTATTCCAGCTTCTAGATAATTCTTTAGCTTAGTATAAAATGAGATGGTTTGTATCTCATTTAGTTTTTGTTCCAGTTTTGTATAAAGTTTTAGAAAATTAATGATAATGAAATTTTAATTCCTTGTGCAAACTGAGTTCCATTTAAAAAGTTTTCATAGTATAATTTAGTGTAATGTTTTCTATTTTTGCAAGGTTAGTTTAAGGTTTTCAAACACAATTCGTGTTCAAGTTTATTTTCTGAAAAAGCTTACCAAAAACTTGGATTTATCATTATAAAGAAGCGAAAGTGGATTTATGATGATAAGTCTAGTTTTGTGTTAAGTTTTTGTTTAAGATTTCCCTTGGTTCCAAAAAGTTTGAAAGAGGTTTTTCCATTAAAATCAGTTTTTAAGATTTTCTCCAAATCTTTGATTCTTTTTATCACTTACTGTTGAATAAGCTAACACCAATAAGCCTGACAAGCTTATTGGCTTCAAGCTTATTCAACTTGAAGTTTGTTCATTGTTGGTTGTGGTTGTGCAGGTTCACAAGAAGTTATATTCCATTTTTTTTGAAGAAATTTGATACCCCTGGTTCAGTTGTTGAACCACAGCAGGGGTCCTCTACACTTCACATAAGCCCTCATAAGCTCAAACATACCCTTTGGAAGGCATCAGCCCCAAGGTAAAAGGCTTGAACCCCAAATTGGTCTTGCTTTTGAGTATTTTGTGGATTTATTGGTGGTTTGTGTAGAATCTGTTCTTGGTTTAATTTTCTTGCTTGATTCTGCCTATTTATGATTTATATGCTTGTTAGAATAGGATTTAATCTGTTTGAACTTGTTTAAATAGGACTTGGTGTGTTAATTGGTGATTTCTGATTTTTAAGGGGTGTTTGGGTCTGCTTATTAAGTCTAGTAATTGAAATTTATTTGGTTTAAAAATAGCTTAAACACACTCAATGGGTTGTAATTAGGTAGTAGTAGTGTTTGGTTTTCAGTTTGGTAAGGATAGAGCAAGTTTGCATGATATCACTTTGGTAAATGTAACATAAACTCAGCAAATGCATTAGTTTGCCTAATTTTAGCTTAAATTTGCCCATCAAGCTTGTAATCTGTTAGAAGATAGGGTGACCTAGGGTTTGTAACCATTTGTGTGTGATTGGGTTGGGTATTAAGCAAGTACTTGGCAGTTAAAGCTCACCATTGTGCCATTTGCACCAGCAAAAAGTTCATCAGACCCCTAGGAACCATTTACAGTAACTGTTAGGGCAATTTGTGTGTAATATTGTGTTGATTCATTGTTGTTTTTGTGCTCTTATTTACTCCCTACACTCCACTGAGTGTAGGGGGAAAATACCAACTCAATCTCAAGTTACAAGCTCCAAAAGCACCAGACCCGTTTATTTTCATTGTCAGTGGGAACTCCTTTCCCACTGCTAGCTTTGCTGTTCCCACTGCTTAGCTAAAAGACAGAAACAAGCTAAAGGTCACTATCAGAATCTTAATTTTTTGTCTTTTGTGCCTTTAAATAGGTTTTAGACTTTGATTCTTTTTCCATTATTTTTCTTTTTTAATTTCTGATTTTTCAGTATAATTTATTTTATAGTTACTGTTCATTTAGTATTTTTTAGGTTTAATTGTTATTTTTAATTACTTTTAATTATTCTGTTTTTGTCTTTTAGTGGTAAAACTTTACATTTTTCAGTTTTAAAATTTTTCATAGATTAAGAAGAGTATTTTAAGATTTTTGGTTTAAAACTATTTCACTGTTCATCTTTTAATTAATTTTTTACAATTAAATTAGTTTAATTAAGGTTTAATTATTAAACTGTTTTGTCTTTTAGTGAAAATTTTTACATTTTTCAAACTTTTTCAATTTTCTACTGTTCATTAGTGTAATTTAGGATTTTTAGAGTTGTCAAATTAATTTTGGCATTATTTTATTATTTTTTATGATTATTTTAGTTTAAAAATAGTTTTAAGTCATTTAAAAATAGAAAAATAGTTTTTAAAATTTAGGAAAAATAGTTTTTAGTCTTTAAATAATATAAGTGACTTATTAGTTCAATAAAATAATATTTTGGGGATTTTGTTAATTATATTTAATTTTTGGGCTTTAATTAGCATTAAAAATTGAATATTTAATTAATAAAAGGTTTTAAAATATATTTGTTGGATTTTTATTCTTATTTATATTATTTTAGACTTAGTTTTAACTTTTAATTAATTTTTAGGTTTAATTTTTAACTTTGTCACGTTTTACGTATATACGTTCGCGTTTTACGTCAAATCGTCGTAGTGTAATCGTAATCGTAGCCCGTCTTTACTTTTTCTCTTCTAAACAAAAAACGTCACTAATCCAAACATTGTTATTTTATATATTGGCTCATTAATACACACACCTCCTTCGAGAACGAACCCGCATTTATTCGATTCTTCGGTTTTCCTAAATCGTCGAGTTTAATACTTGCCGCATTTATACGTTCTTTTTCCTAACAGACGTGTTTACTACTCCTATCATTTTGGCGCCGCTGCCGGGGAGGTGTTTTTAGTGTGCCATTATTATTAGTATCGTGTTTGTATGAGTAGTGCGTTTTAGCTTTTCGATTTTTGGAAAGCGTGAATATCGTACATACTCATTTTTGTTATTTTTCATTACTATATTATAATATCCAAATAAATCGTGTTTAATTTTCCTAAATTAAACACACAACAATCTTTTACTATATTGTAGATATATTGGTTTTCGTTTTTCTTGTGAATATATTATTACTATATAGTATCTACGTAAGAACAATAAATATACAAGTACTCCAAAAGCGTGAAAACGCAACCTTGATTCGGGATTTCATCACTCGATCATTGTATTCGAATCTAAAGCAAAAGTTTAAAGGCAAAATAGATAAATACTTTCGTGAGGCTTAATTTCAATTAACACAAACTATAAGGTGGGTATAAGGCGGTTGTATTTCACGACCTAAAGGAAAAAGGCTCTTAAGTGCTTCGCGCCGCCTCGTTTCCTCCGCTTGCTTGTGCGTGTTTTGAGAAAGAAGGCTAATCGAGGGTTTGCCGCCCAAGTATTATCTACGTATATTATATTTGCTTGTGTTTTCAAGATTAAACCCTCTTGAACGTTTTGGTGTTCCACCAACGTTCTAAAGTCATCGAAAGCGTTCACTCCACGTGATCGTTTTCATTCATTGAGGCTCCTTTAATCGAGAAATTCGATTCGAGGAGAGATTTGTAGATTTGTGTCTACGTAATACATTCAAAAATCCAAAAAAATTAAAAAACCAATCAAAAACCAAAAAAATTGAAAAAATCGAAAAGCCGCAAAAAGAATCTTCTTTGCTACCACCCATTCTACGCTTAGTGCATGCGCACTCGATCGAAGGATTATTCCAATTCTAGCGAAGCTTCGAATCGACGCAATCGTAATCGAAAGAATCGACGACGTAGACGAGAATTAGAAACCGACGTTCCTAATATCGTTGTTGAAGAAACCGTAGAGGAGATGGCCGACAATCATTCGATGATGGAATTGCTCCAAGCGCCCACCGAGGGTTATGGAGACGCGATCGTAATTCCCGCTATCGAAGCGGAGAATTTTGAGATTAAGAGCGGAACGCTTTCGTTAATCCAAGCTACGAAGTTTTGAGGTCGTGAAGCCGATAATCCTCACGACCATATTCGAAATTTTGATCGTCTTTTAGCCACGAGCAAGTTTAAGAACGTCGACACCGATGTCGTCAAGCTTATGCTTTTTCCGTACTCGCTCGATGGTGCTGCCAAGGATTGGTACGAGAAAGAGCCATCTAATTCGATAGTTACGTGGAAGGATCTCGTCTCCAAGTTCGTTAATTATTTTTTCCCACCGTCTAAGACAACGTTTTTCAAAAATGAAATTACGAAATTTGAGCAAAAACCGAATGAATCTTTTAGAGACGCGTGGGATCGCTTTAAGGAATTGCTTAGGCAATGTCCTCACCATGGTTTTTCCGAGTTGCACCAAATCGATACGTTTTACAACGGTCTTAATTTTCACGAACAAAATTCGTTGAATTCCGCCGCCGGTGGCAACTTTTTGTGTAAGACTCCGAAAGACGCATTGATAATTATCGAAAACCGATCCAAGATCTACCAACTCCGCAACGCACCGAGTGTTGCCAATGTCGCCAATGTTAGTAGTTCTAATCGCGACATTGAGAGGGTTGATGCGAAAGTCGATAAGTTGACGAATGTGTTCACGTCTTTTCTCATTGAGATGCAAAAGAAAGACGTTCCCGCTACGGTGAAAGCGGTTGAGGTTTCGTGTACGTTTTGTGGGGGACCTCATAATTATTACGAGTGTGCGGCTACGGATGGCCAAACGTCTAATGTGAGTGCGTTAAATGGAAACAACAATTTTTCAAATCAAAATGACGCGGGTCCATCACAACAAGGAAATTATAACCAAGGCAACAATTTTAATCAAAACCGAAACAATTTTCATGGAAATAATCAACAAGGAAATTTTTCGAATCAAAATCAAGGTTATAATCAAGGTCGTAATATAACTTGGAAAAATCGAGACAATAACCAAAACTCGAATTTTTCAAACAACAACAATCAAGGCAACAATTTTTCAAGTGGTAATCAAGGAAATTTTCAAAGAAACAATCAAAACCAAGGGAACTTTAATTCAAATCAAAATAGTTCGTCAAACGATTTTCAAAATTACATGAAAATGAATGAGGCTAATATGAGACGATTAGAGGGAGAAATTGGTACTTTGAAAAACGACTTTTCTAATACATTGAAATTGCAAAACACGAAGATTGAGCAAGGGCAAATTGATATTAAAAAGATGTTTTCGGCCATAATGAACAAGTCCTCGGGTGCGTCATCGAGTTCGTTACCTAGTGACACCGTAGCAAATCCGAAGGAACAATGTAAAGCCGCCTCGTCTCGTGAGAAAGGTCGTGTGATTACCCCTAACCTTGAAGGATTCCGTGTTGTTCATCCCTCTCAACCCTCGACTTCTAAGACGTCTTCTTGTTCTAAAGTCGATGGGGTGAACGTGGCGACCAAGGGAAAGAGTGCACACCCTCGTGTACCTCAAGTTCCATCCACGATTCAAAAAGAGAGCTTTTTCGACCTTACCAAAGTAACCCTTGAAGAAACTTGTGCATCGATCCTTCTTAAAAAACCCAAAAGGCGTATGCCGAGAAAGGAAAAGGATCCGGGCCAATTTCTACTACCTTGTGATTTTTCCGAGATTGAGGGATGTTTAGCCCTTGCCGATTTAGGTGCTAGCATCAATCTCATTCCTCATTCTCTTTGGAAGTTGATGAGATTGCCTTCGCTTACCCCCACAAACATGACAATCGAGCTTGCAAATTGTACACCACTTATACCAATTGGAATAGCCGAGGATGTCTATGTTAGGATTGGAAAGTTTGTTTTTCCTGCGGATTTCGTTATATCCGATTACGAGTGTGACCCTAAATGTCCCATTATTTTAGGCCGACCATTCTTATCGACGGCTCGAACCGTAATCGACGTTCACGAGGGGAGACTTACTATGAGATATGGGGATGAGAAAATAGACTTTTTTGCTAGAAAATCCCAAGGGTTTAATGAAAATGAAAAAACCGAGGTTTCAAAACCTAATGATTCAAATTTTAATGATTTCAAAATGTTTACTTTAGCGGAAAGAATGAAGCTTGATGCATGTTTTGAAAGAATTAAGAAAAACGGTTTTAAAGATGATGATTTTAATGATAAAGAATACGTGTACCTAATTCAAAAGGGTATGTGTAAATTTATGGATGAAAAATCACTTTAGGATGTTTTTAGCGAAACAAGTGAAACACCAATTCCGAAGGGCGACGTTAGTGCCATCACGACAACGACCAAAATGGGCTCGTCTTCACCACCTTCGAAGGACCACGTCTTTGAGGCTTCAACTTCTGACTCCATCGAAGTACCTCCTTTGCCTAGCCCAACACCCGTTGAGGCTAAAGGGTTTATCGACATCGATCCTCTAGTCTTAGAAAAGTCACCTAAGCATAGTCATTTGACTTGTAAGTCCATGGTTGTGAGTGCTCACATCGACTCTTTCTTTGACGATGACGATGGCGATTTTGCCTAGATTGATCACGTACTTCGAAATCCACATGCCATTTTTGATTCTCCTAAGAAGAAACATGTGAAGTACGATGATTATGAGTTTGATCCCGAGATTGAGGAAATCATTGAACGAGAGCTAGCTCTTATGCCTTCACTTCCACCTACGAGTGAGGTCGACCTTTCCAAAATCTAGGATGAACTTAATGAGTTGGAACGTCTTATTTTCGATGACGAACCAACTCATGTGACCACTAAAAATCCCATTCTCGAGGAGTCACCTAATCAACACTCCTCATTCGAGAATGACGTTTACCACATTCGTGAGGATCTAACTTATCAATGATCCCCACAAAAGAATGATGGTTTCGTGCTTGATCGTGATCTTTTCGAGAGAGTTTCTAAGATACTCAAGGAGGGGAATGACAAACCTTGGTTTGACAAGCCTATCTTTGATGAAGAAATCGATGAGATCGACATTCATGAGGATGACGAGTATGTAGACCCCGAGGGGGCGGTGTTCTTTATTGATAAACGTTTTGAGAACTTATATAATCCACCACCCCCTAACCGCGACTTAAATGTGAGGATTTTTAGCGCGACTAATTTTGAATTTGACACGCCAAATATTTTCGACATTATCAAATCGGGTTTTCATAAAGAGTTTTTGAACGATGAAAAAGGAAAAGATTTTAAAAATGTTTTAAATGATTTTTCTACAAGTCTAACTCCGTCATCACATCGTTATATGAGTGCTACCACCTCGTCTACTCCTTTTGACGATGGTGTGTGTGGTTGTAGTGTGGGGGAAGCCCCAAATGTTCCCTCCCATTTCTCCACCGAGGACGAGATTTACGATCCTGGAATTGCTTGTAAAGGGAAATCTCGGTCTTCCACCGATGCAATAAATGGAAAATCTTTTTGTTTGCTTGGTGTGAGTCTACCTCGAGTAGCTCATTTTAGTGACTTACCCATTGCCCCACCTTTCTACTTCTTATCTCTTTTCTTCTACCCCATTGGGGTTTGTGTTGGAGTGGCGTTGTTTCGTCTTTCATCCGAAAACGAAGACGCTATCTTTGACCCCGGTATACGTTTATCGAGTTTTTAAAGTACTCCATGTAATTTTGGGCCTTGTTTATCATGTAAGCCCCACAAAAATGACCAAACTAAGATTATCCCTACATGATCACATTTATGGGGATTTGAGTCGAGCTTTTGACTCGGTTATCAAAAACAAGGTGCCTCGTGGGGGATTCTCATGCTTATCCTTGTAAATATTATCGCTTTCTTAGTTTAACGTAACGAGGGGACTTGTGCTCTTCCTACCTTTGTTTCGTGGTTGTTTGTGATTGTGATTCATTAGGTTCATTGTCATCATTGAAGCCTCTCGTGTTCGTTTTACGTAGCACTCGAGCTTCGATCGTTGCCTTTGGAGATTCCGATATCCGATGATATCCTTTTATGTTCTAACATTTATCTTATTAGCATAATTCATAAACGGCTTTTAGGTTATTCATTTTACCCTTTCCATGCTCGAGATTAAGCTTTCGACTTCGTCTCTAGTATGGGGGTGTTTACACCCCTAGACTCGAAACATTGAGGACAATGTTTAGTTTTAGTATGGGGGGGTGAGTAGATACTTCACCTTGCTTACGTCAACACGCAATCCAATATTCATCGTTTTGTTTTCATTTTGTTGCAAATAAGGCTAAAAATGGCCAAATTTTAAAATTTTTTCTTGTTTTTCATAAGTGTTTAAGACACGAATGTAGGTTTTCCGATGGTGAGAACGAGAGTAATTTTTGACTCGACCGTGCGTGTTGAGCACTTAGCTTCGATTCCTTAACTTTTTTAGGCTAAGTCTCTTAAATGAGGACGAGAAATGATAGAATTATTTATAAGTCTCGTAATCGTCACGATCTTATGTGTAGTAATTATTAGCTTATTCTCCCAACGCTTTTGCATAATAAATTGTTAATAAATATTGATTTGGCGGTTTAGTCACTATTGTTGGTTTCTAATTTGTTTTGGTAGCTTCCATGTAATTAAATTGGGAAAACATTAAGGTTTCGCCAGCGTCACGGTTTTGAAGTATTGGCACCCGAATAATCTAAAGCTTCACCTAATAATAAGATTTCAAGTGCTCACCTAAATTAAGCAAAAATTTGAAGCTCACAAGGCCGAAAAATCTATGCCCAAATTGAAAGTGAATCAAGCCTTAATCTTCGAAGCTTTAAAGATCCAAAATTCGCTTTAGCGTGAGGATATACGTCTTTGGCTAATAAAACCACCGATGAGGCGGATAATAAAAGGCAAGGCAAGACCGAAGTCATAATAAAAGCTTCATGGCGAAGTTGAATAAAAGATGGAGGTAAACCAAAGATAATAAGGCCCTTCCATTAGGGGGCGTATAAAAGTCTTGGTAATAAGTCTCATGTTCAAAACCGTTATAAAACCGTGTTTATCGATCCTTCTTGTTGACTTAATTTTTTGACATCGTTGTCTACTAGGGTGAATTATTAATTTAATGATTTTGGTTACACCGTTAAGACTCTATTTTTAGACTTAATCTCTATTCACGCATAAGTCAATGATGTATCCTCGTGATCATTAAGACAAAATAAAATATAAGAGATACCAAGTAGGAATAAGGGAGTTTAGGTTCGTAATTAACACTCATGAGATGTGATCGTGTTGCTAACTTATAATAACAATGATCTCGTTACACGCTTAGCATGGAATTGGGTGAAAATCGAGGACGACGAAATTATTTCTAACGAAGCATTCATGTGTTCTTGTTCTATGATCCCAATAGTCACATTCTCGTGATGAAAACGATACATTATGTCTAAAACGCGTGTAGTAGTTTATTTAAATTTATGTCTTCAATAAATGTCATCATAAAATGAATTTTGGAAGTGCTAAGATACTTAATTCTAGCATTGCGTGGGGACACGGCAATGGTTTAGTATGGGGGAGTGATGAGACTGTATTTATACATAGTCTCATCATCCAAATCGGGCTTAAAATGCTTAAAATATCATCAAAATACCCATATATGTGCTTGTGTTTGTTCATTGTGTATTTCAGGTACGGATATCGTGAACTCACCAAAAGATTACAAGAATCAAGCAAAAACGAACACGGGAAACGAAGCCGCACAAAGAACCGGACCCGAATCATGATTTTCCTATCAAGTCCTTGAAGTTTTGAAGATTGTCAAGATTGGTCCCTCATCTTTTGAAGACTGTCATATTATACCCTTGCAATTCTCATTTATTGCATGTGGGTCCCTAATATTTCATGAGTGTACAAGAATGGTCCTTGAAGAATGCTAAATGAACACATATGGTCCTTGTTATAAGTTTGCTTGATAATTGTGCCAAAAATGACAAGTGACCTAAAGTTTTAACAAAGGGAAGAGAGTTAATAGCTGTTCAGACTTCAAATGAAGACATTTTGGAAGACCAGGGGGTCCTTTTGCCAAAAATATAACCCAAACCCGAATTTAACCCACCATAAGCCCAAACTAATACCCTTTTACCCGGTTTTACCCAGCCCAAACCCACAAACACGTCACCCCTGTTATTAAACTTGTTTACTTTTTTTAAACCTATTTTAATATAATTAAAATGGGTGGGAAACATCCCCTGTTCACCCATCTCCCCCTAATTCACCCTAATTACCAAACATAAACCCTAATTACAAACCCACTCTTAATCAAAGGGGTTTTTGCCCCAAACCTCCAGACCTTTGATTTAGCACTCCCTCATCAAATCCCACTCACTTTGTCCATCACCCGTGACCCCTGGACCCCACACGGGACTACCCTGCTTCAACAAAAATGGCAAAGATGGAATCTTTTGACTAAATCAATGGACCAGTCGCATTCCTTGGTCCCAAAGGACCAAACAAAAGATCAAGATCAATTCAAGCTAGCTGGCAATCACATGGGGCTTACTTTGACCAAGACTTCAAGGGCAAAAGTGGATTTTCAGCATGAATTAGGGTTTAGGGTTTTCATTCTTGTAGTTTTTTATTTCAGCTTCTAGATAATTCTTTAGCTTAGTATAAAATGAGATGGTTTGTATCTCATTTAGTTTTTGTTCCAGTTTTGTATAAAGTTTTAGAAAATTAATGATAATGAAATTTTAATTCCTTGTGCAAACTGAGTTCCATTTAAAAAGTTTTCATAGTATAATTTAGTGTAATGTTTTCTATTTTTGCAAGGTTAGTTTAAGGTTTTCAAACACAATTCGTGTTCAAGTTTATTTTCTGAAAAAGCTTACCAAAAACTTGGATTTATCATTATAAAGAAGTGAAAGTGGATTTATGATGATAAGTCTAGTTTTGTGTTAAGTTTTTGTTTAAGATTTCCCTTGGTTCCAAAAAGTTTGAAAGAGGTTTTTCCATTAAAATCAGTTTTTAAGATTTTCTCCAAATCTTTGATTCTTTTTATCACTTACTATTGAATAAGCTAACACCAATAAGCCTGACAAGCTTATTGGCTTCAAGCTTATTCAACTTGAAGTTTGTTCATTGTTGGTTGTGGTTGTGCAGGTTCACAAGAAGTTATATTCCATTTTTTTTTAAGACATTTGATACCCCTGGTTCAGTTGTTGAACCACAGCAGGGGTCCTCTACACTTCACATAAGCCCCTATAAGCTCAAACATACCCTTTGGAAGGCATCATCCCCAAGGTAATAGGCTTGAACCCCAAATTGGTCTTGCTTTTGAGTATTTTGTGGATTTATTGGTGGTTTGTGTAGAATCTGTTCTTGGTTTAATTTTCTTGCTTGATTCTGCCTATTTATGATTTATATGCTTGTTAGAATAGGATTTAATCTGTTTGAACTTATTTAAATAGGTCTTGGTGTGTTAATTGGTGATTTCTGATTTTAAGGGGTGTTTGGGTCTGCTTATTAAGTCTAGTAATTGAAATTTATTTGGTTTAAAAATAGCTTAAACACACTCAATGGGTTGTAATTAGGTAGTAGTAGTGTTTGGTTTTCAGTTTGGTAAGGATAGAGCAAGTTTGCATGATATCACTTTGGTAAATGTAGCATAAACTCAGCAAATGCATTTGTCTGCCTGATTTTAGCTTAAATTTGCCCATCAAGCTTGTAATCTGTTAGAAGATAGGGTGACCTAGGGTTTGTAACCATTTGTGTGTGATTGGGTTGGGTATTAAGCAAGTACTTGGCAGTTAAAGCTCACCATTGTGCCATTTGCACCAGCAAAAAGTTCATCAGACCCCTAGGAACCATTTACAGTAACTGTTAGGGCAATTTGTGTGTAATATTGTGTTGATTCATTGTTGTTTTTGTGCTCTTATTTACTCCCTACACTCCACTGAGTGTAGGGGTGCCCCTCTTGTCCAAAAATACCAACTCAATCTCAAGTTACAAGCTCCAAAAGCAACAGACCCGTTTATTTTCATTGTCAGTGGGAACTCCTTTCCCACTGCTAGCTTTGTTGTTCCCACTACTTAGCTAAAAGACAGAAACAAGCTAAAGGTCACTATCAGAATCTTAATTTTTTGTCTTTTGTGCCTTTAAATAGGTTTTAGACTTTGATTCTTTTTCCATTATTTTTCTTTTTTAATTTCTGATTTTTCAGTATAATTTATTTTACAGTTACTGTTCATTTAGTATTTTTTAGGTTTAATTGTTATTTTTAATTACTTTTAATTATTCTGTTTTTGTCTTTTAGTGGTAAAACTTTACATTTTTCAGTTTTAAAACTTTTCATAGATTAAGAAAAGTATTTTAAGATTTTTGGTTTAAAAATATTTCACTGTTCATCTTTTAATTAATTTTTTAGAATTAAATTAGTTTAATTAAGGTTTAATTATTAAACTGTTTTGTCTTTTAGTGAAAAATTTTACATTTTTCAAACTTTTTCAATTTTCTACTGTTCATTAGTGTAATTTAGGATTTTTAGAGTTGTCAAATTAATTTTGGCATTATTTTATTATTTTTTATGATTATTTTAGTTTAAAAATAGTTTTAAGTCATTTAAAAATAGAAAAATAGTTTTTAAAATTTAGGAAATATAGTTTTTAGTCTTTAAATAATATAAGTGACTTATTAGTTCAATAAAATAATATTTTGGGCATTTTGTTAATTATATTTAATTTTTGGGCTTTAATTAGCATTAAAAATTGAATATTTAATTAATAAAAGGTTTTAAAATATATTTGTTGGATTTTTATTCTTATTTGTATTATTTTAGACTTAGTTTAAATTTTAATTAATTTTTAGGTTTAATTTTTAACTTTGTCACGTTTTACGTATTTACGTTCGCGTTTTACGTCAAATCGTCGTAGTGTAATCGTAATCGTAGCTCGTCTTTACTTTTTCTCTTCTAAACCAAAAACGTCACTAATCCAAACATTGTTATTTTATATATTGGCTCATTAATACACACACCTCCTTCGAGAACGAATCCGCATTTATTCGATTCTTCGGTTTTCCTAAATCGTCGAGTTTAATACTTGCCGCATTTATACGTTCTTTTTCCTAAAAGATGTGTTTACTACTCCTATCAGACGTCCATTTTGAGTAGCCAACAAGCCAAATAATGTGAACCAATGGATTGGTCTACAGGGAAAGTGACAGGTGAGCAGGGGTGGGTCAGTAAGGGGACAAGAGTGAGCTGGTGGGGTTTTGGGAGGGTGTGTTTTGATGTTGACCACCCCAATTAGAGATCTGGAGAATACCACTTAAAACCCCTTTCGTTTGATTAAGGATTAGATTAGGGTTTATATGGCCAAATTAGGGGGAGATTAGGGGAAGATGGTTGAACAGGAGATGTTTCCCCCCACTTTAATTAATAAACAAATGATTTAAAAAGTTTAAGTGGGGGTTTGACTATTTGACTTGGTTTATAAACAAAACCGGGTATAAGGGTGTGATGGGTTGGATTTGGGTAATTGGGTTGATTTGGTGACGTGGCAAAATATTAGTGGCTGGTGGGGTTTTGTTGTCTGCCCAGTTTGGCCCTTGTACTCCCATGGTTTCTTCACTTTGTATAAAAACAGCAAACACTCAAATCCCTTTGTTATATCTTTGATGCACTTGTCAAATATGGCACATGGCATTTCCAAAGTTTATATCAAGGATCTTTAATGCACAATTTGCATTCTTAAAGGGCTGATCATGTAATATCTCATCATTTTAGGGTCCCAAGTGTAAAATTGAGGATTTACAAAGGTTTAAAATGACAAGTCTTCCAAAGTTGAGGGACCATTTTTGCCAAATCTTCAAACTTCAAGGACTTCAAAGGAAATTCATGATTCGGGTCCGGTTCTTTGTGCGGCTTCGTTTCCCGTGTTCGTTTTTGCTTGATTCCTTTGATCTTTTGGTGAATTCACGATATCCGTACCTGAAATACACAATGAACAAACACAGGCATATTTTTGGGTATTTTGATGATATTTTAAGCGTTTTAAGCCCAATTTGGACGATGAGACTATGTATAAATACAGTCTCATCAACCAAAAACATCAAGTTAAAGCGGTTGCACCTTCTTGTGAAACATGCGACGGTCCACACTCATACACTGATTGTCCTTCTACTCAAGGAAATCCGGAAAATGTGTATGCAGCTTATGGTAATTATTCACCGGAAAATTACCAAGCTCGACCTCAAGGGGATAGAAATTTGCTGAGTTACCGGTCCAACAACTACCTTTCACCCGGTTTTTCTCCTCAAAACTAAAACCCCGCCAACAACTACAATAGAAGCAACCAAATCCCACCTAGAGCTTCTAATCCTTATCACCCACCCGCTCAACAAACCCCACCCATTAACCCCGATGTTGAAGCATTAATGAGAACCCAAGGTGAGCAAATCAAGAATCTGCAGAGCCAAATTATCAATTTGAAAAGAGATATTACCAAGCAAGGGAATGACATTAGATCCCAGCTTCGAGATAATATTCAATCCTCCTTCAGCAATCAAACGAATGATATAAAGAATATGTTGGCTAGTTTCTTGCCCACCACTCAACCCTCTACCTCGAGTTCTCTACCTTCAAACACCGTCACCAATCCGCGAGCAAATGTGAGTGCTATTACTACCCGTAGTGGAGTTACCATAGTAGGACCACCTATCCCACCCCCATCATCTACACCTCCTCCACCACCATTTATCCCTACTCCTCCTACACCTAGTATTAGTACACCATTCCCGTCTCCGCCTCGTCATGACGATGTTCCCAAGAAGAACCCTTCAACATCTCAACCTTTACCTGTTACAACTACACCTTCACCACCCAACCCCAATATTCCTTATCCATCTCGTATAGGCAAGACCAAAATGCACACAAAGGATGACATTCAAGTGTCGAATTATTTGAAGATGATCTCTCAAATGACTTTCAACATTAGCCTTGTTGAAGCACTTGTCCACATGCCAAAATTTGTCAAAGCATTCAAGGAATTGCTTAACAAGAAGGAGAAGCTTATTGAGCTCGCCAACACACGCTTAAATGAAAACTGCTCTGCAGTTATTCTTAAAGAACTTCCAGAAAAACTTGGAGATCTCGGTCGTTTTGTGTTGCCTTGCATTTTTAACAAAACCGAAGAATTTACTGCCCTAGCTGATCTCGGGGCTAGTATAAATTTGATGCCTTTGAGTGTTTGGAAAACACTATCATTACCCGACCTTACTCCAACAAAGATGACTCTTGAACTTGCAAATCGCACTCTCGCTTACCCCGTTCGTATTGCCGAAGATGTGTTCATTAAAGTTGGCACATTTACTTTCCTGGTCGACTTTGTCGTTGTTGTTTATGAAATGGACCCTCGTATTCCTTTAATACTTGGTCGGCCATTCTTGAGAACCGGACGAGCTCTAGTTGATGTTGCCGAAGGTGAGTTAATCTTAATAGTCGGGGATGATGCACAAGTTTTCAAAATGGGGAAGCTTACAAGCAAATCCTATGGACGAGAATCTGCGAATATGATTAATGTGCTCGATGATTTTGTCATCTACAACAATCCTCTATTCGAGTCTTGCAATGATAATCCACTTTTTCTAGATGATGTGGATGATTCTCTCTCCAATCTGGAACCTTCTCCCATTTATGATTCTCCACCGATCTTTGATGCTTATGATGATGATTCTAGCTCAGATTCGGATGATTTTGATGATTGTACCTCCGAGTATCCCGACATGCCCACATATGATGATTTTGATGAGGTTGATACTCTTTCGAGTGATTCTTCACATGATGAAGATCCTCTGCCTACCATGCTTAATCCTACTTTAGATGACTACTCCTTTGAGGATGACTTCTCTACTTTTCTCAATACTTACTTCCCTCATGAGAGTGATGCTCCTCCTTTAGACTTTGAGGATTATCGTCCTGATCCTACTTTGGATTTGAAGAAAATTCTTTCAAAGGATAAGCAACCGGTCGACACCAACATCCGCAGCACGTATGATTTAACACCTCTGTGTCCACCTTTTGAGGACGAGGTTGTGCATCTTCTTCGCGGATCTTCTTCACATTCTGCTGAGCCTGAGTGCTATTTTCCCTTAAAGGAAAAGGTGTTCGACCCCGGTATCGATATTCTTCAGCCATCTCAGTATCCATCTGATGAAATAAAAGGAAAAATCTTTGGAACTATTGAAGATATGCTTGCACCTCACCATACTTGCTTCCACCGTGCTCCATCTTTGCTTACGGGAACCTTGCCTATCCTTCTTTAGCTTGCCTTGTTCGCCTTAAGCTTGTGCTATTTGATGGACGAAAACTGTCTTTGATCCCGGTGGATATGTTTCATGCTTCTTCCTATGGTAATCAAGGTCGAGTCAGGCTCACGACTCGGTAAACAAAAATCAAGCTCTTCTTGGGAGGCAACCCATGCATCTATCTTTTAGCTTTCTTTATCCTAAGTGTAGGGGAGACCGTTGGTGTTCGCTATTTCCTCTCCTCTATTATTCAAGGATTCGAGCGCTCAACGATCCACTCTTGATGATTTTTGACGACCCGTGATTCCGTGTTCCATTTTCTCGGTTCTATCCTAAACTCTTTTCGATTCACTATTTTATATTTTCCAATATTCAAATAGGAATCTCTTTAGTTGTCTCTTCCTTAGCGAGATTTAAACAAAGTGCACAATGTCCTAAGTGTAGGGGAGTTTACTCCACATGCTTAAACATTGAGGACAATGTTTATATTAAGTGTAGGGGGACTTCCATCGAAGTTAAGTGGTCTTTTCCTTGTATTTGTCCTTATTTTAACCGGAAAATCAATTTTTCGACATTTTTCAAAATTTTTGATCTATTTTGATCTATTAGCTTTCCCCTTGTATAGTTATTTTCTTTCTTTGCTAGAATAAATGTTTAATAAAGTGGTTTTAATTTTCAAACGTTGTGAATCTTTTGACTCAACCCGAGTTTACTTATCTAAGTTTACTCTAGCTAGTATCCTTAACGTGTTTAAGTCAAGTTTTGCTAGGCTTTTATATAGGGAGCTATAAAACGCGAAAGTCTTAACTCTCACGGGTTAAGAACAAGAACTTTTCGCAAGTTCCTATAATTGATCCTAGAGAGTCGTTTATCAAGGGAACTTTAAAATGCGATTTCTAAACTTGAAAAAGTTTAAGAGTTTGCAAGATCCTATAGATGACTCGAAAACCCAAAACTTTGATTTAATAGGCTAAGCATCCACGAGTCTCATTCCTTGAGATTTTAAATTATGGAGTACGAGAGATGATAGAGTCAATTATAAGTTTGGTATTCTTTCGTGAATTTATGTGAGTTAATTATGAGCCTAATCTCCCATCGCTTGTTAATAAATTTATCTGCAATAAATAAGGTTGTACGATTTGAAAAGTTACTTAGCTTCTAGCCCAAGATCGTCTAAAAGTTGCTAGGTATGGATTAGCGTTCATAGCCAAGGCATAACTTATTGAAGCGGGATGCGAAGATTGGCGAGTCCAAAAAGGTCCTAACAAGACATGAGGGCTACATTTTGTTGCTAAAGATCCAAAAGTGATGTGAAGAATCATTTATCGAAAATCAATATGAAGGATCGAGACACACGACGAAAAGCAAAAACTCCCCAAAAGTCATGGAGAAGTCTATCCGAAAAGGCCCTAACAAGGTATGAGGATGAATAGATCCAAGTCCAAAAAAGGAGGCGGATCGTTGTATATCAAAGTCCAAAATAAAGATTGGAGAAAAATGAAGAAGTCGTGGTCCAAGTATGAATCTCTCAAAACTTCAAGTGAAGAAATTCCTATATGAAGAGAAGACCATTATTTCATGAACGTCTCAAGGTTTGAAGTATGAAGTCGCTGCCAAATATCGGTCCGAGAAAGGTCTCAAATCGCGAAGCGAGTTATGCCAAGATATGAACTTTTTGAGGTCCCGAGAAGCAGTTTTAAAAGATTTTGTCCTTTAGCTAACTATTGATTAAATCGTTCACTTTATTTTCGGCCTAAGAAACTATCGAAATAAGTCAACAATGCATCCTCGTGATCATTCAAGACAACAATAAAATATAAGAGATACACCTAGGAATAAGGGAGTCTAAGTGAGTAATTGGCCCACATGAGTTCGTGTTAGTTTGTTAACTTATAATAACAATGATCTCGTTTTTAAGCTTGGTTTGGAGAAAGTGAAAACTTGAGGATGATGATTATTCATGACATTTCCAAAACCCAAGGTATGCTTTTGATTTCTTTACTTTGAATGTTCATAATTTTCTATCTCTTTAATAAAGGCCAAGGTGGATTGATTATGATGAAAAATGTAAACATGCTTTGTAACTAATGCATTGCATGATGACATTGCAATGGTCAAGTGTAGGGGATTTGATAGGTGTGTAAACACCCATCCTTTTTACCACTTAATTACAATAATAAACGGACCAAAATGTGTATTTTATGTCATTTATGTCGGAATTATGCATGGTTTGTGTTTTTGTTGTGATTTAGGACGAAAAGGTAAAAAGTGGAGAAAACACGGGCATTCACGGGCTTTTATCGAAGAAAAAGACGAAAGACGAAGTCGAAAGATCAAGAGTGCAAAAAGAACGGAAGTCCAAGACCAATTCTGAAGATTTATCGAAGAAAAAGTCAAAAGACGGAAGTTTATTAATAGCCGAAGAACTCAAGTCTTATTTATGAAGAAAATTCAAAGACTAGTTTAAAGAAATCCAGAGACAAAGCCATTAAAGTCAAAAGATTAAGAAGATTAACAAAGATTAAAGAAGATGAAGGACTTAATCTTGCAATTAAGGAAAAATGAAAGAGGGGAGGAAGCTTCCTAAGCACTCGCTAATCCTCCCCTATATATAGATTAGGATGTCATTTATTTTTCTCTTGTTGGCTAATAGTGACATTTAGTTCTTCCATTTTACTTTCCTTGTCATTTAATTACATGTCATTTACCCTAATTGTCTTGCACCTTAAATACATTTAATTTCAAGTAAGTTTCCATTTAATTCTTGTCAATCTTTACTTTTATTGTTTGATCTCCTATCTTCCTTTCTTGTTTGATCTTAATCTTCATGCTTTATTGTTTATGTTCATGTTCTTGATTTTTATTGATTTAATTAAGTGGGTTTTGATTATTTTGTTTATATTTGTTAGTTTGATTGTTTTGGATTGTTTGTTTATGATTAGTTGATGTTATTTGTTTAGTCTGATTTAATCTTGTGGTTGATTTTGATTGATCTAGATTAGATTCGTGTTATTTTTCTTGTCCCGTGTTCTTCGTTGTTATCTGTTTCCCAGGTGACATTCCGAACCAAGCTTACCAAATATTCAGAGTGAAGGTTTATTCCTTGATAGTTCCGAACCAGTGAAGTTCCGAGCGAAGGTTTGAAGGTTTGTTCCGAATAAAACAATTGTTCTGGATCAAAACAACTTCCTTCGAATCGACACTTGTTCATTCGGAACCTAGTCCGAACCAGTAGAAGTTCCGAACCTAGAAGAAGTTCCGAACCAAGGAGTTTTATTCGGAATAATTAATTATTCCGGATCAACACCTTCATTCGGAACATTCAAAGTTCCGAATCAAGCTTGCTCATTCGGAAGTATTCCGGATCAGTGGAAGAGGTGTTCCATTCGGAACATTCAAAAGTTTCGAATCAGTAAGTTCCGAACCAAGGGTTCCGAATCAAGAAGTTCCGAATCAAGGCTTTTGTTTAGGAAGTTCCGAATCAGCAAAAGTTCCGAACGAAGGATTTATCCCGGATAAGTGACATATTCCGAATAGAGAATTTGTTCCGGATCAAGGATTGTGGTAAATATTCCGAGTGAAGGAGAATCATTCCGGACTAAGGTGACATTCCGGATGAGTGATTATTCCGAACGAAGGATTATTCCGAATGAGTTGTTTTCAGGTTCTTTTTAGTTTTTGTTTTTAATTTTTAATTTTCAAGCTTTACTTTTCTCGCCTTTTTCTTAGTCGCACTTTAAGTTTAATTGCCTTAGATTTATTTTAGCCTTGCCTTATTTTAAGTTTTAGTTGCGTTTTAAGTTTGCCTTAGATAGATTTAAGCTTGCGTCATTCACTTTTAGTGCCTTTTACTTTTCGTCGCGCTTTAATTTCTCGGCATTTATTTTAAATTAGATTTAGATTTACTTTAAAGTCATTTTCATTTACGTATTTATCACATTTTATTTTAAAAACAACCAAAAATATTTGTTTCACCAAAAACAATTGAGTCGTACTTTGAACCGGAAATCAATTCGTTAAGATACCGAATTAAATTGAACAATAAAAAAATCTCTACATTAAAATGGCGCCGCTGCCGGCTCTTTTCCTAAAGATTAACGGTTTTCTGTGAGAGACGCGTTGCTTTTTGGGATCCGTTCACTTGTGAGCGTTATTTTCTTGCTTAAAATTTTCAAAAAACCATAAAAATTAAAAATTGTTGAAAACACATAAAAAATTAAAAATTTCAAAAATCCAAAAAGATTTTCTTTTTATTGTGTATATATATTGTCTTTGCGTTTGGTATTGTTTTCTTTTGCCTTTGTAGGTGTATGCGTACCAGATCTTTTTATCGAGAGCCCGAGACTCGAGAAGATTTAAGTATGGCAGGTGTTAAGAACAACAATAATCCACCGCACCTCAATAATAACAACAACAATGTTCATCCACAGCCCGATCTTCGGACAATGGAAGAGCTTTGTCAACCTACCATGTTTGGACGAGGAGGACCGATTGCGCCGATGTAAATCACGGCTCCGGAGTTTTCGTTGAAGCACCACATGATTCAGCAAGTGCAAACAAATCCTTTTAGAGGAATGCCTGATGATGATGCCAACAAACACCTCGACAAATTCATTACAATCACCCAAAGCATGAAGTTACCCGGTGCCACAATGGATGTTCTTCGCCTTCAACTCTTATCACACCACGCCGAGAAATGGTTTGATCGTCTTCCTAAGAATTCCATTCATACTTGGGATGACATGACTCAACGCTTTTTGCCGTGCTACTTTCCACCATCCATGGTCACGAGCCTTCGCAATCAAATCAGCGGTTTCATGCAAGAACCTGATGAATCTCTCTTTGATGCTTGGGAAAGATATAATGTCTTGATTGATCGTTGTCCAAACCACAACATGCTCCCTGTAACATTAATTGATACTTTCTACAACGGATTGACTTTTCGTGATCGTGATACGATTAATGCAGCTGCCGGTGGCACATTTATGAAATGGAGACCCGAGGAGTGTAGAGAGCTTATTGAAAACATGACTACTCATCATAAAAACTGGGATTCCTCCGCTTCTTCAAGGAACAACCCGAGAGTCAATGTTTATTCTACTTCAGCAAGCCTTGACATGACCGAATTCTCCCGCATGATGACCGAAATGAACAAAAATATCTTGCTTCTCACTACAAACCAACAACATCAAGTTAAAGCGGTTGCACCTTCTTGTGAAACATGCGGCGGTCCACACTCATACACTGATTGTCCTTCTACTCAAGGAAATCCGGAAAATGTGTATGCAGCTTATGGTAATTATTCACCGGAAAATTACCAAGTTCGACCTCAAGGGGATAGAAATTTGCTGAGTTACCGGTCCAACAACTACCTTTCACCCGGTTTTTCTCCTCAAAACCAAAACCCCGCCAACAACTACAATAGAAGCAACCAAATCCCACCTAGAGCTTCTAATCCTTATCACCCACCCGCTCAACAAACCCCACCCATTAACCCCGATGTTGAAGCATTAATGAGAACCCAAGGTGAGCAAATCAAAAATCTGCAGAGCCAAATTATCAATTTGAAAAGAGATATTACCAAGCAAGGGAATGACATTAGATCCCAACTTCAAGATAATATTCAATCCTCCTTCAGCAATCAAACGAATGATATAAAGAATATGTTGGCTAGTTTCTTGCCCACCACTCAACCCTCTACCTCGAGTTCTCTACCTTCAAACACCGTCAGCAATCCACGAGAAAATGTGAGTGCTATTACTACCCGTAGTGGAGTTACCATAGTAGGACCACCTATCCCACCCCCATCATCTACACCTCCTCCACAACCATTTATCCCTACTCCTCCTACACCTAGTATTAGTACACCATTCCCGTCTCCGCCTCGTCATGACGATGTTCCCAAGAAGAACCCTTCAACATCTCAACCTTTACCTGTTACACCTACACCTTCACCACCCAACCCCAATATTCCTTATCCATCTCGTATAGGCAAGACCAAAATGCACACAAAGGATGACATTCAAGTGTCGAATTATTTGAAGATGATCTCTCAAATGACTTTCAACATTAGCCTTGTTGAAGCACTTGTCCACATGCCGAAATTTGTCAAAGCATTCAAGGAATTGCTTAACAAGAAGGAGAAGCTTATTGAGCTCGCCAACACACGCTTAAATGAAAACTGCTCTGCAGTTATTCTTAAAGAACTTCCGGAAAAACTTGGAGATCCCGGTCGTTTTGTGTTGCCTTGCATTTTTAACAAAACCGAAGAATTTACTGCCCTAGCTGATCTCGGGGCCAGTATAAATTTGATGCCTTTGAGTGTTTGGAAAACATTATCATTACCCGACCTTACTCCAACAAAGATGACTCTTGAACTTGCAAATCGCACTCTCGCTTACCCCGTTCGTATAGCCGAAGATGTGTTCATTAAAGTTGGCACATTTACTTTCCTGGTCGACTTTGTTGTTGTTGATTATGAAATGGACCCTCGTATTCCTTTAATACTTGGTCGGCCATTCTTGAGAACCGGACGAGCTCTAGTTGATGTTGCCGAAGGTGAGTTAATCTTAAGAGTCGGGGATGATGCACAAGTTTTCAAAATGGGGAAGCTTACAAGCAAATCCTATGGACGAGAATCTGCGAATATGATTAATGTGCTCGATGATTTTGTCATCTACAACAATCCTCTATTCGAGTCTTGCAATGATAATCCACTTTTTCTAGATGATGTGGATGATTCTCTCTCCAATCTGGAACCTTCTCCCATTTATGATTCTCCACCGATCTTTGATGCTTATGATGATGATTCTAGCTCAGATTCGGATGATTTTGATGATTGTACCTCCGAGTATCCCGACATGCCCACATATGATGATTTTGATAAGTTCGATACTCTTTCGAGTGATTCTTCACATGATGAAGATCCTCCGCCTACCATGCTTAATCCTACTTTGGATGACTACTCCTTTGAGGAAGACTTCTCTACTTTTCTCAATACTTACTTCCCTCATGAGAGTGATGCTCCTCCTTTAGACTTTGATGATTATCGTCTTGATCCTACTTTGGATTTGAAGAAAATTCTTTCAAAGGAGAAGCAACCGGTCGACACCAACATCCGCAGCACGTATGATTTAACACCTTTGTGTCCACCTTCTGAGGACGAGGTTGTGCATCTTCTTCGCGGATCTTCTTCACATTCTGCTGAGCCTGAGTGCTATTTTCCCTTAAAGTAAAAGGTGTTCGACCCCGGTATCGATATTCTTCAGCCATCTCAGTATCCATCTGATGAAATAAAAGGAAAAATCTTTGGAACTATTGAAGATATGCTTGCACCTCACCATACTTGCTTCCACCGTGCTCCATCTTTGCTTACGGGAACCTTGCCTATCCTTCTTTGGCTTGCCTTGTTCGCCTTAAGCTTGTGCTATTTGATGGACGAAAACTATGTCTTTGATCTCGGTGGATATGTTTCATGCTTCTTCCTATGGTAATCAAGGTCGAGTCAGGCTCACGACTCGGTAAACAAAAATCAAGCGCTTCTTGGGAGGAAACCCATGCATCTATCTTTTAGCTTTCTTTATCCTAAGTGTAGGGGAGACCGTTGGTGTTCGCTATTTCCTCTCCTCTATTATTCAGGGATTCGAGCGCTCAATGATCCACTCTTGATGATTTTTGACGACCCGTGATTCCGTGTTCCATTTTCCCGGTTCTATCCTAAACTCTTTTTGATTCACTATTTTATATTTTCCAATATTCAAATAGGAATCTCTTTAGTTGTCTCTTCCTTAGGGAGATTTAAACAAAGTGCACAATGTCCTAAGTGTAGGGGAGTTTACTCCACATGCTTAAACATTGAGTACAATGTTTATATTAAGTGTAGGGGGGACTTCCATCGAAGTTAAGTGGTCTTTTCCTTGTATTTGAACTCATTTTAACCGGAAAATCAATTTTTCGACATTTTTCAAAATTTTTGATCTATTTTGGCCTATTAGTTTTCCCCTTGTATAGTTATTTTCTTTCTTTGCTAGAATAAATGTTTAATAAAGTGGTTTTAATTTTCAAACGTTGTGAATCTTTTGACTCAACCCGAGTTTACTTATCTAAGTTTACTCTAGCTAGTATCCTTAACGTGTTTAAGTCAAGTTTTGCTAGGCTTTTATATAGGGAGCTATAAAACGCGAAAGTCTTAACTCTCACGGGTTAAGAACAAGAACTTTTCGCAAGTTCCTATAATTGATCCTAGAGAGTCGTTTATCAAGGGAACTTTAAAATGCGATTTCTAAACTTGAAAAAGTCTAAGAGTTTGCAAGATCCTATAGATGACTCGAAAACCCAAAACTTTGATTTAATAGGCTAAGCATCCACGAGTCTCATTCCTTGAGATTTTAAATTATGGAGTACGAGAGATGATAGAGTCAATTATAAGTTTGGTATTCTTTCGTGAATTTATGTGAGTTAATTATGAGCCTATTCTCCCATCGCTTGTTAATAAATTTATTTGCAATAAATAAGGTTGTACGATTTGAAAAGTTACTTAGCTTCTAGCCCAAGATCGTCTAAAAGTAGCTCGGTATGGATTAGAGTTCATAGCCAAGGCATAACTTATTGAAGCGGGATGCGAAGATTGGCGAGTCCAAAAAGGTCCTAACAAGACATGAGGGCTACATTTTGTTGCTAAAGATCCAAAAGTGATGTGAATAATCATTTATCGAAAATCAATATGAAGGATCGAGACACACGACGAAAAGCAAAAACTCCCCAAACGTCATGGAGAAGTCTATCCGAAAAGGCCCTAACAAGGTATGAGGATGAATAGATCCAAGTCCAAAAAAGGAGGTGGATCGTTGTATATCAAAGTCCAAAATAAAGATTGGAGAAAAATGAAGAAGTCTTGGTCCAAGTATGAATCTCTCAAAACTTCAAGTGAAGAAATTCCTATATGAAGAGAAGACCATTATTTCATGAACGTCTCTCAAGGTTTGAAGTATGAAGTCACTGCCAAATATCGGTCCGAGAAAGGTCTCAAATCGGGAAGCGAGTTATGCCAAGATATGAACTTTTTGAGGTCCCGAGAAGCAGTTTTAAAAGATTTTGTCCTTTAGCTAACTATTGATTAAATCGTTCACGTTATTTTCGGCCTAAGAAACTATCGAAATAAGTCAACAATGCATCCTCGTGATCATTCAAGACAACAATAAAATTTAAGAGATACACCTAGGAATAAGGGAGTCTAAGTGAGTAATTGGCCCACATGAGTTCGTGTTAGTTTGTTAAATTATAATAACTATGATCTCGTTTTTAAGCTTGGTTTGAAGAAAGTGAAAACTTGAGGATGATGATTATTCATGACATTTCCAAAACCCAAGGTATGCTTTTGATTTCTTTACTTTGAATGTTCATAATTTTCTATCTCTTTAATAAATGCCAAGGTGGATTGATTGTGATGAAAAATGTAAACATGCTTTGTAACTAATGCATTGCATGAGGACATTGCAATGGTCAAGTGTAGGGGATTTGATAGGTGTGTAAACACTCATCCTTTTTACCACTTAATTACAATAATAACCGGACCAAAACGTGTATTTTATGTCATTTATGTCGGAATTATGCGTGGTTTGTGTTTTTGTTGTGATTTAGGATGAAATGGTGAAAAGTGGAGAAAACACGGGCATTCACGGGCTTTTATCGAAGAAAAAGACGAAAGACGAAGTCGAAAGATCAAGAGTGCAAAAAGAACGGAAGTTCAAGACCAATTCTAAAGATTTATCGAAGAAAAAGTCAAAAGACGGAAGTTTATTAATAGCCGAAGAACTCAAGTCTTATTTATGAAGAAAATTCAAAGACGAGTTTAAAGAAATCCCGAGACAAAGCCATTAAAGTCAAAAGATTAAGAAGATTAACAAAGATTAAAGAAGATGAAGGACTTAATCATGCAATTAAGGAAAAATGAAAGAGGGGAGGAAGCTTCCTAAGCACTCCCTAATCCTCCCCTATATATAGATTAGGATGTCATTTATTTTTCTCTTGTTGGCTAATAGTGACAATTAGTTCTTCCATTTTATTTTCCTTGTCATTTAATTACATGTCATTTACCCTAATTGTCTTGTACCTTAAATACATTTAATTTCAAGTAAGTTTCCATTTAATTCTTGTCAATCTTTACTTTTATTGTTTGATCTCCTATCTTCCTTTCTTGTTTGATCTTAATCTTCATGCTTTATTGTTTATGTTCATGTTCTTGATTTTTATTTAATTAAGTGGGTTTTGATTATTTTGTTTATATTTGTTAGTTTGATTGTTTTGGATTGTTTGTTTATGATTAGTTGATGTTATTTGTTTAGTTTGATATAATATTGTGGTTGATTTTGATTGATCTAGATTAGATTCGTGTTATTTTTCTTGTCCCGTGTTCTTCGCTGTTATCTGTTTCCCAGGTGACATTCCGAACCAAGCTTACCAAATATTCAGAGTGAAGGTTTATTCCTTGATAGTTCCGAACCAGTGAAGTTCCGAGCGAAGGTTTGAAGGTTTGTTTCGAATAAAACAATTGTTTCGGATCAAAACAACTTCCTTCGAATCGACACTTGTTCATTCGGAACCTATTCCGAACCAGTAGAAGTTCCGAACCTAGAAGAAGTTCCGAACCAAGGAGTTTTATTCGGAATAATTATTTATTCTGGATCAACACCTTCATTCGGAACATTCAAAGTTCCGAATCAAGCTTGTTCATTCGGAAGTATTCCGGATCAGTGGAAGAGGTGTTCCATTCGGAACATTCAAAAGTTCCGAATCAGTAAGTTCCGAACCAAGGGTTCCGAATCAAGAAGTTCCGAATCAAGGCTTTTGTTTAGGAAGTTCCGAATCAGCAAAAGTTCCGAACGAAGGATTTATCCCGGATAAGTGACATATTCCGAATAGAGAATTTGTTCCAGATCAAGGATTTTGGTAAATATTCCGAGTGAAGGAGAATCATTCCGAACGAAGGTGACATTCCGGATGAGTGATTATTCCGAACGAAGGATTATTCCGAATGAGCTGTTTTCAGGTTCTTTTTAGTTTTTGTTTTTAATTTTTAATTTTCAAGCTTTACTTTTCTCGCCTTTTTCTTAGTCGCACTTTAAGTTTAATTGCCTTAGATTTATTTTAGCCTTGCCTTATTTTAAGTTTTAGTTGCGTTTTAAGTTTGCCTTAAATAGATTTAAGCTTGCGTCATTTACTTTTAGTGCCTTTTACTTTTCGTCGCGCTTTAATTTCTCGCCATTTATTTTAAATTAGATTTAGATTTACTTTAAAGTCATTTTCATTTACGTCTTTGCACATTTTATTTTAAAAACTACCAAAAATATTTGTTTCACCAAAAACAATTGAGTCGTACTTTGAACCGGAAATCAATTCGTTAAGATACCAAATTAAATTGAACCATAAAAAATCTCTACATTAGTATCGTCTTCCAAATATTTACGAAACTTGATGTTTAGGCTTCTCATGAACCGTGAACCTAAAACAGTTTTTACATCATTAACAAGTCACTTTTAAATAGGGGGTATAGTAAAAATACAAATTTGAGTATTCATAAAAACATATAAGAAACAGTTCGTCTCTAAAACTAGTTCCGTATCAACGCGCCAAGAAACTTCATACCCATCCCACACATAATCTTGTGAAACATTTCTTTCAACAATATCCCACCAGCAATGAACCTTAATCTCATCGACATTAATAGCTCTTAGCATCCTTAGTTGCTTTTATAAACCAACGAGATATGTAAGTCGGGAGTCCTTATTAGACATAATTCGAATATATGTTTGACCATGCGTCTAATAGAATTATAACGAGAAGATGTACATACGTAATACAATGCTACATGTGAACAACTCTTGAAAATTACCAATTACATTTAGGTTCATGTCCCGCTAGCTACTAGAAGGTTATTGAAAAAGGTGAAATTGAGATGTGTGAATCACAAAAAAATCACGACATTATGAAAATAGGTGGAAACAGTAATAAGTAAAATTGCAACTTTTACTAAAATACATTCTACTTTTGTAATTAAACAAGACATTGGTTGAACATAGAAGTTTAAAGAACTGAAGAAAATAGTATGATTTTGTTTTCAAGGTGACATAAAGTTGTGATAATATTACAAACAACACTTACAAAGTTACAATACGATATTTTGTCAAGGTTAAACTAACCAATGCGAGTATACTCATTACATCAAAAGACCCAGCAAGTGCAATATATGAAAACTGACATATTTGTTAATTCGTTTGATGATAATGGTGGTGATGATCAGAGGGATGATACTCTTGGTGATACTGAGAAGAGGAAACAAGTACTCGTGAGTAATAACTTATGTGTATTTAATTGGTTGCATTAGATCCAGTCATATATAAGTGAAAAAAAATAATAGCTTTTACCTAATGCCTTCCATTCTAGTTGGTTGAAAATGCGGGTGAAAAGGTTATTGGGTAGTAAATCCACCTGACACGTTAGTAGGTATTATTAAGTGACAATTTAATGAGGTATGCCATTACTACACCTCCAATATGATATCTCTTGAATTTTGAATGTCTAACTAATATTATGTGCTAAATCTAATACTATTATGATTGGATAATGTTTGGCGAGGGCGCAAGGCCACCAAAATATTAGTTTTACAGTAAGATATAAGCCGCTTGTTTATTAAAACTAACTTATAAGCCTTTCAATTGCATCTCCTTGCTTCAAGACACTGGAGTTACTACTAATTTGGTAAATATTCTTGTTTTGTATTGAAAAACTAAATATGTATAGTGAGTTTGTTAAAAACACTTGTAACAAACAATTTCATCATATTTGACCATATTAAACTTAGCTTAAATACAGTAGACACTATCAAATTTGAACATAATCAATTCATAAAGTACCACCATTACATCATCGGTGTACGCGATCCTGGCACCACCACCGTCACATTGCCGCAACCGATTAGCTAAACTGAACCATACCACTCACTTGTATCCTTCATATCACGAGACACACCACCGATAAAGCATTTGTGTATTCTTGTTTTCTTCTCATCCACCACACTTCAATACTTTCTATCTTTTTTAGTTGATAATTTCATTCATACTAAGGGTGTGTTTTTGTTTGGGATTTTTTATTAAAAATAAATTATGTGTTTTGATAATGAATAATTAGATAATCAACAATTAGAAAACGTGTTTTGAAAAAATAGTGTGGATTTGATTATGTTGTTTGAAATCGGAATAATCAGATTATCAAATTTTTAGTGTTTGGTTGATAAATACCTCTTCACTTACTTTTTTAAAACTCCATTTAGGAAGCTTCTAAACGCAAATAATCGCTTTTTTCCTTTTATTATCTAAACACTCATTTAAACTTATTTTCATTTTGAAAATAAAATAATTGAATAATCTAGTTTCAAAAACAATCCCAAATACCTACTAAAGTTAGTGTTGGCCCATTAGGCCGTCTACCCGTTAGCGCATAGTCTCTATGTTTTGTACTTACACATTTTCTTGTACAAACTTTGTTATCAAACAAATAATAAAAAGTTTATTTTGATTCATTACATGGTATGTTTAGACTTTGATGCCGATATTTGTTTGTATTGAATATTAACAGTGGCACCGTTCCGTTCTACCCACGTCACACGGTGGTCGTACATATTGTTCAAAAGTGAAACTAAATTGAAGTTGTTCGGCTCAGTTCGATTCGGCTCGATTAGATTTGGTTCGATTTGGTTGTCGGGTTCATTTACTCAGCCTCATTATTGGTGGAAAATTTATTTCGACGTGAATTCATGTGTATCTGTTTTGGCGAATATCTGATTTGTGCAGAGGTTTTTTGTTTCGACGTACTAGTTTGATTAATTTAACGCTTTGTTTGACAAGATCCATGTCATCTGTGCGTATTTTCTCAAAATACAGATTAATTCAAAATTGCAACGGGAAAAGTTCTATATAGTCCTTTTTTTATCAAAGATCCATTGGATTCATTTGGACACTTCAATCCATTAATTATCTACGATCTAGATTAAAACACATAAATAAACAAAACATTACTATTCCAACTATCGGTTATTCTTTATTTCCTTCTCACACTGAATCACCGCTAGCCCCCACCGCACACACACAATAGATGCCATCCGATGCGATCACCATAATAAAATCACCTATTTCAGGCGAGATCCACAAAGATCCACCATTTTCCGGCGAGTTTACAACAAACCCAGTTGGAGAACAACTTGCACCATTTTTTCATGCTACCTCCACACTTTTTCACAGCGCATTCACATCAGACAATCAAAACCACACTAATACCTGCTGCACTTTTCCTTTTTGTACTATCACACAGTCTGCAATAACCTTTTCTTTCTATCGTTATGTGGCTTTGATTTTTGACGACCCGTGATTCCGTGTTCCATTCTCCCGGTTCTATCCTAAACTCTTTTCGATTCACTATTTTATATTATCTCAATATTAAAATAGGAATCTCTTTAGTTTCCTCTTCCTTAGCGAGATTTAAACAAAGTGCACAATGTCCTAAGTGTAGGGGAGTTTACTCCCACATGCTTAAACATTGAGGACAATGTTTATATTAAGTGTAGGGGGACTTCTCGAAGTTAAGTGACATTTTCCTTGTATTTGTCCTCATTTTAATCGGAAAATCAATTTTTCAACATTTTTCAAAATTTTTGATCTATTTTGGCCTATTAGTTTTTACCTTTGTATAGTTATTTTCTTTCCTTGTTAGAATAAATTTTTAATAAAGTGGTTTTAATTTTCAAATGTTGTAAATCTTTTGACTCAACCCGAGTTTACTTATCTAAGTTACTCTAGCTAGTATCCTTAACGTGTTTAAATCAAGTTTTGCTAGGCTTTTATATAGGGAGCTATAAAACGCGAAAGTCTTAACTCTCACGGGTTAAGAACAAGAACTTTTCGCAAGTTCCTATAATTGATCCTAGAGAGTCGTTTATCAAGGGAACTTTAAAATGAGATTTCTAAACTTGAAAAAGTCTAAGAGTTTGCAAGATCCTATAGGCGACTCGAAAACCCAAAACTTTGACTTAATAGGCTAAGCATCCACGAGTCTCATTCCTTGAGATTTTTAAACTGTGGAGAACGAGAGATGATAGAGTCAATTATAAGTTCGATATTCTTTCGTGAATTTATGTGAGTTAATTATAAGCCTATTCTCCCATCGCTTGCTAATAAATTTATCTGCAATAAATAAGGTTGTACGATTTGAAAAGTTACTTAGCTTCTAGCCCAAGATCGTTTAAAAGTTGCTCAGTACGGATTAGAGTTCATAGCCAAGGCATAACTTAATGAAGCGGGATGCGAAGATTGGCGAGTCCAAAAAGGTCCTAGCAAGGCATGAGGGCTACATTTTGTTGCTAAAGATCCAAAAGTGATGTGAAGAATCATTTATCGAAAATCAATATGAAGGATCGAGACACACGACGAAAAGCAAAAACTCCCCAAAAGTCATGGAGAAGTCTGTCCGAAAAGACCCTAGCAAGATATGAGGATAAATGAAGCCAAGTCCAAAAAGGAGGCGGATCGTTGTATATCAAAGTCCAAAATAATGATTGGAGAAAAATGAAGAAGTCGTGGTCCAAGTATGAATCTCTCAAAATTTCAAGTGAAGAAATTCCATTATGAAGAGAAGACCATAATTTCATGAACGTCTCTCAAGATTTGAAGTATGAAGTCGCTGCCAAAGATCGGTCCGAGAAAGGTCTCAAATCGCGAAGCGAGTTATGCCAAGATATGAACTTTATGAGGTCCCGAGAAGCAGTTTTAAAAGATTTTGTCCTTTAGCTAACTATTGATTAAATCGTTCACTTTATTTTCGGACTAATAAACTATCGAAATAAGTCAACAATGCATCCTCGTGATCATTCAAGACGACAATAAAATATAAGAGAAACCCCTAGGAATAAGGGAGTCTAAGTGAGTAATTGGCCCACATGAGTTCGTGATAGTTTGCTAACTTATAATAACAATGATCTTTTTTTTATGCTTGGTTTGGAGAAAGTGAAAACTTGAGGATGATGATTATTCATGACATTTTCAAAACCCAAGGTATGCTTTTGATTTCTTTACTTTAAATGTTTGTTATTTTCTATCTCCTTAATAAAGGCCAAGGTGGATTGATTATGATGAAAAGTGTAAACATGCTTTGTAACTAATCATTGCATGAGGACATTGCAATGGTCAAGTGTAGGGGATTTGATAGGTGTGTAAACACCAATCCTTTTTACCTCTTAATTACAATAATAACCGAGCCAAAACGTGTATTTTATGTCTTTTATGTCGGAATTATGCGTGGTTTGTGTTTTTGTTGTGATTTAGGACTAAAAGGTGAAAAGTGGAGAAAACACGGGCATTCACGGGCTTTTATTGAAGAAAAAGACGAAAGACGAAGTCAAGAAGTCAAGAGTGCAAAAAGAACGGAAGTCAAAGACCAATTCTGAAGATTTATCGAAGAAAAAGTCAAAAGACGGAAGTTTACTAAAAGCCAAAAAACCCTGAATAAGAAGAGAGGAGAGAGCAAACACCAATGGGTCTCCCCTACACTTAGGATAAAGAAAGCTAAAAGATAAACATGGGTTGCCTCCCAAGAAGCGCTTGATTTTTGATTACCGTGTCGTGAGCCTGACTCGACCTTGATCATCATAGGAAGAAGCATGAAACATATCCACCAGGATCAAAGACATAGCTTTCGTCCGTCAAATAGCACAAGATTAAGGCGAACAAGGCAACCCAAAGAAGAGTAGGCAAGGTTCCCTTAAGCAGCGATGGAGCATGGTGGGAGCAAGTATGGTGAGGTGCAAGCATATTTCCATAAGTTCCAAAAATATTTCCTTTTATTTCATCATGTGGATACTGAGATGGCTGCAGAATATTGATACCGGGGTCGAACACCTTTTCCTTTAGGGGAAAATAGCACTCAGGCTCAGCCGAGTGTGAAGATGATCCGCGAAGAAGATGCACAACCTCGTCCTCAGAAGGTGGACAAAGAGGTGTTAAATCAGATGTGCTGCGGATATTGGTGTCGACCGGTTTCTTCTCCTTTGAAAGAATGTTCTTCAAATCCAAAGTAGGATCAAGACGATAATCTTCAAAATCATAAGGAGGAGCATCACTCTCATGAGGGAAGTAAGTGTTGAGAAATGCAGAGAAGTCTTCCTCAAATGAGTAATCGTCCAAAGTAGGATCGAGTGATGGCGGAGGATCTTCATCATGTGAAGAATCACTAGAAAGAGTATCGGCCTCATCAAAATCATCATATGTAGGCAGGTCGGGATACTCGGAAGTACAATCATCATAATCACCCGAATCTGAGCTAGAATCATCATCATAAGCATCAAAGATCGGTGGAGAATCATAAATGGGAGAAGGTTCCAAATTAGATAGAGAATCATCCACATCATCATGAAACAGTGGATTATCAATGCAAGAGTCGAATAGCGGATTGTTGTAGACGACAAAATCATCAAGTACATTAATCATATTCACTGATTCTCGTCCATAGGATTTGCTTGTAAGCTTCCCCATTTTAAACACTTGTGAATCATTCCCGACTCATAAGATTAACTCACCTTCGGCAACATCAACTAGAGCTCGTCCGGTTCTCAAGAATGGCCGACCAAGTATTAAAGGTATACGAGGGTCCATTTCATAATCAACAACGACAAAATAGACCGGGAAAGTAAATGTGCCAACTTTAATGAACACGTCTTCGGCAATATCAACGGGGTAAGCGAGAGTGCGATTTTCAAGTTCAAGAGTCATCTTTGTTGGTGTGAGGTCGGGTAATGATAGTGTTTTCCAAACACTCAAGGGCATAAGATTAATACTGGCCCCGAGATCAGCAAGGGCAGTAAATTCTTCAGTTTTGTTAAAAAGGCAAGGCAACACAAAACGACCGGGATCTCCAAGATTTTCCGAAAGTTATTTAAGAATAACTACAGAGCAGTTTTCATTTAAGCGTGTGTTGGCGAGCTCAATCAGCTTCTCCTTCTTGTTAAGTAATTCCTTAAATGCTTTAACAAATTTCGGCATGTGGACAAGTGTTTCAACAAGGCTAATGTTGATGTTCATTTGAGAGAGTATCTTCACATAGCTTTGCACTTGACAATCATTCTTGGTTAGCTCGTTGGTCTTGCCTAAGCGAGAAGGATTAGGGATATTGGGTTTGGGTGGTGAAGGTGTAGGTGTAGCAGGTAAAGGTTGAGATGTTGAAGGTTCCTTCCTAGGTACATCGTCATGACGAGGCGGAGACGGTAATGGTGCACTAATACTAGGTGTAGGAGAAGTAGGGATAAATGGTGGTGGAGGAGGTGTAGATGATGGGGGCGGGATCGGCGGTCCTACTATGGTGACTCCACTACGGGTAGTAATAGCACTCACATTTGCTCGCGGATTGGTGACGGTGTTTCAAGGTAGAGAACTCGAAGAAGAAGGTTGAGTTGCGGGCAAGAAACTAGCAAGCATATTCTTCAGATCATTCGTTTGATTGCTGAAGGAGGATTGAATATTATCTCGAAGCTCGGATCTTATCTCATTTTCTTGCTTGGTGATATCTCCTTTCAAGTTAATAATTTGGCTCTGCAGATTCTTGATTTGCTCACCTTGGGTTCTTATTATGGCTTCAACATCAGGGTTAATGGGTGGGGTTTGTTGAGCGGGTGGGTGATAAGGATTAGAAGCTCTTGGTGGGATTTGGTTGCTTCTATTGTAGTTGTTAGAGGGGTTTTGGTTTTGAGGTGAAAAACCTGGTGAAAGGTAGTTGTTGGACCGGTAACTCAACAAACTTCTATCCCCTTGTGGTCGAGCTTGGTAATTTTCCGATGAATAATTACCTATAAAGCCGGATTTGAGCTCAAAGTTGTTGGCTGCAATCGCGGGTATGACAATTAGATCATTGTTGCCCTCCACATGTGCTTGTAACAGTTCAATCATAGGGCGATTGTCCGGTAGAGGTTCATTGTTGTTGTTATTATTGTTGTTGAGAGGTGGATTGTTATTGTTGTTATTATTATTGTTGTTTTGAGGTGGATTGTTATTGTTGTTGTGTACACCGGCCATGTCTAAGTCTTCGAGAGGCTCGGGCTCTTGATAAGACGTTGATCGTGTACGCATGCACCTGCAAAAGAAATAACAAAGCAAACAAGAAATATTTTTGTCTTTTTTATGTTTTTTTACTTTTTAGGATTTTTGAAAATTTTATATTTTTTAGGGTTTTTGAAAATTTTTATGAAAAAGTAACGTTCACGGCGAACGGATCCCAAAATCCAAGTTCTCACAAAAAACTGTTAATCTTAACGAGAAGAGCCGGCAGCGGCGCCATTTGATACATAGGTTTGATATGGGTTCAGATTAATCTCGGTATCTTCTTGAATTGATCACGGCTCAAAGTGGAATGATTGTTCTTGGTGACAAACAAATGGTTTGGTTATCTATTCTACTTAAAAGGTAAATGCACGAAATAAAAACAATATACTAAAAGCGATTAGTTAATAAAAACAACACAATATAAATAATAAAACGTGAAGTTAAAGCGAAACAATTAATAAAAATAAAACTAAAAGACTAAATTAACTATCGACTCGAAAATAAAGTTTACTAAATGAAAAGGAGAGAATAAAACTAAAATGGTATTTTAAAGCTAAACGAGGCAAAACCTAAAGCGGATACTAAATAAAAGATAAAACTTAAACTTTACGAAAAAATATTAATACTAAAAATCGACGAAAAATTCAACTAAAAATACGTAACTTTCAAAAATAAAATCGGAACAACTTTCAGATAAAACTAAACAATTACGGAACAATACTATTAAATAAACAAGCTAGCAGGCTAGCTGCTGGAAGCAGCCAGGCTGCCTGGTGAATCTTATTACTTTGGTTCGGAAGATCTATTTTGTTCGGAACTTTTTTTTTTATTTGGTTCGGAAGAATTTGTTCGGAACTTTTCCAAAATTCGGTTCGGAACGTTCATTTGATACATAGGTTTGTTATGGGTTCAGATTAATCTCGGTCTCTTCTCGAATTGATCACGGCTCAAAGTGGAATGATTGTTCTTGGTGACAAACAAAATGGTTTGGTTATCTATTCTACTTAAAAGGTAAATGCACGAAATAAAAACAATAAACTAAAAGCGATTAGTTAATAAAAACAACACAATATAAATAATAAAACGTGAATTTAAAGCGAAACAATTAATAAAAATAAACTAAAAGACTAAATTAACTATCGACTCGAAAATAAAGTTTACTAAATGAAAAAGGAGAGAATAAAACTAAAATGGTATTTTAAAGCTAAACGAGGCAAAAGCTAAAGCGGATACTAAATAAAAGATAAAACTTAAACTTTACGAAAAAATATTAATACTAAAAATCGACGAAAAATTCAACTAAAAATACGTAACTTTCAAAAATAAAATCGGAACAAATTTCAGATAAAACTAAACAATTATGGAACAATACTATTAAATAAACAAGCTAGCAGGCTAGCTGCTGGAAGCAGCCAGCCTGGTGAATCTTATTACTTTGGTTCGGAAGATCTATTTTGTTCGGAACGTTTTTTTTATTTGGTTCGGAAGAATTTGTTCGGAACTTTTCCAAAATTCGGTTCGGAATGTTTCCACAACACTGGTTCGGAACTTTTCCACAATTCGGTTCGGAACTTTTCCAAACTTCTGGTTCGGAACTTGTAAAAATATCTATTCGGAATTTCTAAAATTCTGGTTCGGAACTTCTAAAAACTGTTGATTCGGAACTTCTAAAAAAACACTGATTCGGAACCTGGAGAAACGAAGAACAGTACGCAGACAACAAACAGGGTACACGGTTTTAAGCCAAAATCCACCAAGTTTTTGACCAAAACTTAACCCAATTTAATCACTAATCATCTACTAACCATAAACAACAAATCCCATCAATAAAAACATAAAACCCAATAACTTTTGAAGATCAAAATCAACCAAATAAGAACTTTAAGCTTTAAATCAAAAAGATGAAGATGAACAAGATGAAATGGAAAGATTATATTGATGATTGAGGTTTAAACAATCAAAGGAAAAGATTAAAACTACCAGATTTGTGAAAACAAGAATCAAAATCACCAAACACCCTAATGGTGTTGGTGATACCTACGAACAAAAGAAAAGAAAAGAGGAAAACTAAAACTGGCTAAAATGTGTGAAGGATCCATCTATATATATGTCTTGTCTTTTGGTTGGTGAGTGGGCTTTCTCCCTTTCTTCTTGTCTTCTCGTCTTTTCAGAAAAGTTGACGTTTTCGATTCTGATTCGGGATTTGTCGACGATTAAATTCAACTCGTCTTTTAATTTCTTCGTTTAATAGACTTGAGTTTCTTCGACATATAAATCTTCCATCTTTGGTCCTTTTCTTTGATAAATCTTCAAATAGGCCAAATGACTTCAAATCTTTTGCATCTCTTGGACAATAGACTTCGACTTGAGTCTTTTTCTTCGATAAAACCCATGCAATCCTAAGTTTTCTTCAATATTCATCCGGTTGGCTCTGAAAACACAATAAACACAAAAACCACGCATAATTCCAAACAAATAATATTAAATACGCGTTTTGGTCTTGTTTTAGTAAGAAATAAGTGGTAAAAGGATGGGTGTTTTCACACCTATCAAATCCCCTACACTTAACCATTGTCATGCCCTCATGCAATGCTTAGTGATAAAGCAAATTTACACTTTTCTCATAATTAATTAACCTTGGCCTTATTAAAATACTACTAAACAAAAATTAAAGTACTAAGAGAAATTAAAATCTTTAAAGTAAACAAAAGGATAGAAAACCATTTTCACTTGAAAATAGCTATATGGAAATAACTTGCAAAGAGATCAAGGACTTACATTAGGGCTTTTGGTGCTGCGAAGATTTATCACCCTCAAGTTTCACGTTCCCCAAACTAAGCTTAAAAACGAGATCATTGTTATTATAAGTTAGTAAATCAAACACTTACACACATGGCTTAATTATATGCTTAAACTCCCTTATTCCTAGGTGTATCTCTTATATTTTATTTTTGTCTTAGAATGATCATGAAGATGCATTTTTGGACTTATTTCGATAGTTTATTTAGGCTGAAAGCAAAGTAGGACGATTTGATCAATAGTTAGCTAAAGGACAAAATCTCTTAAAACTGCTTCTCGGGATATCAAAAAGTTCATATCTTGGCATAACTCGGTTCACGATTTGAGACCTTTCTCGTACCGATATTTGGCATGTACTTCATACTTCATATCTTCGAGAGACGTTCTTGAGATAATGGTCTTCTCTTCGTTATAGAGTTTCTTCAATTGGAGACTTTTGAGGGGTACTCCAACTTTGTTGACCACGACTTCATGATTATTTCTTCAATCGCTAATTGGGATTTTGAGATACAACGATCCGCCTCCTTTTCGGACTTGGATCTATTTATCCTCATACCTTGTTAGGGTCTTTTCGGATAGACTTCTCCATCATCTTTATGGGAGTTGATTGCTTTTCGTCGTGAGTCTTGATCCTTCATATTGATTTTGGGAATTATGCTTTTCACATCACCTTGGATCTTTAGCAATAAGATTGAATCCTCATGCCTTGTTAGGGCCTTTTCGGACTCGCCAATCTTCGCGCCCCGCTTCATAAGTTATGCCTTGGCTATGAACTCTTATCATTATCGAGCAACTTTTAAACAATCTTGGGCTTGAAGCTAAGTAACTTTTCAAATCGTACGACCTTACTTATTGCAGATAAATTATTAGCAAGTGATGGGATAATAGGCAAATAATTACACGAAGTGAGCTTGTGCAAGAATACCGACTTATAATTGACTCTATCATTTCTCGTCCTCCACAATTTAAAATCTCAAGTAATGAGACTCGTGGATACTTAGCCTAATAAACCAATTAAGGTCTACATGGTTAAGGATACTAGCTAGAATAAACTTGGATAAGTCTATTTAGGTTGAGTCAAAATAATCGCAACGGGCCTAATATGTCAAAGATTTCAAAACTAGCTACACCACTTTATTAATATTTTTGACTTTATTGCGGGATATATACATATGAAAGCAACGATAAAAATTTAAAAATTGCGACTAAATGGCCAAAGTTAATAAAAAAATGAAAAATGTTGAAAAAGATTATTTTCCGGTTAAATGAGGGCATTTTCATGGAAAAGTCCACTTAAAACTTCGATAGAAGTCCCCCCTACACTTAAGATAAACATTTTCCTCAATGTTTAAGCATGTGGGAAAAGTCTCCCCTACACTTATGACATTGTGCACGTTGGTTAAATCAAGCTAAAGAAGAGACGACTAAAGTGATCAATTTCAAATGTGAGTATGAAGAAAATTGAATCACGATAGTTGAGAGATAGAACCGGATTTCAGATAACACGGGAGCACGGTTCTTCAAAGGTTCCAAAAGTGCATTCATCCCTGTAATCACATCACCACACAAACACAAACAACCTATAGAGGTCCCCCTACACTTAGGAGGTTAAAACGGAAAAGGATAGATACTCGGGCTGCCTCCCGAGGAGCGCTTGTTTTTTATAACCGAGTCACGAGCCTGACTCGACCCAAAATTAGTTCATGGGGAACGTGGTGAGGGATGGAATCATCTCATGAGAGATGTCCTCACCAAAGTACAACTTCACTCGTTGGCCATTCACCTTAAAATTAGGTCCATTAGGTTGAGCGAGCTCGAGAGTACCATATGGAAAAATTTGGGCAATGGTGAATGGGCCGGACCAACGAGATTTTAGCTTGCCCGAAAAGATTTTCAACCGAGAGTTAAAGAGTAAAACTTTGTCTCCAACTTGGAACTCTCGGTTTTTAATCTTAGAGTCGTGAATGAGCTTAGTCCTTTCCTTATAAATCAAAGAATTTTCATAAGCCTCATTCCGGAGTTCATTCAGCTCATTGAGTTGGATCTTGCGTAGGTCACCGGCTTTTTTGATATCGAAGTTAGCCCACTTCAAGGCCCAGTAAGCCTTGTGCTCCAACTCAATGGGGAGGTGGCATGCTTTCCCGTACACGATACGATATGGTGTACAACCAATCGGAGTCTTGTATGCGGTACGAAAAGCCCACAGAGCATCATCAAGTTTATCGGCCCATGAGGCACGATGCTCTCCCACGGTTCTTTCTAGAGTTCGCTTTAATCCTCGGTTAGAGATTTCAGCCTGGCCATTAGTTTGTGGGTGGTAGGCGGTGGAGAGACGATGATTTACACCATACTTAGCCATGACTCTTGAGAATTGGTCATTGCAAAAATGAGTCCCGCGATCACTAATAATGGCACGAGGCACACCGAATCTAGCGAACAGCGATTTCAAAAGTTACAAACCACCCTTGTGTCATTAGTGGGTAAAGATTTGGCTTCAACCCATTTAGAAACGTAGTCAACGGCTACAAGGATGTATTTGTTTCCTTTAGAGGAAGGGAATGGCCCCATAAAGTCGATACCCCAAACATCAAAGATTTCACATTCTTGAATGAAATTCTGAGGCATCTCGTCTTTATGTGTGATCTTGCCTTGTTTTTGGCAAGCATCACAACGTTTAACCATCTCGTGAGCGTCACGATAGATGGTGGGCCAATAAAATCCCGAGTCAAACACTTTTTTGGCGGTGTAGTTGGGACCAAAGTGACCACCGGTGGGTCCTTTGTGGCAAGCGTCAAGGATTTCTAAAGCTGCCGGTCCATCAATACATCGGCGAATAATCAAATCAGCACATTATTTGAATAGATACGGGTCATCCCAAAAGTAAGTCTTAATGTCTTTGAAGAACTTTTTCTTTTGCTGGGATGTTAACCCGTCAATGAGAATTCCACCCACCAAGTAGTTTGCAATGTCTGCAAACCACGGGGTTTCATCAGAAGTCGAGTTGATAGACATTAAGGTCTCCAGGGGAAAAGAGTCATTGATCTCTTTGTTCGGATGATCCCCTTGGTATGGATCCTCAAGTCTGCTGAGATGATCCGCGGCTAGGTTTTCAGCTCCCTTCTTATCACGAATTTCGATTTTAAATTCTTGAAGTTGCAAAACCCAGCGAAGAAGTCTTGGTTTGGAATCTTGTTTAGTTAACAAGTACTTCAACGCGGAATGATCGGTATAAACGATTGTGGTGGAAAGGATAAGATAGGGGCGGAACTTTTCAAAAGCATAAACAACAGCTAAAAGCTCTTTTTCGGTTGTCGTGTAATGCAATTGAGCCCCCGTCATTGTCTTGCTAGCGTAATGGATCGGTTGGAAGTGTTTATTCACTCTTTGGCCCAAAACCGCTCCAATAGCATAATCGCTAGCATCACACATCAACTCGAAAGGCAGCTCCCAATCAGGGGTTACCAAGACCGGTGCCTTAGTTAGCTTATCCTTAAGCAAGTTGAAGGCGTCAATACACTCTTTGGAAAAGATAAAAGGAGTATCTTTTTCCAAGAGGTGGGTCATTGGGCGAGCGATTTTAGAAAAATATTTGATGAAACGACGGTAGAAGCCCGCATGACCGAGGAAACTTCTCACACCCTTCACGGTTGAAGGTGGAGGCAATTTAGCAATAACATCGACTTTAGCACGGTCTACTTCAAGACCGTCTCTGGAGATCTTGTGTCCTAGCACGATGCCCTCTTTTACCATGAAATGGCATTTTTCCCAATTAAGAACAAGGCGAGTGTCTTCACACCGCTAAAGCATACGTTCTAAATTGGTAAGGCAAGCAGAGAAAGAATCGCCATAAACCGAGAAATCATCCATGAATACTTCCATAGTTTCTTCAACCATGTCATGAAAGATAGCCATCATACACCTTTGGAACGTCCCAAGAGCATTGCATAAACCAAAAGGCATGCGTTTGTAAGCATATGTTCCATAGGGACAAGTGAATGTGGTCTTCTCTTGGTCTTTGGGATCGATGGGAATTTGAAAATACCCGGAGAAACCGTCTAAGAATCTGTAATAGTCATTACCCGCAAGACGCTCGAGCATTTGATACATAGGTTTGTTATGGGTTCAGATTAATCTCGGTATCTTCTCGAATTGATCACGGCTCAAAGTGGAATGATTGTTCTTGGTGACAAACAAAATGGTTTGGTTATCTATTCTACTTAAAAGGTAAATGCACGAAATAAAGACAATAAACTAAATGCGATCAGTTAATAAAAACAACACAAT
This sequence comes from Glebionis coronaria, assembly GCA_025667525.1. NCBI lineage: Eukaryota > Viridiplantae > Streptophyta > Magnoliopsida > Asterales > Asteraceae > Glebionis > Glebionis coronaria. Next base: position 388,189,644 of record CM046882.1, read on the forward strand.
ATAAATAATAAAACGTGAATTTAAAGCGAAACAATTAATAATAACAATTAATTTTATGGTAATTATTCACCGGAAAATTACCAAGCTCGACCACAAGGGGATAGAAATTTGCTGAGTTACCGGTCCAACAACTACCTTTCACCAGGTTTTTCTCCTCAAAACCAAAAGCCCGCCAACAACTACAATAGAAGCAACCAAATCCCACCAAGAGCTTCTAATCCTTATCACCCACCCGCTCAACAAACCCCACCCATTAACCCCGATGTTGAAGCCATAATGAGAACCCAAGGTGAGCAAATAAAGAATCTGCAGAGCCAAATTATTAACTTGAAAGGAGATATCACCAAGCAAGGAAATGAGATAAGATCCGAGCTTCGAGATAATATTCAATCCTCCTTCAGCAATCAAATTAATGATCTGAAGAATATGCTTGCTAGTTTCTTGCCCGCAGCTCAACCTTCTTCTTCGAGTTCTCTACCTTCAAACACCGTCACCAATCCGCGAGCAAATGTGAGTGCTATTACTACCCGTAGTGGAGTCACCATAGTAGGACCACCGATCCCGCCCCCATCATCTACACCTCCTCCACCACCATTTATCCCTACTCCTCCTACACCTAGTATTAGTGCACCATTACCGTCTCCACCTCGTCATGACGATGTACCTAGGAAGGAACCTTCAACATCTCAACCTTTACCTGCTACACCTACACCTTCACCACCCAAACCCAATATCCCTTATCCTTCTCGCTTAGGCAAGACCAACGAACTAACCAAGAATGACTGTCAAGTGCAAAGCTATGTGAAGATGCTCTCTCAAATGAACATCAACATTAGCCTTGTTGAAGCACTTGTCCACATGCCAAAATTTGTTAAACCATTTAAGGAATTGCATAACAAGAAGGAGAAGCTGATTGAGCTCGCCAACATACGCTTAAATGAAAACTGCTTTGCAGTTATTCTTAAAGAACTTCCGGAAAAGCTTGGAGATCCCGGTCGTTTTATGTTGCCTTGCCTTTTTAACAAAACTGAAGAATTTACTGCCCTTGCTGATCTCGGGGCCAGTATTAATCTTATGCCCTTGAGTGTTTGGAAAACACTATCATTACCCGACCTCACACCAACAAAGATGACTCTTGAACTTGCAAATCGCACTCTCGCTTACCCCGTTGGTATTGCTGAAGACGTGTTCATTAAAGTTGGCACATTTACTTTCCCGGTCGATTTTGTCGTTTTTGATTATGAAATGGACCCTCGTATTCCTTTAATACTTGGTCGGCCATTCTTGAGAACCGGGCGAGCTCTAGTTGATGTTGCCGAAGATGAGTTAATCTTAAGAGTCGGGAATGATTCATAAGTGTTTAAAATGGGGAAGCCTACAAGCAAATCCTATGGACGAGAATCAGTGAATATGATTAATGTACTTGATGATTTTGTCGTCTACAACAATCCGCTATTCGACTCTTGCATTGATAATCCATTGTTTCATGATGATGTGGATGATTCTCTATCCAATTTGGAACCTTCTCCCATTTATGATTCTCCATCGATCTTTGATGATTATGATGATGATTCTAGCTCAGATTCGGGTGATTATGATGATTGTACTTCCGAGTATCCCGACCTGCCTACATATGATGATTTTGATGAGGCCGATACTCTTTCGAGTGATTCTTCACATGATGAAGATCCTCCGCCATCACTCGATCCTACTTTGGAAGATTACTCATTTGAGGAAGACTTCTCTGCATTTCTCAACACTTACTTCCCTCATGAGAGTGATGCTCCTCCTTATGATTTTGAATATTATCGTCTTGATCCTACTTTGGATTTGAAGAACATTCTTTCAAAGGAGAAGAAACCGGTCGACACCAATATCCGCAGCACATCTGATTTAACACCTCTTTGTCCACCTTCTGAGGACGAGGTTGTGCATCTTCTTCGCGGATCATCTTCACACTCGGCTGAGCCTGAGTGCTATTTTCCCTTAAAGGAAAAGGTGTTCGACCCCGGTATCAATATTCTGCAGCCATCTCAGTATCCACCTAATGAAATAAAAGGAAATATTTTTGGAACTTATGGAAATATGCTTGCACCTCACCATACTTGCTCCCACCATGCCCCATCGCTGCTTAAGGGAACCTTGCCTACTCTTCTTTGGCTTGCCTTGTTCGCCTTAAGCTTGTGCTATTTGATGGACGAAAACTATGTCTTTGATCCTGGTGGATATGTTTCAAGCTTCTTCCTATGATGATCAAGTTCGAGTCAGGCTCACGACTCGGTAATCAAAAATCAAGCGCTTCTTGGGAGGCAACCCATGTTTCTATCTTTTAGCTTTCTTTATCCTAAGTGTAGGGGAGACCCATTGGTGTTTGCTCTCTCCTCTCTTCTTATTCAGGGTTCTTCGGCTTTTAGTAAACTTCCGTCTTTTGACTTTTTCTTCGATAAATCTTCAGAAATGGTCTTGGACTTCCGTTCTTTTTGCACTCTTGACTTCTTGACTTCGTCTTTCGTCTTTTTCTTTAATAAAAGCCCGTGAATGCCCGTGTTTTCTCCACTTTTCACCTTTTCGTCCTAAATCACAACAAAAACACAAACCACGCATAATTCCGACATAAAAGACATAAAATACACGTTTTGGCTCGGTTATTATTGTAATTAAGTGGTAAAAAGGATGGGTGTTTACACACCTATCAGGCTTCAATTATTTTCCTTTACTGCTTGGTCCCCACGAGACACAAAAACATAACTCTTCTTTGCACTTTTCGTCCCTTTCTGCTTTAAGTCACATGAGTTTGTTTTGTTTTTCTTGACAAATAGTGAACCAAATGTATAAGCTTAAACAAATCCCACGTGAACAAATTTGTTACAAATCATCCACTTTGTAGAAACTAGAAGGGCGGGGGGTTGAATAGTTTCTTAAATTTTACTTGTTAAAGGTTGGTTTTAAAAAATCCTTTTTCAAAAACTTAAGCTTGAGTATTTATGTGAAACCTTCTTATACACAATATGAACAAGGTATAGTGCAACTAACTAATAATCACAAGTATAAAGAATAATGAATGTAAAGAGACAAGGGAAGGAAAGATTAAACCAAACACCAAAGATTTATAGTGGTTCGGCAATGAAGCTCACTCCTCGTTCCTACTCCACTCCTCGAGTACTCCTTACTCGAGAGTTCACTAATCAACAAGCTCCTTAAGGTGGAGAAACCGTACACAACGTCGCTTAACCAATTTCCGACTCTAAGCTAAAAGTCGAGCCCTAATCTTAGCTAGGACCAATCTACACCAATATACTTTGAGGACTAAGTATTAACCCTAATACATACACAACTTCCAAATAGACACAACTACTTGGATCTTCACAACAATGACACAACAATGAATAAATAAATTTGGATCTTCAATGGATCTTTGAGGTAGACACAACACTTAAAGAATGATAGTGTTCTTCTCTTTGCACTTTGAGAAGAAAAGATGAGAGGAGAAAGATTCACTTCTAAACAATTAGTAATCAAACTAATGATCAAGGATTTGAGTGATTTAAGAAGTATGAAAGAATCTGGAAATGTATGTGCAAAAGAGGTGGATTGAAAGTCTGAGAATGGTCCACTATTTATAAGACAAATGTCCAACGACTATATCTGCCCGCGGTTCCTTATTAGAGCCCGCGGTTCCTTATCGATAAGGAACCGCCGTAGGTGCTAAGGAACCGCCGGCTTAGAGTCCGCTCCCTTTTGTCTTTTAGTGGGTTGGTTCGAATCTGGGGATTAAAATATCCTGAAAGGATATTCCAAACCAAGATAGAATATTCCATTTTCAAATTTCAAACTTTCAAATAATTAATTTAATAAAACATTTTTTTTAAAAGAAAGTTTAATAATAAAACTTTGTCACACTTAATAAAAAGTGAGTTTTAAGAAAAGATTAAATCCTTGATCACTTAATTAGTATAATTACTTGTTTGTAAATACCTTAAGTGATAATGGTTGAAATGAAAAATACTTGAACTCAAGAATTCGTTTTTCCTTGTTTTCGTAAATGCTTGTTTTTACATATTGTCGTAATCAAAACAAAGCGAGACCGAAAAATGCAAGTAACGTTTTTAGGCATCATTGCATTAACAATCTCCCCCTTTTTAATTCCGACAATCCATAAACTCAATCATCTAATAAAACAAGATTAAACAAGATTTTCAAAGACGATTTTATCGTTTCTCCCCCTTTGTCGAAGCAAAAAGGTTGCAAAAGTCTTTGAAGAAGAAAAGAACCGGACTTTGCAAATGCTCCCCCTTGGTGCTTACTCCCCCTTGCTTGGGGCACCAAGGAATCGAAATATGGTGACAAGCTACATAAAAGGGTTAGTAGAAGAGAAGAGACACCCAACAAGATATAGCAAAGATCGCACAAAAAAATAAGAAACAAAATATCCAAGTCATGTTAAAAGAAAACATGATAAAAGATACAAGGAATAATCATACAAAGATGTATGAGACACAAACACAAGCCAAAATAAAAATCATAAACCAAATCATAGTTAAGCTAGAACCCTAAGATTTGCTTGAACTAGATGTCTTGAAGATAAGCAATCAATGCTTAGATAAAAGACAAGGTAGTGGCGGAAGGAGGTGGTGGTGGCTTGGTAGAGATCTCATAGTTATAGTAAAGAGGAGGTTTAACTAAGAGACTCTTGATGTAATTCAACTCTTCATAGATGTGAGCCATAGAAAGATGTTGATATTGACAACATTGACAAAGCCTGGTGGTGGAAGATAAGAGGTTCCACAATCAACATTCTTAGAAGGAGAAGAGATGTGATTTTGAGTGTTCTTGGGTGAATTGGGGTTGAAAGCAATTGGAGAGAATGGAGGAGAATCAAATCTTTCATTTGGGGAATAAGACATTTTGATTTAAGAAAGAATGCAAAATGCTTAAGGTTAAATAGAGAAAGTCCAAGATAATTTAGGGGTGGTCAAAGGGTTGAAACAAAGATTCCAAAAAGTGTTGGAACAAATTTGGAGTTTCAGGAATACCCGAAAAGTAGGGTACTGGGCGCGGTTCCTTAACTCAGTCGGCTGTTCCTTATCACTGGGGAACCGCGGTATCAATAAAGAACTGCCCACAGTGGGTTGAGTTTGGTGATGAGGGAGGATTTTCTAATTCAGCAAATCCTATTTTTCTAGTCTAACTAATCATAGGGATATGCTAAGAAACAAAGATAGACAAAGAAAACATACAAGAGCACACCAAACAAGGTTTAGACCTAAATACATAGATTTTTTTTAATATAATCAATAAAGGAGGTATGCGGAACTAGACACAAGGTCATGACACAATGATCCTCCCTAGTTCTCTTTTCTTCTTGCTATAATTGAGAGACCCATACATATGAATTATGTAAGCTCATTATGAATAGCAAGAAGCTATAAAAAACGTTTTTAGATTTAATTAACAATGCACAAACATTTCTCGACCATTTCCGAAAGAACTTTGAGAATTTTGAAAAAGAGAAGAGAAGTTTTCCAAAAAGAGTTTATTAAACTTAAAAGCTCAAAGAAAGAAAAGACTGAAAAGATAAAAGATAATAAGAATGCACAATTAAGGAATTTAATATGTTCCATTAAGCCTAGACCTAGACGCAAGAAATTAAAAGGTTCCCTCTTAAGTGGCTTAGTGAAGATACTGGCCAAGTTTTCTACCGAGGGTACCTTCTCTATCGAAATGTTCCCCTTTTGAACATTATCCCTAAGAAAATGGTGGCGAATCTCTATGTGCTTAGTTCGCGAATGTTGCACGGGATTCTTGCTAAGGTCTATTGCACCCTTGTTGTCGCACATGATGGGAACATCATCAAGAGAAATCCCGTAATCAACAAGCGCTTGCTTCATCCATAGAGCTTGTTGACAAGCTTTACCGGCACTCACATACTCGTCTTCCGTGGTGGATATAGCAAGAGTTGTTTGTTTCTTGGAGAAACAAGAAGTTAAACAACAACCCATGAAGGTACAAACTCCACTAGTGATTTTCCGGTCCACATAGTCTCCCGCATGATCCGAGTCCGCGTAGACAATGGTTTCTACGTCGGTCCCTTTAGGATACCATAATCCTAAATGTATAGTGATAACGCCTCATTTATACATATTTGTAATGATTCATTTGGCCTTGTTTGCTATGTAAATAAATAAATAATGTGTTGAATTGATACTAATAAAAGGTATTGTTTGTATTGAAGCTAAGAAATAAATCATGAAGGAAAAGAATGAATAAATAAAGAATAAAGAGGCTAAAGAAGAAATTATGCTAAAATGAAGCCAAAGTGCGGCGCACAATTAGGAAAGTGCGGCGTACATTCAAAGTACCCCGAATTTGGAGAATAACAAAAAGTTCGCCGCACACACTCAGAAGTGTGGCGCGCATTTACACTTGAAGAAGTGCGACGCATAAATGAACAAGTGCGGCGCACATTTTACTGGAGTTACATAATTAAGTGCAATTATGCATGGCTACTATAGGGAACCTTTGATATACTTCCAGGGTTTCTAACCTACGAATTTTTAAGTATAAATAGGACCCTTGGCCAGGCAGAATCATATCTCATTCCTCACTTTCTCCATTGTTTAGGGGAAACAATAATCAAGGATTTCTCCAAATCCTTGATCATAGTCACTAGAGTTAGTAAACCTTAGTTGGTTTATAGTATTGGTGCTGGAACAAGAAACTCAGAAGTGTTGCTAGCCATTTGTAATAAGTTCAAAAACTTATAAATCCTTTGGAAGCAATTATTGAAATAATCTTGTGGTATAATTCTTATTTCAATTATGTCAATCTTTTACTTTGATTTACATATGTTTGAAATGATCTTATTTACTGTTGTTATGGATTAGTGTGATGTGCACTTGGTTAAAGTTTAATAGCCTTATGATTAGATGTGAATATTAGCTTTGTTGGGGCAAAGTGTGGCGCACAATTAGTTTTGTGCGGCGTACTTTTTCCTTGGGTTCTTGAATATAAGTGTGATTTGGATTCTTATGTATTATATGTTACTATGTAAGACTATTATTATATGTTGGATTCATCCATGATCATCGACTAGTACTCATGTGAATGTAGAGTTTCATGTCATCTAGTAATGAATCTTGTTAATCACATTTGTAACGATTAGTGGATTAAAACATATACCAACTCTTGCATAATCTCATGTGCTACCTTAGTTATCGAAACCAAGCATAAATCTATCTTAATGCTGTTGATATGAAAAAGTCTTTAGCCGGACTCTTGTCGTGTCAATTAGATGTTGCATGCACAACTAGTAATCGGTATGTTGTCTTACATTGTTTATGTGCTTATATTTCATCATTGCTACCTATCTATCATATGGTTATGACCTTAGCCAAACGCACCCTTTAATACCGATTGTTAAGTATATATTTTGAACTTGTGACACTCTAGAGGTAATTATTTTAATATTGTAATAACAACAATCTCGTGGAACGAACTGAACTTTACCATTAAGCTATGTTATACATGAAAGGGTATACTTGCCCGTGTTTATGTTTCTAGTCAATTGTGTGGTAACATCTTCAATAAAAATTAAGACTTGCAAACGAACATCAAGGTTTTGGCGCCGCTGTCGGGGATTGATTAGTTATTTATTTTGAAACATTCTGAAATACTTGGTAAAACAAAAATTCTAAATCGTCGTACAGATTTCTGGCAATTTGAAAAAGTTTTTAACAAAAAGTTAAAAAGTGCGCCGCACATTTCCAAAAGTGCGCCGCACATTTCCAAAAGTGCGCCGCACATTTGATACGAATTTGCAAAATGTTGGTAGAAACAATCCCAAAACACCACCAAAACCTTTTACTCTCAACACTTACTGCTGAAACATGAGAATTGCTTTATGTGTGCTTATGCTTTTTGAGCTTTTGTGTTTGTTAATATTGCATTTCAAGAAAATCCAAAAATATTTTCTTTCAAAATTTTATTTTCTATTTAATTTACTCTTTGGTAGAATAATTTGCTTTGGTATGTCTTATTTGATATTTATCATGATTTGTGGTAATTTTTCTGGAATTTTTAACAACTTTGAGATACAAGAAAATGAGGAAACAAGCGGAAATGAAAAAATAGTTATTTCTTGCAAAATACTTGAGAACATCTTACAAAATTTGGTCACTATTTCTTATTTTGACTACTTGTTAAGGAAGTATTATGAAAAAAAGTATTATAACATTGTTTGATTGGTATATAGATCATAAAGTTATGAACAAAAAATTTCTTGCAGAAAGTGCGCCGCACATTTTAGAAAGTGCGCCGGCTTTTCTGTATCGGGCAAAAGTGCGCCGCACATCTCAAAAGTGCACCGCACAACTAGAAAAGCAGAAGCAGAATTTGATTATAACACAATTAAAAAGAGATTTTCATCGAAACTAATAAGTTGCCTTAAGACAACAGGATATGAAATGTCATTTGGATTTTATGGCACTAACATACTAATGTTTCTTTTGATGTGTTGTTGTTTTAAGATGGATCCAAACACTAGCTTGGGTAGGCTATGCTTGGGAGTGGATGAGCATATTAGCCTAAATAATAAGATTGAATAGGATGGAGAATGGACAGGATCTGAATATAGGGACACAGCCGATAGTGGGATTCAAAAGGTCCTAACTTTCTATCGTTTGGAAGACTTGACACCTAGCAAAAAGTACTCAATGCCTTGTCATGTGGAAGGTAAATTTGCCTATGATGGGCAAGTTGACTTAGAAATATAGAAGAGTTTTGTTAGCAATGAATTTTTAGTGGAGCTTGGCTTAACCTAAAAAACGCATCGTAATGGGGACAAAGAAATAGATAAAAAGCTCATTGTTATGATCAAGGACGAATTTTTTTCGTCGACTTCTTCGTCAATCCGGAAGATCTTGACTGTGAACCATGTGTAATATTTGGGAGATCTTTCCTAAAGCAAGCCAATGCACAAAATGATATCACTTGTGGCATACTCACCATATGGCCAAAAGTACATGAAAGCTTGGACTTGGAATAAATTGACGAGATACTTGATAATCTCGACTTTGATGAATTAGCACCTATTGAAAACGAGGGAGTTGATACTCCTAGATTTGTTTGTAATATAGGGAAGGAAAAAGAAACAAAGGAAAACAGCCCGCTCATGCTTACAAATTGAACTACAATGGTGAAGGACCTTCTCTCACCATTGATAAACCCTTAACTAGAGAAGAACTAACAATGGAAGAATTAAGGGAAGACGTTGAAGAAAGAGTAATGTTGTTAAAAATGAATCGGCCAATCATTGAAACATTAAAATACAATGATAAGTATAAAATGATTGTCGATGGGGTCTTGCTTGATAAGTTGAAGATTGAAGATGGATTAACCTCGGAATATGAGGATGTGGCAATCCAAATGCTCCGTGAGAACAAAGTAATGAAAGAAAAAAAAGACACATGTTATTTTGTCCTACCTATAAGGTTGGAAGGTAAAACTACATACAATGCTTTGGTAGACACCGGTTCGAATGTTAATATCATGCCACTTGGAATGTTCAAAATGTTAGATGTTGGAAGAGTCAAACCAAGGTTTGATCAAATAAAAATGCTTAACCACTCCTACGCGGAGGGATTTGGGTGTTTGCTTGGAGTTATATGCTAAATAGGGACAACCACAACACTAGCCGATTTTATGCTTCTTGATATTCCTACTGACCGAGATATTCAACTAGTGGTTGGAAGAAAAATTTTGCACACCGTTGGTGCAAGGTAGATGTTGGAAAAGCTATCATGACTAGCTTCGATGGGTTTGTCCATCTAACATATAATGTTCTAAAAGCAAAAGAACATGATGATAGTGATGATGAAGATGATAAGTACTACACCACGAAAAGAGATGAAAATGGTATGCCAATTTATGGTCCAGATTTACAACCATGGACGGAACCGGAAGAACTGTTTGATGCTTCACTAAGTGAAAGGAGCTACCATAACCCTTTCGTTGATATTTGTGTGTACAATAAAATTGTGGGGATGCTTGGAGTACTTCCCTTATCATTGAAATACAAAGATTGGCAAGTGGGTAATAAGCCAGAATTTGAAAATATTGCTAAAGATGGAGATAGTGAATGGCATATTGCCATAGTCATTGTTGATCCATGTGGAATGAGGTACGAAAAAGTATACGAGACAAAGGACACCAATAGAGAGGTCTCGGGACGTTACACGGAGAGTGATATCATGTCACCTCTGAATTTCTGCTACAACTAAGAGGAAAAGAAGAAAATAGGAGTGCATCATTGGCTCCTAGTTACTTTTATGCATTTTTAACTTTTTGTATGTGGATAATCAAATAAATCGAAGTAATATCTAAGAGTCCTAGAAGTTTTAGGATGGGCTTAGAAGTAGGGAACGTTCTCCCTAAGTTTTTTATTTCTATCGAATGAAATTGGAGGTTTTCTTTTAAATTTTGTGTTTTGTATACTTTAAAAATGAAAATACAGTAAACCATGTATGGATGCACAGAATGTGCGCCGCACATTTTAGAAAGTGCGCCGCACTTCTGGGCGGATTTTTTTTATATACCCCGTTTTTCTCATTAGAAACTAAAAAAACACACAAAAACCACCTGACGATTTTTAATCATCACCAAAAATATTTTCGAGTCTTTGCTCCAATCTCACATTCGAGATCATGTCTAGGGTAAGTTTTTATATTTAATTCATGTTAGTTTCAATTAATTAGTTTTTATTTTTTGATTAATTTTCAATTAGGGTTCTTAGTAAATGGAAAACAAATTATAATTAGGAATTAGGAATGTAGAAATAGATTAAGAAATGATTAGATTATAATAAGATAAAATTGAAAAAAGAGGTTTTTGAAAAACCTTAGAGATGAGGCAATGTCGTGGATTAGAACGAATTGGGAATGGGTTAGTGTACGATTCTAGCCATTGTTATTAGTTTGTAACCATTTAGTTTGCGGATTTGGTTAGCTACTAGTGTTACCCCACATATGATGTAATACCCAGAATGTGCGCCGCACTTTACATATTGTGCGCCGCACTTTTAATGAAATTTTCCCAGGAAGTACGCCGCACATTCCAAATTGTGTGTCGCACTTTTCGTCTGGGAGACAAACAGAATGATCAGAACACGATCATATGATCACCTTTGACCCATAACGCTTATCTAATGTTAATACATGTTTGTATGTGATGAAAATTTGGCAGAATACAGGTTCTGGAAATTACAAAACCGGCTCGTCTAGCCGAGAAAAGAAGCGAAGGCCTACCGAATCGACAAGTTCCACACTCATGGGAACACCGAATCACCAATTTTTGAACTGGCCTGGATGTAATAATGATACCAAAACCATCTACAACAATGCTATTAGTCTTTTAATGCCAAAACAAATTTTTGCACCTAGCATTGTGGATTTTGGAGTTTTGAACGAGCTTGGTTGTGAAGCTCAAATAAGGGAGATGCTTAGGATAGTAGTGATAGAGGCTGGAGGTAATGAAATTTGAATCCGATGCTTGGATTCGTGTTTTTACTTGTAGGGAGAAAATCTATGCGGAGCTTGTTCTCGAGTTTTTCTCTACTTTTAATTTTGATGAAGATGCCGGAGGAGATGAGTTGTTGACTAAGAAGATTTTGACTTTTAGACTTTGTGGAAAGGGACATTCTTTGACTTTGAAAGAATTTGCTAAGTACTTGCAGTTGTATAATAGAGATGAGCGAAAGGCGGAAGGATTTGAGGTATATTTCCAAGGAGGGGAACGTGATCATGGAAACTTTAATGCTAATGAATTTTGGGCATCAATTTGCCCGGATGAGGATCCCTTAAGCTTATCTAAGAGCTCGGCCACTATAATTTCTAGTCCACTTTTGAGAGTGCTTCAAAAGATGATTGCTTATGCCGTTTGCCATTAAACCACGAGATATGATAAAATACAAAAGAATGATTTGTGGTTATTGAGCATGTTAAGGGATAAGAACCGTGAGCAATACGCTAATGTGGCTCAGGTGAAAGCAAAATGGATGAAAAGGTAAGGTCCTGGTAGTCAAGCGGGTAGTATGATTATGTGTGGACAATTTGTGACTAGGTTAGCTCGAAGAATGGGGCTTTTAAGTGATCAAGTTGTGAGTAGTATTAGTCCACCGATTGTTTGTGATACCATTGACCGAATTACCTTGAGAGATTTGATTGGAGCGGATGGAAGGTTGATGAGAGAAGACTCGCCTGTTAGAGCACTTTGTGTAGGTATGGCGAGAGCTCCTCGTGCATCACTCCAAGATGTTTGTGATAAAATGGGAAGGATGGAGGTTAGGCAAGACCAACTTGGGTTTATGATGGAGCTCCAATGTTATAGTATGGATCGATACGCTCCAGTTTTTGAGAGGATGGCGGAACATTATCATGTTCCAATGAGTGGACCTTATGGACCACCCAGATATCACCACGAGCCATTCTACTACACCCAACAACCACCACCCTATCCACCATATTTTCACCCATCTCAAGCTCCAAGGAATGATGAAACTGAAGAGGATATGTGAAGCCTCGTATGTGTGTGACTTTTGTGTTAGTCACATTTGAAACAATTTGAAAACAATTTATTTGGGCTTTGTAATATGCCTTTGTTGGCATTTAGGACAACTTAATACTTTGTGTGTGGGATTTTTATTTTTAATTTGGTATGTGAAATATGTTTGTATATATTATTTGTGTTAATTTACAGAAAATAAAGCGAGTCAAAGCGAACTTAGGAGAAAATTGAAGATCTCGGCTTCGTTCGACTTGGAATAACAAGGGAGTATTATTCTTATTTTCCCTCTAATTTTTACTTTTTCCTTATATTTAGCATTAGGGACAATGCTCATAATAAGTATGGGGTGATTGAGTGAAAATAAGATCGAATAAAAGCTTGTTTTTAAGAAATTTAGTTTTCTGAATTTTCTGTACCCAGAAGTACGCCGCACTTTCTGGGCGAATTTTTAAATTTTGTTACAGTTTTAATATAAAAATAATAAAATAAAAAAAATTTGTCGAAGGATTGATAATTCTTATAAATGTAAAGCTATTTTGACTCGAAATTGATAACGTTGTTTACACAATACTTTATTCATAATTGTGAGGATCTTTTCTGTAAGCATCCTTACATTTTAAATTGTGTGTGCCGATGATTAGTTTAATTCTAGAACTTGTGCTTGATAATCTTTACGAGACCATAGTGGGATCATACTTGTATGATAAAAGGTATTTTAAATGATAAAGAGGCAAAATAAATAAAAGAGAAAAAATTGAAAGTTTTGCCGATGTTTTTAAGATAATTATATTGTTGGAAACTATATTGCGAAATGATAGTATATCATAAGTATGGGGGAAAGCATGTTCTCCCAAAAGAAAGATTGTGGCATAAAAAAAAGGAATAAAAGGCAAAAGGAAGCCTAAGAAGTTTCGAGTTATTCGCAAAGCAACAACATGAAAAAGATGATGTATTATTCTTTAAAGCATGCGGTGGTAATAAAAGTTTTTGAAAAAAGACCTCTTTTGATATTCTACTTGGTGCTTACGCCAAAATTTGGTTTAGTTTAGTTCCTTGCACAAGCCTATGGTAACTTACTTTTCATGACCGTGCTATTGAGCGATAATCTACCCATAATAAGGAGAGTGTGTGAAATAAAAATATCTTCTTCGTGAGGTGTTTTATGGCGTTATCTTTGTTTTTCGATTGTTAGCTTTATCTATTCTTTCGACACTTATCAAAAATATATTTTTTCCTTACTTGAGGACAAGCAAGAAGTTAAGTATGAGGGAATGTGATAACGCCTCCTTTATACATATTTGTAATGATGCATTTGTCTTTGTTTGCTATGTAAATAAATAAATTATGTGTTGAATTGATACTAATAAAAGTTATTGTTTGTATTATAGCTAAGAAAGAAACCATGAAGGAAAAGAATGAAGAAATAAATAATAAAGGGGCTAAAGAAGAAATTATGCTGAAATGAAGCCAAAGTGTGGCGCACAATTAGAAAAGTGCGTCGTACATTCAAAGTACCCCGAATTTGGAGAATAACAAAAAGTGTGGCGCACAAACTCAGAAGTGCGGCACACATTTACACTTGAAGAAGAGCGGCGCACAAATGAACAAGTGCGGGGCGCACATTTTACTACAGTTACATTATTAAGTACAATTATGCATGGCTATTATGGGGAACCTTTGATATACTCCCAGGGTTTCTAAGGACCCTTGGCCAGGCATAATCATATCTCATTCCTCACTTTCTCCATTGTTTAGGGGAAACAGTAATCAAGGATTTCTCCAAATCCTTGATCATAGTCACTAGAGTTAGTAAACCTTAGTTGTTTTATAGTATTGGTGCTGGAACAAGAAACTCAGAAGTGTTGCTAGCCATTTGTAATAAGTTCAAAAACTTAAAATTCCTTTGGAAGCAATTATTGAAATAATCTTGTGGTATAATTCTTATTTCAATTATGTCAATCTTTTACTTTGATTTACATATGTTTTAAATGATCTTATTTACTGTTATTATGGAGTAGTGTGATGTGCACTTGGTTAAGGTTTAATAGCCTTATGATTAGATGTGAATATTAGCTTTGTTGGGGCAAAGTGCGGCGCACAATTAGTTCTGTGCGGCTTACTTTTTCCCTGGGTTCTTGAATATAAGTGTGATTTGGATGCTCATGTATTATATGTTACTATGTAAGACCATTGTTATATGTTGGATTCATCCATGATCATCGACTAGTACTCATGTGAATGGATGATTTCCATGTCATCTAGTAAATGAATCTTGTTAATCACTTTTGCAACGATTAGTGGATTAAAACATATACCAACTCTTGCATAATCTCATGTGCTACCTTAGTTATCGAAATCAAGCATAAACCTATCTTAATGCTGTTGATATGACAAAGTCTTTAGCCGGACTCTTGTCATATCAATTAGATGTTGCATGCACGACTAGTAATCGGTATGTTATCTTACATTGTTTATGTGCTTATATTTCATCATTGCTACCTATATATCATATGGTTATGACCTTAGCCAAACGCACCCTTTAATACCAATTGCTAAGTATATCTTTAGAACTTGTGACACTCTAGAGGTAATTGTTTTAATATTGTGATAACAACAATCCCGTGGACCGAACTGGACTTTACCATTAAGCTATGCTATACATGAAAGGGTATACTTGCCCGTGTTTATGTTTCTAGTCATTTGTGTGGTAACATCTTGAATAAAAATTAAGACTTGCAAACAAACATCATATAGTGCCCTTAATGTATCAGAAGATACGCTTAATCGCTTCAAGGTGAGAGGTTTTGGGAGCCTCTTGGAAGCGAGCACAAAGGAAAACACTAAACATGATATCCGGTCGACTTGCCGTTAGGTACAACAAACTACCAATCATACCTCTATATTTGGTGTTGTCTACCGACTCACAATTATCATCTACGGTGAGTTTAGTATCCGAGGCCATAGGGGTCTTCATTGGTCTAGAGTCTTCTAATCCAAATTTCTTTAGCATTTCTTTAACATACTTGGATTGATTAAAGAAAATACCATCATCCATTTGTTTAATTTGGAGTCCTAAAAAGAAGTTAAGTTCTCCCATCATACTCATTTCAAACTCGTCATGCATGATTTTGGCAAAGTCATCACACAATGATTGACAAGTTGAACCAAATAATGTCATCAACATATATTTGTCGATAATAAGGTGAGAACCTTTCTTCTTTGTAAAGAGTGTATTATCTACCATCCCCATGGTATACTCATGTTTTACAAGAAACGCTTTAATTCTATCATACCAAGCTTTGGGTGCTTGTTTGAGACCATAAAGAGCTTTCTTAAGCTTTTAAACATGGTCCGGTTTCTCAAAATTAATGAAGCCGGGAGGTTGAGCCACAAATACCTCCTCATTGATCTAACCGTTAAGAAATGCACTCTTTACATCCATTTGTTGAAGCTTAAAGTCTAAAGGATAAGCGTAAGCTAAGAGGATTCTAATGGATTCTAATCTAGCTACGTGTGCGTATGTCTCGTCATAATCAATACCTTCTTGTTGATTATAGCCTTGAGCTACAAGTCTAGCCTTGTTACGAGACACAACACCATTCTCATCTAACTTATTCCTATATACCCATTTGGTTCCTATGATGGTCGAACTTCTAGGCGGAGGAACAAGTTCCCAAACGTCATTAGCAATTAATTGATTCAATTCTTCTTGCATAGCGATGACCCAACTCTCATACATCAAAGCTTCTTTAACATTCTTTGCTTCAATCAAGGAGACGAAACAAAAGAAGTTACTTTGATTTTGGACTTGAGATCTTAGGGTCCTTTGATTTAATTCGCCTATGACGTTATCAAGAGCATGATCCTTAGACTCCTTAATGTTTACTCCCTTTTCAACACTAAGGTCTTCAACTCCTATGTTTCTAACATCTTTGGCATTAAGTATGTCTATTTCATCTAAGTCATCATCTACCAAAGGTGGTGTCTTAGATGAAGGCGGGGTTTAATCAAATGTCACGTTAAGTGATTCTTCAATTACACTCGAGGTTTTATTGAGGACTATGTAGGCTTTTCTAGTTTGAGAATAACCTAAAAAGATACCTTCGTAATAGTTTGGGTCAAACTTTGTAAGGTAATCTTTGGTGTTGATGATGAAGAACTTGCTTCCAAACACCTTAAATTATTCCAATGAGGGCTTCTTACCTTTAAGAATCTCGTAGGGGGTCATTCCTAGAAATGGTCGAATAAGAATTCGGTTGAGAATGTAAGTCGATGTGTCCACGACATTGCACCAAAATTTTTGAGACAAAGATTGCTCATTTAACATCGTCCTACTCATCTCTTGGATGGTCCTATTCTTCCTTTCAACTACCCCATTTGATTGTGGAGTGCGAGGAGCCGAGAATTTATTGGTAATACCATGAGCTTCACAAAAGGCACCAAATTGCACTTCATTATCAAATTCCCTACCATGATCCGTCCTAATAGAGACAATTGAACATCCTAGTTGATTTTGAATTCTTCGACTAAAGGTTTCGAAGTGATCGAAAGCTTCATTCTTAGACGCCAAAAATCTAGTCCAAGTTAATCTAGAGTAGTCGTCAACTATAACTAGGGTATAAAGGTTACCTTCATAACTCCGTATGACGGAAGGTCCAAAGAGATCCATATGTAGGAGCTCTAAGCACCGAGAGGTCGAAACCAAATTCTTGGCTTTGTGACTTGAGTGAACTTGCTTCCCAGTTTTGCAAGCATCACAAAAGTGACTATCAAACTTCATCTTGGGGAGATGTCTGACCAACTCCTTAGAGACTAAAGATTGAATTAAACGCATATTAGCGTGACCTAATCTCCTATGCCAAAGAGTAGAACTATCATCTAAAGTCGCTAGACATAAGTTGTCCTTTGACTTCCTATTAACCTTCATGACATAAATCCCATGCTTTCTAACACCTTTTCCAATGACTTTTCCATCTTTTACGATTTCACTGTCATATTCCGAAAAGATGACCTTACACTTATTGTCACAAATTTGACCTATACTTAGAAGGTTAAAACCTAAGTTATCTACGTGCTCTATGTTTTCTGTAGTCATAGAGTCAAGAGAGACCGTACCTTTGCCAATGATATTACCACGTCTATTACTTGTGAATGTAACGTTACCTCCATCATATGCTTTGTAGTGTGAGAACAAACTTCGATTACCCGTCATGTGTTTAGAACAACCACTATCCTTAATCCACTCGACGGGCTCTAGATCGATTCCCAAGCATATCTCTTTAGAAGTGTGAGCCATGAGACACTTCTCATCTTTGGGATTGTCATCAACATCTTCACCGCTATCACTCCATGAACCTCCAACGAACGCCGTGTGGTTCTTCTCGCGTGAAGGCTTAGGACAATCACCGATGAAATGATTTGGATCACCACATCTAAAGCATTTCCTATCACCTTTATCATCTTTGGCAAATCGGTTTTTGGAGAAGGGTTTCTTGTCGTTGTTTGGTTGCCTCACGTATTGACCTCGTCTTTTGAAGAACTTCTTAAAGTCTCTAACCGCCAAGGCATATTCCTCATCATCACTATCCGAGGAGCTTTCATGGTCACTTTATGCCTTCTTGGCTTTGAGTGCAAGATAATTTCTTTCGCTCTTAGTTTTCACCATTTCCGAGTCCTTCAAAATTATCATCTCATGAACCTTCAAGTTACCAATGAGTTCATCGAGTGATAATTTGGCGAGATCCTTTGATTCTACAATCGCCGTGATTTAGCTCTCCATTTGGGATGCAACGCCCTAAGAAACTTCCTAACATTGTTCTTGCTAGAAAAACCTTCATCAAGTGCTTTTAGAATAGTAATAATAGTGTTATATCTAGCAAATGCACTATCTATGGTTTCATCTTCTAAGATGACAAATTGTTCATATTGTTGAACAAGAAGATCGATTTTACTTTCTTTGGCTTGGCTATTACCTTGGTGGGTTACTAAAAGAGTATTCCAAATGTCTTTAGCGGTTTCACACATAAAAATCCTTTCGTACTCTTTCTTTGGTAAAAGCATTATAAATCATCATTTTAGCCTCATTATTTTTAGCAAGTTTTCTTTTAGTATCATCATTAACTTTATCAAAAGTAACTATCTCCTTACTTTTAGAAACTTCATTATATTGAAATGGCAAAAAATCACCATTGATAATAGCATGCCAAAGATCTAAATCTTTTGATTTAACATAAGTCTCAAGCCTATTTTTCCAATAAATAAAACTATTGGTTTCAAAAAGAGGTGGTCTTTGCATAGATTGCCCTTCTAGATACTTGTTGGAATCCATAGATCGATTCAAGTTTTAAAATACAATATATTGTAAAAATTCTTGAGCAACCACGCTCTAATACCAATTGTAGAAACTAGAAGGGGGGTTGAATAGTTTCTTAAATATTACTTGTTAAAGGTTGGTTTAAAAAATCCTTTTTCAAAAACTTAAGCTTGAGTATTTATGTGAAATCTTATTATACACAATATGAACAAGGTATAGTGAAACTAACTAATAATCACAAGTATAAAGAATAATGAATGTATAATGCAACTAAACTAATAATCACAAGTATAAAGAATAATGAATGTAAAGAGATAAGGGAAGGAAAGATCAAACCAAACACCAAGGATTTATAGTGGTTCGGAAACAAAGATCACTCCTCGTTCCTACTCCACTCCTCGAGTACTCCTTACTCGAGAGTTCACTAATCAACAAGCTCCTTAAGGTGGAGAAACCGTACACAACGTCGCTTAACCAATTTTTGACTCTAAGCTAAAAGTCGAGCCCTAATCTTAGCTAGGACCAATCTACACCAATATACTTTGAGGACTAAGTATTAACCCTAATACATACACAACTTCCAAATAGACACAACTACTTGGATCTTCACAACAATGACACAACAATGAATAAATAAATTTGGATCTTCAATAGATCTTTGAGGTAGACACAACACTTCAAGAATGATAGTGTTCTTCTCTTTGCACTTTGAGAGGAAAAGACGAGAGGAGAAAGATTCACTTCTAAACAAGTAGTAATCAAACAAATGATCAAGGATTTGAGTGATTTAAGAAGTATGAA
This sequence comes from Glebionis coronaria, assembly GCA_025667525.1. Lineage (NCBI taxonomy): Eukaryota > Viridiplantae > Streptophyta > Magnoliopsida > Asterales > Asteraceae > Glebionis > Glebionis coronaria. The sequence goes on from CM046882.1 coordinate 388,209,316, forward strand.
AGAATCTGGAAATGTATGTTCAAAAGAGGTGGATTGAAAGTCTGAGAATGGTCCACTATTTATAAGACAAATGTCCAACGGCTACATCTGCCCGCGGTTCCTTATTGGAGCCCGCGGTTCCTTATCGATAAGGAACCGCCGTAGGTGCTAAGTAACCGCTGGCGTAGAGTCCGCTCCCTTTTGTCTTTTAGTGGGTTGGTTCGAATCTGGGGATTAAAATATCCTGAAAGGATATTCCAAACCAAGATAGAATATGCCATTTTCAAATTTCAAACTTTCAAATAATTAATTTAATAAAACATTTTCTTAAAAAGAAATTTTAATAATAAAACTTTGTCACACTTAATAAAAAGTGAGTTTTAAGAAAAGATTAAATCCTTGATCACTTAATTAGTATAATTACTTGTTTGTTCATACCTTAAGTGATAATGGTTGAAATGAAAAATACTTGAACTCAAGAATTCGTTTTTCATTGTTTTCGTAAATGCTTGTTTTTACATATTGTCGTAATCAAAACAAAGCGAGACCGAAAAATGTAAGTAACGTTTTTAGGCATCATTGCATTAACACACTTCTCCGGCGAACTTCATAACAAACACACCCTTATTCGACGTCCTCCACAACAAACTACCCTTTTCAAGTGACTTTCAAAAATCCACCATCCTCACGGTTTTCTGGCGACTCATGTATGAGTCACCGTGACTCATGTATGAGTCACCGTGACTCATGTATGAGTCACCGTGACTCATGTATGAGTCACCGTGACTCATGTATGAGTCACCGTGACTCATGTATGAGTCACCGTGACTCATACATGAGTCACGGTGACTCATACATGAGTCATCTTGGTGACTCATGTATGGGTCTCGGTGACTCATACATGAGTCAACGTGACTCATACATGAGTCAACGTGACTCATACATGAGTCAATGACGAGGTCGCCAGAAAAATGATGGATTTGTTGCGGAAGTCGTCGGAGAACTGGATTTGTTGTGGAACTCGCCGAAAATTGATGGATTCTTGTGGATCTCGTCGGAAAATGGTGTATTTGTTGTGGAAGTCGCCGGAAAACCGGGTTTGTTGTGGAACTCGCCGGAAAATGACGGGTCCTTGTGGATGTTGTCGGAAATAGGTGGTTTGTTGTGGTAGTGGCTGAAAATCGGTGAGTTTATTGTGGTGGTCGTCGGAGATCGAAGGTGAGATTGGAATCCTCGTCTTTTTTGTTTGGAAGATATAATAAGTTGTGCTTTTTAATCTGGTGCATACTAGTTTATAAGATTGGACGGTTGAGATGGGTCCAATAGACCTTTGCTAAACAACTAGACTACATAGAACTTTTCCCTAATTGCAACGTTGTTCAAGCATGATTTAAAAAATTATAAAAGTATAAAGATTTCACTGAATGCATATGCAATTACCCTTTATAACAAGTAATGCTACAATCCACGCCAATTTACAAACACACATGACAATTGAGAAGTGTAATAAGATCGCACATTATCAATACTACATTAAAACATGTTTTTTTTAAAATTAAAATACGATATAAATGAAAATAGGGTTAAGTTTATAATATATAAAAGAATTTTTCATTTTTTACAATTATAGTAAACGAACTTTATATATTACCAATATAACCATTATAACTTTTAAATTTCGAACTTTATAGTAAACTTTTTTACTAGCAACCTCCTACAACAGGTCACATAAACCGACACGTCATTTTTATTAAAAAAATAATTTTTTTTGCTGACTTGAAACTTTATATATTACCAATATAACCATTATAACTTTCAAATTTTGAACTTTATACCAAACTTTAGTAAAAAAATTTGCTGACAATCATTATAATTTTTAAAGTTTTACATAGTTAGTCCTATAACTAACGCTCGTTTTTTTCTTTAAAAAAATTTCAACTTTAAAAAAAATTGTAATTCTTAAATATTTTTAAAAAACAAACTTTATTTTTCAAAAAGTTTTTAATAAAATTAGAATAAAAGTTTTTCGAAAAGTTTTTTAAAAGAAAATATTTCGAAAAGGTTTTTAGAAAATTATTTAAAAACATTCTTCGAAAAAGTTTTAAAAAAATCCAAATATGTTTTTAAAAAGTTTATTTATTTTTTTAAAAAAGTTTATTTATTTTTTAAAAAAAGTTTATTCCAATTTATTTATTTTTTAAAGTTAATTTCAATTTATTTTTATTTTTGAAAATACCAAATTTTTATTTTCGAAAAAAAAATTCGAAAAGTTTTTAAGAAAATTATTTACAAATTCTTCGAAAAAGTTTTAAAAAATCCAAATATGTTTTAAAAAAATTTATTTAGTTATTTAAAAAAGATTATTTCACTTTATTTTAAAAAAAAAAGTTTATTTCAATTTAAATTTAAGAAAAAAATGCTTTCAATTTATTTTTTTTAAAAGTTTATTTAGTTTCGAATTTTTAATTTTTTTGGTGTTGAATTTATTTTTTAAAAAAGTTTATTTATTTCCTTTCTTTTAAAAAACAAACTTTTTTTTTCAAAAAAAAAGTGAAACAAGATTTAAACATTTTCTTTTTAACTTTAACTTTTTTTCTGAAAAAATTATAAAATTTAAATTAAAGTAAAAACTTTTTTTTTGAAAAAAAAAACGATTGTACTAAAGGACTAACGCTGCAAACCGAGGATATTCAACCGGTAACATTAGTGTATTTAACCCAAAACAACAAATTACAATGGTTATATTGGTAATATAGAAAGTTCGTTTAATATAATTGTAAAAAATAGAAAGTTCGATTCTATTTTATAAACTTAACCCATGAAAATATGTTAACAAATTGGTGTTGGAAAGTTAATATATTTGGAAGTGTTAAAAATTTGAAAGTTGAATTGTAAGAGCAAGTTATCATGACGTTCGATAGTGAGTCACTTCGGTCGATTTATCGAATCATAAATTTAACTTTCGGATTAGTTTGCTTAACTTATACAGTCATGGGTTTAATCACCAAATTAATTCGGTCAAATTATCGGGTCACGGTTCAATCACCGAGTCAACCCGCTTGAATAATCAGGACACGAGTTCGACTATAAAATTACTGACTCGACTATCAAATTAATTAACATATAGTTAACTATTCGTCGCTATGTAATTTTCATCATTGTATAAGAGTACTTGTAGTATTATAAATTCATGAAATACGTTCTACATTCGGGAAGGACATGAAAGTAAGCCAGTTACAAGATAAATTGATCTGCGTGATTTTCTGTATCGTCGCCGTTGTCAATCATGATTTCATCTCAAGTTTAAAGCTTCAATCAGTTGTTTCTTTCTCAGCTCCCATTTGATTCGTGAATTTAAATTTTCAAATTTTTAAAAATTTTAGAAGACTTAAATTTTTAAGAATTAAAATTTTGAAATTTAAAATGATTAGGCATGTTTGATTAACAAAAATTCATAATATTTTGAAATTTTGTTTGGGTCGACCCAATTAACATAAACAAATGTTTTTTATATAAATTTTCTTTTTAAGCGAGTAAAAACTTTACTTTTCACTTTCTTATATATTTTATAAAAATTTATTATGAAACTTATTAAAATTTTAATATAAATTTTATAGAAGTTTTTATATAAATTTTATTTTTCCGGTTTAAACGAGTAAAAACCGATTAAATATATTTTAAAACTTTTGAATTTTTAAATTTTTTTATTTAAATGAGTAAAATTTAATATTTTTTTAATTTTTTTATATAAACTTTATAAAAAACTTATATAAAAATTATATTTTTTATAATTGAAAGGAGTAAAAACTAATAAATATTTTTTTATAAATTTTTTTTGAAATTTATAAATTTTCTTTTTAAGTGAATAAAAATCAAAACTGGCACTTTTTATAAAACTTTCATAAATAATGTTTATATAGACTAAATATATGTTTTTATTTAAACAAATAAAAACCGAATAAAAACCTTTTATATGAAACTTTTAAAATTTATATTTAAAAGAGTAAAATCTCGAATAAAAATAATTGGAAAAAAAAAGTTTATAAAAGATAATTTTTTAATAAATAAAAATTACTCATTTTTGGAGGCATTATAGTTCCGTTCTTTTTTACAATTCGAATTTTTTTTCAATTCTTTCGTTTAATACTGTAGAAAAATAAGGCTAGATGATTTAACAACACTTTTATTCACTTCAAACAATCAAAGGAACAAGAGAGAGTTTAAACAATCAAATCCACCACAGTCTCAACTGGTATGGATCTATTATCTAACCTGATAATAGTTTTACAAATCAAATAAACAAGAAACAAGATGAAATAACCCAGAGGTGACGAAAGATATGTGTAGACGCCATTGATGGCTGCACAAGAAAACACACACACCAAACTTGACCCTAACTCAATAAGAGTTAGGGTATTATAGCTAAACACACAACGGACAAACAAAACATACTTGGGCCTTCAACCAAAAGCCCATATGCGTCCAACGGCTAGTCCATAAGCAATCTTCTTAACCTTTGTCCACCTTTAGTCCCTGAAATAAGAGAAAGAACACTATTAGTCCTTATAACTTGAATATCAGATTAAAACAAGGAATTTAACATCCCCCCTTAATCTGATATTCTATACAAATCAATCATCCCAAGTTTTTCAACCAGGAACTCATGTTGTGGTGTATCCAATCCTTTGGTAAGGATGTCTGCAATTTGATTTGCAGACTCCACCTTTTGTGTTCTAATCACCCCATTCAAGAATTTTTCTCTCACAAAGTGAAGGTCAATCTCAAGGTGTTTAGTTCTCTCATGGAATACAGGATTGGCAGCAATCTTAATTGCTGAATTGCTGTCACAATGTAGATCCGTAGGCAAAATATTACTACAACTCAAATCTTTTAAAATCTTAAGGATCCAAATGACCTCACTAGTCACTGCTGCAAAAGCTCTATACTCAGCTTCAGCAGATGATTTAGAGAGAGTGATTTGTTTCTTACTTTTCCAAGACACAAGGTTGTCATTCATAAAAACACAATAACCAGTAACTGACTTCCTAGTAACAACACACTTGGCCCAATCAGCATCAGAGAACCCCTTAAGGATCACACCTGGGTGTTTTTTAAAATGAACACCCAGACCAGGTGAACCTTTTAAATATCTAAGAATTTTAAAAGCAATTTTCAAATGAGACCTTAAGGGTGAGTGCATGAATTGACTAAGGCAATAAACAGCATAGGAGATGTCAGGTCTGATATTGGTAAGATATATAAGCTTTCCCATAAGTTTCTGATAATCCACAATATTTTCCAACATGGGATCATTATCAGATGGTTCATTGGTGATGGTCAATTTAGACACCAAGGGTGTCTTGGAAGGTTTGCAAGCAAGCATCCCATATTCAGATAAAAGGTCAGGAACATACTTTCTTTGATTTAAACAGACACCATCATTGGTATCAACAACCTCAATTCCCAAAAAATATTGAAGTTTTCCCAAATCTTTAATTCTAAAATTGCTTTTCAGAAACATTTTAAAGTTGTCAATTTCATTATTGTTATTACCAGTAACAATAATGTCATCCACATAAACAAGCACATCAATGAAACATCTATCACAATGCTTGGTATAAAGAGAATAATCAGATTTACTTTGCACAAACCCATTTTGAATCAAAACAGATGTGAGTTTAACATTCCACTGTCTAGGAGACTGCTTCAATCCATAAATAGATTTCTTAAGTCTACAAACAAGTTTGGGATTATCACAGTAAAACCCTTGAGGGGGTTTCATATAAACAGTTTCATCTAATTCACCATACAAGAAGGCATTGTTAATGTCTAATTGGTATAAAGGCCAAGATTGGTTAACAGCAAGATTAATAAGGCATCTAACAGTCACCATTTTAACAACAGGGGAAAAAGTTTCCTCATAATCTATCCATTCCTTTTGACCACACCCCATGGCAACAAGTCTGGCCTTATACCTTTCAATCTCACCACTAGATTTGAACTTAAGTTTCCAAACCCATTTAGAATTCAAGGCAGTCCTACCAACAGGCAATTCAACTAAGTCCCATGTGTCATTTTCAAGCAAGGCAGCAAACTCAGTATTCATAGCATCAACCCATTCAGGACTTTGACAAGCTTCAAAAAAATTCTTAGGTTAACTACTTCTATTTAACTGAGTAACAAAGCATAACACATCTCCTTTAATGTTGGAATACCCAACAAATTTCTCAATCCCATACTTAACCTTGGAATTAACCACAAAGTCATTATATTTTTTTGGAAAGACAGAAGGTCTAGAAGACCTTCTTAAACCCTGGTCATCCTGAGCATTAGTGTTAGAAATGCCACCCAAGTTCTGTCCATGCAAGGGAAGACTTGGGGGGATTTCTAAATTTCCTTCAGATACATGAATTTCATCAAGTGTAGCCGCCTTAATATCATTTGGACTGGCATCTGTGGTGTCATTGCTAGAAGCAATGTAACCACTGTCACCTAGTCCCAAATGTGGGCTACCAACACTTGGTGACTTACTGTCACCATTATGATCATTTGTAACTCTCTCCTCATCATCAGGAAGCTCAGGATTTTCCAAATCAAAAAAGGTCAAAACTTTATTATTTTGAAGAACATCAAAATCTTGATTCTTATTCTTTTTATTCAAAACAGTATCTTTAAAAGGAAAAATAGACTCAAAAAACTTAACATCTCTAGAAATAAAGAACTGATGTCTATCAAGACTATAAAGTTTATAACCCTTTTGCAAATTAGAAAAACCCATCATAACACATTTTTCAGATCTACTGGTGAGTTTATCATGACTATTCAAGATAGCAGCAAAACAAAGACAACCAAAGGTCCTAATATGAGAGAGATTAGGAGGTGTGTTATACATCATCTCATATGGAGATCTACCATTTAGCACAGAAGAGGGTAATCTTTTGATAAGATAAGTAGCAGTTAGAATGCATTCAGTCCAAAATCTTAAGGGTATTCCCCCCTGAAACATAAGTCATCTTGTCACATTAAGAAGATGCCTATGTTTCCTTTCAACAACCCATTTTGTTGTGGAGTATATGCACAAGAGGTTTGATGTAAAATCCCTTTGGTGTGACAGAAGGTTTGAAAGCTATGATTAACAAATTCAGTCCCATTATCACTTCTGAAAACTTTGACATCTTTTTCAAATTGGTTTTTTAACATGTTATGAAACAACTCAATAGATTTACCAACTTCATCCTTGGTTTTTAATAAATAGACCCAAACAGCTCTTGTGTAATCATCCACAATGGTCAAAAAATACCTATGGCCAGTATGACTGGTCACCCTATAAGGTCCCCACAGATCCAAATGAACTAATTCACCAAGATTTTTAGTTTTGTGTTCACTTAATGGAAATGGATCTCTAGTTTGTTTAGCCCTTTGGCAGATTTCACAAAACTCATTTTGATTAACAGAACCAATTTTCAAAGAGTTTTTAAGAACATTCAAAGCTGGGTCAGCAGGGTGACCTAATCTATAGTTCCAATCATGTTTAGACAAAGAGCAAGCAATCACATGGGAGTCATTAACACACTTGTTACCTTCTACATCTAAATAGTACAAACCACCATATTGTCTACCAGTCCCCAAGATTTTTTTGAGATTGAAATCCTGATTAACAAAGAAACACTTGTTTTCATCAAAGACAACCAAAATTTTGTTATCCTTAGCTAATTTATGAACAGAAACCAAGGTCACACAATAGTCAGGAATAACAAGCACATCAAACAACACAAGCCCATTAGAAAGTTTTAGATTTCCAATCTTAGAGATGATAGCTTCAGTCCCATTAGGATGAGCTACTTTAATGTTAAGGTGAGAAATATCAAAAACATTTTCCAATTCAGAATCATCATTGGTCATATGTTGATTAGCCCCAGAATCAACAACCTTCCCTTTATACCCAATTTTGGACTTGATGTTTGTGTTAGAACAAAAAAACTTCTCAAAGTTATTATTAAAAATCTTACTATTGTTAAAGTAGATACCTGCCATGTTGGCATGAACATTTCCAGATTCACTAGGGGTCCCCTTGTTCTCTTTGAACATAGACAGTAAGGTAGCAAGTTGCTCATCACTGAATCCAGATGAAGAGGATGTTCCAACAGAATTGTTAGAAACATTTTTACCCTTGTTACCTTGACCCCCTTTTTTCTTACCAAAGTCAGGAGGGTAACCAATGATTTTGAAACACCTATCAATGGTGTGCCCATTGTACCCACAATTCTCACAAACCACTTCAGAGTTGCTATTACCATAAGGTCTAAACACAGAATTGTTAGGAACATTAGGTCTAAATCCAGTAGTGGGAGTGTTAGGTCTAAAACCCACATTGTTGCCAAAGTTGGGTCTAAAGTTACCACTATTAAAGTTACCTTGGTTATTGGTCTGATTTCTTTGAGTATTGTTTCTAGCAGGCCTATTAGAAAAAAAGGCTGATGTCTGAGTCCTCTAAGAGGAACCAGCAAGAGTACCAGATGCTAACCTGTGAGATTCCTCACTGGAAATTATGGCATAGTCACCTTTAACATCAGGCAAAGTTTCTCTAGAGAGAATAGAGCTTCTAATGCTCATGTAAGAATCATCCAAACCCATCAAGAATTGCATAAGTTTTAACAACTGATTATGTCTCTTAAATTCATCAGAAGCAGAACACACACAATTAGGCAACTCAATCATAGCATCATACTGTTTCCAATAAGCATTTAATTTGTGGTAATAATCAGACAAATTAGACCTATTTTGTTTGAGAGAGTTAATCTTATGATGCAAATTGAAAATGACAGACCCATCAACTTTATGGTAAGTTTCTTTTAACTCATTCCAAACAAGCTTAGCCCTTTTTGAAAAAATTTGACCAAGGAATAGTTCCTCAGAAATTGAGTTTAAAATCCACCCAAGGACCACAGCATTAACTCTATCCCATTGTTTACCCAAAACTTCATCAGTTATAGATCTTTTACAAGACCCATCTATAAAACCAATTTTGTTTTTTCCTTCCAAAGCTAACAACATAGCATTAGCCCAAACCTGATAATTTTCAGTCCCTTTAAGTTTAACACTCACAACAGTCAACACAGCAGTATCATTGGGGTGCAAATGTAAAGGGTCACTCAAGTCTAACTTGCTAATAAGTGTGACATGATCAGTCACACTTAAAGTCTCATCATCACCATGAACTATCTCATTAGCATGATCAGTCATGGTGAAGGGTCAAATAGGGTAATAAAAGAACTCACAACACTGCAACAGAGTTCCCAGGCTTCCAAACCACTCAAGGGGTGGTAGGTCAAGGGCAAGCAATGCGTGAGGATCCAAGAATAATAGGTCAAAAAATAAGAACTACCAACCCAAGAAGAACAAAACACAAATAAGCAGATAAAAACAAATAGCAATAAAAAAGGAGAGAGTGAGAGGTGTTACAGTGAGACCAAACAAAGCACGATCGATCTGATATATCTAGATTCACTTAGTCTAGATGATATCAGAACCTCCAATTGACAAACCCTAATTTTTTCTTCAAGGAAAAAATAGGGAAAATCAAATCCAACAAGATATAACAGCCTCCAATGAATCACAAGCACAAGATCCTCAAGATCCAGTCACAAACAGTAAACCCTAATTTTATAAAAAAATTAGGGGTTTTCCACTTATGACACAGATAATACCACAAGAGTCTCAACAAAACCACCAATTAGTCACCGGGACCTTTGAATCAAAAAATCCCTAAAAAAAGTCAAACCCTAATTTTTCAAAAAATTAGGGGTATTGTAAATCGAGAGAGTATAAAGCTATTCCAATAGCAGATCAATCAAAAAAATCAATTTATAACTTTGTATCAAAAAATATAAACAGAAAAGTATTTTCTCAAAAGACTTTTCACAATAACAGAGTCAGATTTAATAACCAGGCTCTGATACCATGTATAAAAATAAGGCTAGATGATTTAACAACACTTTTATTCACTTCAAACAATCAAAGGAACAAGAGAGAGTTTAACAATCAAATCCACCACAGTCTCAACTGGTATGGATCTATTATCTAACCTGATAATAGTTTTACAAATCAAATAAACAAGAAACAAGATGAAATAACCCAGAGGTGAAGAAAGATATGTGTGGACGCCATTGATGGCTTCACAAGAAAACACACACACCAAAATTGACCCTAACTCATTAAGAGTTAGGGTATTATAGCTAAACACACAACGGACAACCCAAACATACTTGGGCCTTCAACCAAAAGCCCATATGCGTCCAACGGATAGTCCATAAGCAATCTTCTTAACCTTTGTCCACCTTTAGTCCCTGAAATAAGAGAAAGAACACTATTAGTCCTTATAACTTGAATATCAGATTAAAACAAGGAATTTAACAGATACATCATCAAACATATTGTTTAGCGAAAATTAAAATTAAAAGGATATGATTATCTTCAATTTCTTCCGACCAAACACCCTTTAAAGTGTTGCATTTACAAAACAAAAATCAAAGAGATGTAAAGTTTTGCATTAACAAAACAAAACGGGATGAATGTGAACCAGAGCTTGATCAAAGTTGTTGAAAAGTTGGCATGTAACTAACAGAGGTGTAAATGCTATGTATATTTGTTCATGTATAAAGCTTGATCGAAAGATTAACATGTAAAAAGCTTACACCATAACTACACAAAAATATTACAAGACAAATGAAGATAAACTCATTAACTATAAATTCGAGAGCGAAATAAATGTGAAGATAAGTATATGCGGTACTGCTAAAGTCAGGTTTAAAAAGGATTGCCTTTTTACTAAGAGCATCAACAATGGCAAAGTCTTCCAAAGACTTGAAGCATTGAATGCATTTAATGCAAGCATCATTTAATCACTACAACTTGGAGCAAAAGCTTTGTGTTTGTCAAGCTTTTGTGAAAAGCTTTTCAAAAAGCTTAACTTGCAATGCTTAAAAACATAACAAAACACTTTTTAGCATAGTAAAAAGTCTTTGCCAACTTTTAGCATTGTGGGTGCTCTAACTTTAGAAAACCGTTGTACATATGATGAGCATTTTGGACTATCGAACGAATCGAATTAAATTGATTTGAACTGGACCATATAATTTTGATTCGATTTTTGATCCAGGATTCTGAACCATTTTGATTTTTGGTTTGATCGTTCTGACTTAATTTGGTCTTACTAAAAATCTCATAATTATGCCTAATAGAACTCGGAGTGAACTAGACCGGCGAAACCATTTTGATCAAGTCTTGTTTCAGGTTTTTGACAAGTCCTCGGGTCGATTCAGTCCGGACCAAATGTGGTACGACATATGAAACTAAAATATAATACTCACTTACTCTCTTCGTTTCATATTTATAATCTACGTTTTCTTATGTCGTAATTTAAATATCTACTATTAAAAATAAATAAATAAATTTAATTCAGTTTATTATATTATTTTTATTTAAATTTATTATTACATATATTAAAAAATTTAATTAATTAACTAAAAGTAAAGCTATCAGTTAATTAACAAGTAAAAATTATAAAACAATGATAAATCAATATTTTTAACTGTTAATTTTATTAAAAGACAATAATTTAAAATCGCATAAAATATCTTTAACAAGTAGGGAGTACAAAATAAACTTTGAAAATGGAAAAGAATATACATTCGGCATATTTTAAACTAAGCAAAAAGAAACAGATCTAAAATAGAGAACTACGAGTTTTAATAAACAAAAAAGACAAAGGTAAAAGCTATAAAAAAGGTAAATATCATAAAAATTACCCATTTTAAGTCAAAACTCAATTAAAATTACTCAATTTTTTTCTCAATTAGGTATCGATTTTTTTTCTTATTGCAATGTTGCAAAATTAACAAATTTAAAGATTATATATTAAAGATCGTTTACTTTATTATTGCATCGTTAGTCCTTTATATTAATGACACTCTATAATAAACTCAAAATTCAATTTTACAGTTTTAGACAGTTTTCTACCTTTTTCGTATGATTTTTACCGTTTTCGTTTGGTTTTTAATCGTTTTGGTCCATTTTACAACATTCGTCTTTTTTTACCGTTTTCGATCGTTTCGTCCATTTTTTTACGTTTTCGAGCCCTTCTGACTGCTTGTGTCAATTTAACGGCTTTTAACTGCTTTTCGTCTGTTTTTTCCGTTTTCGGCTTTTCTTTTTTTACAATTTCTAACCGCGTTAAACGTTTTTTTTTTGTTTTTTTTTGTCCGTAAAAATAAATAGGCGATAACGGAAAGAAGCGGGCGAAAACGGTAAAAAACAGTCGAAAACGATATCAAACACATTAAAGAAGGTCGAAAACGGTAAAACAGATAAAACGAAAAAAACAGACTAAAACGAACCGAATAAAAGCGGTAAAAATCAGACGAAAAAGATAGAAAACGGTCTAAAACTGTAAAAAACGGATTTTGAGTTTATTATAAAGTGTCGTGAATATAAAGGACTAACGATGCAATATAAAGTAAATGGTCGTTAATATATAACCTTTAAATTTGTTAATTGTCCCAACATTGCAATAAGAAAAAAAATTGGTACCTTAAATTGAGTACATTTAATTGAATTTTTACATAAGATGAGTACGGCTTTATGCTATTTGCCCAAAAAACTACGTACTTCTAAAATTTTGCAAACTAAATTCCAGGTAATTTTTTATTAACATAAAATTCCAACCAAATATCAAAATCTTTCATCAGGTACAAAGTTTTATATGTACACAAATTGTAGAGTTAATCGACTACAACTTGAAATAATAGATGCGGAAAATGACGATCATAAAGCAACATTCGAAAAAAAATACCACAAGGTATATCTCTTATCGAACTAGTATTATGAAAGAATGCATTATCTAATCCTCACCTCCTTTTATAGAGATGAGGGGGAGCAAATCGACTCCAACATAAAGTTTGGAAGTCGGTTATGACTAAAAAAGGAAACAAACGGGTTGAGACCAACCGACCCTTATTCTAGTCTACTTGGCTAATACAAGTTTAAGCTCAACTCTAACACCTCTAGACATGTTTTTTAGCTAATACGAAGAGTAACATAACAATTTTCACCCAAGGCTTCATATTAGTGAAAGTTTATGAAGTTCATAACATTTATAATAACATAATCAAAGATCAAAGCACGTAATAGCGAAAGCGATTTAACAAGATCAAAATAATAACACATTCATAATTAATCGAATCATGGTTACGTACCTTTTAGCTATGTGATTTCAATAAACAAGAATGAATCACCAGTTAGGGTTTATGAGTATAAATGATTAACCCCTTACCGTTTCATTAATCGACCCAAGATTCAATCTATAATGAGATTGTATCACGTTCTTGTACACACGTATAATAACGAGTTAACCGTAATACTAGTACGTATAAAACGAGCTTCAACGTTTAGTGGAAAATCAACCCAACAACCCTAGAAATGGGCTTGGACTTGATTCAAGAGATCAAACAACTCAAAGGAACCCTATAAGGGTGTTTGATCGTTTAATCGCAAGAGAGGAGGGGGGAGAGATTTTTGGTACCAGAATTATGAAACCCTCTATGTGTTTATATAGGGTACCTAAACTTGTAGCCCAAGAAAAAACAAATAAGGCAAGAAAATCTTTCTCCCTTTCTTTGTTCCAACGCCGGTCAAAGCCCACCCAAGGGGTGTTTCGGATCTTTCTTTTCCTCGTCTAGTTTAATCCACGTTAACCGTTAGTTCTTAACTCTTAAAACTTAACGACGGTTAAATGTTTAAAGCTCGGTTTAATTAATAAACATATAAATATATTTATTAAATAAATTAACTCTTTACGTATTGTGTGCAATCCCGTAATCTCGAGTTTGATACTAACACACGACTACTAAAATTTAAGTCCATAAACCTATAGCTCCCACTTGGACATATTTTAATAGTGTGATCACATCGGTTAGCGTCTAGTTACACGCCGATGCCTCTAGTACGATCGCGAGTAAGGTCTCTTGGACAAAATCTTTTAATGATTCATCATTATTATTATCCTTTCGTTTCTAATACAACGTTAATAAGGATATGGATCTCAGTCATTCCTTTCATTAACTATCTTGTTTCTCGTTCATCAAATTCAGCAAAATTACCAAAACTTCTAAACATAGTTTAGAACGACTTTGAGTGCGGTGACACAAACATCTTACTAATCCTACGAGGGGCCCAGCTGTATTAAACTCCAAAATAAATTTGAAGGAAATAAATTCCATATTGAATACAAGCAAAACTTATGAATTTTGCAACACTTCTGAAAATAACCCTTATGGCCACCAGTTACGTATAGCGTTAGATTATTTCACACAAATACGCTAGATCCACGATAGTTTCCTGGTATCTCAAGTTCGAGGATAACTATTTATAATTTACTTGATGACAAAGATCCACAAAGTATAAGCATATAGTTGGGATAAGTCCTATATTCAATTCATCGAATATCATCCAAATTTGATATGTTAACGCATCAATATACTTTCAAGTATATTTTACTACAATTTAGATTTGTCTTAATTTAATAATACTCCCATATTATTAATCGACAATGGACATTTAGAATCATTAAATTATTCGTGGATTAAACATGAAAATATATGATACAATGTATTATAAATGAAAACAAACTTACCAAGTAATTTATTTCATTATAATAATTGTTTAGCATCCCTTATTCAAATACCAAATAGATTAATGCATGGAAAAAACTGGTCGATACCTCATACCTCTAGTAATGACATTCATACTTCTTTGGCACAACATAAATCAACCAACTTGACCTATTAGAATTTTGAGAATACTTTCTTCAATAATTCAATTATTGAAATTCTTGTACATGGGCATTCAAATAGTTTGATATTGCCACATAATATCAAAATTGTGAGACATCCTTGATCACCAATTTATTATAACTAAACTTCCAAAAAAACACATTTGAAGGTTAAAGTATTCTAATTCTTTAATGTATAATGTAACTTTAATTAACATGTCATCTCCAAAGATGCCATGACTAATATTGAGTGTTACCTCAATTATATCTTTTTAAGTTTGATAACTAGTCATTAAAGATATTAATATGTAAACAATAATATCTATTATATAATGTTTGATTCCATCCAAACATATAGGTTTGTTGGCCATGATAAGTTGCGCAACTATTGACAAATTATTCATCTATAGAATGTGGAAGTTGATCCAAGACAAGGATGTCATTCTATATCCAAACATATTCCTTTAGAATATACATTACACAAGTTATTTAATAACTTTCAAATAGATATTAATATATTCCTATCATCTAGCATTTTAAGCATGATATAATTACAGCATGACAGACATGAAAATTTCTCAAACCAGATTTAGATTTCTTCATGTTCTAAATATCCATATAAACTTACTACATGGCATATTATGTTATATTTCTACTGCATAAATAAATATCATTTGTTCTAAGGTTATATATATATATACATATATATATATATATATATATATATATATATATATATATATATATATATATATATATATATATATATATATATATATATATATATATATATATATATATATATATATATATATATATATATATATATATATATATATAGGGGAGCGTTATTGTGGTGCACAAGTTTAAAGTAGGTTATAATAGGTACACTTGTGGACCATTGGATAAATTAATTTGACGAGATCTAAATTTAATTGATGTGTTTAATAATTAATTTATATGATGGCATTTTTGTTAATAAGTTAAAGATACAGGGCAGTTTAAGTAAAGCTAAATATACATATCCACAAAATTGGTACAAGATCTGGCAGAATTGTTGTTACCTTATATTCTCGTTTCTTATTCTTTTGAATTTCTACACATATAGGATTTTACTTTTTTTTCATTACTTTCTAGCTAATATTGATAAATAAGCAACATGTTGATACATGAATATAATTTTTTACTTTTTTTAATTACTTTCTAGCTAACATTGATAAATAAGCGGGAGGATCGTACACAAATTCTCATTATATTTTATTTTTTTTAGTCTACTACGAGTAGTTCCCACCGTCTTTAAGACGAGTAGACTAATCTCCCGCGGGAGTACAAATTCTCATTATATGGAGCGTACTTTTATTAAGCTAGTTTTTTCAACTTTTGATCAACTAGGATGCGCATTCGGACCCGATTTCCGAAACCAAACTGGAATCGTATAGGACTCGTATCGATTTTCGGTTATTGAATCATGTTTGATACAATAGCGGGACTACAAAATAATGTGAAAAAAAAACAAGACCACTAATTCGGTACAGGATCGGTACCAAATCAAGAAATTTCCATAAAAATGGGAAAATTATTTCTCGGTACCGGTATCGATACCCGTGATCAGTACCGATATCTAAATCTCGTTCGATACATTACCGGTGTCACTAGTTTATGCTCGGAAAAAATAAGTACCACTAATTCAATAAGAAATTATACGAGAGCGGTATCGTGCTCACCCTAGATCAAACATTTCAGTTTTTTTCTTTGATTCATATAGCAATATGCGTAAAAGGTAAAACATAGACCATGGTACACAAAAAGATTGATTTAAATATGACCAAAAAAAAAAATTGGAAGTGAATTTTTGTGAGGTAAACCATCGTATTATGATGTTCTTAAAGTGTGGTTTTAAAATGACTTCGAAACACACTATATTCCAATTGCTAATTACTAAAACCAATGCACCATGACAATATCAGAAGACGAACTTATACATCTTCAGCAATCACCAATTTTTTAGACACATTAACTGTATTCATATACAGTACATGTTTAACACTACTGATACATTTAAAATTTTAACTATTGACACTGAGATTTAAACAAACGAACACAACAGGTTGATAGACAACTATAATTCAATTACATGTCAAATTAGTGGCCGTCTCCGACGAGTGAATGTCGTTCCGTCACAATTAATGTAGTAAACTACGAGTGATACCAAAATCTGTATACATCGATTCCTTTAAAAAATATATCTGGAAAATAAAAAATACTCTAAAACTTTATTAAAATTTAACAAAGCATAAAATATTTCGTTTCCATCATCAACAAACGATGTGTACCATGACTGGTAAATTAATAAATTAAAATATGTACACACTAATGAGAACTACTAGATCTTTAAACAATCATGTATCTTATCAGAATCGTCAAAATTTTAATCCACTTAAACCATCTCATACATGATGCTTTCATTTCTTTATATGTACTTAACAGAAAACATGATACATAACCCATTCATCCTCTTTTGAAACCATAATATATGAAAAACATCACTCCGAAAAGGTAATATAAATGAGTAACTGGACTTTTATATATTAAATCAAAATGATACATATCAAAGTGATAAAAAAAATCAGATCTAAAAGAATAAATGATACGGAGTACATTAGATCTGAGATGCTCTTAAAATTAGTATAATACATTTGGAGCAGAATAAATAAAAGCTATCTAGAAAATAATGATAACTCAAAGCCTCACCGTGAAAATGAAAGAACATGTATCACCTTCACCAAACTGTTTGTGTTACGTTTACAACTTGTTTTGGCGGCGGGGATGTAATCATCGGCGACGGAGACACTAGTAGATGAGAATCACATTTGCCTCTCACGAAAAATAGAAATATAATGAGATCAGATTCAACCAGATCCAAGGGTGACGTGAATTGAGGTTGCAGTTTACATTCAAGATTGGGTGGTCGGATATATGTTTCCGTTAAAGCAACGTAAATCGGGTTCATAATTTTTAAGATTCACATTGAGATATGAAACACGACTTTGAGAGAGTTTTTATGTTTTTTGATTTTGATTAATGTAGTTTTTGTGATGAGAGGATAAGAGATGTAGCTAAAGAAAATATGGAGTTAGATCTATATTTGTTATAAGAGAGAAACCAGGATAAACATTATTACTGTAATACCCCTATACATATAAAATTTATATTTTTATTTTCTTTAAATGAAGATGACATGTGTCACTTTACTATTAGTGTCTATTATAACACATTTTAAAGTGTGATGCACTTGAACGTAAATCTATATATATATATATATATATATATATATATATATATATATATATATATATATATATATATATATATATATATATATATATATATATATATATATATATATATATATATATATATATATATATATATATATATATATATATATATATATATATATATATATATATATATATATATATATATATATATATATATATATATATATATATATATATATATATATATATATATATATATATATATATATATATATATATATATATATATCTTATTTTTTAAATCTTCAAAGCAAAGTTTCATTTCAAATCTAAACTAAAATCAACATTTAACTTGAAGGAAATTTACTTTCTTATATGTCTATTCGGCATATATAATTTAAGAAAATAATCATAATACTCCCACTAGCTTTCAAGAATACTTAGAAATTATATTATTTCAATTTTTAAATCTAATCTTGGATTTTCAAATTAAGCATAAGAATAATCTCCTAGATGCGTGCATTTATCCATTCACAGATAATTGCACTTCGTACTTTTCCAAAGATTTATTTGAATTAATAAACTCATTTCGATTACTTATCATCCTTGCTTAAGTAGTCATTCAAGAAAGAGTTCATATACATTCAATTTTATCAATTAAAATATGACCACCAAAATCTTTATATATTTAATGCGTTCAAGAAAGAATATTCAATCACAATTAATTACTTAAGTGTGATCAATAATCTATTCATAATACATACATTAAATATGTGTACAATCTCGTCCATATAACTTCGACACAAGGTTTTAAGCCACCACTATGGTCGTTTCATCCTTTCTTTGAAGAAATTCATCTACAATTTCTAGTCAAACTATTAAGATAAACAAAATCTAAAAATTGATTATCTTGTTTAGACAACATCTTTAACATTCTTAGTATGAGTACTTTACCCAATTCAATATTTAGTAACAAATCATAATGATTATTTGTAAATCATAATTCTCAGCATATTAATCGCATATCTGAGATATCCTTGCGGACCTATGACTTAAATTCCTTCATCTTGAGGATTAGCATTTACATGCCTACCTCATGATAATCACTAGTGTATGTCAGAAGATTATGTATCTTGTAATTTTATCTTTCAAGATCAAAACTCCCACTCGCTTTTAGTAATTAAAGGTTAATCTTTAAATACATAGGACAAATAGATCAGCACTCGAACGTTATCTATTGGGACTTTACAAAACACAATGACAGTTCTTAACTCTTTGTTTACTAACAACCCACTTCATAATTAGTGTAACAAATTCTGAACTTCATTTTAAGACATAATGTGATTCATCACATTCCATATATAATGGTATCTTATTAATCTTCTTAGTCTGAGTCATACTCAACTTTCTAACCTTGATATCTTTTGGAAGAAAGAAGGATATAGTTATCTTAAATCAATCATTATATTGAGAGTTTGATTCTCCTAATGAACATACCATAACTATATTGTATTTCATTAAGGTTAATATTGTAAGTCAATATAACAACATTTAAGATAAATATATATATATATATATATATATATATATATATATATATATATATATATATATATATATATATATATATATATATATATATATATATATATATATATATATATATATATATATATATATATATATATATATATATATATATATATATATATATATATATATATATATATATATATATATATATATAATACATTCAACTTATTCATTGTTAATTTCATCTCCTTTTTAATTGTCCACGTCAAATCTGCTATGTTTCTCAAATTGAATCAGGCGATATTTACTGTCATAGTGGAACCATATCTAAAGACATGTTAATGCGAATCACTTTTGATGTCGTTTGCCATCTCTTCACCATAGGTTCATTTTTTTAAAACTTGCTTTACTTTTGTTCACTAAACATCGTTTGTAGTTTATTATTACACTTCTTATCTAGTTTTGCAGTGAAAAGACTTATACATTTAAGGATGACGGTGTTAAAGAGATATATATTGAGCTTCAACTATTGAACATTTGCTCAAAATCTCGCTCGAGTGTGGTAGAAAATGCAGTGCTAAGGCTGTAACAGCTGTAGGTGAGGTGTTGGCTATGCGGCTCAAGGTAGAAGGTCTTGAAATGGGACCAGGAAGAGGTGTTCATGTAGACGTTAGCAAGGAGATGGAGAAAAAAGAGCGTGGGTTGCCATTAGTTCACTTAGGGAGAATGGAGTTAAACTTGTACTTGATGAAAATGATAACAACACTTCAGGTTCTGATTAGCGCTCCATCTTATAATGTATGTCGAATATAAGTTGATTTATCGTTCAACTTCACTGGCTTTATATAACGGAATTACGACTACATGAGATGTGTAATTTCAAAATAATATCAGAATTACCCTGCCGTAAATACATTTGTTACCATGTTCTTATAAGCACATAAAATTGATCTCATAAAATATACCAAAAAATATGTAAACTCCCATTGATGCTTGCAGAAAAGTAAGTGGATCACAGAGTAAATATCCAGTGTCTGCAATATATGGTCTAAAGTTCTTGCATAAAATAAAGTGAAAAGTAAAGCAAAGAAAAGTGCAAATTATTGAACTACACGAAAATAGATGTGTAAAAGGCCAAATTACAGTTTAGGTTTTCTTATGTAAACTGTCCTTGAAAATAGACATGAAACGACCAACTTACCCACTCGGCTTTTGTATGTGAAGGACCATGAAGAACAAGTTCATCACTGAGTTCATATTTGTGAACTGTGAGAATGACAACCCAACAGAAGCTGGGATACAAAACATAAAATAAGATTAGTTTTACACCTCATTACATTTTTCACACTGTTTTAGTATTTGGAAATGGATTAGATGCTCACCCACAAAACCAGCACACAAGTATGCCGCATAAAAACATTCCTCCTATAGTAGCTGTTAATACAAATAGCAAAAATGGGGAAAGGTATTGAAGCAAATACAACTCCAAATTTTCTTGGAGCCTGAAGGTCACTTAAAGATAATCAATAAACATAACTATGATAAAGTGAAATGTCATTTTATTATTGAAAGATGTGTTGACTTACCTAATATCGAGAAAAAGATCATGAAACTAGCTGATATTTGAATGACTCTTCTGCTACCTACACGAGTGCTTCATAGAAGATCGACGTTTTCTCTGTTTCATAAAGGCTTGTGTCTTTGTTCGTGTTTAAAGTATTTGTTTAAATAGGAGTAGTCGAATAACGGTTACACCAGTTGCTGTTCCACATAGACCCTCAAAAGAATCCCGATTCCCTGCATGATGATAATACTCGTATAGTCGTATTAAGATTATTTTCATAGTGGTCAAAGTATACGCAAGACTTTTTAGTTTATTACAAGACTTTTGTATGTTTGATGGATTTTATGCTGACCATCCCGAAAGAATGGCAAAGGTTGGATTGTTACGATTTTGCCCTTAAGATGGCATGGACCATTTGTTAAGCGTGTAAAAATAATCTGTCTTTTTTAACAATGACTATAATCTTTAAAGATTTTATAGAATGACCCAAAAATCATTTAATTAAATAAATAGATTTTATATATTATATTATTCATACAACCAATAAAAAAATTGCACACTTTAAAATGATATATGCATAAACTTTTATTTAATAGTAATAAATAGATAATAGATAATATATGCTTAAAAGAAAGGCGTGTTCTTTAAAAAATTGTTTTGCATTATGTACCAAAATAATCCAAACTAAATATTAAAGAAATAATTATCTGACTCTGAACCATTTAATATCAAAAAAAAATTTCTCTTTATATAGATATGGCCGTATGAAATGTATAAAAAATATTTCATGTGTTTAATGATTAAAATTCTATTAGATCTCACTTTTAAATTTATTTTTACCGACCATTATACAAATAGAGAGGATCGAGATCTCAAAATCGTGGAGTGTAGTGTAGTATAATTTTTGTAATTTAAAAAAGTCTCATACACACACTTTTATATATGTTGAAAATAAAAATTAAAAAAACAAAAATATTGTAAAAAACCCAATATTTGTACAACTAAAGATTCACATGGGACAAAACATATTTGTTAGGTGGCCCAACACCTTAAATTATTAAAAAAACTTTTAGTTTCCTTTTAACAAAAACGAGTCCCACTGCCAACATATATAATTGATACACAAACGTAGTTTTAAAAAAGATCTCAAACAAACCCCATGTAAATTTATGTACATTCGTAAATTAACATGATATCAAACATAGTCGTTGGGTGTACCAACGCATTACACTATCAAAGGTTAGTTTAGGTTTAACAAAAAAAAAACTAAAAAAACACAAATCGGTATGTGTACAAACAAAGATTAACATGAGACAAAATCCGTCCGATGGATGTGCCAAGGCTTAAGAATATCATATATTAGTTTACTATTAGATTTCTTTTAACAAAATCAGGTAAAAAAAGATTAAATTTAAATATTATTAAGAAAACTAACTTAAAATAAACCATTCGAAACAATTAAAAAAACGACCCCGCCCGTTGGGCGGGTTACGACGCTAGTATACATATATATATATATATATATATATATATATATATATATATCTTTATATTATATATAGGTATAGTTATGACTTGATACCACACCTCTATCCCAGTCATATGTGACATGACAGATCTAAACCAATAGGATTTGATATTTTCCTAAAAAATCTCAAAAATTCCTGAAGTTCGTTGTTTGAAAATGCAATTTTAAAAAAATCTGCGTTTTGATACCACAAGTATATATATAATACTTTTATACTCATTTTTTTTCATTATTCTAGCCACGGGAAAGAAAACACACACACACACACAAAACCCTAAAATAGTCGTCACTATCTTTTGACCCTCTTCTCGATTTCTTGTCTTCCTCACATACAAATCATCTCAAATTCATTCATTTAAATCACATCAAATTCATCACAATCATGTAATCATAAAAAAAGGGCGATGATGACTTTCATGAAAAACTTTCATAAAGGTTGACCCCATAAATCAACTCGCCACCATGACTCATTCTTCAACAACGACGAGGCAATAGCATGGTATCTTATTCAGTGGTGATGATAATCGGTGAGGAAAGATCATTAGCAGATGCAATGTGTCCAATTCAGTCATAAAGGAAAAGGTATGTGTAGGTCCTTTTGAGTCCTATCTATGTAAGTTCTTTGATTTTAGTTATACAATTAATTGATATTTGACTGTTGTTGTCTTCAATTATAATATGTGAAAATGGGTAAATTACCTTTAAACTCCTTATTGTATTTCGATTCAACATATAAGCAGTTCTGAGTGCTTAGATAGAAGTAAACCAATTATTCTATTTGTATTTTACAGGTGCGATCACTGGTCTGACCTGGATTGAGATGTATGTTATGGATAATTTGTTGGATCCTGCTCCTGGTATAGGCAGTGGTAGTTCCGCTCGAGAATCGGGCTCTTCTGGTAATCATTCAAAGATGTAAGCTATTGTTTATGTTATTCTGAGTATATTTAAACTAATTGAGTTGTGTTTCATCTAAGTATGTTGTTATTTAATAAGGAGTCACCAGATAAGCCATTAGTTGTTGGTAAAAATGGTGTAACTACTGTTAAACAGAAATATTCAAGTTCTGGTTCGAGTTCAAATGTGGTCAGTTTATGTACCAGTTAAGGACTTTTTAGGATGCATATTGTCTGAACCACAAGCCAATGGGCAGTTAATAAATTCAATAGATACAGACTCACAACTTTTTTAAGGTTTATAAATGTGCTTACAAACTCAATGATTTTTTTTTGCAGGAAGGTTATTTAAAAGATGAACACAAACAATATATTATATAAGCTGATATAGATGTCATTCCTTTATTTGCTGACATAGTTCTGTTTTTTATATGTGTGATAGTGTCCAATGAACACGTATGATAAGTGTGAAAACACTCATCAATAATGATCCAAAGACCACTCAAAACACAGTCGAATACCTTATATTTAACTGAAAATTGTCAGAATTACGTGGGTATTGGTGTTTTTGTGTTTTCAGGTAAAGTAGATGCATTTTGGAGCAAAGACACGTTTTAAGGGATTTATTTGAAGAAAAGACGAAGAAAGGGACGAAAAGATGATTCAAGGACCTTATTTGCCAAGCTTTTAAAGATCGAGGACTTAAGTGCACTTTTCTACAAGATAAAGGATTATAAAAGAACTTGATTTCAAAGTGTTAAAGATTTTTGGCAAGAGATGAAAAGTGGAAGGACTAAAAAGGCAACATAAGAAGTAAAGCTTATTTACTTGGTCATTTGACCAAGACCGGTCAACAGACAAACACAAAAACAGACGCGTCTTCTCCATTGTGAAGAGAGAGAAGCAGTTTCATTTCTTATCCACTCAAACCTGCAATCACGAATCACGAACGATCAAGAAGGATTCAACCGAAGCTTATAACTACAAAAGTGTTTCTCTCCTTCTCCTCTACAAGATGGGAGCAGTCAATTAGATCAAGACCCAAGGACGAAGAAACGCCCAATTCTGGAATGAAGATGGAAGAACTTTAAACCTCGTATTAAACACGTGTCCACTCCTCATTGGAGCGAACACGTCATCTCATCATCCTTTCAACGCCTATAAAAAGAAGACGAAGCCTCACTTTCAAGCGGTTAGCTTAGGTGTAAAGTTAATCCCAAACATGCGACCTCACTTCTTAAGAATTCCAAATCCCTGTTCTTAGTTCTTAATTGTCGCACCTTCATGTCTAGCCTAATCACTTGTAGATAAATGGGAGTCCCCTCGGAGTCCAGTTCGTACAAAGTTATTTCTTGGACAACAAGAGGTACGCGGACATGTACCAGTTAAGGACTTTTTAGGATGCATCTTGTCTGAACCACGAGCCAAGGGGCAGTTAATAGATACAGTCTCACAACTTTTTTAAGGTTTGTAAATGTGTACAATCTTTTGCATTAAAATTCATGATATAATTTGTTTCCAGGGATATGGATTTCTCTTTTGATGCCGAATTTGGAAAGTCATTAAAGTTGGACATGCCTGGTTTTGATTTATCTTCTTAGAAATCTGAAAATCAAAGAAAAAATGAATGAAATCAATAAATTTGACCATCTGAGTAGCCAAAGATGGTTTGTTTCGAGCTATATTACTGGAAAAGTAAGCTCAAACTACTTTAATTTTTGTGTGTGTATAGGTTGGAGAATACGAGGCTGCATAAAACGTTAGAATTCAATGTCTACGTTAGATCCTTTAAAGCGTGGACAACATATCTATTTTTTAATATTATTTAATTGCTTATAGGATAGACCCAGTTAAGCACGTATAATGTGCTTATTTGGTCTAATTCACAGTAGTTTTTTAGTCAAAAAACATTTATATGCTACCAAATTTGTTTTTTTCCCTTCTGTTTACATAATTCGCCTATCTTTAACTTACTTCAAGAATTTCCTTAATGATTATGGTAGACCAACAAGGATATAATTGCACAAATTGTATCTGCTAGCATTGCTGGTGATATGATTCTTGCAACTACTTATGCTCATGAGCTTCCTTGGTATGGGCTTAAAGTTGGACTTACAAACTACGCTGTTGGTAGCACGGGTAGCCAAGACCTGAGCAGCTTGGTTGTGGAATACACACGATGTGCTGACGGAGGTAACCCCAACTCACTATCTTCGTTTACGCTTTTACAGTTATCTGTCTTGACCCTGCTCTGGTACGTTTGTTTTGTATCTATCCCCCTGAGAAACAACACACCAATAAACGTGCAGAGAACGTGTAAATTTTTTGAATAAAGTTTGGTGAACGCATTACTTTAGCTCTCTGAAGTGACTCTGATTCTGATTGTATGAGATTTACCATGTTTCATACAACAAAACATATTTCACTAGCACCATCCTCTCCTCCACCTTCCCCTCTTGATTTCATTACATTCAGCAAAAAATCAGTCATCACAGTCTCATAAGAAGCCAATTGCTCATACCATGGAAAAAATTAATATCAATCACTAAATATCGACTACTGTTTTCATCTCTAATCATATAAATTAAACTAATGCAAACCCAAAGCCTGCCTCATCTCTTTCGCCACCTCCCCACAAACTCAGCCCCCAACATCTCCACCACGCCCGAACCTTCACCTTCACCCTCCCATGACAGATAATCTAATAACGTGATCCTAAAGAAACAACTGACATATAACGAGTTGAAACTAACCTTCAAGTAAGAACATGGCAATTTGATTACCTAATATGTGTGGTTACCTATTCAACTTAACTAAATGTACTGATTCAGTTGATAAATTCTGTTTACAAGTCAACTATAATATTTTATAAGATTTGATAATTGATGTGACAATGTCAAATAGAGTTTCACTACTGATATGGCGTTGTGACAAGATTGAATTCTATTTTACAGCAAACTTAACTATTCTGTTATGCACCCATGACAAATAATTTAATCACGTGATCCCAAAGAAACAAGTAACATTATCCTTACTAAAAAAGAAATATCAAAAAACAAATATGGACCATTCATCTGGTTTTGTTATGCTTGTGGCTTTGGATTTCGAACATGAAATTGGGATAGTACCAAATATGGAATGATTGTGTTATTTATATAAAACATAACAATTGTTTTTTTTCCTTCTATAGGATTTACTGTACTCATTTTTTAGTAACCATGATTTCCTAAACTAATTGGAGTTTTCAAAAAACGAGATGATGTTTTAGCGTGTAGGGTGTCCAAAAAGGTTGATGTTTATAGCTGTAGTTATGTTGCTTGAGTTGATATCGGGTAAAATGGCTTTGGACTCGTCGTTTTTGGGCCAGGAGAATGGTTACACTATTGTGACGTTGGGAGGGATGTTGAAGAGATAAAAGAGGAGGGAAGAAGCTTTTGGGGACGGTATGTGGGATGCTGGGCCTAAATTTGTTAATGGATTTGGTGGATAGTTTTATCTGGCATCCTAAATACTATACAGCAGGTGCACATGCCCAGGCACAAGGAAACTTCAGAGCATCCCGGAATTATGGATTTGTCAGATTACCTAGAGGTACATGGTAAATTCATAGAAAAGTTTTGCCTCATATACTTATGGTAAACCTCCTAATAATTTTTGCTAACAAATTGCATAATAAAATTGCTTGATCAGATTATCGTGACATTGATTTTTGGCCTTTCTGGTCTATATATCTACAGGTTCTTGCTAAAAATTAAGGTTTGAAGGAATTGACTGATCAACATGAAGTATTATTCATATATTAATATCATTTGTATCCTCACTTAAGCTCAAACATTCCTATTCTCACAAATCCTAAGAATTGACTGATCAACAATAAAGTAACTTGCTTTCCTTCTTGATATCTTCCTGAAAAGTGCTTAGCTATATTTACTTAATGCTTTTAGTCAATAAACAGTGCAGGTTAAGTTTGATGACCAAAAGTTGTTAAATTTAGCCTAAGAATTGATATTCAAACATTTATCCGCTCTATTTTCAGGTGACATGTTAAAGCATTTATAATCATATTGAATACTTGAGTGCTGATTCACAGCGAGAGACTGCAAGCCAAACAATAGAGCTCATAAAGGTATTTTAGTTTGATGCAGTTGATAATGATTATCCATTACCAATGACATAATTTATTGAGCTAAGCTGATGTTTGTGTGTTACAAAGCTGTTTATCTGATATTTTCTTTCTTTATGTATCTAATTGACATTGTTGAGATGAGAGTCCTTGTAACGAACGGAGTTGGCAGCTTTGGTTTGAGATGACCATCCATGTTGTTTTTTTAGTATGCACCTCTAATCACTTGTGTTTCCTGCAGTTTTGCTCAGGTCGTACTTACTCCTTAGAATTTGAAGGTCATTGATTTATTTATCGTATATAATTCTTTATATTCTATTTCTCTAAAATTGAGCCATATGTCAGCAAATGGGGATGAAATTGTCATCTCATATATTATGTTTGCTACTTCCTTAATGTTTGCTATTTGGGACATTCAGAGACTGAAAAGAAAAAGAAAGATGAAGCTGAGGGTAGGGCAAAATAGGATAATTGCTGAAAGACAACGAAAAAGAGAACATGAACTAGAAGAACGAGAAAGGCTTAGGAAGGAAGAAATTATCAGGGGGAGCACCAATTGATGGCCCAACTAAACCTACTTCTAAGATTCCAGGTATGCCGTTCCACCAGATGTAGCACCAGCATCAAGGTAAGTATGTGCCCATGTTTCGTAGAAGTGGCCCAGCAGAGCCGGCAACATGATCCGATAAGTGGAAAGTGGGAGGCCAGATGATCGCGGTTGTAGCAAAAGGTGTAGAACAGATCTTATCCAAGGTGAAACTTAATTCATTATGGCTTCGAGATAAGCTTCTGTGTGTTCATATACTGTTGTTCTTTTATGTTCATGTTGTTTTTGGTAGTGCCGTTTTGGACTAAGGAAATTGTCAAGACAACACATCTGTAGGGTATTTACAAAATGCATAAATGTTTTTATATCCTTATCATAACTTATTATGTTTATTTTGACATATGACAGCAAGCTTCAAGTGCATAACCAAAGGAAAAAAGAGAATCAGATTTACGAAAATCTACAATAATTGATTGTATACCCAAGTATATTGTCAAAGATATGGGACTATTGGTGTCCATTGGTTGTTGAAGAACGTGTATTTCTCGGTAAAATAGTCAATGGTGATGATGATGACCCGTTACATACTCTACAAAGTACTTTTTTGTTTGAAGACACTGTGAGGTGTGAGGGTGAGTTAGCAATCCAAGTGATGGACGTCGAGGGTGAAACCCAACTGTTTAATCTTGCAACTGAGACCCGGGTGTAATCAAGGTATGTATCTTGATTTTAATCTGTATTATTATTAGTACAATAAGTTTTTTTATAAGCACTTCAATTATTATCATATATCTCTCGACTTATCATACAACCTTTCAAACATGGCTTGCACAACCCTTTTAAATTCCCCTAGAGGTTGCCCCCTTGTAAAACAAAGAGTCACTTTAATGGACTTTATATATATATATTCATCTTCATTTTGACTACTAAAGTTTCTGGTCCGAGGACTAATCTTACGAGTGTCAATTTAGTGATAATTTTTCACCCTGATTGGAACCCCTCAACTGATATGCATGTTTGTTTATATGGGGAAAGGCTGAATTTATGTAACATTTTTGTTCAAATTAACTAATGTACGTAAGATACTTTTTTTATTCCATATCTACGCAACATACTTTCAAATACTTACTAATCTACGCAATAATGACCAAAACATGACTTGTTTAGCCGGTTACCAATTAGAAAAGTTACAGTTTGGTCCTTTGGTCTGCGTGGACTTCTCCCGTTAGTCCTTTGACATTTTTTTCGTTAAAAACTTAGTAATGATACTTTGACTTTAATACACACATTTTTATACACAATTTTATACACACTTTTTTATACGTGCAATTATATACATGTTTTTATACGGGAGAAAGTTTGAACTTTGACAGACGATTTTAGCGTCAAAACTGATCCCACAGACTCCGATAATCTCGCGCTAAGTCAATGTATAGGTTCTCTACAACTTTCACGTTTTATGTTTTTCATGAAAAATATATTTAGATGGTCGAAACTCCGATTTAAAACTATGACAGCAATACCAGTATTTTCGGTAATTAAGTAAATCCGAATTTTGACGGTCTCGGTTAGTGCTACAAACTTACTTTTAAGTCTCTAAACCTACCAGTGACTAAATATAGACAGTTTATACGTAAAATATTATTAAATAAAGTTAAAAACTTATAGCGATAGTAGTATGATAGAAAAATGGAAAATTAATAAGCGCATATCGATTCCGTTGTGTATCTGAAAAATATAACAGTGAAAAGAAATTGCTCGAAAAACTTCCCGTTTAAAATCAAACTCAAACACATAACATGCGTTTATATCGAAGTGTGTATACAAACGTGTATAAAAACAGGTGTATAAAAAGTATATAAAACTGTGTGTATAAAAAAGTGTAAAAAACATTTATATACACACGTTTTTATGCAATTATATAAATATTTTTTAAGCAATTATATAAATATTTTTTACGCTTTTTAATACACACAATTTTATACACCCGTTTTTATACACGTTTGTATACACACACTTCGATACACATTTTTAGACACATGTTTTGTGTTTGAGTATAATTTTAAACGAGAAGTTTTTCGAGCAATTTCTTTTCATAGGTTATTTTTAGATACGTAATGGAATCGATCTGGTGTACTTATTAAATTTTCCATTTTTATCATACTACTATTTTTAAATGGTTTACACTTTGTTTTATAATATTTTACGTATAGAATGTCTATATTTAGTCACTGATAGGTTTAGAGACTTCAAAGTAAGTATTTAACACTAACCGAAACCGTCGAAATTTGGATTTACTTAATTACCGAAAATACTAGTATTGTTGTCATAGTTTAAATCGGGGTTTCGACCATCTAAATGTCTTTTTCATGAAAAACATAAAACATGAAAGTTGTAGAGAACGTATACATTGACTTACGTGAGTTTTTCGGAGTTTACGATTAAGTTATGACGTTCAAATCGTCTGTTAAAGTTCAGAATTTTTCGCGTATAAAACGTGTATATAATAACACGTTTAAAAAGTGTGTATAAAAACGTGTATAAAAACACGTGTATTAAAGTCAATGTATCATTACTAAGTTTTCTAATGAAAAAAATGTCAAAGGACTAACGGTGGAAGTCCACGCAGACCAAAGGATAAAAAACAAGTCACATTTTGGTCAATATTGCGTAGATTAGTAAGTATTTGAAATTATGTTGCGTACATCCGGAATAAAAAAAGTATCTTGCGTACATTAGTTAATTTGAACAAATAAGTTACATAAATTCAGTCTTTCCCCTTGTTTATATTGTATATGAAGATACAAAATGGACAAGTCAGTCGCGTTAGTTAACAGGTCAAAACATGCTCTGGGTGCAGTTGCGGATCCAGAAAATTAAAGAGTGGTGGGGGGCAATTTTTTTTTTGACAATATTAAGGTAAAAAAAATTAAAATTCGAATAAAAAATCGAATATTTTAACTTAAAAGTGAAAAATTTCAAGTTTTAGAGTGTTAAAAGTGGGATTTTAATGTGTGAGTGGGGGGCAATTTGCGTTTTGAATGGGGGGCATTTATAAAAAACTGTCAAAATCGAAGAAAAAATACACTATAATATCGTCTTTTGGTCGATCTATGGGGGGCATAGCCACCCCGTGGCTTGTATATAAGTCCGCCCCTGTCTGGGTGCATCACGACAACTATAGTATATTCACTGCAGAATTCTCATGTGGTAGTTTTTTTTCTGTTGCTGCAAGTACCTCAGCTGGTGCAACATCTGAGTTAGGCATACGATTGTGTTAACAGGGTATGAAGGCCGTCTATGAGTCACTATCATAAGAAGCTAAAAAAGATTTCTTGACAACATATAGTGCTTTGTATTATCCCTGTATGGATATCTTTTACGATTACTATGATGTTGTGTCAAGTGGAAGTGAGATTAAGGGGTGTTATCTTGACTGGTCATCGCTTTCATGTAAGTTCTCTGCCCTCAGTTCCGATTTGGAGTTGTGTTTGGAACTGATTACTATCTAAATTATAGCAACTTGTATTAGAGTAATGACTTTACAAAGGTCGGCTAAAAATATTCTGCATTTGATTATCTTAGGGGTAAAATTCTATACCTGCAGAAACTAAAAATATCGGCATCGAAACCAAAAATATTCTATACATAAATCTACATTTGATTCTCAATGGATGAAATTCAGATTCAAACTCGACTCAAAATGAGTCAGCCCAGACAGAATCGAAGGACCAAGCTCGAAGTACAGACTTTAACAATAAGTCAGCTTAAATGGCGGCACAGACACCGACTAGCCAGCTCAAAATGAGTCAACACTTGATTAAAGGTATGCAATTTTTTCTTCTAGCCGTTTTCATTTAAACAAAAAAACAATTTGCATCTTGAAACTGATTATTACCAGATTCCTGAATAAACTATAAGCATATAATCACTTTCAGGGGCTGTTTGGATTTAGCTGTAAGTTAGAGATCGAGTGATTTACAAATCACATATTCAGAACATACTATTTGAATATGAATTCTTGACAACAATCAACCTCTACTGTTCCCAAGTTGTTTCTTGAGTCACAATAGATCGGGTCTATGAACAAGGTAGCTTCAGACTCTTATGATTTTATGCTTAGTTTGTAAAATTGGTAAATTAACGGGCAAGTTATAATACAACTTTTATGTTTTAGTTGTGTTCTGCATACCAGTTTGCTGGCCTCTCGAAAGGGTACCATTAAAAAGCAAATTGCAATGAGTTATACTAACAAACATAAAAAAAGAGTTACTATCCGGTCCTGGACATTTCTTAATGGAAGAAGTGGATTTAAATACTGAGGGGACACCACCTCCTACGGCCGCTACTTGCCTCAACAATATCTTGAATGAAAATGCCTAAATGGTTGTGGAGCGACTACAAAAGAAGAAGGTTAGGTCACTAATATTTAGTACTTTATGGGTTTTTACCGGTAACCAACCCAAATAAGTATTCAATGCCCACCATATGCTGTTAATTTACCACACATTCTACCCATATATGCACATACATTCACATGAAATAATGTTGGGATTACTCTTCGTTCTTTAGAAAATAGTCGCGATTATTTGGAGTCGACTTCATCACAATTGGATTTAATATTCCTATCTTTTGAGGAATGGGTGTCATAGACAGCATGGGCATCGTCTAAGCTCGTGGGCTAATGACTAGGAAAGTGGTGGACCAAACACATCCAGCATTCCCTCTGGCCTTGAAGATTTGTGCCGTTGACCTAAGACAACTCCTGATGGTAACACAATAGTGGACGCTCAAAGGCAAGATGGACTGATAAATTCCAAGCAGACATTCAATGGCAAACCTAAAGCCCCGTCTGTAGCCAAACACTATGTTCAAAAATAACTATTTTTGTTATTGTATATACAATCTTTATGTTTTATGTTATAGACGAGTGGTTCAAGAATGAAATTTGCTGGAAGATTTAAGCCTTGTGCTCACATGGGCTGTTTTGATCTTGAAGTATTTGTGCAAATAAGCCAACAGTCTCGAAAGGACCATTGTGAAAAGTGTTTACATTTACTTGCTTTTAAAGATAAGGATCAATGTGAGCTTGAAGGACGTGGCGTCCTGAGTGATGGTTTATAGAGTTCATAACAATTATTTAAAACCCTAATATGGATCAAAGAACGCATAGCGGAAGCGATTAACAAGATCATTAATTTAACACAATTATATTAATCAAGATTAGGGTTACATACCTTTATCCTAGCAAGATCCACAAGACGACGGAACGAACGGCAACTAGGGTTTATCACGAACACCACCAAGAATATAATCTAAAGGAAGATTATATCACGCTCTTGTACACACGTAATACAACGAGTTAACCGTGAGTCTAGCACGAACAAACCGAGCTTCAACGCTTATGGAATATCTACCCAACAACCCTAGAGAGGGACTAGGACTAGATAAAATAGACAAGATCGAAAACCAAACGAAACCCTAATTGGGTTAGGTGGGGCCGGCGATCAAAGAGCAAAAAGAAAGAGAGGGATTGAAAAATTATGAGGCTAGGGGTTTGTTTATATAGGCTTGGCAAACTTGCTTTCCAAGTAATAACAAATTTAGGAAACAAAAGTTTCCCTTTGCCCCCTCTACAAGCCGGCGGTTAACACCCTCCTACAGGGGTGTTCGTGTAATTTTTCCTTCTTCTTTTAGCTTCTATTTAATTCCATAACGGTCGTTATAACTTAACTTTTATTTATCAACGATCGTTAGTTAAGCTTTGGTTTGATTTAATAAATATATATAAAATATATTTAATAAATAAATTAACCCTTTACGTTATGTGTGCAATCCCGTGATCCCGAGTTCGATCCTATCTCACGAATATTAATTTTAAGTCCATAAACTTTCAGCTCCCACTTGGACAAAATTCTAATATCGTGATCACATTGACTAGCGTCTAGTTACACTAGCAATGTCACTAGTACAACTCGAGTAAGGTTTCTTGGACAAAACCTTTTAACGATATATAATCATTATTATTATTATCCTTTCATTTCAAATACAACGTTAATAAGGATATGGATCTCAGTCATTCCTTTCATTAACCATTCTGTTTCTCGTTTATGGATATAGCAAGATCACCAAAACAAATTTGGGTGCGGCCGCACAAATATCTTACTACTCCCCCGAGGGGCCCAGCTGTATTATACTTCAAAATAAATTTTGAAGGAAACGAATCCCATTTTGACTACAAGCAAAACTTATGAACTTTGCAACACTTCCGGAAATAATCCTTATAACTACCAGTTACGTTTAGCGTTAGATTATTCCACAGAAATGCACTAGATCCACGACAGTTTCCTGGTATCTCAGGTCTAAGGATAACTATTTATGATTTACTTGATGACAAAGATCCATAAAGTAAAATCATATAGTTGGGATAAGTCCAATATTTGATCCACCAAATATCATCCAAAATTGACCAATATACTTTCAAGTATACTCTGTCACTATTTTGAATTGTCTTAGTTTAATAATACTCCCATATTATTAATCGACAACGGACATTTAGAAACATCATAATGCTCATGGATTTAAAACATGTAAAATAGGATACAAAATCAAATAACAGAAAATAAACGAAATCCAATCTTTATTTCATTAATTCAATAATGTCTTACATCCTTTATCCAAATACTAAAAATAGATCAATGCATAAAACTGGTACATGCATCATGCCTCTAGTAATGACATTCATACTTGTTTGGCAAAGCATAAAATAACCAATCTTGACCTATTGGGATTTTGAGAATACTTTCTTCAAGAATTCAATTTCACTGAAACTCTTGTACATGTGCATTCAAATAATTTGATATTGCCACATAGTATCAAAATTGTGAAACATCCTTGATCACCAATTTCCTAAACTTCCAAAACACATTTGAAGTTCAAAGTATTCTAATTCTTTAATGTATAATGCAACTTTAATCAACATGTCATCTCCAAAGATCACATGACTAATATTGAGTGTTACCTCAATTATATCTTTTCAAGTTTTACAACTTTTCATAAAAGATATAAATACGTTACCTTTAATATCTATTATGTAATGTTTGATTCCAACCAAAACCTTCAAGTTTGTTGGCTATGATAATTTGCACAACGATTGACAAATTATTCATCTATAGAATATGAAAGCCGATCCAAGATTTAGGATGTTATTCTATTTTCAAACATATTCCTTCAGAATATTCATTACACAAGTTATTTAATAACTTCTTAAATAGATTAATATATTCAAATCATCATGCATTTAAGCATGATATAAATACAACTTCACACACATGAAAATTTCTCAAACCAGATTTAGATTCCTTCATGTCCTAAATATCCATGTAAACTTACTACATGGCATATTATGTTGTATTTCCACCGCATAAATAAATAAATTTATTTGTCCCAAGGTTATATATATCTTATTTTCTAAATCTCCAAAGTAAAGTTTCATCTCAAATCTAAACCAAATCAACATTTAATTTGAATGGAAACTTACTTTCTTACATGTCTATTTGACACATATAATTTAAGAAAATAACCATAATACTCCCACTAGCTTTTAGGAATACTCAGAAACCATCTTATTCAAATTTAAATCCAATCTTGGATTTCAAATTAAACATAAGAATAATCTCCTAGATGCATGTTTTTTATCCATTCACGGATAATTGCATTTTGTACTTTTCCAAAGATTTATATTTTGAAGTAATAAACTCATTTCGATTACTTAAGTCCTTTCTCAAGTAGTTATTCAAGAAATAGTTCATTCATATCCAAATTTGTCAATTAAAATATGACCATAAAAATCTTTATATATTTAATGTATTTAGGAAAGAATACTCAATCACAATTAATTACTTAAATGTGACTAATAATCTATTCACAATACATACATTAAATATGTGTACAATTTTGTCCATATAATTTTGACACAAAGTTTAAACCACTACAATTGGCGTTTTTCTTCCTTTGACGAAACTCATCTTCAATTTCTAGTCAAACTATTTTAAGATAAACCAAAACCGAAATTTGATTATCTTATTGGACAACATCTATAACGTTCATAGTATGAGTAATTTACCCAATACAATATTTGGTAACAAATCATAACAATTATTTGTAACTCATAATTCTCAGCATATAAATCGCATATCCGAGATATCCTTACGGACCTATGACATAAATTCCTTTATCTTAAGGTTTAGCATTTACACGCCTACCTCATGATAATTACTAGTGTATTTTAGAAGATCATGTATCTTGTAATTTTATCTTTCAAGATCAAAACTCCCACTTGCTTTTAGTAACTTAAAATTACTCTTTAAATACATAGCAAATAGATCAACACTCCAACGTTATCTATATGGGACATTATAAAACACAATGACAGTTCCATACTCTTTATTTTCTAAACAATCCACTTCATAAGTAGTTTAGCAAAATCCGAACTTCATTTAAGATATAACGTGATTCATCACATTCCATATATAATGGTATCTTATTAATCTTCTTAGCTCAAGTCATACTCAACTTTCTAACCTTGATTTCTTTTGGAATAAAGGAAGATATAGTTATCTTGAATCAAACATCACCATCATATTGAGAATTTTGATTCTCCTAATGAACATACCATAACAATGATGTATTTCATTTAGGTAAATATTGTAAGTCAATCTTAACAATATTTAAGATAAATATATATCTTTAGGCTTACCTATATACTAACTAAATCATCTTAATGGTATAATAGATTTCCTAACCATTTTGCATGCTTTATAACTCAAGTACTTTTAATACAAAGTCACTTCATAAAAGTTATAAGTCCATTACACGTTACATGTATATGTCTTTAGTGAAATAGAGACAATACATTAACGTCTTACTTTATATTATACGTCTTTCAAGACTTTATGTTTGTGACTTTATTCAATAAATCATAAACATGTATAACTAAAGTAATCATGAACACCACTAGGTTTCATTAATCTTTTCAAGTTAATTTACTACTATACTATTATATGAACACCACTAGGTTTCATTAGTAGTATAAGATTACTCTATGTATCTTATGTCATTCCAGGAATTTGTCCATTTTAAGAAACTACAAAACATTCCACGCCCGATCTTACGACATGTGGATATTTTACCCTTGAGTTTACAATTTAGTCCAAGCTCTTACATGACTAAATCAAAACAACAAGTGTTTCTTAAAGTGAATGATATATATACTTTTAAGTAGTCTTTTAATCATATTGACACATGATCTAGATATTAATTAGATTGTTAGTCTCTTATCTTAAAGACAAGAGAATCATATCTTTATGAGTTGTTTCTTGCACACAATGTTCATTTCTCCCACTTGTGCATGGAACAACCTCATATATAAGATAAACATCACGTCTAACGTTCGTCTATACAAATATGATTGTGCCACATATATTAGCTTTTACAAGTAGATGTAGAACCACTTAATCAACAAGAATCAGTACATAACTATCTTTGAAGATATTAGTGTCAACAATTCGAAAGTAATTATGTTAGGACATACTAAAGATAACATGGGTTATTACCAAGAAAACAAAGCTTGTAACTCCCACTGACTTAGAGAATGTTTTAATAGACTCAAAATCAGTAATACAACACAATTCTCCCACTGAACTTGACAACATTGAAAAAGTTTCATAATCGGTGAAAATAATTAGTGTTGTGTTTACTTTCTTACACTTTTGAAAAACACATTCGCAACAATTACTTATAGTGTTTAAGAGTGTACTCTACTTCGTAAATGATGACTTACCCATCAAATGCTTTTTAACTTTAAAGATTTGACATGCAATTTCTTCCTTAATAGGTCTACCAACCCTAAAATGGTATGTAGTGCCTATAAATGGTCAAAGCACAACTACTAGACAAATATGCTAGTTTGCCTTATAACCAATTAGCGGTAACTTTTAATAACTCAAAAATGCACTTTTCTTAACTATTAAAATTTGCTATGAGTTACGGATTTGAATTTGACATTTCTAAAATCCTTATTACTCCTTCTTTACTCATGAAAAAGAGTTTTAGGTTTATCTTTCATTTGTAAATTGACTCTATCCTCAACCATAGGTTTGTAGATCAATAAATGAATAAACCACGTTTACGGTGTAACGTTGCATTAATACATTCGCAAAAGAATTTACAAAATTCAATTTTAGTATTTTCGATAATACCATTCAAGAAAATAAAATTACCCCGGTAATAATAACCATAGTATTTTCCTTGAAAACTAGAATCCAAATCGACATAATTTCATCACATCAGTTGATCTGCTAGCAATGAAAGTATTCAAGATGGTAACTTGTCGAACAATGATTGACAAACAAATTTGCAATTTCTAGATTTTTAAGGGATTTACATTGCCAAAAGTCATTTTGCATTGTAAACATGTTTTATCCCTTCTTTATGCCTTAAGTTTCCAGATCTCACTGAGTAACTCAATTAAGTCGACTAATCTAAAGAACATAAAACCTTCATGTGCAATCTTATTCAGTCATGAAGTTTTCTCTCCATTACAACATCGTCCGATATCTTATATGACGACAATTGTAACTTCAAGTGTTCGTCAATTAGAGGGCATATGACTTAAATTTTAGGGTATAGATTTTGGTGTCAAAATCATGTATGGAGAAGCATGCATACATCACCATAACATAAGTTTAATAAAACGTTTAGTAAACTTTTTGTTGAGACTAAAAGTTCATCATATACTTGCAAGTTGAGGTATTGGTTAAACCAATTAAAGATTTTACACACAACTAAATTCACACCATACTTTTTCTAGAACTTAGTTAAAGCACAAAGCAATAACCTTATTCATTGTGTTTCGGATGTGAATTAATGTAGTTAAATCAACCTTAAATAATTATACCAATAACAACCGTAGGTAATTCCAATTTTGACGCACAGGCGAGCCGGGAATTTGGTCAGCGGTGAAGCATAACACCTCCTTCCTTAACCGGGTACATGACCAGCGGTGCGTTAAACCCACTTTATAGTTTGTCAAAATTGAGTAGGCCGTTAAGTTGCTATTGCAATTCTAATCAACGCAAATCATATGTAATTTAGATCTCAAAACAGTTCATTTATTTGATATGATTTAGTCGATATTAATTTTTCTTGTAAAAAATTACCCTTGTTTACAACATACAACCAATATAAAACGTATGAAAACAAGTAGGTACAAAAAAAACTAAATCATAAACACATAATAACAATTTATATGTGCAATAAATAAATCAAATAGCCACATGCATACGATTTATTCAATAAATAATATCAAATCTAGGTTTTTATATTCATATAAAAGTCTTCCCTAATTTTAGATTTATTGAATCAAATAAAGCATGTAGCAAAACACGTAACAATTACCACATAAAATCATATGATCCATGAAAAATATGCATGTTCATCACGGATCTCCCACATATCTTAACAATTAAATCTCTATGGATCGAAACATGAATTTACATAACATAACAATTAATCATGCAATTCATCAAAATTCCACCCAAATCACTTAACAATTAATTAAATCACTACGGATCGTAACCACGCATGACATAACAATTAATTCATGCATACATCTAAAGTTAATTACCATGTAATTTTAGGGTTTACAAAAAAAAACTTTTTTTTTATAAAAAAAAATTCGGCATAGCCGATTTTAAAAAAATAATAAAAACAAAACTCTAATTTTTATAAAACCTAAAAAACAACATGTAATTTTTAACACAAATCAATATTAGTTAAAAAACTTTAGATCTTGATAATTATAATCATGTTAAAACGGCTCTGATACCACTGATGGTTTATAGAGTTCATAACAATTATTTAAAACCCTAATATGGATCAAAGAACGCATAGCGGAAGCGATTAACAAGATCATTAATTTAACACAATTATATTAATCAAGATTAGGGTTACATACCTTTATCCTAGCAAGATCCACAAGACGACGGAACGAACGGCAACTAGGGTTTATCACGAACACCACCAAGAATATAATCTAAAGGAAGATTATATCACGCTCTTGTACACACGTAATACAACGAGTTAACCGTGAGTCTAGCACGAACAAACCGAGCTTCAACGCTTATGGAATATCTACCCAACAACCCTAGAGAGGGACTAGGACTAGATAAAATAGACAAGATCGAAAACCAAACGAAACCCTAATTGGGTTAGGTGGGGCCGGCGATCAAAGAGCAAAAAGAAAGAGAGGGATTGAAAAATTATGAGGCTAGGGGTTTGTTTATATAGGCTTGGCAAACTTGCTTTCCAAGTAATAACAAATTTAGGAAACAAAAGTTTCCCTTTGCCCCCTCTACAAGCCGGCGGTTAACACCCTCCTACAGGGGTGTGTGTTTGTGTAATTTTTCCTTCTTCTTTTAGCTTCTATTTAATTCCATAACGGTCGTTATAACTTAACTTTTATTTATCAACGATCGTTAGTTAAGCTTTGGTTTGATTTAATAAATATATATAAAATATATTTAATAAATAAATTAACCCTTTACGTTATGTGTGCAATCCCGTGATCCCGAGTTCGATCCTATCTCACGAATATTAATTTTAAGTCCATAAACTTTCACTGAGGTGATAAAATTTAGACAGATCATAAACTCTTGCTCGATATATACATTCTTATACTTAATTATTACATAGTATAGACTGGAGCGAAAGTGTGAAGGTGTGTGTATAACAGTTTTATGTGATCTTGTAGCTATGATGGCGTACTTGTGAACTCTCTTGCAGCAAAGGATGTCATTTCCATCGTAAGTGTGCATTATTATCTTTCACCTGTGTTGAGTGTAGCTTCTTGCAAAGAAAGAAACTGAATTTGTTTGCTACAACCTTTTCCAGGAACACTTTAGATTTGTACCTCTT
The DNA here is from genome assembly GCA_025667525.1 of Glebionis coronaria. NCBI lineage: Eukaryota > Viridiplantae > Streptophyta > Magnoliopsida > Asterales > Asteraceae > Glebionis > Glebionis coronaria. The sequence continues at coordinate 388,250,569 of CM046882.1, forward strand.
ATTTGGACCGTCATCAAAAAACTCTCGCCACACGCTGGAAAATATGTCTCAAATGGCCACATTGACATGATTAATGACTGGAAATCAATTTTATCGAGCGACCGTTGTCTTCCCAAACTATGCCCTACCAGTATGTATAAGTCAATTATCATTTTAATCTTTTACTATAATTTTATTAGTTATGAATATGTTTTTTTAAGAGCTAATGTTCTAACTTTAGATGATCATGATTCTTGGTGTAAAAGGCAGTTGTGAGGTTAGAACATTACCTAACCATAACGATCTTGCAGCAAATCAGTAGTTTTACACGATGCCGGTTATCAATCTTCAGTGGGCCAAATAAGGAAGTTAAATTTGGCGTTCAATTAAGTTCATGAGTTAAGTCAATGCTATCACATTAATTTTGGTCTTAGACCTCTTACAGGTAATGGCTATGAGTTTGAAGTACTACACATTCACTGACATCTCATTCAATAAAAGTCTCATATTATTATCATTTGCATATTTATTAGGTGACTACCATGAAGTTGAAGTTGCAGAGGCAGAAGGGTGACTACAATGAAGTTGAAGTTGCAGAGGCAGAAGGTCAGCCAGATCAACTATGTAAGTGTCAGGGTTGAGATTTCAATTAAAAAAACAGCACGTAGATTTGCTTCTACTACCAACCACAACCACTGACTCGCGGCTGATGTATTGTTCCCATCAGGACAAACATGTCTCATTCTTTTTGTATTTGCTCCTGGTTTATTTTTCCAAAACAGACTTCAATGTTTACGTTTGTAGCAAAAAAAGACATCTCTCGTCCGAGCGTGAGCCTCCTTGGTTGCTACGATAGAAATTGCACCTTACTAGCACACGCAGAAAGTGCCACTACCAAAACGGGAAGCGTTCAGATAAAACACTATCTTAAAGTACAAATTGTTGGAGGCTATACGACCTTTAGATTTACATATTTGACTTGATCAAAGGCAAATACTCGCAGCAATTTTGTAAATTAGATAAGCAAAGGCCAGATAATTTTGATGTAGGGACACTAATGTAATTTTACATATTGTTCACTTTGTTTTATCACTATATTTAGAAACCAGATTTGTTCAAAAAAAATATTTAGAAACCAGATTAAATCGAACGATCCATGTGAGCTTTGAACTTTGAACTTTTTTTTATTTAGAACAGAATTTTGTCGTTTCGGTTGTAGTTTTTTTAACCAATTTTTTATAAAACAAATTTTTGTTATTCTGTTCAACCTTGTATCACAATTGTTATCATCTTGGCAATATCAAGATATATAACAAGCAGCATGATCCTTTTTTGCAACCACATTTACGAAACTAGATTTCCAGTGTGGTCGTTTTGAAATGGCGCCTTGTAGAGCTTGATCACAAATAAGGGGGAACCGAAAGTTATGCATATTGGCCTTTTAGTTTTTTTGCAATTTAATTCTTCCTCATCAATAGCCTTATGTAGTCGTCGCGTGAAAAGAATGGCGAGGTATCCTCCCACATGGTGTCTATTAGTGGGTTTTAAAGAAAAACGTACTTTACATGCTTAATAATCTATTTTAACTAATAATCCAAAATAATTTACAAGCACCTTAAGCTTGAAAAATTAAAAACATTGTCTAAAATAACCTAAAGGTACAACTATCTTAAGCTTAAGCATTAAAAATGTAATAAAACCCTTTCCTAAATTAAGCCACTAATACACAACCTTTTAATATGGCCTATAAAATAATTTTCTGGACTGAATTTTAAAAAGCCCAAATAATGTGGCCCAATAACAAAGTTTTAAACAAAATAGATAGTTTACAAATAAAAGCTATTATTATAAAAATAATTTTACTAAAAAGGAGACTTTTAGTTTTAGTTTGCAAGCAAAAAATATTTTAACAACCAGATATGTTACAAAATTTATTTTTTAAAATAAGTGCGCTACAAAAAAGTTTAAATACTAGAAAATAAGATAATTATTTTTAGAAACTCATAATGATTTTGCCTTATTTTTAGAAAGCCATAATAAGTTTTGAAACAAAATCTAACTTTATAAATGATTATATATTTTGAATTTTTAGAAAACCATTCCATGATTAACTTTTTTTTTCACCAGGAAATGTGTAATACCAGATTATTTCTTTTTGCATCATGTGAGAAAATGGTACAAATTCTTCAAGCTTTGTATATTAAAATAGTCATAAATGTCCTTCCATATTTAGTCATTTAGTACAACAAAATAATGCATGATGTTTTAATATTTTTGATGTTAAAAAAGTTTGTACAAAAAATATTTAAAATCATACAGTGTACAAACTATGTACAATAAATACTTTATAAACATATTATTTTTATAAACCTATTACTTTTAAACAAAACTTTATAAAGATATTATTTCTAAACAAAATTTATAAGTTATTTTTGAATTTTTTGAAATTTAAAAATATTAATTGAGATAAGTTATTTTTGAAAATAGAATCGTAAATTTAATGAGTAAAAACTGTCAACTAATGAGATGATCATAACTTGTGGAATGATTCAATTTTCTTTCATTATTTTCGTCCATAATATACTTTTCCCTTAAATATCACCTTAATTATAGGGTTATTGTAACTGTTCATGTGTTTAAATTAAGATAAATTGTAGTCAAACGATACAGTGTATCCAAAGTTTTAAACAAATGAAGTTCTTTCAATCAATTATGTTTTTCACATGGTTTTTTCAAGTTGGGGTTTAGGATTCTTGGTGAAAAGAACTTTGGTTTATTTATATTATATATTATAACCATATAGGTAAGTCAAATTTTTATACATTGATGTTAAATGTGTAATGCAAAGTGAGTTTTCGGGTGATCCTAAGGAGCTTGGATCTTTTCTATACGTTGAAGCTCTAATTTGTTTTTTCTTATTTTATTGGCAGCTTATTTGATTTTGGTACAAATACATCAATATGGCCAACCGTAACCTCGGAGAGTAATTTATAACAGTTTGTGTTCGTGTTATTAGTAAGACTTATAGAAGCTTTTGTATGTTGTCATTTATGTAAAAATTGAATAAATATAGTATAAGTCGGTTCGTGTGAATTGGTTAATGTAACATAATTTTTATTTGCTTTTTCATGTGAAAATATTTGATCATTTATTTGGCTAATGGTTGATGCAGGAGAACAATGGACAAAAAAGATGAATCAAAACCTGCAATTATCTCAAACTTTGCGGTTTTGCTTGAAAGGTAAGTTGATTATATCTTGCTTCACATCACATATAATTATAACTTGGTTAGGATTAGATATGTCATATGAATTTGAAGGCTTAGATTACCATACGCATGGAGCGGCGTTGGGCTTACGTAGCCTTGCTTTGCCCAGTGCTATGGTACAACTGGTGTTACTAGGGCATTTACCATTGGCATATTTGATTAAGCCAATAAGATCTTATTAAATTTGATACGATCTTTGGATCGACCTTTTCGACTTTGCTAAACTAAAATACGCCCATAAGCAGGCTAAATTAGATGATCTAGATGCACCATGTTTGTATGCACATGAATTATTTTGATGCATCAGCTATAAATAACTGATTAGTTCTGAAAATACAATATTTCATAGCATAATATACAACGATGACTACGGGTTGCATATAACTAGAAGGAACTTTAAGGAACATGTATGCTATTGGAAAAGTTACCATAGCCATAGTAGATGAGCTCAACTCAAATAGATCCACAACCATCAAAGTCAGGGTGTCGCAAAAGGGTTGCTTTGTTATGTTTAAATGGTGTCTAATAAAAGTTTAATATAGCTTATAGTTGGTGGCCAGAATGTGGTAGCAGGTTGTGATGAAAATGTTGCTTGGCACCATACACCATGGCTCGGGTCTTATGCCGCCCAAGGTGGTGTTTGTTCTCTACGTTGTGCTTTACAGGCAAAAAGAATCATAACAAAAACTTAGTAACATTTACTACTAAGTTGTATTCACAAACATAAGGTAATTATGTATGACGCCCAAGCACTGGTGTATGGCGCCAAGCTCTTTCTTAATGAGCTAGAATTTTGCTTATTGTTCATAATTAAATAATCAATACATTACTGTATTACTGTGGCAATATATTTATACGATTTGTAGACTTCGATTTTTTTTGCGTGTCAAATTATTTAGTTATTACACTTGCAAATATAGTTTTCAGCATAATTACTACACTCGAGTATGTAATGTTTACAAAAGCCTTGCCTTATATTCATTAATTATTTTGGAAAGAGATCAACCACAGAATAAAAGGCTTCTATTCATATTATGCACTTGTGACATTTATAGTTGATTGTTTTTAATCTTTCCTAAGTTATAAAAGCTTATTAAGTATAAAATTAATTTATACAATTATAAAAAGTCAAACCAAATAATTGAATTTTGAGAATAAAATTAATTTATATTAATTGAAACGTATCATTAAAAGTATTTTTTGTCAATGCATAATAAGTATAAATAGTAAACGTATATATGTTGTTTGCAGGACCGAATGAAAACCGAAGCTAAATGGATCAATAGCTTGATAACATTTAGTATCTACATTGATTGGATATGGAAACCAGAAATGCCATGTTGCTATCGTGTATATGTATCTTTTGACACCAGTTTGTTTAATTTACGTCACTAAATCACTTCGTTAAAATTTGCGAGTGTTGATGTTTTGCCATGTTTTCATGTTCGTTAAAATTTTCGAGTGTTGATGTTTTGTCATGTTTTGATGTTCTTCAAAATTTGCAAGGGTTGATGTTTTGTCATGTTAATATACAATAGGAAAGTATGTATAGGAAAGTATCATCAAGTCCTACAAATTTATGAAGTTGAGTTCAAAAAGACACTTATTTATGACTCTTTGATTTATGTTGAAAGTTGTTCCAAAGATAATGAGGGATAACAAAATGGTATAATCTATTATCTCTATGACCTCCATAGTTGGTGAGGAAAAAGGGATGCATATGCTTCAACTTCAGGCGGTGATTGATACTCTTTTAGCTTATGTAAACTACACAAAATGTCATCCTATGTTGCTTATAAAGTTATATATCAATTTATGTTTCATTTGATGAAGTCAAGAACGTCTTAGGTTTCAAGTCTTTCAACACCTATTACGAAGAAGAAAAGCATTGTGTACTTATGCTAAGCGATTATGGGATTACCAATGCTTAAATTTTGTGCAAGAAACTCTATTATTGTTATTGTTACAAAGTTAACCGCTTATACAATAATAATTCATGTTTTTGTATGATTTTTTATTCTTTACGAGAACCCATTTACGTTCTTTTAATATCAACATATATTTAATATTTTTTTATAAAAATTACTTATTAAACTAAACCTGACGTTAGACAGGTCTTTAAGCTAGTTTATTCTATACTTATAAAGGTAATAGAGTTTGGTAATTAAGATTATTTTAACAGATCGAAACCCATTTTTTTGTTAAAGTAGTAGCAAAATCTTTTTTAATTAGAGTTTTTTTAACCACAACATAAGCTTAAGAGTTATAAGCAAGGTTCTAAAAGGCTCGCAAAGGCCACGTAAAGACGTGAGGCTTGATCTTCACGTCACACTATAAACCAAGGCTTGAGCTTAAGGTTTGACGTGAAACAATAGGTGAAAAATTTGAAGTCGCGATAAAAATCGTATTTTTTATATAAAAATAAAAGAAATTTACATTAAAAATAGTTTATTAACTTTATTCTTTATATATAACATTTTTGTGCCCTCAACATGTTTATAGTATGATATAAATATATAAATTTATACATATATTTATATTTTGAGACGCTTAAATTCACGCCTTAAAAAGTCATAACTCGCCATGGCTCGCAAAGGCGTGAGGCTTGGCCATATCGCCACGCCGCGCCTCACGCTATCTAGAACCTTGGTTATAAGTATTAAAATTATCCACAATGAGCTTCTAAATTATACACTTGTCACGAGGTCATGTCATTACATATTACAAAATTTAAACCTTTTATTTTCTTAAACCTATTTACTCTTAAAGCTTTAAAATGTGTTTTACATACTTTAAGTGTAAAAATTTTTGAACCACTTTAACAAGGTCAATTCTTCATAAATTAATTTTATATGTAACATTAAATTAAAAATAGTCGTCTCTTAGTCCGACATTGAGATGTTTTGTGTGGTTTTATTAGATACTTTACAATGGAAGACAATAGTAAATGCACATAAAATTTATGATGCATTTGTGTGGTTTTTTAGATGTTTGTTTTTTGTAATATTAAAAAATATTATCATATACGATATCTGGTTGGAAAGATGCAATTCTAGAAATTGATGTTATAAGTGGTGCATCAAAAGATGACCAGTTCGATGTTTTTGTAAACTTTAAAGCTGAACAACGGCTTCCATGAATCGTCAGAAAAAAGATAAAGAACCAACAAATTGAAGGTGAGTGTCATGTTTCTGATTTGGTTTAGCTATCACATAGATCAAACATGCTTATAGTTCAAAGTGTTCGTGTACACACCAGTTGCAGACAATCACATCTGAAGGTGAGTGTCCTGTTTCTGATTTCGCTAATGGTGGTTTTTGAACAGGTTTAGAAAAAATCGATTTTCGGCACTCTGACTACAATAGGTGGTTAGATCATAGTAGGGTGAATCGACATGTATCTTAGCGGGGTATCTTAGCGGGTTAGCGGACATCGCGTTTGCATCCATGGCAGATTGAATACCTATTTTAGTATTTGTAAAAGTACTCATTGTTTCATTTTTATTTGACACTACATGTTGGTAGTACCTGATTATATAAAACAATCAAGCACTTCAAAGTAGGGAATCCCAAATACCGTTTATATTAGCAGTTAAGAATAACCAGCTTGGTAGTTGCATGATTTTTGAAGCCGTAGTTAGTTTAATATTGGCGATCTTAAACACCTGCTTACAGCATATTGGCATTTCTTTTTTTAATATATGTTTAAGCTACTTGCTACAGATGGGATTGTGTGCGACGTTGAAATTATAGGATTACATGGTCAGTTGAAAAGGACAAAACATGTATGATGGGTGACCCAAGACATAAAAATATCACACACATTGCCAAAAAATATAAATACTACACAAAATGCGTTTTAGACCTTTTTAAAAAAAACTTGGATCTTTGAAAAAATTTATATTATTCGGACTTTAAAATTTTTTAAAAGTTTGGTATTTAAAAAAATTCGAATTTAATTTTAAATTTTATAAAAAATATCTATTTTAATATAAATTTAAGAATCATATTATAGAAATAAATCGGGTTGCAGTTTGAACGATGGGTCATGTCACCTGGTCACGGCTTCATAGTTAACGGTCACTGATGAGACTGTATTTATACATAGTCTCATCGTCCAAATCGGGCTTAAAACGCTTAAAATATCATCAAAATACCCAAAAATGTGCTTGTATTTGTTCATTGTGTATTTCAGGTACGGATATCGTGAATTCACCAAAAGATCAAAGGAATCAAGCAAAAACGAACACGGGAAACGAAGCCGCACAAAGAACCGGGCCCAAGTATGGAATTTACAAAATTGCCCTTGAAGATTGAAGAAAATACATGTTTAGTCCTTGTTCATGTTTTTTACCAAACACAAGGACTGAATTTGCCAACTGAGCAAAGTTTTTACAAAGGGGAAAAGTTATTTGGGCTGTTTTCTACAATTGAAGAAATGAAGAGAATTGGGGGGGCTATTCTGTCCAGACAACCAAAGTTATCCACCCAACCAGAACCTCCCACGTCACCTCCAACCGCCACATCACACTGCCACCTCAACCCCCCCCCCCCCCACTAAACACGTTTTATTTAACTAAAATATTTTTAAACCTGTTTAAGTGGCGGGTAACACTTGTGTTATACCCAAAACAGATTAAACCATCCCCCTCCCCAACAATGAACCCTAATCTGATTATTATCTTAACCAAAGGGGAAACCAAAATTACCCTTACCATTGAGCTATTTACCCACCACCAAACATTACCCCGTGCCCAGAAAAGGACATCTCAGTACCTTGCCCCCCCCCCCCCCCAGCTACACCCGTCACGTGATTACTGTTCACGTCTGACCCCTTGACCCAATCAACGATCCCAGACCATTTACTTGTTCCCCACAACTAATTGGACGACTCAGATTCCTCATCTAGCTGCCACTTCACATGGGCAAGTCACAAGGACCCCAAGACCATTCTAGAAGAGGCTCAAACTATGGAATCAAGCTGGCATATTCCAAGATTCCAAGGGTGTTTTTGGAACATCACTAGACTAGGGTTTTCAGTTTTTGAAGCTCATATTGTAGTATAAATATAGGATGTAGCAAATTATTGTACTCTTGTTCCAGTTCTTGTAAACTTTTTTTTAGTTAATGAATATTAAAGTATTTTCTTCAAAAATTTGCAAGTCCTGAGTTCCAATTTACTGCTTTCTCTAGTGTAATATTTAATTTATTTGCAAGTTTAGTTTACTTTATCAAAAGCAAATTTTCTTGTTCAAATTTTTTTGGCAAAATCTGTTTTTGAGACCCTCTGTTCATTAGCTTATAAGACCATAAGCTGACAACTTAATGGCCTTATAAGTCTAATAAGCAGTGTTACTTTCCTGCTGGTGACAATTGTTGTACACGTTTTCTAAGTTTGGGTTTACAAAGATTTTTCAAAATCTTATTACTTGTTTTCTATTGACTCACCCCCTAGTCGGTCACATAAGCTTGAGCCAACACCATTCGACAACTGGTGTTTGTAAAGGCTTTTGGGGACCAAGTAGTCTTTTGGGTTTACCTTTCTTCTTAGCAGTTCACGAGTATTGGAGTTCGTGTTGACGTTTTGGTGAAATATCTTGAAGACATATTGCGGACTGTAGTATCATAAAAGTTTAGTCTCATTCCATAAGCTTTCTCATAAGCTCAAAAGTCAGCTAGCTAATAGGAGATGGCCTCAGCTGGCCATTGTGTGGCTCGGATGTGAGTCACACAAGGTATTTGGCTTGAACCCTTTTGTTTGCTAAATTACTCTTGTGTGCTTATAAGCTTTTGCCTCGTTTCTGTTCTTGATTATGTTAGCATACTCTTGTGTTTCTTTGATGATTTATGTAAGATCTTTGTAGTTTAAGAGTATTCTTAATTTGGTTTTAAAAAGTGTCTTTGAAAATTTTTAAGTTTAGGTACTAAAGGGGTGTTTGGGTTAGGATTTTAATATAGAAGATTGACACACTTCTTGCTTTAAATCTGCCTAGACAATTTACTTTAGGTCTTTGAAAGTGTTTCATGTAGTTAGTTGCTAGTTGGGTTAAGTTTTAAAGGAAATTGCATGTTCAAAAATTTGGTAAATACAGATTAAATCAGAAAGTCTAATTTCTGTGTTTGATTTGGAGTACATTTGCCAAGTTATCTTGTAGGCTGTTAGTTAATAGGTTAAACTAGGGTTTTATTAAGTTTAAGTGTGATTTGGTGAATATTTGTGCAAGTTCTTAGGCTTTAAAAATCGATTTTGTGCAAAGTACAACAGGTCACTGTTCATCAGATAGGGCAAGTTCATCAGTCACTGCATTTGGTGCATTTTGTGTGTGTTTTTGGTTGTTACTTGTTGAATTTATTGCACTTATAAACTCCCCACAACCCAACTGATTGTGGGGGTGCCCCATTGTCCAAAGAAAAGAGCTTTCCTAAGCTCAAAGGTCAACTGACCATAAATTTGCACTAGCAGTGGGAACCAAGTTACCCCTGCTAGTGCTTTGGTTTCCACTGCTACACTAAAAAACAAAAAGGTAGCAAGTGTCAACATCAGTAACTTGAATTTTTGTCTTTTGTGGGCAAAATTAGGTATTAGGACTTCAAACCAATTTCAATATTTTTCTTATTTTATTTTGGATTTTTTTGTTTAATTAGTTTTTATTTTACTGTTCATTTAGTAATTTTTAGATTAAATAGCTATTTTAAATTACTTTTTAAATTCTGTCTTTTGTCTTTTAGTGTGAAAAGTTCATATTTTTCAGTTTTAATATTTTTCATAGATTAAGAAAAATGTTTTAAGATTTCTAGTTTAAAAAGTTATTACTGTTCACATTTTTAATCATTTTTTTGAATTAAATTTAGTTTAATTAGGTTTTAATTTCAAAGTGTTTTGTCTTTTAGTTAAAAATTTTACATTTTTCAAACTTTTTCAATTTTCTACTGTTCATTAGTGTAATTTAGGATTTTTAAAATTGTCAATTATTTTTGGCATTATTTTATTATTTTTTATGATTATTTTAGTTTAAAAATAGTTTTTAGTGATTTAAAAATAGAAAAATAGTTTTTAAAATTTAGGAAAAATACTTTTTAGTCTTTAAATAATATAAGTGATTTATTAGTTCAATAAAATTATATTTTGGACATTTTGTTAATTATATTTAATTTTAGGGCTTTAATTAGCATTTAAAATTGAATATTTAATTAATAAAAGGTTTTAAAATATATTTGTTGGATTTTTATTCTTATTTATATTATTTAAGACTTAGTTTGAACTTTTAATTAATTTTTAGGTTTTATTTTTAATTTTGTCGCGTTTTACGTAATTGCGTCACCGTTTTACGTCAACGTCGTAGTTTAATCGTAATCGTAGCTCGTCTTTACTTTTTCTCTCTTTAAACCAAAAAAACGTCACTAATCCAAACTTGATTTCATATATATTGGCACATTAATACACACACCTCCTTCGAGAACGAACCCGCATTTATTCGGTTTTACGTTTTTCCTAAAACGTAACGCTTAATACTTGCCACTCATACGCGTTTTTCCTAAAACGTGTACGAAAAACCTTCATCAATTTTTGGTGCCGCTGCCGGGGAGGTGTTTAGTGTGCCATTATTATCAGTATCGTGTTTGTGTGAGTAGTGCGTTTTTGCTTTTCATTTTTGGGAAGCGTACATATCGCACATACTTATTTTTGTTATTTTTATCTATAATATTATAGTATCCAAATAAATCGTGTTTAGTTTTCCTAAATTAAACACAAATCAATCTTTTACTATATTGTAGATATCCATTATCGTTTTCGTTTTTCTTGTGAATATATTACTATATTGTACTTACGTAGAACAATAATATACAAGTACTCCAAAAGTGTGAAAACGCAACCTTGATTCGGGATTTCATCACTCGATCATTGTATTCGAATCCAAAGCAAAAGTTTAAAGGCAAAATAGATAAATACTTTCGCGAGGCTTAATTTCAATTAACACAAACTATAAGGTGGGTATAAGGCGGTTGTATTTCACGACCTAAGGGAAAAAGGCTCTTAAGTGCTTAGCGCCGCCTCGTTTCCCCCGCTTGCTTGTGCGTGTTTTGAGAAAGAGGGCTAATCGAGGGTTTGCCGCCCAAGTATTATCTACGTATATTATATTTGCTTGTTTTCAATATTAAACCCTCTTGAACGTTTTGGTGTTCCACCAACGTTCTAAAGTCATCGAAAGCGTTCACTCCACGTGATCGTTTCATTCTTTGAGGCTCCTTTAATCGAGAAGATCGATTCGAGGAGAGATTTTTAGATTTGTGTCTACGTAATACACCAAAATCCAAAAAAATTTAAAAACAATCAAAAACCAAAAAAATTGAAAAATCGAAAAACCACAAAAAGAATCTTCTTTGCTACCACCCATTCTACGCTTAGTGCATGCGCACTCGATCGAAGGATTATTCCAATTCTAGCGAAGCTTCGAATCGACGCAATCGTAATCGAAGGAATCGACGACGTAGACGAGAATTAGAAACCGACGTTCCTAATATCATTGTTGAAGAAACCTTAGACGAGATGGCCGACAATCGTTCAATGATGGAATTGCTCCAAGCGCCCACCGAGGGTTATGGAGACGCGATCGTAATTCCCGCTATCGAAGCGGAGAATTTTGAGACTAAGAGCGGAATGCTTTCGTTAATCCAAGCTACGAAGTTTCGAGGTCGTGAAGCCGATAATCCTCACGACCATATTCGGAATTTTGATCGTCTTTTAGCCACGAGCAAGTTTAAGAACGTCGGCACCGATGTCTTCAAGCTTATGCTTTTTCCGTACTCGCTCGATGGCGCCGCCAAGGATTGGTACGAGAAAGAGCCACCTAATTCCATAACTACGTGGAAGGATCTCGTTTCCAAGTTCGTTAATTATTTTTTCCCACCGTCTAAGACGACGTTTTTCAAAAATGAAATTACGAAATTTGAGCAAAAACCGAATGAATCTTTTAGAGACGCGTGGGATCGTTTTAAGGAATTGCTTAGGCAATGTCCTCACCATGGTTTTTCCGAGTTGCACCAAATCGACACGTTTTACAACGGTCTTAGTTTTCAAGAACAAGATTCGTTGAATTCCGCCGCCGGTGGCAATTTTTTGTGCAAAACTCCGAAAGACGCTTTACTGATTATCGAGAATCGATCCAAGGTTTACCAACTCCGAAACGCACCGAGTGTTGCCAATGTCGCCAATGTTAGTAGTTCTAATCGCGACATTGAGAGAGTTGATGCGAAAGTCGATAAGTTGACGAATGTGTTTACGTCTTTTCTCGTCGAAATGCAAAAGAAAGACGCTCCCGCTACGGTGAAAGCGGTTGAGGTTTCGTGTACGTTTTGTGGTGGACCTCATAATTATTACGAGTGTGCGGCTATGGATGGCCAAACGTCGAATGTGAGTGCGTTGAACAACAGTTTTTCTAATCAAAATCAAAATAACGCCGGTCCATCACAACAAGGCAATTATAACCAAGGCAACAATTTTCAAAATCATAACAATTTTCAAGGAAACAATCAACAAGGAAATTTTTCGAATCAAAATCAAGGAGGTTATAATCAAGGTCGTAATATAACTTGGCAAAATCGAGACAATAATCAAAACTCGAATTTTTCAAACAACAACAATCAAGGCAACAATTTTTCAAGTGGTAATCAAGGAAATTTTCAAAGAAACAATCAAAACCAAGGGAACTTTAATTCAAATCAAAATAGTTCGTCAAACGATTTTCAAAATTACATGAAAACGAATGAGGCTAATATGAGACGATTAGAGGGAGAAATTGGTACTTTGAAAAATGACTTTTCTAATACTTTGAAATTGCAAAACACGAAGATTGAGCAAGGGCAAATTGACATTAAAAAGATGTTTTCGGCCATTATGAACAAGTCCTCGGGTGCTTCATCGAGTTCGTTACCTAGTGACACCGTTGCAAATCCGAAGGAACAATGTAAAGCCGCCTCGTCTCGTGAGAAAGGTCGTGTGATTACCCCTAACCTTGATGGATTTCGAGTTGTTCCTTCTTCTCAACCCTCGACTTCTAAGACGTCTTATTGTTCTAAAGTCGAGGGGGTGAATGTGGCGACCAAGGAAAAGAGTGCACACCCTCGTGTACCTCAAATTCCATCCACGGTTCAAAAAGAGAGCTTTGTGGACCTTACCAAAGTAACCCTTGAAGAAACTTGTGCTTCGATCCTTCTTAAAAAACCCAAAAGGCGTATGCCGAGAAAGGAAAAGGATCCGGGCCAATTTCTACTACCTTGTGATTTTTCCGAGATTGAGGGATGTTTAGCCCTTGCCGATTTAGGTGCTAGCATCAATCTCATGCCTCATTCTCTTTGGAAATTGATGAGATTGCCTTCACTTACCCCCACGAACATGACAATCGAGCTTGCAAATTGTACGCCTTTAATACCAATTGGAATAGCCGAGGATGTCTATGTCAAAGTTGGAAAGTTTGTTTTTCCCGCGGATTTCGTTATATCCGATTACGAGTGTGACCCTAAATGTCCCATTATTTTAGGCCGACCATTCTTATCGACGGCTCGAACCGTAATCGATGTTCACGAGGGGAGACTTACTATGAGATATGGGGATGACAAAATGGACTTTTTCGCTAGAAAATCCCAAGTTTTTAATGATCATGAAAAAACCGAGGTTTCAAAACCTAATGTTTCTAAACCTAATGTTTCTAAACCTAATGATTTAAAAATGTTAACTTTAGCGGAAAGTATGAGGCTTGACGCATGTTTTGAAAGAATTAAGAAGAACGGTTTTAAAGATGATGATTTTAATGATAAAGAATACGTGTACCTAATTCAAAAGGGGATGCGTAAATTTATGGATGAAAACTCACTTTGGGATGTTTTTAGCGAAACAAGTGAAACACCAATTCTGAAGGGCGACGTTAGTGCCATCACGACAAAGACCAATATGGGCTCGTCTTCACCACCTTCGAAGGACCATGACTTTGAGGCCCATACTTCTAAACCCATTGAAGTGACTCCCACTCCTAGCCCCAAACCCATTAAGGCTAAGGAAGTGGCCCAACCCAATGCAATCTCACCCATCATAGAAATGTCACCTAAGCATAGCCCAAGGGCTTGTAAGACCATGGTTGTGACTCTCGAGAAATCCACTCGAGAACTTGCTCACATCGACACTTTCTTTGATGGCGATGGTGATTTTGCCGAGATCGAGCATATACTTGCTAATCCACCATCCATCTTCGAGGATTTACCCTTTGATAAATCTTTAAATGAAGAGGACGATCTCATGTCGGAAATTTCTTATGATGATGAGAATGACGACACTTTCACAACGTACTCGAATTCCGTATACGAACCTATTTTTCATCATAATCCCATTTTTGATGATGAATTCGAGAACGTTGATGACCATATCATCGATCCTCCTTCGTTTCACGATTGTGATGATGAAGAATTCTTTAAGGAGGTCGATGATTTTCTCGCTATAGACACAAGTCCCATTCTCGAGGAATTACCTTATAAACACTCCTCATTTGAGAATGACGTTTACCACATTCGTGAGGATCTAACTTATCAACGATCCCCACAAAAGAATGATGGTTTCGTGCTTGATCGTGATCTCTTCGAGAGAGTTTCTAAAATCATCAAAGAGGGGAATGACAAACCATGGTTTGACAAGCCTATCTATGACGAAGAAATCGATGAGATCGACGTTCATGAAGATGACGAGTATGTAGACCCCGAGGGGGAGGTGTTCTTTATTGATCAACGTTTTGAGAACTTGTATAATCCACCACCCCCTAACCGCGACTTAAATGTGAGGATTTTTAGCGCGACTAATTTTGAATTTGACACGCCAAATATTTTTGACATTATTCAATCGGGTTTTCATAAAGTGTTTAAAAACGATGAAAAAGGAAATGATTTTAAAAATGTTTTAAAAGATTTTTCTACATGTTTAACTCCGTCATCCCCGCGTTTTATGAGTGTTACCACCTCGTCTACTCCTTTTGACGATGGTGTGTGTGGTTTTAGTGTGGGGGAAGCCCCAAATGTTCCCTCGCATTTCTCCACCGAGGACGAGATTTACGAATCCGGAATTGCTTGTAAAGGGAAATCTCGGTCTTCCACCGATGCAATAAATGGAAATCGTATCTATTTGCTTGGTGTGAGTCTACCTCGAGTAGCTCATATGTTTGACTTACCCATTGCCCCACCTTTCTACTTCTCATCTCTTTTCTTCTACCTCATTGGGGTTCATGTTGAAGTAGCGTTGTTTCGTCTTTCATCCGAAAACGAGGACGTTATCTTTGACCCCGGTATACGTATATCGGGTTTTTAAAGTACTCCATGTACTTTTGGGCCTTGTTTATCATGTAAGCCCCATCAAAAATGACCATACCATGATTATCCCTAAATGATCACATTTATGGGGATTCGAGTCGAGCTTTTGACTCGGTTATCAAAAACAAGGTGCCTCGTGGGGGATTCTCATGCTTATCCTTGTAAATATTATCGCTTTCTTAGTTTAATGTAACGAGGAGACTTGTGCTCTTCCAACCTTTGTTCTGTGGTTTTTTGTGATTGTGATTTATTAGGTTCATCGTCATCATTGAAGCCTCTCGTGTTCGTTTTATGGATCACTCGAGCTTCGATCGTTTCCTTTGGAGATTCCGATATCCGATGATATCCTTTTATGTTCTAACGTTTATCTTATTAGCATAATTCATAAACGGCTTTTAGGTTATTTGTTTTACCCTTTCCATGCTCGAGATTAAGCATTCGACTTCGTCTCAAGTATGGGGGTGTTTTCACCCCTAGACTCGAAACATTAAGGACAATGTTTAGTTTTAGTATGGGGGGGGGGGGGGGGTGAGTACATACTTCACCTTGCTTACGTCACCACGCAATCCAAAATTTCATCTTTTTGTTATCGTTCTATGCAAAATAAGGCTAAAAGTGGCCAAATTTTAAAATTTTTCTAGTTTTTCAACACGAATGTAGGTTTTTTGATGGTGAGAATAAAAGTAATTTTTGACACGAATGTGCGTGTTGAGCACTTAGCTTCGATTCCTTAACTTTTTTAGGCTAAGTCTCTTAAATGAAGACGAGAAATGATAGAGTTATTTATAAGTCTCGTAATCGTCACGATCTCATGTGTATTAATTATTAGCTTATTCTCCCCACGCTTTTGCATAATAAATTGTTAATAAATATTGATTTAGCGGTTTAGTCACTATTGTTGGTTTCTAATTTGTTTTAGTAGCTTCCATGTAATTAAATTGGGAAAACATTAAGGTATCGCCAGCGTCACGGTTTTGAAGTATTGGCACCCGAATAATCGAAAGCTTCACCTAATAATAAGATTTCAAGTGCTCACCTAAATTAAGCAAAAATTTGAAGCTCACAAGGCCGAAAAATCTATGCCCAAATTGAAAGTGAATCAAGCCTTAATCTTCGAAGCTTTAAAGATCCAAAATTCGCTTTAGCGTGAGGATATACGTCTTCGGCTAATAAAACCACCGATGAGGCGGATAATAAAAGGCAAGGCAAGACCGAAGTCATAATAAAAGCTTCATGGCGAAGTTGAATAAAAGATGGAGGTAAACCAAAGATAATAAGGCCCTTCCGTTAGGGGGCGTATAAAAGTCTTGGTAATAAGTCTCATGTTCAAAACCGTTATAAAACCGTGTATATCGATCCTTCTTGTTGACTTAATTTTTTGACATCGTTGTTTATTAGGATGAATTATTAATTTAATGATTTTGGTTACACCGTTAAAACTCTATTTTTAGACTTAATCTCTATTCACGCATAAGTCAATGATGTATCCTCGTGATCATTAAAACAAAAATAAAATATAAGAGATACCAAGTAGGAATAAGGGAGTTTAGGTGTGTAATTAACACTCATGAGATGTGTTCGTGTTGCTAACTTATAATAACAATGATCTCGTTACACGCTTAGCATGGAATTGGGTGAAAAACGAGGACGACGAAATTATTTCTAACGAAGCATTCACGTGTTCTTGTTCTATGATCCCAAAAGTCACTTTATCGTGATGAAAACAATACATTATGTCTAAAACACGTGTAGTAGTTTATTTAAGTTTATGTCTTCAATAAATGTCATCATAAAATGAATTTTGGAACTGCTACGATACTTAATTCTAGCATTGCGTGGGGACACGGCAATGGTTTAGTATGGGGGAGTGATGAGACTGTATTTATACATAGTCTCATCGTCCAAATCGGGCTTAAAACGCTTAAAATATCATCAAAATACCCAAAAAATGTGCTTGTATTTGTTCATTGTGTATTTCAGGTACGGATATCGTGAATTCACCAAAAGATCAAAGGAATCAAGCAAAAACGAACACGGGAAACGAAGCCGCACAAAGAACCGGGCCCAAGTATGGAATTTACAAAATTGCCCTTGAAGATTGAAGAAAATACATGTTTAGTCCTTGTTCATGTTTTTTACCAAACACAAGGACCGAATTTGCCAACTGAGCAAAGTTTTTACAAAGGGGAAAAGTTATTTGGGCTGTTTTCTACAATTGAAGAAATGAAGAGAATTGGGGGGGCTATTCTGTCCAGACAACCAAAGTTATCCACCCAACCAGAACCTCCCACGTCACCTCCAACCGCCACATCTCACTGCCACCTCAACCCCCCACTAAACACGTTTTATTTAACTAAAATATTTTTAAACCTGTTTAAGTGGCGGGTAACACTTGTGTTATACCCAAAACAGATTAAACCATCCCCCTCCCTAACAATGAACCCTAATCTGATTATTATCTTAACCAAAGGGGAAACCAAAATTACCCTTACCTTTGAGCTATTTACCCACCACCAAACATTACCCCGTGCCCAGAAAAGGACATCTCAGTACCTTGCCCCCCCCCCCCCAGCTACATCCGTCACGTGATTCCTGTTCACGTCTGACCCCTTGACCCAATCAACGATCCCAAACCATTTACTTGTTCCCCACAACTAATTGGACGACTCAGATTCCTCATCTAGCTGCCACTTCACATGGGCAAGTCACAAGGACACCAAGACCATTCTAGAAGAGGCTCAAACTATGGAATCAAGCTGGCATATTACAAGATTCCAAGGGTGTTTTTGGAAGATCACTAGACTAGGGTTTTCAGTTTTTGAAGCTCATATTGTAGTATAAATATAGGACGTAGCAAATTATTGTACTCTTGTTCCAGTTCTTGTAAACTTTTTTTTAGTTAATGAATATTAAAGTATTTTCTTCAAAAATTTGCAAGTCCTGAGTTCCAATTTACTGCTTTCATTAGTGTAATATTTAATTTATTTGCATGTTTAGTTTACTTTATCAAAAGCAAATTTTATTGTTCAAATTTTTTTTGGCAAAATCTGTTTTTGAGACCCTCTGTTCATTAGCTTATAAGACCATAAGCTGACAACTTAATGGCCTTATAAGTCTAATAAGCAGTGTTACTTTCCTGCTGGTGACAATTGTTGTACACGTTTTCTAAGTTTGGGTTTACAAAGATTTTTCAAAATCTTATTACTTGTTTTCTATTGACTCACCCCCTAGTCGGTCACATAAGCTTGAGCCAACACCATTCGACAACTGGTGTTTGTAAAGGCTTTTGGGGACCAAGTAGTCTTTTGGGTTTACCTTTCTTCTTAGCAGTTCACGAGTATTGGAGTTCGTGTTGACGTTTTGGTGAAATATCTTGAAGACATATTGCGGACTGTAGTATCATAAAAGTTTAGTCTCATTCCATAAGCTTTCTTATAAGCTCAAAAGTCAGCTAGCTAATAGGAGATGGCCTCAGCTGGCCATTGTGTGGCTCGGATGTGAGTCACACAAGGTATTTGGCTTGAACCCTTTTGTTTGCTAAATTGCTCTTGTGTGCTTATAAGCTTTTGCCTCGTTTCTGTTCTTGATTATGTTAGCATACTCTTGTGTTTCTTTGATGATTTATGTAAGATCTTTGTAGTTTAAGAGTATTCTTAATTTGGTTTTAAAAAGTGTCTTTGAAAATTTTTAAGTTTGGGTACTAAAGGGGTGTTTGGGTTAGGATTTTAATATAGAAGATTGACACACTTCTTGCTTTAAATCTGCCTAGACAATTTACTTTAGGTCTTTGAAAGTGTTTCATGTAGTTAGTTGCTAGTTGGGTTAAGTTTTAAAGGAAATTGCATGTTCAAAAATTTGGTAAATACAGCTTAAATCAGAAAGTCTAATTTCTGTGTTTGATTTGGAGTACATTTGCCAAGTTATCTTGTAGGCTGTTAGTTAATAGGTTAAACTAGGGTTTTATTAAGTTTAAGTGTGATTTGGTGAATATTTGTGCAAGTTCTTGGGCTTTAAAAATCGATTTTGTGCAAAGTACAACAGGTCACTGTTCATCAGATAGGGCAAGTTCATCAGTCACTGCATTTGGTGCATTTTGTGTGTGTTTTTGGTTGTTACTTGTTGAATTTATTGCACTTATAGACTCCCCACAACCCAACTGGTTGTGGGGGTGCCCCATTGTCCAAACAAAAGCTCAACAAAGACCTTTCCTAAGCTCAAAGGTCAACTGACCATAAATTTGCACATTAGCAGTGGGAACCAAGTTACCCCTGCTAGTGCTTTGGTTTCCACTGCTACACTAAAAAACAAAAAGGCAACAAGTGTCAACATCAGTAACTTGAATTTTTGTCTTTTGTGGGCAAAATTAGGTATTAGGACTTCAAACCAATTTCAATATTTTTCTTATTTTATTTTGGATTTTTCTGTTTAATTAGTTTTTATTTTACTGTTCATTTAGTAATTTTTAGATTAAATAGCTATTTTAAATTACTTTTTAAATTCTGTCTTTTGTCTTTTAGTGTGAAAAGTTCATATTTTTCAGTTTTAATATTTTTCATAGATTAAGAAAAATGGTTTAAGATTTCTAGTTTAAAAAGTTATTACTGTTCACATTTTTAATCATTTTTTTGAATTAAATTTAGTTTAATTAGGTTTTAATTTCAAACTGTTTTGTCTTTTAGTGAAAAAATTTACATTTTTCAAACTTTTTCAATTTTCTACTGTTCATTAGTGTAATTTAGGATTTTTAAAATTGTCAAATTATTTTTGGCATTATTTTATTATTTTTTATGATTATTTTAGTTTAAAAATAGTTTTTAGTGATTTAAAAATAGAAAAATAGTTTTTAAAATTTGGAAAAATACTTTTTAGTCTTTAAATAATATAAGTGATTTATTAGTTCAATAAAATTATATTCTGGACATTCTGTTAATTATATTTAATTTTAGGGCTTTAATTAGCATTTAAAATTGAATATTTAATTAATAAAGGTTTTAAAATATATATGTTGGATTTTATTCTTATTTATATTATTTAAGACTTAGTTTGAACTTTTAATTAATTTTTAGGTTTTATTTTTAATTTTGTCGCGTTTTACGTAATTACGTCACCGTTTTACATCAACGTCGTAGTTTAATCGTAATCGTAGCTCGTCTTTACTTTTTCTCTCTTTAAACCAAAAAACATCACTAATCCAAACTTGATTTCATATATATTAGCACATTAATACACACACCTCCTTCGAGAACGAACCCGCATTTATTCGGTTTTACGTTTTTCCTAAAACGTAACGCTTAATACTTGCCACTCATACGCGTTTTTCCTAAAACGTGTACGAAAAACCTACATCAGTCACAACCGTTAACCACAAATAAACGTGACTTAAGTGTAAACTATAACTAAAATATATATTAAAGGTTAAATTACAAATTCAACAAAATAAAAACGCACAAACCATAAACCATCCAGAACAATAAATAAAAACGACCCCGCCCATTGGGCGGTTACGACGCTAGTATATATATATATATATATATATATATATATATATATATATATATATATATATATATATATATATATATATATATATATATATATATATATATATATATGTATGTATATATCGGCTTACCTATATACCAACTAAATCATCTTAATGGTATAATAGATTTTGTAACCATTCTGCATGCTTTATAACTCAAGTACCTCTAACACAAAGTCACTTCATTTCCGTGTCTTTTTATTAAGACATAAAAAGTTATAATTCCATTATACGTTTAAGTAATTTGAAAATGACTCCATGTATATGTCTTAGGGAAAAGAGATAATACATTAACGCCTTACTTTTTATTATATGTCTTTCAAGACCTTTTGTTTGTGACTTTATAAAGAAATCATAAACATGTATAACTAAAGTAATCATGAACACCACTAGGTTTCATTAGTCTTTTCAAGTTAATTCACAACTATGTCTATTTATGTAATTCCTAGAATACACAAATATTTTACTTTAGTAGTATAAGATTACTCTATGTATTTATGTCATTCCAAGAATTTTCCATCTTAAGAAACTACAAAATAATCCACGCCCGATCTCACGACATGTGGATATTTTACCCTTGTGTTTACAATTTAGTCCAAGCTCTCACATGACTAAATCAAAACAACAAGTGTTTCTTAATTTGAATGATATTTATATTGTTAAGTAATCTTTTAATCATATAGACACATGTTCTAACTTTCATCTAATGTTTATTAGCTCATTAGTCTCTTATCTTAAAATCAAGAGAATCCAAGAGAATCATTTAAATCATATCTTTATGAGTTTTTTCTTGCACACAATATTCATTTCTCCCACTTGTGTATGGAACAACCTCTTATATTAGATAAATATCACGTCTAACGTTTGTTTATGCAAAATATGATTGTGTCATATATATTAGCTTTACAAGTATATGTAGAACCACTTAATCAACAAGAATCAGTACATGACTATCCTTGAAAATATTAGTGTCGACAATTCAAAAGTAATTATCTTAGGACATTCTAGAGATAATTTGGGTTATTACCAAGACGACAAAGCTTGTAACTCCCACTGAATTAAGTTTTAATTGACTCGAATTCAATAATACAACATTGCAAGTGTTCCATAATTGGTGAAACATATTAGTGTGTTGTTTACTTTCTTACACTTTGAGAACACATTCATAACAATTTACAATAGTATTTAAGAGTGTACTCTACTTCGTAAATGATGACTTATCAATCAATTGCTTTTAACTTGAAGGATTTGGCATGCAGTTTCTTCCTTAATAGGTCTACCAACCCCACAATGGTATATAGTGCCTATAAATGGTCAAAGCACAACTACCAGACAAAATATGCTAGTTTGTCTTTAACCAATTAGTGGTAACCAGTCCTAAAATTTAATAGCTCAAAATATGCAATTTTCTTCACTATTAAAGTTTGTTATGACGTATATATTTTAGAATTAGACATTTCTAAAATCCTTATTATTCCTTCTTCACTCTTGGAAAATGGTTTAGGTTTATCTTTTATTGTAAATTGACCCTATCCTCACACCTTACGTTGTAGATCAATAAATAAATGAATAAATCGTGTTTGCGATGTAACGTTGCATGAATGCATTTTAAAAGAATTTACAAAATTAAATTTTAGTATTTTCGATAATATATATTCAAGAAAATAAAACTACCCAGGTAATATTCATATAACCATAGTAATTCCTTGAAAAACTAGAATCCAAATTGACATAATTTCATCACATCAGTTGATCTGCTAGCAATGAAAGTATTCGAGATGGTAACTTGTCGGAAAATGATTGACAAACAATTTTCATTTTTTAGATTCTTTAGGGACTTACATTGCCAAAACTTGTTGCATTGTAAACATGTTTCATCCCCTCTTAATTCCTTAAGTTTCTAGATCTCACTAAGTAACTTAACTAAGTCGACTGATCTAAATAACGTAAAACTATTCATGTGCAATCTCTACAATTACGAAAGTTTTCTTTCCATCACAATCTCGTCCATGGTCTCACATGACGACATTGTAACTTTCGTCAATTAGATGACATTTGACGTAAATTTTAGGGTATAAATTTTGATGTCAAAATCAATGTATGGAGGAGCATGCATACATCTACATAACATCAGTTTAATAAAACTTTTAGTAAACTTTTTCGGCGACTCAATTATACATAAATTATTGTTGAGGTATTGGTTAAACCAATTAATGAATTACCCGCAACAAAATTCACAACGTACTTTTTCTAGAACACAGCTAAAGCACAAAGCAATAACCTTATTCATTGTGTTTTGGATGTGAATTTGCGGTAAAACAACCTTAAAGTAATTGTGCAAATTAATAATCGTAGGTAATTCTAATTTGACGCACAAGCAAGCCGGGAATTTGGTCAGCGACAATGGCATAACCTCCTTCCTTAGTCAGGTACATGACCAACAACGCGTTATACCCACCTTATAGTTTGTCAAATTGAGTAGGCCTCTCTAATTATTATTGAAAATTACCAATCAACGTAATTCTATGTAATTTACATCTCAAAACAATTCTTAATCTTAATATGATTTAGTCCATATTATTTTTTCTTAAAAAAAATTACCCTTGTTTACAACAATACATGTATTCACATAAATAATTAGGCAAGCATAAAAAACTAAATCATAAACACATAATAATAATTTATATGTTCAATAAATAAATCAGATGGCCACATGCAACCGATTTATTCAACAAATACATTAAAATATAGGTTTTTATATTCATATAAAAGTCTTCCCTAATTTTAGATTTATTGAATCAAATAAAACAAGTAGCACATACGTAACAATTACCACATAAAATCATATGATGCATGAAAAACATGCATGTTCATCATGGGTCCACCCAAATCACTTAACAAATTAATGAAATTTATACGGATCGTAACCTTAAATACATGACATAAAATTAATCATGTACTTTATCAAAGATCAAACATGTAATTTTAGGGTTTCAAATTTTTATAATCGGTTTTAAAAAAACTCGACCACAAAAACCCAATTTTTTTAATCGACCTTCAAAAAAAAGATCAAAACAAAACCCTAATTTTTTTATTTTTTAGTTAAAGATCTTTGAGATTGATAATTATAACATGTTAAAACGGCTCTCGATGCCACTGAAAGTTTATGAAGTTCATAACAATTATAATAACATAAGCAATGATCAAAGCACGAAACAACGGAGCGATTTAACAAGATCATAATAATAACACATTCATAATTAATCGAATAGGGTTACGTACCATTTAGCTATGCGATTCCAATAAAAAAGAACGAATCACCAATTAGGGTTTATGAGGATCAATGATTAACCCTTTACCGTTTTGTTAATCGATCCAAGATTCAATGTATAATGAGATTGTATCACGTTCTTGTACACACGTATAATAACGAGTTAACCATAATACTAGTATGTATAAAACGAGATTAAACGTTTAGTGGAAAATCAACCCAACAACCCTAGAGAGAGGCTAGGACTTGATTTAAGAAATCAAACAACTCAAAGGAACCCTATCAGGGTGTTTGGTCGTTTGATCGCAAGAGAGGAGAGGGAGAGAGAGATTTTTGGTACTAGAATTATGAAGCCCTCTATGTGTTTATATAGGGTACCTAAACTTGTAGCCCAAGACAAAACTAATAAGGAAAGAAAATCTTTCTCCCTTCTTTATTCCAACGCCGGTCAAAGCCCACCCAAGGGGTATTCCGGATCTTTCTTTTCCTATTCTACTTTATTCCACGTTAACTGTTAGTCCTTAACTCTTAAAATTTAACGACGGTTAAATGTTTAAAGCTCGGTTTAATTAATAAACATATAAATATATTTATTAAATAAATTAACTCTTTACGTATGGTGTGTAATCCCATAATCTCGAGTTCGATCCTAACACACGACTAATAAAATTTAAGTTCATAAACTTACAATTAGCCTACCCCAACACTTAGCAACTTCAAACAGTGTTGCGGCTTGTGTCCAGGTACCACCTTCGTCAAGGCATCCGCAACATCGTGTTCAGTACCCACCTCCAGAACTTCAACTGTCTCCGCTTCCAAGACTTCTTTAATAAAATGATAACGCACACTGACGTCCTTAGTCCTTTCATGAAAAACATGATTCTACGATAAGTGAATCACGTCCTGATTATCACAATTAACTGCCACAGTGTTAAGCTTCACGCACAACTCTTCCTCAAAGTCCCTTTAGCCAAATAGCTTCCTTCACAACCTCTGTAAGGCTCATATACTATGCCTTTGTAGTTGGAAGATCCCCCTTATGTGTTGTGTGTTACCTTCCAGCTTACAACACTACCATGTACTAAACATATGTAACTAGTGAGAGACCTACCTTTATCGGGATCCTTAGCGTAGTCTAAATCAACAAAACGTTTTACGTACACATAGTTGTCACGATTTATCTCATAAACCAGACCCACGTTTACAGTGCCCTGCGAATATTTCATAATCTATCTAACTGCTTCCTAATGAAGTATACATGGATTCGCCAAATATATGTTAACTACACTTATTGCATACGTTATGCATGGCCTTGTTCACACCATCAAGTACATTAAGCTCCAACCGAGTTTGCATACGGCACCCTAATAATCATTTCAACATCAAAATCCCTAACTAGGCAATCCTTCAACGACAGCTTGAAGTGCCCACCCAATGGCATCTGAGCCAATTTCCCATTGTCAACTCTAATCCTATTTAAAACTTTAGAAACATACCTGGATTGTGACACTGTTGGTCCCGTTTAACTTGTTACTCCATCCATCCCAAAATTATTGTCCCCCGACAAAAAACACATAGTTTAAGAAAAGTATTACTTTTTCAGTTTTCTCTCTCTTACTTTTTGCAGAAAGACAGTTTTACCCTTAACCAACTAATTTAAATCATTTTTAAAGTTTGTAATAATGATTTCAATTAAAGGTAATCTAGTAATCTCGATCTAAAAATCCTACCTATTTTTAGAAGTTTTAGAAGTGGGCAATTAATTTGGGACAACCCGAAAAGGAAACATAGACTATAATTTTGGGACGGAGGGAGTACTACTGATCAACCTTAAGTAGTAACTCGTTAATAAGATTCAAGTGTGTTGTTTTATCAATTAATAAGAACTTTAAACATATAAAACAACAATACCAATATACTTTTCAATGTATAGACTTTTATTAAAACTCAATAAAGAATCTATAACCAACTTTGTTTACGGAATAACAAAGTGGTTGAATGACAATGTTGGGGTAATCTCCTCTACTTAAACTTCTAACCAAAGTCAAGAGTTTAAGTCTCAACCAAAACGTTCATATGTATTTAGCTATATGGTTCGGTTGATGTTGGGAGAGAATGGCTATTAGAAGATTTCAATCTTTCTAGTCCAAAGGGTTATCCGATTCTCTCCCATATGCATCCCTTTCATAGGAGAAACATATTAGGGTTTACATGTTACATGTTCTCGTGCATGTGTTTATCCAGTGGGTGGTTGAATGCCCATGTAGAATAAACAGTTCATAGTACAATTAAACTAATCTAAGAAGATAAAGGTTGTACATATAGATAACTTTACAAGCAACCTTTTCCTACTTTGACTTAAAGTAAATCTTTTACCGCCTAATGTAAACCTTCAGAATACTAAATTATCTTCAGCATCCTAGAGGAGATCGAAATCATTTAGTTTGGTATTGTCAAACCAAACTAAACTGAAAGCTCTTCTTCAAGACTTATTCTTTAGCAACTAGACCCGTAATGAAAATTTTGTTCATCTTCAAGCTTTATGTCTTTACTGAGTTTATAAGCTCAAATAAGATATTTTGTAATCAGTTTAAACTTGTATGTAAGTCATTTTCAGTTGTAACAGTTTTCCATTAATGAAAACTAAAGATTTCTTTAAGATTTTTTTGTCATAACGCATAGCTTGGTTTTCATTACTATGATTCTGCAAGTCTCAATAGTGAAAGCTGAGTTTAGAATGGATTTCTGTTAGAACACTTAGTGGAAAGTTTGTTAAAGATTTGTTCAGATTAGTTGTAACTAATTTCGTTCTGCCATTAGTGATAGCTCTTTAGTTAATTCTGTTAGAAGGTTTAGTCAAGTCGTTTTTATCTTCAGTCAGCCTAATCGAATCTGCTATTAACTAACTTTTCTTCCATTAATGAGATTTTGTTTTTGCATTCAATATTCAATTTAACTGATGTGAGATTTTGTTACTATAAGGTCTTAGGAGCTTATGGATTTCATTCACTATTCTTCTTTTTCTTTAGAGCAAATTTAGTTCCTAATAGATATGTTATAGAGGTTCACTTAGTTTGAAATAGATCGGAATGTGTAAACGTTTTGTTGTGTGCGAGTATTCTGTTTTGTAGATTTCATTATGCAGGTTCATAGGTTGTTTTTTTTGTTCGATAGTTGATCAAGAAGTTTTGGAATAGCTTGATTGCCACTAATTCTAGAGTTCTAGTTTAGTAGCGAGCTTCGTTGACAACGGACAGATATGCAGTTGAAGTAGTGTTTGTTTCAAGTCGGCTCAGCTCCGCGCTTCGACTCAGCGGACTAAACCTTCAAGAAGAATAGGTTAAGCGCATTTAAATTTTTGCAAGAATTGAGTTCAATTTGATATCCATAGGATGTAACGTAATTTTGTTGCCTAATATTTTTGTTCTGTCATGAAACTTGATGATTGATGTCTATCGTAGCTTTGTTAAATAATCCAACAGTTAGATCTTATTTCTTTTCATAACCTGTGTTTGGTGATTCAGTTTAGAGCTTTACTTTTAATAATTTGAACTTTACTATAGTTGAAAGTTGATTAAGTTTCTTTAGTGGATTTAGATTTTCTGTTGGTACCGATTGATCTATGGAAGTTGAGCATTGATTCAGTCATAAGATTTCTTATTAAATTGGCAGGCGTCTCTTGTAGAAGTCAAGAATCGATATGTAATCTGTTATCATTTGATGTCATTGCAGAAGTTTGGTTAAAATACTGGTTTAGTCCTTCACTATAATACTCTTATTATCAGTCATGGTTCATTCTCTTAACGGTAGTTAGAAACCAGTTAGATTAGGTAAGTGGACTATTTCTTGCTGGGCTAAAGTGAATTTGGGCCGATTGACTAGTTTTAAACGATATATCAAAAACTAGTATGCAAAGTTTGCACATTTTGATTTTACTAGGAATATGTTTAGTGTAAATCTTGTTTTTTTATATTTTATAAATAAATTGTAATTTTATAAAATTTGTATTTGTTTAGAAATTAGCTTTTATAAATTTAGTGATTTATTTGTAAAGAAAGTTGTTAGTTAAAAGTTTGTAGGAATTTATACAAAAATTGTTTGTTAATTAGTTAGAATTTTTGTAAAAACTCGTTGGTTTGGTAATCTTGTTAGTTTGTTAGATTTACTTAATAGTTTGTTGCAATTTTTCGTGCATTCAATTGTGGTAATTGCAATATGTTTTTAGTATAGTACGTATAAGTATATAGATGCCATTTTTACCTTTTTACATGTTTCTTGCCAAGTAGACATAAAATACCATATCAATATTTTGTAACAAAAAACAATTAAGTTGAACTTGAAACCCGATTTCAATTCGATAAGACCAAGAGAAAACGAACTATAAATACAAATATTAATGGTGAAAATGGGAGTTTCTTACAAGCTTAAACTGAAAACAGTTTTAGATTACAACAATTATATAACGAACTAATCCTATACCTATTCCTACTCCTACTATGTAATAATTACACTAATGCTAACTGATACAAATGAGGTGGGTTGTGGGTATTTATAGAGATGAGACTGAAGTGAAAGATGTTGAGATGACGTGTCTCGACTAATCAATGAGCTCCACATGGCAATCTTTAGATTAGGGTTCTTCAGGGATTTTGGAGGTTTCTTCAATTCTTGATCTTGATCAAATTAAGTAGCACCAACTTGTAGAGGATGAAGAGATGAACATTTTTCCTTCTTTACTCTTCTTATGAATCCTTCTCTATCTCTCTTAAAATCTTCTTGACTCGGTTTGGTGAAGAAAGGTATGAAAACTGATATATTCATTTTCTCTCTCTTCGTTTGATGAAGAAGACACGTTGAATATAAAAATAGAGCTTTGACTAGATTAAGTCAAGTTAACAAAGATATTTTCCAAATAGTCCCTAAACTTCCCATCATTTATCATTCTTTTTATGAAAGCTTTTATCTTTAAAACAAAATCCTCTTCATATCCTTGATCTTTATGATTATGGCGAGATTGGTCCTTGAGAGCTTGGTTTTGTCTTTTTCTTCTTCTTTTGTCAGATAAATCCCTTGAAAACGCATGTTTGCTCCATGATGTATCTTTTACCTGAAAACACATAAAACACAAATACACGCGTAATTCTAATATTTTAAAGTTAAATATAATGTATTTGCTGTGTTTTAAGTGGTTTTTGGGTTATAACTGATGAGTGTTTTCACACTTATCAACCCGCCTGGTCACTAAAACAAAGACTCCTTTGTCTTCTAAGTTCTCTGGAAGAGGAAAGCTGAACATCCTTCAACAAGTATTTCTTTAGTGGAATCTTGTTCCTCTGGTCATGCTTCAGCAGAGCCACCTTTCTGCTGAACATAAACACACTTAGGGGGATTTTATATTCAAATCCGAGAGTTGCTTCAACATCAGTAAATGTCGACCTAACAATCTCCCCCTATTTGGATATACAAATAGCCTAAGTTAAAGTCAGTAGTAAGTGAGCATAACAACTTCTCCTTACTTGCACTGAACAATAAAAATACTTATAAACATCTGATAAACATTCATTCATGGAAGTTACAAAATAAAAGATAAAAATTATAGATGATTATCCTATTCCTTTTGAAGCCTAAGTTCTTCAATGGTTGGAGTTTGTACAAGTGGATTCATGTTTCCGATATCCACAACTCCTAGCAAGCACATGTTGAAGGTCTTTGTTGCTTCAGTTAGACCTGGTCCCCTATGATTTAGGAAGAACACTCTTTGGACATTCTGTAATATCTCATTATTCATATCATCCAGGTCATTGATGCCTACAAAATCTTGTCTTTCAAGATGGTTGAACAAAATCATCTCCAATTCTTGTTCTTCAAGTACATGCCCAGGTAGATGATTCTGAAACTGAACAAAACCTTTGTATTTATTTGTGGTGGTAAAGACCTCACCAACTCCTGGCCTAATTTGATTCGCCAGTTTGTTTAGCTCCAGAATGAGATTTTGTTCCTCTAGAGAAATTTCAACATTTATGTTGAGAGACTCACCCATCTTGTCCTGATTCCTCTTGGAATGAGAAATTCTGTTCATGACCTCATCCTATCTTTTGGATTTCTTCTTGGCCATATTTTGTTCTATTTCTAGCCATTCAGTTATAGATGGTTCTTTTGCCTAAAAGTCATCCAGAATCTCATCAGTATTACAAGCCCTATAGAATTTGAGATTGATATTACCTTTGATGGTGAGCATGTCAATATTGGTAATTTCTAAAGGATTTTTTTCTATTCAGCCTGACTAAGCAGAACTTCTCATATAACATTTTCCTCTTGTAGATGTTCTCTGCAACTGAGGTTCCCATTTCATGATACAAGGGTTGCTTCAGATTTTTGATTTTGTCAGCTTCATTTATTCTGAGTACCTCGTTGATTTCTTCTTGGGTGACCACACCAGACTTGATCAGTATTTGGTGAAGAGTGTTATCACCTTTATCTTTGGGGTGGAGAAGAGGAGAACCTTCATTAGTAAACTCATAGCTGGTGGTAAGACCATCGATATAACTATCTTTAGTGGAAGACTCCCCCTTAGACTTAGCAGGGCTGTCTTCAGCAAAAGTTGACACAAGGTGACATTGGATGCTTCTGAGCCTTCTTCCTTGCATGCGTTTGAAATAACTCTTGAATGGTAGTGTTTTTATCCCCCTCAGTAGATGAATACGTAGCAACTTCTGCTGACACACCAGAAGGGAAGGAGGCAACAAGGATGTACAGTGTAGAGGACATTTTGGCCATCAAATCTGGCACACCATCAAGAGCATTGATCTTTTGATGAAGCTCTTCAGAGACTGTCAGCTTTTGTTGTTCCAACATAGCCACACTGTCCTTCGTTTTGGAAACAGAATCACAAAGTTCATTCACTTGCCCAGAGACTGGAACAAATTCTGAAGGAAACTCCATAGTGTCACTATTAATAGAGTCCATGAGTGAGGACATCTCTTGCTTCAGAGTAATAGTGGTTACCACGTCCTTCACCATTGGCTTTAGAGCAGCAAGTAAGACATCCTTAATTTCTTCAGTAGTTAGAGGAGTTGGTCTAGCCTTCAGTGTAGCAATTTTAGCTTTAGCAGCAACTTTATCTTCTTGTAATTTGGCTAACTGTATCTAAAGAATTAACACTTGGTTGGTTAAGTCCTTTACTTGTTGAGATGTGGGAGATGGTGGCTTTGGTGTTTGTCATCAGTATTGTCTTCAGGGTCACTTTCATCAAGATTGACTGGTGTCCTTTCATCTAACCCAAACTCTTTATCCAGATCCATGGAAGACATATTAAATACAAATGGAGGCAAGTGTCCCACCTTGGCGCCAGTGGTAGAAGGCACTTTCTCAGATGTCTTGTTGGCACTAGTATTAGCAACTTCTTTGTGAGGATCAGTTTCAACTTCTTCACCAACAGGCTTGGTTTGACCTGATGGATCCTAAGAAAAATTCCCTGGTGAGTTTAGATCAATGAGCATGTTTTTGGTCCCTTTAGTAGCACCCTGTTGTTGGGGTACTACATCATTAGAACAGATTGGCCAAGTCAGTGTCAATTGTTATATTTTCTGATGCTTCACGCCATGATGCTGTCTCAGAGTGACAAATGAAAGAGTCTTGTAATGAAATTGGTAATGAATTTAATTTTAAAGTGCTTACCGGTGCTGACTCCACTCTAGTGAGCTGAGGGTTAGCTCTTTCTTCCCCTTTATCCCCTAAAGTGGTTGGGATAGAGGGTGCTTGCAGAGCCTTTTTATGCATGCTACCTCCAGCAGGTGCTGAAGCTGGCGGCTGGCTTGGGTTCTGGTCCTTGGTCGTGGAGGACTTGGCTTTCTTCAAAACTTGGCCTTGGGAAGCATCGTATACCTCCTTTGATGGAGGATCTGTGAGGTGTATCCTCTTCTTAGACTCGCGTTTGGATCTCATCGTGTTGATTGCACTTTAATTATGACGTGGTCTAGATGAAGCTCCAGGATTTTTGCCTTTGAGATCCCCTTCTCCAGTTGGAGTAGTGTCTTTGGGAGCTTTATGCACTACTAGCCCCTCTACTAAACAGATAGCCAATATGGGTGGTGTAAAAAGAGGATCAATTGTGCTAACTAAAATGTTCTAGTGCTTAAACCTAAAAGGTTGAAATGATAAATTTTCTCCTTGAAGCTGAGCATATGAATCGCCGAAGTGGTCAGCAAAATTAGAGATAGAAATCTGGTATACACCACATTTTTCTCTTTTGCCCTTTTTCTAGCTTACCATGAAAATATTCAATGATTAATTTCCCAAATTTAACTTTTATCCCTTTGGTCAGACAGTATAAAATAGTGGCATCTTTTTTATTTATCTGATCAAGACCTCCAGTTTTATCCCCCAAGCACTCAATCAAGATAGTCATTAATAATTTTCACTTAGGTGGCAAACAACTTATTTTCAATCCACCTTTTTCAGTAATCTCCTCAGTGTATCCAATATCTTTGAAAAAAGTTTTAACCACAGTAAAATCATCAGGTATAGCCTCATAATCACTAGAGTTTTCCAAATAATCCAGACCCTGTTGGGAATAAATTATAGCCAATCTACTTGAGCGCTGACAAGAGTAAAACAAGCGTTGACAGGAGCAAAACAAACGCTGACAACTCAAGCGTTGACAAGATAAAGTCAAGCGTTGATACATTGAAGACAAGCACTGATGGGAAGATATACTCTACGCGTTTATTGTATTCTAGATAACTTCTAGTAAAGATAGGAACAACAATGTATTTTCTATATTTATCTTTACCTAGAATAGCTGATACGTAGATTATTGTACAAGGCTTCTTATGTCTATAAAAGAAGACCTTTAGGTTAATGTTCGATATAAGTTTTCATACGTAAATGATAGGTGTGTAAACACCCATCCTTTTACCACTTAATTCGGGCTAGAACAAGACTAAAACACGTATTTAATATCATTTGTTTGGAATTATGCGTGGTTTTTGTGATTATTGTGTTTTCAGAGCCAACCGGATGAATATTGAAGAAAACATGGGATTGCACGGGATTTATCGAAGAATAAGACTCAAGATGAAGTCTATTGTCCAAGAGATGCAAAAGATTTGAAGTCAATGGGCCTATTTGAATATTTATCGAAGAAAAGGACCAAAGATGGAAGATTTACATATGTCGAAGAAACTCAAGTCTATTTAACGAAGAAATTAAAAGACGAGTTGAATTTAATCGACGACAAATCCCGAATCAGAATCGAAAACGTCAACTTTTCTGAAAAGACGAGAAGACAAGAAGAAAGGGAGAAAGCCCACTCACCAACCACCCACTAGGACTATATATAGTTTCTTCCTTCACATTTTAGGGAGAGAGCTTTCATTTTTCTTTTTCCCAGATCTTTTGTTCGTTCCATCACCAACACCATTAGGGTGTTTGGTGATTTTTTTAATTTTTCCTTCAATCTTGTAAGTTTTAATCATTACTCTTGTTACTTTTACATTAATCTTTCAATTCCATCTTTTCATTTATCTTGTTCTTCATCATCTTCTATTGCAAGTTCTTAAGTTTTTTATTTGATTCAAGTTTGATCTTAAAAAGTTGTTGATTTTGTGTTTTTATTGGTGGGATTTGTTACTTATGGTATTTAAAAGATTATTGATGAGTTTGGTAAAACCTTTTTGAGTATTTGAGTTGATTTGGATGTAAATTCGTGTCCACTGTTTTTACGTCTGCTGCTGTTCTTCATTTCAGACTTTCCGAACAGAGCCTATATTCCGAATAGTCGATTTCTTATTTCCCTTATTCGGAATATTGGATATTCCGAATAGGGCTGTTAATTTTCTCTTACTCGGAATATCTCATATATTCCGAACAGAACTCATTTTTCCGAATTGGACAGATTTTCCGCATAAGCTGTTTTTCCGAATTGAGCATTTTATTCCGAATAGGCAATGTTTTCCGAATAGGCAATTTTTTCCGCATAAGGCACTTTTTCCGCATAAGGCACTTTTTCCGCATAGGTCATGTTTTTCCGAATAGCTTTACATTCCGAGTAGAGCAACATTCCGAGTTGAGCAACATTCCGAATAGAGGAACTTTCCGAATAGTACTATATTCCGCATAGACATACATTCCGAATAGGCCATTTTCAGTAAGGGTATTTTTCCAGTACTGTTTGATTTAATTCCTCATCCTAGTTTTACTTTTTAATTGATTTAAGTTTATAATTTAATTTACGTTAGTCATTTATCTTTTTAATAGACTAGAAAACCAAACTCCTTTTTGTCACCAAGAACAAATCATTCCACTTTAAACCGAGATCAATTCGAGAGGATTCCGAGAATTATTTTGAACCCAATGAAAACCCTTGTATCAAATGGCGCTGCTGCCGGCTCTTCTCGTTAAGGTCAAAAGTTTTTTGTGAGTACTTGGATTTTGGGATCCGTTCCCCGTGAACGTTACTTTTTCACAAAAATTTTCAAAAAATCCTAAAAAAAATATAAAATTTTAAAAATTCCTAAAAATTAAAAAACAATAAAAACCAAAAATATTTCTGCTTTGTTTTTCTTTGTTCGTTCTTTCGCAGGTGTATGCGCACTCGATCCACGTCATATCAAGAGCCCGAGCCTCTCGATCACTTAGACATGGCCGGTGTACCACCTCAAAACAATAATAACAACAACAACCCGCCTTTCAACAACATGAACAATAACAACAACAATGAGCCCCTTCCGGATAATCGCCCGATGATTGAATTGCTGCAAGCTCATGTCGATGGCAACACGGATCCAATTGTCATACCTCCAATTGCCGCCAACAATTTCGAGCTAAAATCAGGCTTTATCCAGATGGTCTCCGCTCAACCATTCTTGGGACGAACCATTGATGACCCACACGACCACATCAAGAGATTCTTGCAACTCACCAACACGGTCAAGTTCAATGGTGTTCCACAAGAGGTTATAAGGTTACAACTTTTTCCCTTTTCTTTAGAGGGACAAGCCCGGAATTGGCTTGCTAAGGAACCGCCACAGAGTATTCTCTCGTGGACGGATTTGGAAACAAAGTTTATCAATTACTTTTTTCCACCCTCTCGTACTACCGCTTTGCGGAATGAGATCATAAATTTTGAAGAAAAGTACGATGAGTCGTTCAGTGAATCTTGGGATCGTTTTAAAGATCTTTTAAGAAAATGCCCACAACATGGTTTTACCAAAGTACATCAAATTAATACTTTTTACAATGGTTTAAGCATGAGTGACCAAGATTCACTGAACAGTGCCTCGGGGGGTAATCTATTGGCTAAGACTTCCAATGCTGCTTGGGACATCATTGAGAATAAATCTCGTGTGCAAACCAAGAGTGTTAGGACCAATGTCGCTAGTGCTAGCACTAATGACAGCGAAAAGCGACTTGACAAAATCACTACGCTTCTTGAATCGCTTGTCACCCACACCGTCAGCAACAACAACAGCAAGAACGCTAAAAACGCCCAAGTTAATGCTGTCAGCCAACCTTGTGAGATATGCGGTGGTCCTCACTCTTACACAACTTGTACCGCCACCCAACACTACCCTGCTGAGAATGTGAATGCGGCATATGGCACCTATCCTCAACCTGCTTATCAAGCTAGACCTCAAGGTGACCGTAATTTACTTAGCTACCGCAGCAACAACTATCTTTCACCACCCGGTTTTCCTCCAACCAACCCAAACCAACAACAAAACCTCACTCGTCCTACTCAACAACAACAACAACCTCGACAACCATACATACCTCCTCACAAGCAGCAACAACCACCTCAACGTAACAACCAAGTTTACCAACAACCTGCTTATCAACCACCCGCATACAATGCTCCTCCCAACCAAACCACCACTGCATTACACCAAGAGGTTGCAACCTACATGAGGACCAATGATGTGATTGTGGAAAATCTTCAACAGGAAGTGCGAAATTTGAAAGCAGACTTGGTCAAGCAAGGAAATGATTTGAGAGCTGATATGAGAAACACGCTGGATAGCCAAACTAATGATCTGCGGAACATGATGGCTAGTTTCTTCCAAGGTAATCAACCCTCTTCTTCGGGTACTCTTCCGAGTAACACCGTTGCGAATCCAAGAGGGGAGATGAAAGCAATCATCACTCGAAGTGGCAAAGGTACCAAGGAACCCGAGCTTCCTATACCTCCACCGGTGGTTGTGACTAAGGAGAACGAGTCACCTGCTCCGATTCCTCATCCTTCTCCTTCCCCAATTTCTCCACCTCTTCCTTCTACCCCTCTTCCACCCGTGGTTGTGAGTGATCCTATTCTCCCAAAGACTTCCTCTTCTTCCAATATACCTTATCCATCTAGGTTGAGGAAAGAGAAGCAAAAGAGCAAGGATGATATTCAGGTTTCGAACTTCCTTAAAATGTTCAAACAATTGAATTTCAATATCTCCTTCGCTGAGGCTCTCGCTCACATGCCCAAATACGCGAAAATGTTTAAAGATCTTCTGAGCGACAAGGAAAAGCTCCTCGATATTGCCAACACCCAACTTAATGAGAATTGCTCTGCAGTGCTCTTAAGGAAATTGCCAACTAAGCTTGGTGATCCGGGTCGTTTCTTAATCCCTTGCAATTTCCCGGGAGTAGAGAATTGCATGGCCCTAGCCGATCTAGGTGCCAATATTAATCTTATGCCTCTAAGCGTTTGGAAGCAATTATCTCTCCCAGAGCTAGTCCCCACCAAAATGACTTTGGAATTGGCCAACCGTACGGTTGCTTATCCAGTGGGGATAGCCGAAGACGTCATTGTAGGAGTCGACAAATTCACCTTCCCTGCTGATTTCGTTGTCGTCGAATACGAGATGGACCCCCGTGTGCCACTAATTGTTGGTCGTCCATTCTTGAGGACCGGTCGCACTCTCATCGATGTTGAAGCCGGTGAGCTTATCATGAGAGTGGGTGACGATAAAGTAGTCTTCAACATGGGAAAGCTTTCTAAACAGCCTTATTCTTACGAGAGTGTTAATTGTATTGACGTTATTGATGAGGCTTGTGAAGAACATTTCAAAGATGCTTGTAAAAATATTCCTACCTCTCTTCCCAATGTTGAGACCGTTTCCTCTATCGACTCATCACTATCTCTATTTGGAGAAAGTGATTTCCTTTGGAAAGATTTGGAAGCCACCATGGGAGATGTGAATTTAGACAATGACGATTCTACTACCAATTAGGATGAAGATCTCAGTTTCATTGCTAACCTCCTCAAAGAAGACAATCCTTCCCCTCCATCTCCCACGGTTATTGCTATCGATACTCCGACTTCGAATACGCCTCCCGTCGACAATCCTCCGGATCTAGAACTTAAGGAGTTGCCGCCCCATCTTGAGTATGTATTCCTTGAAGAAGAGAAGAAGTCGCCAGTCATCATTGCTAAGGATTTGAAGGATGAAGAAAAAGCCCGACTTATCAACGTGTTGAAAGATCATAAGAAGGCTATTGCTTGGAAGATTTCGGATATTCGTGGAATTGATACTCACTTCTGCACACACAAAATTCTCATGGAGGACGACTTTAAGCCCACAATTCAAAGCCAACTAAGGGTGAATCCAAAAATCCATGAAGTCATCAAAACAGAGGTTATCAAACTTCTTGATGCGGGTATGATTTACCCTATTTCGGATTCACCCTAGGTTAGTCCAATCCATTGTGTGCCCAAGAAGGGCGGAATAACCGTTGTTCCCAACGAACACAACGAGTTGATTCCCACTCGTCTCATTACTGGGTGGAGAGTTTGTATAGACTACCGCAAACTCAATGATGCCACGAGAAAGGATCATTTCCCTCTACCTTTTATGGACCAAATGCTTGAACGCTTAGCGGGTAATGAATATTACTACTTTCTTGATGGTTTCTCGGGTTATTTCCAAATACCCATCGATCCCCAAGATCAAGAGAAGACTACATTCACTTGTCCTTATGGCACATTTGCTTACAAAAGAATGCCTTTTGGCCCATGTAATGCGCCCGGGACTTTCCAAAGGTGCATGTTAGCTATCTTCCATGACATGGTGGAACACACCATGGAAGTCTTCATGGATGA
Organism: Glebionis coronaria; assembly: GCA_025667525.1. NCBI lineage: Eukaryota > Viridiplantae > Streptophyta > Magnoliopsida > Asterales > Asteraceae > Glebionis > Glebionis coronaria. Next base: position 388,289,062 of record CM046882.1, read on the forward strand.
TTTCTCGGTCTTCGGGGATTCATTCTCTTCTTGCCTTGCCAATTTGGAACGTATGCTCAAGCGGTGCGAAGACACTCGCCTAGTTCTGAATTGGGAAAAATGCCATTTTATGGTAAAAGAAGGCATCGTGCTGGGACATAAGATTTCTAAAGCCGGTCTTGAAGTAGACCGTGCTAAAGTCGATGTTATCGCCAAGTTGCCTCCACCTTCAACCGTGAAGGGTGTGAGAAGTTTCCTGGGTCATGCAGGCTTCTACCGTCGATTCATCAAAGATTTTTCTCAAATCGCTCGCCCGATGACCCACCTCTTGGAAAAAGATACTCCTTTTATCTTCTCCAAAGAGTGTCTTGAAGCCTTCAACTCGCTTAAGGATAAGCTAACTAAGGCACCCGTCTTGGTTACCCCTAATTGGGAGCTGCCCTTTGAGTTGATGTGCGATGCTAGTGATTTTGCTATTGGAGCGGTTCTTGGACAAAGAGTGAACAAACACTTCCAACCGATCCATTACGCCAGCAAGACAATGACGGTGGCACAATTGCATTATACGATAACTGAAAAAGAGCTTTTAGCTGTTGTCTATGCTTTTCAAAAATTTCGCCCCTATCTTGTCCTTTCTACCACTATTGTGTATACCGATCATTCCGCGCTGAAGTACTTGTTGACAAAGCAAGATTCCAAACCAAGACTTCTTCGCTGGGTTTTGCTACTCCAGGAATTTAAAATCGAAATTCGCGATAAAAAAGGAGCTGAAAACCTAGCCGCGGACCATCTCAGCAGACTTGAGGATCCTTACCAAGGGGATCATCCGACAAAAGAAATCAATGATTCTTTTCCCTTGGAGACCTTAATGTCTATAAACTCGAAGCCGAATGAAACCCCGTGGTTTGTGGACTTTGCAAACTACTTGGCGGGTGGAATTCTTAAGGAAGGGTTGACGTCCCAACAAAAGAAAAAGTTCTTCACCGACATTAAGACTTACTTTTGGGACGACCCTTACCTATTCAAACAATGTGCCGACCTGATTATTCGCCGATGTGTTGATGGACCGGCAGCGTCTGACATCCTTGATGCTTGCCACAAAGGACCCACCGGTGGTCACTTTGGTCCCAACTACACCGCTAAAAAAGTGTTTGATTCGGGATTTTATTGGCCCTCCATATATCGTGACGCTCACGATATGGTTAAAAGATGTGATGTTTTCCAAAAACAAGGCAAGATCACACATAAAGACGAGATGCCTCAGAATTTCATTCAAGAGTGTGAAATCTTTGATGTTTGGGGTATCGACTTTATGGGGCCATTCCCTTCTTCTAAAGGAAACAAATACATCCTTGTAGCCGTTAACTACGTTTCAAAGTGGGTTGAAGCCAAAGCTTTACCCACTAATGACGCAAGGGTGGTTTGTAACTTTTTGAAAGCTCTATTCGCTAGATTCGGTGTGCCTCGTGCCATTATTAGTGATCGTGGGACTCATTTTTGCAATGACCAATTCGCAAGAGTCATGGCTAAGTACGGTGTAAATCATCGTCTTTCCACAGCCTACCACCCACAAACTAATGGCCAGGCTGAAATATCCAACCGAGGTCTTAAGCGAATTCTGGAAAGAACTGTGGGAGAGCATCGTGCCTCATGGGCTGATAAACTTGATGATGCTTTGTGGGCTTTCCGTACTGCTTACAAGACCCCGATCGGCTGTACGCCTTATCGTCTTGTGTACGGGAAAGCGTGCCACCTCCCCATTGAGTTGGAGCACAAGGCTTATTGGGCCTTGAAGTGGGCTAATTTTGATATAAACAAAGCCGGTGACCTACGCAAGATCCAACTCAATGAGCTGAATGAACTCCGTAATGAGGCTTATGAAAATTCTTTAATCTATAAGGAAAGGACTAAGCTCATTCACGATTCTAAGATTAAAAACCGAGAGTTCCATGTTGGAGACAAAGTCTTACTTTTCAACTCTCGGTTGAAAATCTTTTCGGGCAAGCTCAAATCTCGTTGGTCCGGCCCATTCACCATCGCCCAAATTTTTCCATATGGTACTCTCGAGCTCGCTCAACCTAATGGACCGAATTTTAAGGTGAATGGCCAACGAGTGAAGTTGTACTTTGGTGAGGACACCTCTCAAGAGGTGATTCCATCCCTCACCACGTTCCCCATGAACTAATTTTGGGTCGAGTCAGGCTCGTGACTCGGTTATCAAAAACAAGCGCTCCTCGGGAGGCAGCCCGAGTATCTATCCCTTTAACCCCCTAAGTGTAGGGGAGGACCTATTTTGGTCGTTTGTGTTTGTGTGGTGATGTGATTACAGGGATAACTGCAATCTTGGAAATCTCTGAAGAACCGTGCTCCCGTGTTATCCGAAATCCGGTTCTATCTCTCAACTATCGTGATTCAATTTTCTTCATACTCACATTTGAAATTGATCACTTTAGTCGTCTCTTCCTTAACTCGAGTTAACCAACGTGCACAATGTCATAAGTGTAGGGGCGATTTTTCCCACATGCTTAAACATTGAGGACAATGTTTATCTTAAGTGTAGGGGGGACTTCTATCGAAGTTTTAAGTGGACTTTTCCAGGAAATGCCTTCATTTAACCGGAAAATCATATTTTTCACCATTTTTCAAATTTTTTATTAACTTTGGCCATTTAGTCGTAATTTTTAAATTTTTATCGTTGCTTTCATATGTATATATCCCGCAATAAAGTCAAAAATTTTAATAAAGTGGTGTAGCTAGTTTTGAAATCTTTGACATATTAGGCCCGTTGCGTTTATTTTGACTCAACCCGAATAGACTTATCCAAGTTTATTCTAGCTAGTATCCTTAACCATGTAGACCTTAATTGGTTTATTAGGCTAAGCATCCACGAGTCTCATTACTTGAGATTTTAAATTGTGGAGGACGAGAAATGATAGAGTCAATTATAAGTCGGTATTCTTGCGCAAGCTCACTTGGTGTAATTATTTGCCTATTCTCCCATCACTTGCTAATAATTTATCTGCAATAAGTAAGGTCGTACGATTTGAAAAGTTACTTAGCTTCTAGCCCAAGATCGTTTAAAAGTTGCTCGGTAATGATAAGAGTTCATAGCCAAGGCATAACTTATGAAGCGGGGCGCGAATATTGGCGAGTCCGAAAAGGCCCTAACAAGGCATGAGGATTCAATTTTATTGCTGAAGATCCAAAGTGATGTGAAAAGCATTATTCCTAAAATCAATATGAAGGATCAAGACTCACGACGAAAAGCAATCAACTCCCATAAAGATCATGGAGAAGTCTATCCGAAAAGACCCTAACAAGGTATGAGGATAAATAGATCCAAGTCCGAAAAGGAGGCGGATCGTTGTATCTCAAAATCCCAATTAGAGATTGAAGAAATAACCATGAAGTCGTGGTCAACAAAGTTGGAGTATCCCTCAAAAGTCTCCAAGTGAAGAAACTCTATTATGATGAGAAGACCATTATCTCAAGAAAGTCTCTCGAAGATATGAAGTATGAAGTACATGCCAAATATCGGCCCGAGAAAGGTCTCAAATCGTGAACCGAGTTATGCCAAGATATGAACTTTTTGATATCCCGAGAAGCAGTTTTAAGAGATTTTTTCCTTTAGCTAACTATTGATCAAATCGTCCTACTTTGCTTTCAGCCTTAATAAACTATCGAAATAAGTCTAAAAATGCATCTTCATGATCATTCTAAGACAAAAATAAAATATAAGAGATACACCTAGGAATAAGGGAGTTTAAGCATTTAATTAAGCCATGTGTGTAAGTGTTTGATTTTCTAACTTATAATAAAAATGATCTCGTTTTTAAGCTTAGTTTGGGGAACGTGAAACTTGAGGGTGATAAATCTTCGCAGCACCAAAGCCCTAATGTAAGTCCTTGATTTCTTTGCAAGTTATTTCATCCTTTTGTTTATTTTATAGTTTTAATTTCTCTTAGTATTTTAATTTTTATTTAGTAGTATTTGAATAAGGCCAAGGTTGATTGATTATGAGAAAAATGTAAATTTGCTTTATCACTAAGCATTGCATGAGGGCATGGCAATGGTTAAGTGTAGGGGATTTGATAGGTGTGTAAACACCCATCCTTTTACCACTTAATTCGGGCTAGAACAAGACCAAAACACGTATTTAATATCATTTGTTTGGAATTATGCGTGGTTTTTGTGATTATTGTGTTTTCAGAGCCAACCGGATGAATATTGAAGAAAACATGGGATTGCACGGGATTTATCGAAGAATAAGACTCAAGATGAAGTCTATTGTCCAAGAGTTGCAAAAGATTTGAAGTCAATGGGCCTATTTGAAGATTTATCGAAGAAAAGGACCAAAGATGGAAGATTTACATATGTCGAAGAAACTCAAGTCTATTTAACGAAGAAATTAAAAGACGAGTTGAATTTAATCGACGACAAATCCCGAATCAGAATCGAAAACGTCAACTTTTCTGAAAAGACGAGAAGACAAGAAGAAAGGGAGAAAGCCCACTCACCAACCACCCACTAGGACTATATATAGTTTCTTCCTTCACATTTTAGGGAGAGAGCTTTCATTTTTCTTTTTCCCAGATCTTTTGTTCGTTCCATCACCAACACCATTTGGGTGTTTGGTGATTTTTTTAATTTTTCCTTCAATCTTGTAAGTTTTAATCATTACTCTTGTTACTTTTACATTAATCTTTCTATTCCATTTTCATTTATCTTGTTCTTCATCATCTTCTATTGCAAGTTCTTAAGTTTTTTATTTGATTCAAGTTTGATCTTAAAAAGTTGTTGATTTTGTGTTTTTATTGGTGGGATTTGTTACTTATGGTATTTAAAAGATTATTGATGAGTTTGGTAAAACCTTTTTGAGTATTTGAGTTGATTTGGATTTAAATTCGTGTCCACTGTTTTTACGTCTGCTGCTGTTCTTCATTTCAGACTTTCCGAACAGAGCCTATATTCCGAATAGTCGATTTCTTATTTCCCTTATTCGGAATATTGGATATTCCGAATAGGGCTGTTAATTTTCTCTTACTCGGAATATCTCATATATTCCGAACAGAACTCATTTTTCCAAATTGGACAGATTTTCCGCATAAGCTGTTTTCCGAATTGAGCATTTTATTCCGAATAGGCAATGTTTTCCGAATAGGCAATTTTTTCCGCATAAGGCACTTTTTCCGCATAAGGCACTTTTTCCGCATAGGTCATGTTTTTCCGAATAGCTTTACATTCCGAGTAGAGCAACATTCCGAGTTGAGCAACATTCCGAATAGAGGAACTTTCCGAATAGTACTATATTCCGCATAGACATACATTCCGAATAGGCCATTTTCAGTAAGGGTATTTTTCCAGTACTGTTTGATTTAATTCCTCATCCTAGTTTTACTTTTTAATTGATTTAAGTTTATAATTTAATTTACGTTAGTCATTTATCTTTTTAATAGACTAGAAAACCAAACTCCTTTTTGTCACCAAGAACAAATCATTCCACTTTAAACCGAGATCAATTCGAGAGGATTCCGAGAATTATTTTGAACCCAATGAAAACCCTTGTATCAGTAAACTACTTTCATTGTAAGCAAGTTTGATATCATTAATCAAAGTGAAAGTTTGTTTATATCATTGTGTTCTTGTTTAAGTGTTAATTCCGCATAACACTTAGATTGTCATAAACATATACAAAGGTTTCTCTAAGTGTATTACTTGATCTAATCTCGTATACATAAAGCTAAATCGATCTAAGTTTGGGATCAACAAGTGGTATCAGAGCTTGTTGAGGAACTTTTAATCTTAAAGAACACAAGAACCCTAAGAATCACCAAAACCCTAATTTTCTCAAAACCCTAACAACATCATGTCAAATCCAGAAATAACCTCCTCCTCCTCACCTTTACCAAACATCAAGATTCCCATGCTTGATGCAACCAACTTTGAATTGTGGAAATTCAACTTTGAGCAATATCTAGGGATCTATGATTACACACTCTGGGAGATTATTGAATATGGAAACACATTCAATAAAGCCCAAAAGATTGCTGATGCTATTTCTGGAAGAGCAGCTGTTGCTGGATGTTCTGAAGCAGATAAGAAAGAAAAACCTGAAGATGGTAGAGCTGTGTCTGCTGAAGACATAGCAAAGAAAAGGGTTGACATGAAATATTCTGAAACTCTCTTTGGGACAAGAGAACCAGCATAAATATAGAGGTTATGAATCTGCTAAAGACCTTTGGGCAGCTCTTAAAGTTGCATATGGTGGCAATGAAGATACTAAGGAAGAGAAGAAGAAGCAACTTATGCATGATTATGCTGTCTTCAAGGCTCAACCTAATGAAAAGCTTAGTAGTGTGAGAAGCAGATTGCTTGACATTACAAGCAAATTGTCCTTCATGGGGACACAACTTGGTGATGTTGACATTAATGCTACTTTTTTTAAAAGTCTTGGTGAGGTGTGGAAGATTGAGGCAATATCTATTCTTGCCAATAATACTTACAAAAGTTCCACGTTTGATGACATCTACAACAAACTGAGGCTGTTGGAAGATGAAACTCTTTTAGAGCATGGAAACAAGTCTACCAACAGTAACATGGCCTTCTTCTCTCATAGTGAAGGTCAATTCAATCAGAAGGACTCCTACATGCATCCAGTTACTGGATCATCATGTGTCAGCGCTGGAACATGTCCGGTCAACATCTCCTTTTCAAACGCTGACACATTCAAAAGTGACTCACCAAGAGTTAAACCTGCTGGTTTGGATTTGGATACTGTATGTGCTTATATTGCTTCTTTGCCCAATGGTTCAGTGATTACATATGAGGACCTTGAGCAGATAAGTGATGAGCACTTGGAAGAGATGGACATTAAGTGGAACATGGCTCTTGCTAGTATAAGAGCAAACAGGTGGAACAAAAGGTTTAAGAAAAAGATGACCTTCAATGCAAAAGACATAGCTGGATTTGATAAATCCAAAGTTGAGTGCTACAACTGTCATCGTATGGGGCACTTCATGAGGGAATGCAGATCTCCTAGAAGATCTGATGCTGGTTAACCCTCAAGTCAAATTGTTAAGGCTCAGGATCCTAAAGCCATGGTTGCAGTTCAAGGAATTGATGGTATGGGATGGGATTGGAGCTATCTGGCTAAGGATATGGAAGAGGATAAAGCTTTGGTTGCTGAAATAGAAGAAGAAGAGCATGTTGAATATGCTCTCATAGCACACTCCTCCTCTTCATCTGATAATGAGGTATACGATGATGCTTTTTGTAGTAAAGGTTGTAGGTTAAACACTGAGAAACTTAACAAAGAGGTGTTAAGATTACTAAATGATGTGAGTACTGAAAGATGAAAACTGTCTAATTACCAACTAGCTCTCACTCAAACTGAGAAGACAGTTTATGAATACAAGAAAATGGAATTTGACTTAAAAGATAAAATAAATATCTTAAAACATGAGTTAAATGCTAGTATGGATATTAGAAACATCATGGAAAGAGTTAATGGTGAGTTACAGGCTAAGTAGATGAGGCCATTAAGAATAAAGATAATGTTGGCCTTAAAATTCAAAGATTTGATAAGGCCACACAAACCCTAGGAGAATGTGTGAGTAAACAAAGGGATCCTAAGGACATGACTGGGATTGGGATGCAAGACTACTCTGTGGTTCCACCACCAGCTGGTGACTTCTATGGTGTCCAACAAAAGGACCTATCTTGGACTGGTTTGCCAGAACTCCAAGAGGAGGAATTCATTCCTCCACCAAGAGTTGTCACCCCAGTTGAAGAGTATCAACAAAAGTTGACTGACCTGAATGAATGGAAGAAAGCTAACCCTACTTTATTTGTTAAGGGTGGCTTGCTATGTGAAAGTCCTAATGAGTCAACTCCCATCAAGGTTACAAACCCAATCACTGGTAAGGCTGTTGATCTTGGCTCAAACACTGTTAGAAAACCTAGTACTAAGTATGTTGAGATGTATAGGAATACTAGGTCACCTAAGAGCCAAGTTAGCAATGATGGAACAGGCTTCTTCTCTTCTAGACCTAGGGTTGTGTCTAGAAAAGCCTGTTACTCTTGTGGTAGCTTTTCACATTTAGCATATAAGTGTGTCAACGTTCCCAAAGTCAGCGCTGACAGGAACAAATTCAGCGCTGACAGGAACAAAGTCAACGTTGCTAGAAAGTCAAACGTTGTCAGACCCAAACCTTGTGTGCAGCAAAGTCCACAAGTTGTTAGACCTGCCCCATTCTTCACTAGAGGGTCTAACACTCATGGACAAAGACCATTTCAAAAGACAAACACTTGGTCGAATAGGCAATGGGTTTCTGTAGCAAACCCTAGGTTCAACGCAGACAAGGGTAATTTCAGCGTTGACAAGACCAATTCCAACGCTGACAGAAACGTGACCAGACCTAAATATTTGCAACCACAGGGTAAGGGGTATAAAGCTTCTTCAAGCTTGACTTGGAGACCAAAGAAAGATCAAAACCCTAATGATAATGGAATTTCAATGACCTGCAACAGATTTAATTACATTTCCAAGGTCATTACAAAACCTATTGGGGTTAACTAGGTATTTCATCCTAAGAAGGATGAAAATGGGGTTGTTGTGAGAACTAAGTCTGTTCTTATTGAACAACCAGATGAATCCAAGTCTTCTAAGTCTTGGGTTCCCAAAGAAAACTAATTTGTTTTCTTTATGTGCAGGGCATTCAAAAACAGGTCAATGATTATGGATATTGGGACAGTGGACGCTCAAGGCACATGACAGGGAAGGAAGATTATCTTACTAACTTCACTCCCATTAAGGATGGTGATAAGGTTTACTTTGGAGGCGGATATGGTACTATCACAGGCAAAGGAACCCTTCTCACCAAGAACTTGCGTTTTGAGAACGTATTTCTGGTAAAAGAACTTGATTACAATCTGTTTAGTGTATCACGAGTTTGTGATAACAAAAATAAAGTTCTGTTTACTAATACTGAATGTTTGGTGTTAAGAAAGGATTATAAGATCCCTGATGCGAAATATATTGAATATAGAACACCTAGGCATAAAGACATATACAATGTGAATCTGAATGGGATTAGAATGAATAACAATATGTCTTGTTTTTATGCTAAAGCTTCAGTAGATGAGAGTAATTTATGGCACAGGAGACTAGGGCACATAAATTTTAAGAATATAAATAGGCTTGTGAGACTTGGCTTGGTTGATGGTTTGCCTGAGAAGGCCTTCCACAATGACCACTCTTGTGTTGCATGTCTTAAAGGCAAGCAACACAAGGTCTCATTCAAGTCCAAACAGGTGCATTCTAGTTCTAGACCTCTTCATTTGCTTCATATGGACCTCTTTGGTCCAACCAATATAGAAAGTTTGAATGGTAAGTCATATTGCTTTGTTATCACAGATGACTTTTCTAGGTTTACTTGGACATTCTTTCTAGCTATGAAGAGTGACACAACTGATATTTTAATTGATTTTATCACTCAAATTGAGAAAAAGTCTGGCAATGAAGTTAAAAAAATGCTTAGGAGTGATAATGGTGGTGAATTTAGGAATAAAAAGTTAGATGATTTCTGTGCTAGGAAAGGAATTACTAGGCAATTTAGTGTTGCCAGAACCCCACAACAAAATGGGGTTGTTGAGAGGAAAAATAGAACCCTAATTGAAGCAACCAGAACCATGTTGGCTGATGCTCATTTTCCTATAGCCTTTTGGGCTGAGGCTGTTAATACAGCTTGTTATGTTCAAAATAGAGCATTGGTCAACAAAATTCAGAACAAAACACTTTATGAGTTACTTTGGGGTAGAAAACCTAATATTGGTTTTCTCAGACCTTTTGGTTGTCATGTAGTAGTTTTAGATACTAGTGATGCCTTAGGTAAATTTAGTGCAAAAGGTGATGAAGGCTACTTCCTGGGGTATTCAGTGTAGAGCAAGGGATATAGGGTTTATCTTAAAGAAGAAAAACGTATTCTTGAAAGAGTACATGTTAGGTTTTTAGAGAATAAACCTAGTGATCCTGAAAGTGGTCCAAATTGGTTGTTTGACTTGGAACCTTTATCTAGAACTTTAAATTATATGCCTGTCACTAATCCAGACATTGTGAAGGTAACTTCAAATGTTGTGGAAGAACAAGTTGTTGATGTTTCAGGTACACAGGTTCATGAAAAGGTTGGATCACAAGCAGAGAAGTCATCTCCTATCCAAGAATATGTTACAATCCCCATTTGGATAGATGCTTTTGCTGCTGCTGCTGCTGGTAAAGATAATTGTGGTCCCCAAGTACCACCAGATAACAACATGCATGGTCCTTCAGGCGCTGACAAAGGCAAATCTAGCGCTGACAAGACCAATTCAGACGTTGATGGCTCAGACGTTGACAACAATAGTTCAAGCGTTGTTAGCCCACACGCTGACAAACAAGATTCAGGCGTTGACAACACTTTTGCACATCTTTTCTCTTCCACTGTTGAACAAGGTGAACCTTCCAATTTATATGAAGAAGTTCATACCCATGTAGATGAAAGAGAGTCTGATGAAGAAGATATTGGCAACATGGAGAATGAGGTTGAGGACACCAGACTTTTTGAAGGAGGAGTTCTCACTTCTACTATGAAGAATCACCCCACTTCTCAAATCATTGGTGATATTATGACTCCTGTTAGGACTAGAAGATCTCATCAAGGTCTTGGTGTATTTATTGCCAATATACACAAGAAGGTTGATACCCCTCTTGTGCAAGCATGTTTGTTTGCCTGTTTTCTGTCACAACAGGAACCCGAGAAAATATTTGATGCTCTCAACGAACCAAGTTGGGTGGAAGCAATGCAGGATGAGCTTCACCAATTTGCAATTCAGGATGTTTGGGAGCTGGTTGTTTGTCCCAAATATGTCAGACCTATAGGGACAAGATGGGTTCTAAGAAACAAGAGAGATGAAAGAGGTATTGTGGTCAGAAACAAGGCAAGGTTAGTGGCTCAGGGATATACACAAGAGGAGGGGATAGACTATGAGGAAGTCTTTGCACCAGTTGCAAGGATTGAAGCTATTAGGATCTTTTTAGCCTATGCATCCTGCATGGGCTTCACTATCTATCAAATGGATGTCAAGAGTGCCTTCCTCTATGGAACAATTGTTGAGGAGGTATATGTGATGCAGCCTCCTGGTTTTGAGGATCCAGAGAATCCAGACAAGGTGTATAGAGTCAAGAAGGCTATGTATGGACTTCATCAAGCCCCTAGAGCATGGTATGGTACTTTGTCTACTTATTTGGTGGACAATGGATTCAAGAGGGGCACCATAGATCAGACACTATTTACAAAGAAGAAAGGTAAGGATGTGTTACTTGTTCAGGTCTATGTTGATGACATCATTTTTGGCTCTACTGATCCAAAGATGAGTGAGGATTTCTCCAAGCTGATGACTGACAAATTCAAGATGAGTGCTATGGGGGAGATGAACTTCTTTCTTGGTTTACAAGTTCAGCAGAAAGAAGATGGTATCTTCATCTCCCAGGATAAGTATGTGGCAAAGATCTTGAAGAAATTTGGCTTTTCTCCACATGAAAAGAGGGCTACTACTCCTATGGATAGAGAACACCCTTAGGGAAAGATTGGAGATGGGAAAGATGTTGATGCCAGGCACTATAGATCCATGATTGGACCATTGATGTATCTTACAGCCTCCAGACCTGACATCATGTTTGCTGTGTGTGTGTTATTCCCATTTAATCCATAACACAAGATTCTTAGAGAGAGAAAGAGGAGAAAAGTATAGAGAGAGAGTAGAGAGAGAAATGGAAGGTTTACACTAAAACTATGTGTTTAATGAAATGAACCAACACCCTCTTTCACATGTGAAAGAGGGTTATATACCCCACGGCTCTAAGGCCTTTGTGGGCTTCATCTTGGGCCGGGCTTGGCTTTGTTTTGGGCTTACGCCCCTAACTTATACAATATTAGCTTAAAGTCCAAGCCCGGTCTTCCCGACTAACCTATTACAATACAAGACCATTTAACAACTGAGATGACCTATTACATTCTTGTTCGACTATATAAAATATAGGGCTAACAATCTCCCCCAATGTATCGATCATCTTAAAATGCTTAAAAAGCATAAGATGGTTGAGTGAATACATTTTTGTAGAGGAGATCTTCCTGCTTTGGTCTTGTATCTTGGTCTTGATCTTGTTTGTAACAGCATTGTTCCTTCATGCTTTCGTGATCTTTATCTTGAGCCTTTGTCATTTGACTTAGAGTGCTTGAGATCTTCATCTTTGCTCCTTGTGACTAAGATGACCTATTACATTCTTACATTCTTAGGTATCTTGATTATCGCCATCTTGTGCTCTTGTGACTTCTGAATCGACATCGGTTGCACAGCTACGCCACCTTCTTGATATGCAGCAACATATATAGACACGGATAAAATGGCTTTGAACATTTCATCCTAACTCGGTAGCGTTTTACCTCCGGTCGGTGAAGACCGTTTAAACGGTATTAAATACCGTACCTGTGATCAGATAGATTCGTTTAAGAACCTCCTTGACAGGGTTTCCCGGCGGTAGTAGCCAGTTCTCTTTACTCGACCGTCTCAAAGCAGACTGCGAACGTAAAGAGTGAATCATAAGGATAAATTATCCGTCTGATTAGAGTCGTCAATTCAGATTTCCTGGAACAAGTTTGATTCTAAAAGAATCGCACCATTGTTGCTTTCCAGTTTGTCACAAGCTTGATTCACAGAGAATCTTGCGAGTTACCTACCGCAGTGCTGTTTGATGTTGACACTAGAAGGATTTCCATTCTTCACTGTGAACACTAATGGGTGTCACTCTGAATGTTCTGGCAAGATCACATGGATTTTGCGAAGAAACCTGGAATCAAGTTTGAATCAATTAAGAATCCAAACTTAGTTGCTTTCCAGTTCTCACAAGTTTGATTCGTGTAGAATCGCACAAGTTACCTACCATGAGCTTGTTTGATGCTGGCTCAAGCAGGATTTCCATCTTCATTGTGAATCGTATCACTCAGATGTTCTGGCAATATCACAAGGATAATGCGTAGAACTCGATTGTGTCCTAATGAGATGATAAATTGATCTCGTTTGGCTCTAGACTCAATAAGTGCATTTTGGTAATCGGAGGCTGGAGCAGACTGCCACCTTTTCAATATTAACTGACTCAGAGTGAGAAAGTCAATAGATACGTGTTGATCTCCGTGACAATGAGACAAGTTTCTTTTGAGAGAAACTCGAATGGCTGGGGAAGGGTTGTGCATCGCATCACTGGGTCCATGACACTTGTCTTCAAAAGATGTGTTAACCCGGTTTCTACCTAAGTTGCACAGAATATTCAACTCCTTCAATGCTTACCAATACGTCATCATTAGCACCTTGTTGTGATTGTTCTAGTGCTAACTTAAGTAATTGGTCCGCATTCAGCTTCATTTCACTCCATCTTTCCTAAGGACAACTATTTCTAGCTATGGAATGTCCTTGGGTTGATCCCTCCGGTTCTGGTTGGATCATAGGACTTAGTTTCCTATCCTAAACCACCTTTTGACTCCATCGTTCCGTCGTGGATAGTAGGTTGTTTTGGGTAAAGACCGTAACCATAAAACCATTGAAAACCATTCAAAGTGCTTGATAAAAATCAAAACTTTTAACACTTTGAAAGTTTTATCTTTTCGAAAAGCTCCCCCTACATACATGCATCGATATACGAAATAGTTTGGCATGTGAAGGAAAGAGTTGCACTTGAGTCTTTAAGATCACATGTTGCGATATATTACATTTTAATCACATTTTCTCCCCCTATCTCTAATATAAAAACATCATATTAGAGATACAAATAGATTAAAATGTGACAATTTCCGAAAAATCGACGGGAGAGAAACATGTGTGCACGCATGAATCATGGAACATTTTCAGTCGGGTCGCTCCCCCTCAACAATATATGTGTGTCTTAAGACAAAATTTTAGAAAAAAAACGACACCACAAAATATGTTGAGGTACGGAGTTGAGATGCCTTTACCGATAATATATATATGACAGATTTATTATCATTTTCGGAATGTGTTGGATACATAAAATATGACAATTTTAGAGAGGTACCCAACAACATTAAAAGGCTTGATTTTAAAACGATCCCCCTCAAACATTGATCAAAATAACATATGACAGTTTTAGATATAAAAACCTATTATGAGGAAGGGAGTGTTGAACACACAATTTTGAAAGATTTAGAAAAACCTTTTGAGAAATTCTTGAAAAATTGTGTTCAACGGTTTTAAAATAATCAGGATAGAAGACTTCTCTTCTATTGATTAGGGAAAGCGCACTGAAACGTACACTCCCCTTTCGAGTCCGTTTTTCATGAGCTCAAAACTTTGATTGTTTTGTGACAAGCTCATGACCGAGAAAAATAAATTTCTCGTTGTGAAGGATAAGTTATCATCCGTGATAAACTTTCCTTAAGTTGAAGTTCGAGTTCTAAGCTGACATTTACTTAGAAATCGTTTTTCATGAACTTAAAAACTTTGAATGTTTTTATGAGAAGCTCATGACCGAGAAATATGAATTTCTCGTTGAGAAGGATAAGTTATCGTCCGAGATAAACTTTCCTTAGTTGAGGTCCGAGTTCTAAGCTGTGATGCGCCTAGAAGTCATTGTGAGAGAAAAATCAAATTTCTCGTTTTGAGGATAAGTCATACTCGGGATGAACTTTCCTGTCTTGTGAGCCCGGGTTATAGTCTGTAATATGACTATAAGCCTTGTACACGAGCTAAAAACTTTTGAATAGTTTTAAGAGAAGCTCGTGTCCGAGAAATATTAATTTCTCGTTTTGAGGGTAACTAATCGTTGAAGAGATAAAGTTCCCTTTCTTTGACGTTCGAGTTACAGCCTGAAATGTGACTGTAAGTCATTGTAGAAGCTTAGTTTTGAAGCCCCTGAGAAGCTTGTTTCTCTGATATCTGCTTCTTCAGCAACCAAACTCTGAGAGTGTCTTTTGTTGAGCGGTATGAATATGGAAAACCTTTGTGTTCTTGTTGAACCTTTACTTTATTACCTGCACTTTCATCAGTAGTTTGTATGCTTGCATGTGGGTTAGCGATATCTTGATGAGAACCATGTGGGGGTTCACCTTGAACCTTTGTCGAGCTAGAGGGAAATATCTTTCCAGTAGGAACCCACCTAAGACCTATTGTTTTGAAGGTTCTACCCGTTGGTATCCACCTAAGACAAGGTCGAGGAGACATAGTTTTCTCATGCACAGCGGAAGACTTAGTTGGAGAAAACCTATTTCCTTTAGGGTTCCGTCTCTGAGGTGCTCTAGCTTTTTGGTTCACCTTGTTCAGGACTTTAGTGATACAATCATCATGAATGGCATTAAACACGCATTTGTTACATTTCGTGCAAACAAAGTTCTTAGCATTTGAGAAGGCTCTAGAGTTCCTAGGGTTGGCAGAATTGTGCACATCATAGAAGGGTCTAGAATTCCTAGATGTGTGAACAACGCTCCTAGGTTGTGGTTTGGTCCTATCTCTTGCTTGTGTCTTGTTTTTAGCATCCTCTAGATAGCTTTTATGACCCTTGTCATTTGAACTACGCCTAGGCATGTTCTTGGAGCAATTTCTAGAGTTGGTTGAAGCATTCATGTGATCGGGCTTTGCAGAAGCGGATTTTCTTAATGGGGGTCTAGATTGTGGAGTGACTGGTTTAGGTAAATTGCTACGCACGTCAACTTGGGATGAAAACCTCAGATTCGACGTTTTGAGTCGTTCGGATTTAAACGCATTCGGTTGTCTAGCAACTGAGCGGTTTCTGACTGGTTGAGAAGGAGGTTTCCCCAAGACTGACTGTTTTGCTAACTTAGTATCCACACTATTTCCTTTTCGTTTCCTTAATTCATTTTTCACCGCTGTCAGTGCAAAAACCTTTTCCTGAATCTGATCCTTTAATTGCTCATTTTGTAGAAGTAATTGAGCGACACGTTGTTCTAACTTAATATTCATATTGTCAAATATGTCATTTTCTGCATTCGCGTTATTACTATCTACTGTGTCGATAGGTTGTATAGATAATTCAGTTAATGAAGCAGGCGGAGGACTTCGATTTTGAGAAGCCAACTTTGATTCTAACAAATTTATTTGTTTCACAAAATGTTCTTTTTCCACATTAAAATCTTGAATCTTACGATCCAATTTTTGTTCAAGAACAACATTTGCTTTTTCAATTTTTTCAAAGTAAGCCTCAAATTTGCTATTTTTCTTTGAAAAATCGAGTTTTGCATCCTCAAAATCTTTAGTCTTCTGAGCTAACAGAATTTTAAGCTCGTGAATCTTAGAATCAACATCCTGAGAAGTCTCTCCTCCATTAGTACTCGTATCTGATGAATCAGGTGTGGTATTGCTATCAACCTTTTCCACTAGATACGTGTCAAGAATGGGTTCAGATTGCTCAGTATGTTGAGAAACATCATATTCAGCATTTAAATGTACCATAGCCATTGGCTGATCATCATAAATGGGTCTGATATCCGCATCATTGGTTGTTTGATCATTCCCTGAGCTGGTACTGATATGCTGCGTTTTTGATTCTGTCCCGCTGCTCTCTGTATCAACTGAAGAAGCATCCAATGCTTGATCTATATCGACAGTGCTCTCTTTCGTCTGCATCAGTCTTTGATTCACCCTTCTTTGAAAGTGCCTTTGATGGCGTGTTCTTTCAGCAATTGACTTCTTTATATTGCTCATATGTTGAAGAAGTGTCTCTTTGAACGCTTGAAGATCTACGAGAGTATATTTGGTAAAGTATGTGCTTGTGAACTCTCGATCGTTTTTGGATAAGCCACTTAAGTCAATGAATTGCTGGAACTGATTGTTGAGAGCTAAAAGGACCTCCATGGATATATTCTCGTGAAAATCGTCTCTGTCAAGTTCTTGTTGAAGATGGTCCACATTAAGTAGCATCGTTCTGATGAATGTCTCAACATCTTGACCAAATAGTAGAAAGAATACCCGTTTGAATCCAATTTCAAGACGAGTGCCTTTTAGGTCTTCTCTTGAAAGAACCTGAAGGTGTGACTGAAGCAACTTTATGTGTTCCATGCATCTTTCTTTTGATTTCGACATCTTGTATTTGATTGCATGAACGATTTTGGTGGTAGAATCCTTGTTAGAAGGTTTACTGATTGGAGTCTCAGTATTTGTCTGAACCTCTGGATTCTGCATCTTCTCTTTATTCATCTCAGTCATGGACGTTGTTGTTGTTGAATCCATGAAGATGTCCATTGAACGGATGTCTCGAAGAAGATATTATGTGTATGGATTACGGATCTTTAGTGGATGTGTTGTGATTTGACTGTGGTTGAAATTCTGAAAATTCTAATTTTTTCTCAGTCCGACAATAAATTCCTCAGTCCGACAAAACGGTAAGCCGAAAAATTTTTGAATCACCAAATTTTGAAATCGAGTTAGAAATAGCCAAAAACTAGTAGGGAAAAAATTTGAAAAATGAAAAATTTTGACAAAAAAATAAACCTAAAAAGGCCTAAAAATTCGAATTTTTGATCGAAAATTTTTTCGCATCGCCAAAATTTGAAATTGAAACTTAAATGGCCTAAAAATGGTCTAGGAAAAAAATAATTTTTTTTTTTTTAATCTTCGTGTAAACTACGTTCCGAAACTAGTCTAGATAGTGGCTAAGTCTAAAAATTACTCAAACAAAATACCCATCGGAATACTTATCGGAATGTCCAGATCGGAATGTCCAGATCGGAATGCTCAATCGGAATGCTCAATCGCAATGCTCAGATCGCAATGCTCAGATCGTAAAGTCCAGATCGTAATGTCCAGATCGGATAGCCTATCGGAATACTCAGATCGCCAAGCCTATCGGAATACTCAGATCGCAAAGCCTATCGGAATGTCCAGATCGCAATGTGGCTGTCAAAATTCAAGCAGAGTAACGACTTAAAATACTTCCTTATACCCGTCGGAATCCAGATCGCAAAGTACGATCGGAATGTCCAGATCGGAATAAGTAATAAAAACCCACGATCGCAATGTAGAACCAAACCCTTTCCGATGGTAAGGTTATTGCGATGGAAGCCCAAGTACAATTTGTACTTTCCGATGGAAGTTTCTGCTAGAATTTCGGAATGAAGAACAAGAAGAAATTTCGCAACTTTTGATCCAAAAGATTTGTGTTTTAGCCAAAACCAAGATACCCAAATCACTACTACTAGTATGTATATGATTTGTATCGAGAAAAGACCATAAAAACACAAAAAGAAAAAATGGGACGTGAGATATGGATCAAAGAAGCCACGAAAAATCAAGAACACCACACACGAATCTTCAATCACCTATCCACTATAGGCTCTTGATACCAAATGTTATTCCCATTTAATCCATAACACAAGATTCTTAGAGAGAGAAAGAGGAGAAAAGTATAGAGAGAGAGTAGAGAGAGAAATGGAAGGTTTACACTAAAACTATGTGTTTAATGAAATGAACCAACACCCTCTTTCACATGTGAAAGAGGGTTATATACCCCACGGCTCTAAGGCCTTTGTGGGCTTCATCTTGGGCCGGGCTTGGCTTTGTTTTGGGCTTACGCCCCTAACTTATACAATATTAGCTTAAAGTCCAAGCCCGGTCTTCCCGACTAACCTATTACAATACAAGACCATTTAACAACTGAGATGACCTATTACATTCTTGTTCGACTATATAAAATATAGGGCTAACAGTGTGCTTGTGCACGCCATCAAGTTACTCCTAAGGAATGTCACCTTTATGCTGTGAAGAGGATCTTTAGGTACCTAAGATGCTATCCTAGTCTTGGTTTGTGGTACCCAAAGGATTCACCATTGGAGCTGATTGCATATTCAGACAGTGACTATGGAGGTGATAAATTTGATAGGAAATCCACAACTGGTGGATGTCAGTTTCTTGGGAGCAGGTTGATATCTTGGCAATGCAAGAAACAAACAGTGGTGGCTAATTCTACAACTGAAGCTGAGTATGTTGATGCAGCTGCTTGTTGTGGACAAGTTTTGTGGATTCAGAACCAGCTGTTGGACTATGGGTATAATTTCATGCATACCAAGATATTTGTTGACAATAACAACACTTTATGCATTATTAAGAATCATGTACATCATTCTAAAACTAAACACATAGAAATTAGACATCATTTTATAAGAGATTGTTTTGAAAAAGGTTTAATACATCCAGATAGGGTTGACACAGAAGAAAATGTGTCAGATTTACTAACTAAACCTTTTGATGCTGGGAGGTTTCAATACTTGGTAACAAGTATTGGAATGATCAATCTCACATAATATGTGTTTTGGAGTCTTTTTGTAAAAGTATGTACAAGATAATGCATTGTTATTGGTCTTTTTGATAATTTAGATTTTCCACTATATTTTTCTAACACTGACAAAGGTTGCTTGAACGCTGATAAGTGTTTTTGTAACGTTGTCAGCAATATATTTGTCTAACGCTGACAAAGCTTCCCTCAACGCTGTCATGTGTTATCGGGGTGTTGTCAGCAACAATGTTAGTTTTGTGGTTTTCAATCTAAATGTGCAGGTGGTGTTAGCAGTATACCATTGGATACAGAGTTTCTTATGGATCATTGGAGAAGCATTTGAGCATGTTTTGTTTATGGATGATGGTTGGAATTTTTAATTCCTATCTTGACATAAATTTTTATGTTCATGCATGTTTTTTAGCAACTTATGTATCATAGTTTAAGGGGAGGTTTTAGGAACCTTTAGGATGTTTGGGTATCCATATGATACTCTTATCACAATTTTAGATTGTGTCCACAGGTGAGTATGAGTTAGTTTTACTAAATCATGAGGCACTGTACCATGTAAAGTTGATATACTATGCATGCTGCCAAGACCTTTGTTTTTGGCCTAGAATTGGTTGTGGTCTGTTGGGAGACTTGGGAATGATTTTATTATGGGATTTACCTGGGAGTAACAAGGAATTTTATAAGGTAACTTAGTTGTTAAGAGTTTTGGTTAGCAAGGGACACTAGAGGACTGCTATGTCTATCTTGCATAAGCAAGTGTTCATAACTGGACAGCGCTTGCCGCCTTATAATAATTATCAACTTTTTGGTTATCTTCTCTAGGATAAATTACTTTGTTAAGGTCATTTTTCATTTTTAGAACATTTTTATTTTTGGACGCTGACAAGTATTTTTCCAAGCGTTGTTGTGACCAATTTAGATGCTGACATGGCTATGGCAAACGTTGACAAGAATATAGCCGTTGGGCGTTGATAGGTTATTTTTGACCGTTGACACTCAATGGGACCTACCCAGTTGTTACTTTTTGACATATTTTTAGGCCGTAATTTTGGGAGTTGATAACTTTCATATAATGCATGAGATAAACTTATTATTTTTCAATATTTTCATGATTACATTTTGAAAATACTTGTCTATTTTTGGGCCAATCACATGCATTTTCTTCTCCTATATATTTGGCTCCTATTTTTAAACAGGGTACCTATTATTCTTGTCTAACATAATTTTCTCTTATCAACTTCATCTTCATCAATCATTTTTAACAGCTTTCAATAATGGCACCAAAGTTTAGACCATTAGATTTGGAATTGGGGTTCAGAAGCCAACACAACATGATCGCGTATCTTGATGCTGATGATACTCTGTTTCCCCAATACACACAAATGGTGGCGTATTTGAACGCATCTCCTATTAGGTATGCTCTTTCTCATGCACCACTCATTCCTGTCTCACATATTAAACAGTTTTGGAACACTGTCAGTTCCTCAACAGTTAATAGAGTGACTACATTATCTTCTATTGTTCATGGGAGAACTTGGGTGGTTACTGAGGCTTTGGTACGCCAAGCCTTGCATCTTGATGATGCTGATGGTATAACCACCCTTCCCATTAGTGAAATAGAACAAGGACTAAGGGCTTTGGGTTATCCTTTTCCCGATGAAGGAACTTTAAATAAATATCATAAACAGGAGTTTCCCCCAGCCTGGAAGTACCTAATACATGTCCTCCTACAATGTTTGAGTCCCAAGTGCACTGCACACAATGAGATCAATAGATCTATTGCAAGTGCTATTGTGTGTATTGCTACTGGGCAAAAATTTAATTATTCCAAAATGATTTTAGAGGGCATGTGTAAAAATAAAGGGAGCAAAATGACTTTAGCTTATCCCAGATTTTTACAAATGGTTTTTGATGTTCAAGGATACTTCACAAGGGATCATAATGATTTTTATGAGATCCCTGTGCAAAAGAAAGCAATTTTTATGAAGATGAACTCACCCCCACATCGTGACCTACCCTTAACACAAGCTATGCTTGCTGTCATTGCAGCAGCTCAACCCCAACCTGACCCCCAACCTCAAATTGACCCAATACCTGAACCATTACCTTCACCACAACATATGAAAATTGACCAAGAACCCTTCAACGCTGACACGTTAAATGTTGGCGTTGATGTGCCTATTTCAAACGTTGACACGCAACCTTGACAGACCCAAACACCCCTTAACCAACCCACATCCACCCAATCCACATCATCATCTCCACCAACACAATATAGGTTACAAAAACGCCAAAGGACTACTGGAGTGTTCTCCTCTGGTGGTCCTAGCCATGTAGCAGAGAGAACCACCACCACAAGTGTGGTTGGTGCTATGGATGAGGCTAGGACTATTGGTTCTGGCTTAGAAGCTGGCCAAGGCAGTCCCACCATCATTAAGACCTCATCCATTCCCAATGAATCTGACTTGGGAGGTCAAATACCCATTTTAGAAGAGGGCAGATTGGAACCAATGACCCTAATGGAATTGACGGCAGTCTGCATGAGCTTGCAAAAGCAAAATGCAGACTTGGTACAAGTTGTCAGCACACAAGGCCTTGAACTCAAGCAATTGAGGGAGAGGATTGTTATTTTGGAGACTGCTAGTGCAAGGAGAGGGTTGGAGGAATCTTCCAAAAGGGAGGATGAACAAATAAATGTGAGTGATAAGGGCAGCCATAATGGTCAATCTTTCGATGTTGCTGAGGCCCTAACAAGTTTGAAGAAACAGACAGGTTTTGATACGTCTCTAGTCTCTCCTACAAACTTAAATATATCATTTATAGCCATGTTGGAGGAAATTGCAAAAGGCGCTGAGGCAGGAAATTTGAGCGTTGACAAAGGGAATTTGAACGCTGACATGAGTATCTTGGGCGCTGATAAAGCAGAATTGGGCGTTGACAGACCTGCAAATGAGGGTGATGTATCCCAGTCATCATCCATCATTAAAGAGGTTTCTTCACAGGTATTACCATCTACCTTACCAACAATTGATCCATTAGATAAGGGTAAGGGTATTATGGTAGTAGAGGTTGTTCCAAAGAATGCAGCTCAAATTGAATTTGATAGAAAGTTGGCTGTACAAATTGTGGAACAAGAAAAGAAAAAGGTGAGAGAGTCACCATTTGTTGTCACTTCAGAAGAGCAAGAAGGAAGTGATGAAGCTAGCTCAGACTCAAGTGTTATGATCATAGAACAGCAAGAAAGACTTGAGTATGGAGATGAGTTAGCCAAGGAGAAATTGAGAGAGTTGAAATTGTAGGCTGATTTTGATATGCCAAAGGTGGTTCAAATGTATCATGCTTGGGAAGAAAGATGTATGAAGAATCCACACTTGACCATTTCAGATCAGATATGGGGTTTGGAGATTCTTCTCAGAGTACAAAAGGATTGCAAAGTCATTTTGAAACACAAGGCAAGCAATGTTCTCTCAGAGTTGAAAAGGGATAGAAGGGAGTTGTACTGCATGTTGCTCAGGTGTCATGGAACAGGGTGGACTTATCAGAAATTGAAGGCATTGACATTTGATGAGTTGGAATGTAGAGCTTATCCCATTTGGGTTAGAGTGCAGGAAGCAAACACTCTAAGACTTCTTTCTGATGAAAGAAAAGAAGAACTTGCAGAGGAAATGGAGCTCAAGAAGGCAATGTTTGTTCCCAGACCAGTGAAAAAGGGAGTTCCTCTTGAGTTTCCCAAAGATATGGATCCATTACATCCAAGTGAAGCTGTCATAAGAAAGAGCCTCAAGCTCTCACCATTAGAAGCTTCAGATATGGTACAAGTGTTACCACTAGATTCTAGAAACCCAAATATGAGCTATGAAGAAGATGAATGTGGGTTTTTGGAAGATTGGCAGGTATGGAAAAGAGGTTCACACTTTTACCACCCTTATATCTTTGTTTGCAAGTTTTGACAGAGAAGACTTGGTAGACCTATGGAGGTTGTTAGAGACCAAGTATGAGGCTGAAGCACCAACTTCAGCCAATGAAATAAAACTGTGGTCCACATTCAAGAGAATGTGTGGACCAAAAGATGAGGATCCTGCTATTTGGAAGGATCTTGAAGATGATCTCAGTGGTCTTCAATGGAGATTGTATTCAGCTGCTGGTGTTTATTATTTGAGTTCTACAAAGTTTGCTGAGTATCTACTTGTGGATGGTCAGTATTTCATGTCCAAGGATATCTTGGAGAAGATGAAGAACACTGAGCTGGAAATTGATTATTCAAGTGACGTGGCAAAAGACTTGATCAGATTTATTTATTACCAATATGAGAAGGTTTGTAAGATTCCTTCTAGTTCTTAATGTTCATTCAGAAACTTGATCACTAGAGTAGATATCAAGTTTAGGGGAGGATTGTTGGGAATAAATTATAGCCAATCTACTTGAGCGCTGACAAGAGTAAAACAAGCGTTGACAGGAGCAAAACAAATGCTGACAGCTCAAGCGTTGACAAGATAAAGTCAAGCATTGATACATTGAAGACAAGCACTGATGAGAAGATATACTCTACGCGTTTATTGTATTCTAGATTACTTCTAGTAAAGATAGGAACAACAATGTATTTTCTATATTTATCTTTACCTAGAATAGCTGATACGTAGATTATTGTACAAGGCTTCTTATGTCTATAAAAGAAGACCTTTAGGTTAATGTTCGATATAAGTTTTCATACGTAAACTACTTTCATTGTAAGAAAGTTTGATATCATTAATCAAAATGAAAGTTTGTTTATATCATTGTGTTCTTGTTTAAGTGTTAATTCCGCATAACACTTAGATTGTCATAAACATATACAAAGGTTTCTCTAAGTGTATTACTTGATCTAATCTCGTATACATAAAGCTAAATCGATCTAAGTTTGGGATCAACAGACCCAAAACCATTCTAAACAATTTTAAACTAATTTTACCATGTAATTCTGCCATGTAGAATCAAACTCGATCGACTTCTTATTCTTTGAAGGTTGTGCAGTAAACCAGAACTCCTTTAAAACATTTTGAGACATCACTCCTGGATCTTTAAAAAATGCTTCTCGTAGCACACATTTTGACACAAAACTCATGACCTCTTTTCCAGGAATGGATGTTATGTTTTTTGTTCGAGCAAGACAAGGTTGTTGGATTTAAAGATGATATCCTCTTTCGGATAAGTGACATGGGACGATGGGTTTAGGGTGATCTCAACATTTTATTGTGTGGATGATTCTGCCATTGTTGTTGGATTAGGATGATTTTGAAGAAAATGTGACAGAGTTTGTGTGTGTTGTAATGAGAAAACTTTTGAGAGAATGATATGAGATCCAAAGTTTGAAGGATTTAAATAAAACATTAAGATTGAGAAGTTTTAAAACCGTTTGGAGTAAATTATAAAAGATTTAGGATTTCTTTTGAACATTTGGCATAAACTCTCTCATAAATGTTCTACAAAAAGGAGTGGTTTATAGCATCTTGAACAGTGAAATGCCTCTTGTGTCAGAGGGTTTTGACTGTAGATTTTGACGTTTTATTTTCCTTAATAAATTAACTGTACCTTTTGAAGAATGTTTGTATTTTTTCAAAGAGAAATTTCAATGCCATTTAATAGTTTTAAACCCATGATTAATTTTTTAAATGCTTTGGCCAGTGATGCTGAACCTGATGTAATACTTATGAGCTTAAGTGCGTCAGATGAGGCGACAAAACCCATATACATGTTCACATAAGTGAACAAGACATATGACGTTGCACACTCCTCTACTTAGGCCTAGCTACTCATTAGTATTATACAATTTTTGTTCAGAAAATTCTGAAGGAACACTTTGATGATTTTGTGATTTGCTGGTCAGCTTTAGTGTGTCAGATAACGTGACAAAATATCATGTAATCAATCACATATTGCGAAATAGACACATGACAATGCACACTCCTTTACTCAGACACTGCTACTTATAGAAATCAAAATAATTATGAAAGACTGAACCCTTAGGATTCTTCAGTGAATTCTGAAGGTTCAGGTTTTGTATTATCAATGTTCAGCATACCAAGCTCCATTATCTGTCTTGTTAGCCTCAAAATATTGAGTCAAACAAGAATGTTCGGTCATAAGTTTATTATGTATCGTATTTTAGAACGTTGTAATAGGAAGTAGGTTAGTCGTGTTTTAGGGCTTAACTTTAAGCTAAAAGTTCATTCATAAGTAACTAAAGCCTAAAAGGAAAGCCCGACCCATTAATATATAACCCAAACAAGCCCGCATGTGGGTGGACTATATATACCCACCTCCTAGCATGTTAGGAGGTGGTTGGTTCATTTTGTTTTCTCTCTCTAATCTAATCCTCTCTAAGTTTCTAACCATTCTGTCTCTTTTCTCTCTCTATTTTCTCTCTCTAAAATTCATCTATCCTTCTTCTTTATTTCTTGTTTAATCATCACTAAGATATGGGACAACATTTGGTATCAATCGCCACGGGATAGATTAGCGATTGGTTGTTGTTATTGTATTTGATTCGAATGATTTAATCCATCAATCATCTCGAATTGGATTTTTTTAGTGTTTTTGGGCTCTAAATCTTCATATAAATCTCCTACATAGTTGTGGTAGGAAATTGGGTGCTTTAGATTGGTTAAAATCACGAACTTTCTTTGCAAAAATCTCATCTTTATTCAAAAATCTCGAAACATTGATGTTTATTGCGAAATCAGTGCCTTAAATTCCATCGCAATACATTAGGGTTTTGACATTACGAAATCACACATTTCGCAATACACGAGGGTTTCTGTATTACGAAGTAATATTGCGAAGGTTGTGTATTGCGAAGTAATATTGCGAAGGCTGTGTATTGCGAAATAATATTGTGAAGGTTGTGTATTGCGAAGCTTTGAGAGCATTGCGAAGAATCATCTTTTTGAACATTGCGAAGATTGAAATTCATATTGCGAAGACTCCAGTTTTGGCATTGCGAAACGTTGCATTTTCAAACATTGCGAAGATTTCATTTTCAAACATTGTGAAGATTGCATTTTTAGAACATTGCAAAGATTGGAGGATTTTTGAACATTCTGAAGATACAAATTATTCCGAAAATACACTTGAAAATTTTATGTGTTTTTTGGTCTTGTAGAATTTTTTGGTTTTTCGAGAACATTTTTTAAGGGATTTCAATAACTTTTCTCTTCAACAACAATCACTATAACATCTACTTAAGATCCGTATTCCCTTCATCATTTTAGAGAATATTGAGATGGATTCTACTGCAGAGTATCGTGTGACCAACAACAACATCATGGTGGCGGGTAACAAAGAGAGACCACCAATGCTTGTGTCTGGTCGATATGATCAATGGAAAACCCGTTTTCTATGTTATCTTGACACAAAATCTAACGGTGATGCCTTAAGGCAATGCATTTTTTATGGACCCTATAAATTTTCAAAGATACAAGTTCCTGCAGTACCAGCCACAAACACAACTTACGAACAACCCGCATATGAACGTGATGAAAAGAGAAACGACCTCACACCAGAGAACCGTGCTTGGTTTGATACAGAGAAGGAAGCAATTTACTTAATTCTCAGTGGCATTGGAGATGACATTTATTCCACGGTTGATGCATGCCCTACTGCTAAAGAAATGTGGACGGCTATTGAAAGATTGCAGCAAGGTGAATCACTCAACAAACAAGATGTGGAAACAAAGATGTTTTGGAACTTTGGCAAGTTTACTTCAAAGGATGGGGAATCAATTGATTCATATTACTCCCGATTCTACAAAATGATGAATGACATGACCCGAAACAACTTGCAAGTTTCCACCATGCAAGTCAATGTCCAATTTCTACATCAACTTCAACCAGAGTGGACACGGTTTGTCACCTTGGTGAAACAACAACAAAAGTTAGACGAAGTTTCATATCACACTCTCTTTGACATTTTGAAACAATTTCAGAATGAGGCAAACGAACTTCGAGCTGAACGGGTTGCAAAGGTTGCAAATCCACTTGCTTTGGTGTCTACCACTCAACATTACCCAGATTATCGTTCTCGTGCTCCAAATACCTACTCTACTCAATCATCATCACCACGATCATCCATTGTCTCTAAGTCACATGCTCCAACAAGATCACGAGGCAAAGAAGTTGAAAGAGCACCATAACCAACACCTGAACAATCATTCGAAGAAGACAGTGATGAAGAACAAGCTCAAAAGGATAAGGAGTTCAAGCAACAAATGGCTTTCATTATGAAGCAATACTGGAAAATCTACAAACTCACCAACAACAATCTCCGAACATCATCAAACACGAGGAACAACTATGCTCAAAGTCCTCCAAGGAATGACACACGAAGGCGTGCTGAGAGTCCTCCAAAGTATGATCGACAACCCGCTAAGTATGATAATCAGAGGGTTGCTACTGTTGTTGGAAATAGGGAAACTGTTGGTACTCAAGTTGTGCAACAAAGTGGGATTTAGTGTTTTAACTGCCGAGGTTTTGGGCATTTGGCTAGGGAATATCAGCAACCAAAGAGGGTTAAAGATTATGGTTATTGTTTTGGGATTATGGTTATTGCCAAAGAGGGTTAAAGATTATGGTTATTGTCGACGTATTGTCGACGTATAGTCGGTATATCAACAAGTTGGCGCCATCCGTAGGAATCGACTAAACTATGTCATGTTCTCATTCTTTCGAAGAGCAAAAACTCATGTCGAAAAGCAGTACCTTCTAAACCATCGTTGTTTTATATCGCACTTGTTATGCGGAGTATTACAATGCATCGATTTACATAACTGTGGATTGTTCACTGAATACTGCCATGCAAACAATTTTTTCTACCAATTAAAAATGGGAGTTTGTTTGCTTAGATCGATAGACGTTGTACATTGATAAAATTGGGAGTAAACATAGCAGTCCATGTTGTTAAATTTTTTCTACCGATTAGGAATAAATTGATATACACGCATGTGACAATTGCTTTCTATTGGTTTAGCCATCTTACTAGGATAACCACATGCACATATTTTGCCATTTATCTATTTATGCAATAGATACTAATTACTATATCAAATATATGCTTTCCGTATACATTCTGCGGCGTATGTTAAAAATTTGATTAAGCTCCATCATGATACATATTTGATGTGAAGATCACCGAACCAATAATTATATCAACTACTAAGATATTTGATACGGTTGTTTTTTTTATATTATCAAAAAAGTCAAACAGATTAACTTGGCATAGATAGCGGTAAGTTGAGCGAATATAATATGTATATATTTTGTGATATAATCATTAGCATACTCTAAAAAGTATCACTCATTATTAATCATGTTGGTGATATTGAAATTGCTACATGCATTAGGTAGAGTATAGATTACCTACTATTATTTATACGGAGATAGCATAAAGCAATATGCCGTCGTAGTTTATTAATTTACTTACTTGCATAACTGAATCAATGGTCGTACTTTATTATGGTTCGTGCAATTTTTTTTTCTGAAGCATATTTGGATCACATGGGACCTAGCCCAAATACCTTATTTTAGTTACAGATATTTTTTAAATTTGGTAAATGTATATTTTGATATTTTCAAATTTATAAAAATATTACTCATATGTTTTAAAATCAAAAATATACTATCAATAATTTTGTATATTAATAAAGGATATTGCGAATATCTTTTAAAATTGACAAGGAGATATTGCATATATCTTTGTTTTTAATTAAATATATTTTTTATACATGTCGCGACCCGACCTCTTTATCAGCGGTCATGTACGTCCAGCCGCACTCATCCGCATGTTTATAGAATATTTTATTTTTAAAAAAATATGGAGTTATGAGTTGCGTCCTTTCACGTTAGTCCGCCCTATTAAAAATAATATTTTAATTTGGTCGTTGCAATCTGCGCGACCAAACATTTTTTAATATTTTAATTTGGTCGTTGCAATCTGCGCGATCAAACATTTTATTTTATTTAGGTTGGTCGTTGCGAGCCGCGCGCCAAACATTTTATTTTATTTAGTTTGGTCGCTGCGAGCCGCGCACCAAACATATTATTTTATTTAGTTTGGTCGCTGCGAGCCGCGCACCAAACATATTATTTAATTTAGTTTGGTCGCAGCGAGCCGGGCGCCAAACATATTATTTTATTTAGTTTGGTCGCTGCGAACCGCGCGTCAAACATATTATTTTATTTAGTTTGTTCGCTGCGAGCCGCGCGTCAAACATATTATTTTATTTAGTTTGTTCGTTGCGAGCCGCACGCCAAACATTTTATTTTATTTAGTTTGGTCGCTGCGAGTCGCGCGCCAAACATTTTATTTTATTTAGTTTGGTCGCTGCCAGCCGCGCACCAAATATATTATTTTATTTAGTTTGGTCGCTGCAATCCGCGCGATCAAACACAATATTTTAATTTGGTCGTTGCGATCCACACGACCAAACATATTATTTTATTCGGTCGTGGCGGTCCGCCCGTCGGATGTATTATTTAGTTTGGTCGTGGAAATCCGCGCGGTCAAGCGTATTGCTTTTTAAAATTTCGTCGCAGTGATCTGCGCGTTAAGACGAATTATTTTAGACTGCATGTCTGAACATTTTCCATACATAATTGTACCTCGGTCATGATTATAAACTTATGCATTTCTACATTTGTTGACAACATCTTATGCCTATTATTGTTTAATCCGAATTTCATACATATTTACCATATTAATGTGCGAAGTTTAATCTTATAATAAAAACACACCTTGTGTTTTATTTTATAAATCTTCACTATATTAAGGAGGGATCCACCAGCTTTCTACTATGCCTAGGCCACGAGGGTCGTGTCCCATAGGGGTAAGCGTTAAAAATTGTTCAAATTTTTCGGATACTTTTCTATAAGTTTAATACTACTAAATAGATATAGCACCATTAAACTCGGGGGGATATAGGGGTATCACAATACCATTAACATGATCTTATTTGATTGTATTTAAGCATTTATATTTTAAAGCATGTAGAATACTATTTTGTGCATGGTAAATATTATTGCGCGGATCCGTCAGGTCAGGAACCCGCTGTTGTGGATCAGGTATCCACAACTAAGTACGTAAGGGGCATTGCAAGCCCGGTAACAAGCCGAATCGTGCGTTCGCAAAATGACGGATCAGGTATCCGCTGCAGGTTTCATGCAGGACATGACCTGCCTACCGCGTAAGAGGGTTGCAACTCCAGCGTTATCAGTGATACTAGTATCCGCCGTAGGCACTGCAGGCGCACTGTAACTATTATGTTACT
The DNA here is from genome assembly GCA_025667525.1 of Glebionis coronaria. Classification (NCBI taxonomy): domain Eukaryota; kingdom Viridiplantae; phylum Streptophyta; class Magnoliopsida; order Asterales; family Asteraceae; genus Glebionis; species Glebionis coronaria. The sequence continues at coordinate 388,319,679 of CM046882.1, forward strand.
ACAAGATCAGGTATCTTGTGCGGTCATCCACCACCACAAGACTCTCCGGAGCGCGCATGTCAGGTACGTGTGTAAACGATACCACATACGGTATCAATAGTGTTGCATTATACGCTAAACTCTGTATTCGCACTTAACATGCAAAAGGTCTTGCTAACCTATTGTGTGCTAAAGTCGGATATCGTATTCACACTTATCACGTAAAAGGTATCGCGAGCCCTATGTTAAGTTGATTACCATATAGCCTTGCGCTATGCTATATGAAGTGCGTCTTCTGTTGGCCTTAAGCAGAAATGCAATATTCGGACTATGTTGCATCATAAGTGGGTATAAGAAGTTTGTCTTCAAAGTGTTCACGATGCAACATACGGGTTCCACCTCCACCTTTCATAAAACCTTCATGTCATCCTCGCGTTAGCGATGAATAAGAATAAAAACTTGCTGATAAGTGTGAAAACACTCATCAATAATGATCCATAAATCACTCAAAACACAGTCAAATACATTATATTTAACTGAAAATTATCATAATTACGTGGGTATTTGTGTTTCATGTGTTTTCAGGTAAGAAGATATATTTTTGAGCAAACACGCGGTTTCAAGGACTTATTTGATGAAAAGACGAGGAAAAGGACAAAAGAAGCTTTAAAGGACTTTACTTGCCATTATTTACCAAGATCGAGGGCTTAAAGTGTAACTTTCATAAATCAAAGGATGAAAAAGGAAATTGTTTAAAAGTTTTTATACACTTTTGATTAAAGAAGTAAAAGGAGGGACTAAAACTAAAACAATGTGAAAAGTTTATTAAACTTGGTCATTGACCAAGCTGGTCAAAACAATAAACTCAGACACACGTCTGTCTTCTTCTCCAAACGAAGAGAGAGAAACAAGACATCTTTTCTCCTTTCCATCACCATCAAACCTGCAAATGATAGTCAAGGACGATACAATGGGTTTCAAACAAAGCTTCAAACAGCAAAAACGCTCCTTATCCTCTCCTCTACATGAAGATACAAGTTAATTCGATCAAGAGTGAAGAATGAAGAAACGCCTAATTTGAAAGAGATGATGAAGAACCCTAACCTCGTATTAAACACGTGGCATCAAGGGATTGGTCAAGACACGTCACTCCTTCTCTTCAAATGCCTATAAATACAAGATGAAGACCTCATTTGGAGATAGCTAGTATTAGGAGTAGAGTTTCACATAGTTAGTTAGTTAGGAGTAGATAGTTAAGTGTTCTCTCAAATCTTTATGATTTTCGATCATTCAGTTAGAGTCTGCTAGGAACTCTGTTAATTCAGATGTACCGGATAGGTTTTCCACCATTAATGAAACTAAAGTTTTCTTCATTCTCTTCTTTTAACTAATTTCAGTATTCTCTTGTTCATATTATGTTAAGACAATTATTAGCTATGGATTTCTTTACTGATTGATTTCCAAACTTTCTAGTTTTATAACTAGCAATTCAATTTACTAAGTGAATATAACACTTTATGATTCTGTTAGAGATTAGTTGAGTTTGTTACTTTTTGTTGTCCCTGTTATTTTTCTTTCCATTAATGAACTGATCACTTTTCACGAAATAAGAGCATGATGATGTTACTGTTCACGCAGGTTTAGTTAAGATTTGGTTATGAATAAGCTGATTAATAGCTTGTTTCTATATTGTTACTGTGTTAAGTTTTGTTTGATCTTCGATATAGCTCAGTGAATACAAGTTTAAATTCGAAAGACATGTTTGTTTTTCTTTCGCTTGTTTTCAGTTTGATTTTGCAGGATCATGATGTTGAGCAGATCAGTTGGAGCTATTATTCTTGTTTGTCTCACGAGTTAGCAGTACCGTAGCTGATATGTTTGAGTGTAGATGTAATTTCAGTTTGAGTATTTTACTTGATCGATCTTAGACCAACAGATAGCTAAGCGAGCTCAGCGCTCCGCTTCGCCCACAACGGACTAGGCCTAGAAGTCGAGGTCACCTTTATTTCCATTTCTGCAACTGTGTAGCTTAGTATGCTGATTAGTTTTGTAGCTTTATTTGCCTGTAATTTGCTAGTTTTGATCCGTTCTTATGAGTTTATAATCTGTTTCTTTCCAGCTCTTACATTTCAGTATTACTCTTTTCAAAATTTTTGCATTTTCTTTTTACTTGTGTTTGTGATTGTAAGTGAATGTAGGTTGTAAACGTTCTGCCATTGTCACTGAACTCAATTCTGTTAGGATTACTTGATTAAGATCAGTTAAATAGTCGTAGCTTATGATCTGTTTTAAGAGCAGGTTTCTTTTGATATAGTTAGTAGGAGATAGTTTAATCTGCCGATTTGAATGTCAGTTAATTGAGCTTTAGTGATATATTCATTAGTTTAAAAGTTACTGATAGAAACTTGTTAATAATTTGTAAACCATTATTTTCATTTGCTTATTTTTTTTAAGAAGTCAAGTCAAAAAGTAAAGTAGATGTAACCAGTGAGTCAAAATCGAAGTTGTAGCCTTTTTCTTTAAGATTTATGTTCAAGTTTTAGTAGAGTACATGTTTAGCCCCTGACTTTGTATCTGCTTATTATACTTACAGTCCTAGGCCGTTAGGACAGTTGTAATACATCTCCTTATTCGTTATAATGGTCACAGTTTAAGTCCTTTTTGTTAATCTGGTATAGATTTACTTGTTGGGCTGTTTGTTTTTTATTTGTAGGCCTGAAACTGATTTGCTTAGTTGGTTTTGTGACGTAAACAATTTGATAACAAGTTGTTTCATTTTTTTTACAAAGTCATATTTTACGAGTTAAGATTTTGTAAAATTAGAATTAGTATATTTTTACAAAGAGTACTTTTAGTGTAAAAGTTTGATTTTTTATATTTTATAAAAATTGATATTTGCACTTTGTATTTTCATTTGTAGTATAAATTTACATTTTGCATTTTATACTTTGTGCAATTAAATATCGTACTTGCAATGTGCTTTGTAGATTAGTATGTATAGGTAAAATAGTATAATATTTTACAATTTTTCATTGCTTTGTGCCAATTAGACATAGATTACCATTCAAGCTTTTATAACCAAAAACAATCAAGTCAAGCTTAAAAACGTTAAATCAATTCGATTAGTTACCGAGAGAAAACGAACTAAAAATGAAATATTACTTGCCAATGCCAGTGTTACCCCGACTATAGAACATGTTTTCTTCTTACGGGGTCCTTACCGTTGCATAACGGGAAACCAAGCATTCGAGCACACCCACCCGTCTTACGAATACAGGTTCCCCATTTCTTTTGTCGTGGATACGCTTACAGGCAGCGGATATGGTGTAGAGTCTAGTAACCTTGGTGAAAACCTCGCAAACTAGACTGGGGGGACATGATGACGTATAGTGGCTGCGCTCACTATTCGCATAGTTTTCCCATCATCTTTTTGCTAATGGAAGCCCACCATGTGGATGTCCTAGCAGCAAGCCATACGCGTTTATTTGGTGAGCGTGACATATGAATGAGTCTAGCATAATATAGCAACCCAAAAATTTTGACCAACGTTTGAACTGAGATTTTTCGAACATTTACAAAATTTGTTATTTATTTTCCATAATTTAACAAAGATCATGTTAACTAAATTCAAATTTAGTTTGAATATTTTCTTTTAGTTTATGAACTGAGAAATTTAAAATTTTTACGTTTATATTTCATAAACAAAATAATTATTATTTAATTACTTTTAGTATCTTTCGACGTTTTAAAGACGGACTGAGCAAAAATAATAAAAATAATAGTTGAAACGATTCAAAATTAGAACTCTGAAAATATGATGAAATAGTATTTTTCATTATATTCTAAAACGTTGCTAATAACGTGAGTATTAGAGTTTATGTTTTATTTTTACGGTGAAATCTAACCGAAATAGCTAGAAATGATTAAACGGGCATTTAAATAAATAATAGCAAATGTTTTCGAAATACGACGAAGTAAGGACTCATTTTTATTGGAAATATGATTTTAAAAACGATGGCGCAAGTCTCGTGACTTGAATCATCCGTTAAGTCGTCTAAACGAGCCTCTAACGCTTATTGAACAAAACTAAATAAAACAATTTTGAAATCTACCCTAAAGTATTCTATACTTGCCACTCTGGTTTTATACTTTTTAGTATAAATAGAAAATTATACCCATTTTTCCTCATTTTATCAAAACAAAACACACCCACATCTTCAACAAAGCTCTCAAGCTTCATCAATGGCTTCCACCGGAAACTTTTCCGGTGGTGTTTTTCCGGCAACCTCCATTTTTTCCGGCGAGACCAAAAATGCCCTAAACCCCGGATCTACACGAATCCCACACACACTCTCCTCCACTCGCTGCCACCTTGCGCCGCCACTGCCGTGGTGGTATTATTCCCACCGCTGCCACCTTATGGTGGTGTGTGGGTGACGAATTTGTCATCTTTCTTAGTGGGTATATCATCAAAACCACAAAAACATGTAGATCTAGTCCGGATCTATCCATGCATGGTGGTTACATCAAGTGAAACTTGTAAATCTAGTCCGGATCTATCCATGCATGGTGGTTACATCAAGTGAAACTTGTAGATCTAGTCCGGATCTATCCATGCATGGTGGTTGCATCAAGTGTTAACAAGATCTTGGATGTTTGCTTGCATGCATCACTCACTAGTACAACAACTTTGATAAGCCTTGTAAGATCTACATCTCGTTCTTATCTATTATTCCTTTTATTTTTCTTGATCTTATATATATTATGAATATATATATATATATATATATATATATATATATATATATATATATATATATATATATATATATATATATATATATATATATATATATATATATATATATATATATATATATATATATATATATATATATATATATATATATATATATATATATATATATATATATATATATATATATATATATATATATATATATATATATATATATATATATATATATATATATATATATATATATATATATATATATATATATATATATATATATATATATATATATATATATATATATATATATATATATATATATATATATATATATATATATATATATATATATATATATATATATATATATATATATATATATATATATATATATATATATATATTTACATTATATATAAGAGGAGGGATATGCCACATAAGCACCTCATTAATCTACTTCATCATTTTTTCCACAACTTTCGGAATTTTGTCTTTTTTTATTTTAGAAAATTTAACAATTCCCGGAATTTTGTTAATTTTTTTATGATACCTTAAAAAATTAAATCTGTTCTAAGGTTCGAACACTGGTCTCCTCACCCAGATACTATTGACTCAACCACTAGGGAAAACCTAAAGTTTTGATTCATATTAAAAAAACAAATTAAAAAACTCTCAAATTACTTAATATATTGAATAACCCATAATCACAAATACGATCCATTGACATATATCTTTTTTTATGTAAACCCTAATTTGTATCTTCATAAAAAAGAAACGACTGTCGTTTACTTTGTTCATCAATAATTTAGTATACATTGATATTAAGTGCATGACATGGGTAGCACCTCCAATCTAATGTTTGTTATTAATTAAACTTATATTTGTTTCTCCTTTGACCCAATATGTGTCTGCTGATGTATGTTGTTTTCTTATAGTTGTTGGGTACTTGCATACGATTGAAGAAAAAGACTTATATGTAAGGCATTTTCATTTACAGATCCAAACATCATGAGATGTATTTATTTAAGGTTTAATTTCCTAAACTTTTATAATATTTGAAGTTGTAAACAAGCGGACACCACAGGTTCTTGGCATAATTAGTGTTTCATGTCTAATTAGTGTCATTATTTAATTCTTATATGCAGGCTAAACCAAACACTCAACCTGTAAAAAGTATTCGTAAAGGCAGTGGCGGATCTAAGAATTCAGAGTAGGTCTACACTATTAGAGTCAAGAAAAGTGATACATCTTTCTGCATATATTGAATCTCAGGTAATCACATGTTTTCTCTCACCGGATCACATCACATGGGGGAGAGATCACAGGACACTTGAACATTTACTCTTTTGTGTTTATTTGTTTCAGCACATATAATTCAAGATTATACTTACTGATAGGAAGAATCTATGGCTTCTTATCCACAATTTATAGGCTAACATAGGTTTAGACAATGGGGTTACTTAATTGCTCAAGTAAGGAATCTTTATGATAAGATATTATATATGCTCTAAATTATTCGTTATAAAAGTCTCTTAATTGACACGTTGAATAATTTGAGCGTACCGCCAAGAAAATGTGGATCCAGTAGGTTTGACTAAGAATGTGTCATTTTCAAAATCGGTTCAAAGGATGGGTTGATGTTGCAGCTTTGTGGTTAACTTTCTATAAATGTTGATTTTATCGAAAGATAGACAGATTGGTTTACTTTTACTCATGTGGAAGCTGATTTATCTTATGTTTTAATGTTTGACATATTATTGGTCATTCTATTTTTAGGTTAAACTAATAATTGAAATCCATGAGATGCTTGCTGAATACGGCATTTGGTTGCCAGTGGGGATAGAGAAGAACACGAAGGAACGTTTCTTACTGTTAATGTTTGACTTCGATAGCATATTTCATGCTAAATGTTGCAGCTTTGTTTTGTCCATTGTGATGGTAACCCACACTTTTGGGATAATGATGATGGTTCATATCAAGATAGGGACATAGAAACACTTGGGAGGGAGGATATACGACCAAAGTGCACCACAAAATTCTTTTTGAGTAGTTGTTATGGATATGGTACAAGTACCAGTTTCAAGCAGGTAGATCTTTATCATCAATGCAACCTTCATTTTAACAAAACGTATCATAGTACGTCGTCCTTCGCTGAAATAGAACTTTCATGCTGGAGCAAGAACTAGGCTAAGCCTTCACATAAGCGTGAATAGCTTTTCTAATTTATACGAAGCAAGTATGTTCACCTTGATAAACGCTTATTTGTTAATTTTTAAAATTCCTTTATCGCTCATTAGTATAAAATAGTTTTGTAATGCAGACTTATGAAACCGCAAGAATATTACCAGCCTGCATATTAATGTTTTTATGGTTGGTTTTAAAAGCAACATCACCTTTACTATTTTAGACAATGGGGTTACTTAATTGCTCAAGTAAGGAATCTTTATGATAAGATATTATAGATGCTCTAAATTATTCGTTATAAAAGTCTATTAATTGACACTTTGAATAATGTGGATCGAGCAAGTTTGACTAACAATGTGTCATTTTCAAAATAGGTCTAAAGGATGGGTTGATCTTGCAGCTTTGTGGTTAACTTTCTATAAATGCTGATTTTATCGAAACATACACACATTGGTTTACTTTTACTCATGTGGAAGCTGATTTATCTTATGTTTTAATGTTTGACATATTATTGGTCATTCTATTTTTAGGATAAACTAATAATTGAAATCCATGAGATGCTTGCTGAATACGGCATTTGGTTGCCAGTGGGGATAGAGAAGAACACGAAGGAACGTTTCTTACTGTTAATGTTTGACTTCGATAGCATATTTCATGCTAAATGTTGCAGCTTTGTTTTGTCCATTGTGATGGTAACCCACACTTTTGGGATAATGATGATGGTTCATATCAAGATAGGGACATAGAAACACTTGGGAGGGAGGTTATACGACCAAAGTGCACCACAAAATTCTTTTTGAGTAGATGTTCTAGATATGGTACAAGTACCAGTTTTAAGCAGGTAGATCTTTATCATTAATGCAACCTTGTGCGTCGTCCTTCGCTGAAATGGAACTTTCATGCTGGAGCAAGAACTAGGCTAAGCCTTCACATAAGCGAGAATAGCTTTTCTAATTTATACGAAGCAAGTATGTTCACCTTGATAAACGCTTATTTGTTAATTTTTAAAATTCCTTTTTCACTCATTAGTTTATAGTAGTTTTGTAATGCAGACCTATGAAACTGCAAGAATATTACCAGCCTGCATATTAAAGTTTTTATGGTTGGTTTTAAAAATAGCATCACCTTTACTATTGATGTTCAAGTAGTGAAAGTGCTTCGCTTATGTAAGCAGTTGTGTCAGGACCAGTAGGCCGTCATACTATTTTCTGTGACCCTATCTTTGTTTTTGCAAGTTTTTCTTGAGTAATAAATGATTATTTCGTGTTTTGTTGCAGAAGGATTCGAGCAAATGTTGAAGGAATGGATCTTTATGTTTCTTTATGTTGGGATGATATAGTGGAGCTCCACAAGTCGCTTTCTACTGCTTAATAATTCTTGAATGCAACTCCTAAGCAATATGATGTATGTGAAATTTAAGGTACGGAAAATATTTTTTCTTACGGTGTACATTTTAATAAAAAATATGTAGGGCATCTGTGTATGATACTGAATCATAGCGTATTCTTAAACCTACTCAATGTGCTGGCTTTTTTAATACGAAGAACTTATAATTAGCTTTCCAAACACCCCCTGATCTGCACTAACCATAGGAGCATCAAAAAGCTGCCTTTATGTATTAATTAAACAATGACACGACATCATTCTAGGTAAGCAATAACATCCGTTTTTAAAAGAGTTTATGGTGGTATTTGGCTAAGTTTTTTTGACATTTTCATCCGCTGATTGTGTTATAAAAAAACAAAAGCTTATTGATTAAATATTTATTACAGTACCTTATTATGAATTGTTAGTTGTAGAACATAGCACACTTATAAATGGGTCGAAATTGTCGATCTTATAATGGCAGTTTTCTGTTAATTGTAGTCTGCTTTTGATTATGCAGGTCCTAAATCACTAGATTTGTTAGATTATTCATTTGTGTCATTTCTTCATTGTTTTTTTTTCTGAACCCGTATACGTCGTGCCCGAGCAAGAAATCACTGGCCATCTTCACATGATTGCACATAGTGCTAAGAGTTACACTATTAACTTAATCATGTCAATTTTTTACCTCAATCATGTCAAAAGGATTTCATTTCAATTGAATGTGTTCAAGTTTCATTTTTTCTCAGTGTTTCTATATAATCGCAGGTGAACTCTTGCCTCTTTCGCTATGGACATGTACTTTACTGCCATTATGACCTTCGTGATGTTCGGAGAGCCCTTTTTTATGAGCAGGTGCCTCCCGCTCCCCTCATTTGTTACTGTACATCTTATGGCTCCACAATATATTTTTTTCAAATATAATGCAATATTCTATTAGATTTTGCAAGATGGCGTGTCAGGATGGTTGGCTTACAGGTTTGGTCAAAACAGCTTGGGTTGACCAACTGATAACTGAATGTGTTACAACTACCACATCTACTATTAACTGTTTTAACCATCATTTCAAGATCTTTACATTTACGTTCGCGTGTGGATGTTTCTTACATTGACGTGTCTTTTTCTTTCCATATTGAACTATAAAGAATTTTGAGCCAAACAAAAATGATTGGCCCGCTTTAGGAATCAACTCAGCCAACCTGAGCCAAGCGATAACTTCAATAAAAACAAAAATTGCAACAGGTTGATCAGTTGGGTTTTCACAAAATAAAAGCATCAGATATGACATTACAAAATAGCAATTTATAAACGGATGGTGATGATTAAGATTTATCAACTTTTGTAATTGAATGTATCCAGGTACTTCGGTATCTTCGTTGCAAGGCACTCTACAAACACACTTTACTAAGAATTTAAAGTTATAACAATCTGACGATTCTTCCATGTCTAATATGATTTATGATCATACTTCGGTTTTATCTATATAGACTTAGCTGTTATGTAACACTATAACACTAAATACAAGGTAGTTTAATTTTACATGCTTATGACAAGTATACACTAGAGTTGTAGAGGTTACATGCTGACCTTTTTCTTTTGCATTATGATCGTAGTATAAAAAGAAACTGCTGCAAATCACCTCCAATATATCTTTATTTGCTTTTATTTAGGGTATTTAAGCTACCTGATATTAAAATATGCAGATTATATTGCTGACTGATTGATGGTCTTAATGGATACAGATTAACTTGCTGATAAAGAGAAACAATGACTTCCAACCAACAACTTCAGCAAGATCTGATCAGAAGAAGAACGATGTTGATAATGTTGGCTTAGCGTTAAAGATGCTGGATGATTTTAGTGATGCAGAAAAGCGAAAATATGCAATCAAGCAGTATACTTTTGTCATACAAGCGCCTCATAGTTAATGATGTTGATGGGGCAAAATCTTTGTTGGGGAAAATGAATGATGCTTATTCCAATATAAAATAGTCCTCGACAGGCCCTCATTAGAACTGAAAAAAGACGATTCCCAAGGGTGGCGTTTATCCATATTCATGTTAGCCATCAAGTTAAACTTAATACAAACCCATCTGATCAGACTTGGAGAAATGGCCTCATCATCACAATCGAAAACAATATTACAGTCCCGAAAACAAAACATTAGTTTTCATTCTTAAGATAAATTCCATGTTTTTCAAGTTAGAAAAACTCTAAGATAAGCCCTTAAAATAGGTGCAGCAGCTAACATTCAAACTGGGACCCTTATGTATATGCATTCAAGTATTTTTCGAAAACATATTATTGAAGTATGCAAATTAATTCTAACAACCCAATAAACCTGGTGTTGTACAATGTCTTGGCTCCTATTTGCTTAGTTGTGCAAAAAACAACCGCACTATATGCTGGGAACTAATTCAGCTGAGGTCAGTCATAGCTGTTTTAGGCTGATGGTAAATACTTTCAAACATATTGTTATCTTTGTTATTTTTACCGTGCCTTTTATATGCTATAGTACCTATCAATCGTCTGAAGACACTTAAAGATGTTTATAATTATTTAATTAATATAACGCTCCAAGCGAGAAGGACTACAATAGTTTAAAGGTTCTTGTCATGTTACTAATTTTTAACATTTATTAAACGGAATTTATCAATTTCATCTTTAGGTGGCACGATAGTTGCAGCTACCAAATTGTTTAACGAACGTGGATTTGATAGTCAACATTTTAGAGTGGTAAGCAGATTAACCGTTGTATTCTGCTCTATGACTTTCTTCTTACAATAATGTTTGAAGTTTCACTAATTATATTTTAGATATTTGCAAAAGCTTCCTGGGCCAGGCCAAATATTAGACGATGATAATAGTAGCACTCAAGAAGAAGCTATTTACGTTAGCGCCAAGCTGCAGTCAAGAAGAAGCTATTTACGTAAACGCCAAGCTTCCAACTGCAGATAGAATAATACTTGGATCTTTTTGAACAACTCTTTACGTAAGCTCCAAACTTTCTTTATTGTCATTTATCTTTATTTTCCATTTTGATGAATTAAATTTCATAAAACTTTGGCGTACAAAAATGGAGTTACATTGACAAAAAGCGAGACGCCTCCCAAAAGCTCTGGCTTAGTCAGAAATCATAGAATGGCTGATGACCAGTCAATTGTTACCTCTCATGAACAGAATATATGACTAACTATTACCCTTTCCAGATCGAGCACCAAGAAAACCATGTCAATCATCATTTTATTGATCTAGAAAAAGGAAGCACATATTTATTTAGTGTGCTATTAAATAAGTTTCTTAGGCTTTTAACATAAGATTAGAGTGGTAAATGATAATATCCTGAACTTGCTGTAATAAAACTTTTATTCCTAAATTTTTGTATTGTATTTAACGATGTCTGCATCGACTATTCCATTGCTTCAAGATATACTTACGACTTACGAGTAACACATAGTGTATTTTATTGGGAGTTTGAGACCATGGGCGGGGCTAGAGTATAAAGTCATCAGGTGCACAAAATTTTAATACGAGTATCTATATAATACAGAATTTTAAGATCGGGTTCATTTTGAAAAAAATTAGATTTTTAGCAAATATATACACTACGCGAAAAAATTCTATCGGGTTCCCGTGCATCCCCGGGAACCCCCCTAACTCCGCCCCTGTTTGGGACCACCCCTTGCTAATCACCTTTGTTGGATATTTGAGCTCTCAACTCTCACTATTAGAAATCATCTGATTAGTCATATGCTTCAAGTCCTTATCGATCATATGGTGTTTCGAGAATGTGCTTGCAGGTAATGATGATAACAAAAATATGCCACCTGAGCATTCCTGATTTAAAAAATCTACACACAAAGCTCATTGTAATAGCTTAATTAGCGAGTTCCTTTTAGCAATTTTTTCATACTTTTATATGAAACGAGATGACCATACGAATATATGATCCAGGGTTGTCTAGGAATTTCCAGGAATCAAAATCAATTATGGTACGTTTCTAAGGACGTAGATGTTTTAAAAAGTCTTTGTAGCATAAATTTTTATTATGCTTTAAAAAGTCTTTAGAAACGTATAATTTTCTAAATGCTACAAAGACTTTTTAAAGCATAATTTTTTGAACAATTTTTAAATGTCTTTGTAGCTAATTGTTGACTTGGTTAATTTAAGTTGGTAAGCACGTTTCTAAGGATGTAGATGTTCAAAAATTGTTCAATAATTGTTATGATCAGACTTTTTAAAGCATAATAAAAAGGTTTACGCTACTACTTATGACTTGGTTAATTTAAGTTGGTAAGCACGTTTCACTTGACAAAAATAATAAGTGCATGTCTATTGTACTATAGCCTAAACCATCAAGCAATATTGTTTTCTTACTTTACGTTTGTTCATGAAGATCAGTATATACTTTTAATTTAGCAGAAATCAAATCAACCAACCATATTCACTCACTTTTTAAACCCTAATTTCCACTTCTTTAAAAAAAATATCTCACAAACGGTAAATCATCAAACGACAAAATACACCATTGCAACGAAAATTAAATCATCTTTCGACAAACTTTAAAAAAATCATATATGATTTCTCAAAATCATAAATGACATTAGAAAATCATATACAATTTTAATTCGTGATACGAATAATATATGATTTCAGAAAATCATGTAACATAATTTTGATATTATCATGTTTTATCAAGTCTATACGCATGTTCTTTTATAAGTTTTAGCATGTCTATATTTGTTGTAATTGTTTATAATATTTCACGAGGGTATTATTTGATCATCTCGCTCAATGCATAGAAAATATCAAGACTGGCCGTGATAAAAGGATAATAATAATCACAAGAAACAAAATCAAAATTTATAAATAAAACAATTTAGAATGTTCTCACTATTAAAATTGAGCCTTTAGCCATTCTTAACAAGTTAGACCCAACCTTTTTCAGTAAAGTTTCTAAGTTTGCCCATATGAATAACTTATCAATTATCGAGCATGTGCATGAAAAAGATGTACTATAAACATGAATTGAGATACAAACCTTAAGGTTTGCAAAGATTTGTGTTCCCCGGTAATCCATTCGCCATCCTTTATAGTCATAATAAGCATTCCAGTTACACATTCAAACTTTGCAAGGTATATCAGTTTCCTCTAATCATCCTACAACTTCCTTACAGTTTTCATCAATCGTTCAAGATCGTCATAATCATTTTCGATAGCCACTAAGGAATGAATATACATGTAGCCAGATGCAGTCTTGCATTATAAATTATTTTCCTTTTCTCACTCAATTGATTAGTTTCAACTATTTAAAATTTATAAATTACACCATATTATATACAAGTTTTCATTAGAAAACATTTCAAGACAAAACCATTATAGTTTAACGAGAGTTGAAAAATGACAACTTGGAACTTTTTAATTACTTAATATACAAGTTTTTAGATGTTTTTCCGTGCACAGTCTTTAATAAGTTAAAACAAATTTCATACGGCTACTTAAAAAATAATAAATTATATTTATTAATATAATAGAAGTGACCAATTCGGCAAACATTTTTATTATGCTTTAAAAAGTCTTTCTAGCATTTACAATTTTTGAACATCAATATTTAGCTAACAAAAATATGTAAATGATAATCACAAGTCATACCCGCCCATCGGGCGGGTTTTGCCACTAGTATATATATATATATATATATATATATATATATATATATATATATATATATATATATATATATATATATATATATATATATATATATATATATATATATATAATTGATTAGTGAGTGTTGAGACATTGTAGATGAATTTTTGACACAAAAATCAAGCTAAACAAGCTCTAGTAACGATTTGATTTATAACGATTTTTGAACCATAGCCAAAACAGACTTGTCGAACTCAGTAGATTTGGGATACTAAAAACTTACATATTAAGATAGATAATTGTTTTGTGATTAATTCCCCGGGTGGCTCGTCCCGTGACGAATTTTAGATAGTGAGATATGACCAAAATAGTGAAAACTAGTCAGATCTGAACATACTATTTTGATGGACTGTTTTATCGTAAAAATTATATACTGACTGTCGAATATGTAAAACTAAAATTTGTAGATAAAATCATGAAAGAACTAGAATCAATTGGATGGTTTACCAATTCCTTACGGTTTGAAAATGGTGGCCAAAATAGTAAAAACTAGTCAGATCTGAAAATACTGTCTTGACGGATTGTTTTCTCATATAAGAACTCAGAATCATTGAAAAAGGTAAAATTGTAGGATGTAGATAAAATCATGAACAAGTCGAATCATATGGATGGTTTACCAATTCTTTAGGGTTTGGAAATGGCGGCTAAAATGGTGAAAACGAGTTTGGCTGCTCAAAAACAGCCAACTCTTCTAAGTGATAAAATTTGTACATTAGCTATGGTAAGTATAAATTTGGGATAATTAGACTTATAATCAGTAAAGTACATGAGTTAATAATGATTTTGGTAAAAAGAACACACTTAGATGATTTAGAGTTCAAGAGATATGATCAAATTAGCGGGACATGTAGGTATAATTGTAATAAACGGACTATACCTCATTAACGTAAAAAGTGATGTTTTTCGTACAAACCGACGTGGTAGGACCCACTTGTAGGGAATTTTAGACTTAGTTATATACTGATAATTATGGAACCCAAGACCCGACCAACATAAAATATTAAGTGTACGTGTTTGTGATGCGTTTTAGAACCCCAAAACTATATAAAGTGGACTTGGGTCATAAAAGCCCAACTTACACTTGTAATGGCTATTGGGCCATTATTGGACCTGAGATTTATAACCAATTTAGAGTGAAATACTGAATTTAAAACGGACATAAATTATATAATCATGTAATGGACCACTATTGGGCTTAGGATGGGCTAAAAGTGTCAAATTGGATATTACACTAAAATGGTTAAGTTTTCACCTAAAAGTTTTATAAAGAATCATAAAACTTATGCGATGTCCAAGAACTTATTAAGATATACTTATTACATATATGTACGATTTATTTCTTATCTCGAGCCTAAGACGCGCCTCGTTATCTTTAGGTCTCGTGTGATCATGTATCGACTGTTGACATTTATTCTTGATTTACGTTCGTTCTCTATTAACTATTGTGACGATTGTATCTGGTAAGTCTATAGCCTCGCTTTTACACTATTTTGTAAATGGCTTTTAAACCCGCGAGGGGTAATACATGTTTTTCATAAACTTAGAACACAAGTCTTTTATGGTATGCTTGTCCCTCTATGAATGGACCGTGGTTGCCTTTGAATTGCATTAAGTGATTGCCTTTATTAAAGCCTCAATTATGGACCGTTAATTAACCTATGATGGGTTAACCGCTAGTACAATTAATAGATCTATGGGGGAAGCCACCCCGGTTCAGTTTGTGTGGACATGTCACTGAAGCTTAGGCCCGACCTCCATACTGTTTGAACATATTGTATTGAGAAGTCAGGTATACGACAATGTACCAATAATCTGGAGGTAACGATAATTAGTAAATCTCTTGTCTTATTAGACCTAACAGAGTGTGTAAGGGCTCGGTTCCATGAGCTTAATGCAATTTATGCTATATAGAATTATTATTGTTGATGCAAATTCGATGCTTGTTGCCTTCAAGTATGCCACAAGCTTATAATCTTTGCTTGTGTTCAAAATGATTTGTAAAACCTATAGACTTGCTCAACCTCTGTGTTGATGATTTTACACATGTATTTCAGGTAATCAAGACGGATAGCAGCAGAGCATGCGATGAGGAAGTTGGTGCTTACTTGTCTAAATCTTTGTTTACTTTTCCATCCTTTGAAATGAATAAACTGCTTTTAAGCATTTAATGTATTGTGATTGGTAACGGTTTTGGGACTAAAACGCTACTCTGATTTATATATTGGGATGTGAAACCTTTTTAGACAAAATTGTATAATATTTTAACGTCTCTTTTGAGGTCGTTTTCTATGATTGTGTGTGATGTGCTATGAGTAGCGCCCCAAAGTGGTATTCCGCTGCGTGGTAATTTGGGGGTGTTACAAATTGGTATAAGAGCCACAAGTTTTAGAGAACTAGGTCGATTTTGAAAAACCTAAATTATAACTTTTGGTATGTTTTAAAATGTTTTAAGCACGCAACTACTCCGCATGGCTCCGGTAAGGCTATTCTTGTATTACTTTATGATTGGTTGTGATTATGTGATCCTACGTGTATGTAGTAATGGTAGTACGTATATTTATGAATATAATATGATATTTAAAGGCATTGCACGCGAAACAATGTTCCTTGAACTATTGTCGTACATCTTATAATACGGTTTTGTATCGGATTTGGTCTCACCGCCAATCATCGATCTTGATGATCATGTATTATCTGAATACGAGTGTGAGACTCGTTTGATACTTTGAATATGTATATATATGCTTTTGTAACCTATCGCATATCGACTTGTTTAAGTTTGATTGTTATCATCGTATCGTGATGTGCCATTTTTGGACATCTTCTTTCGAAACGTAATTGATAAATGCGATGTTCATGTTTTCGTTACTACTTATGATTTTGAAGAATCATTTAACTGAGGCGATGTCTCCTACGTAATGCGACGTTTGATTTGATTTTATATGACTATGTTTTATTGGCGAAAGGAGGATGCCAATGTTGGACTTAAGTTATATATATCCTAATCAAATATATAGTTTGGGTACAACAATCATATGCTCGTAGTAGTCATTCGGTTGAGTGACTTAATACTGTGTATCTAAATGGGATGGGACATTTAGATATATAGATTTTAATTCGTCCAACTAAGAGTTGTTTAAGGTTGTCTTATTTAAATGGATTAGGACATTTGAATAAGAAAATTTTAAACCACTGGACCTTAGATTGTCGTGTTTTCCTTATTCAAATGGAATGGGAAATTTGAATACGGAAATCATGATGTAAGTTTATTAACACCTTGTATTTACTATGGTATTTTGATATGATATCGTGTTGAGAGGTAGTGATACTTGAGTAGGATGACTTATAATCGTCTTGTTGAAATGGATTTTGGGACGCATTTTCATTTGAAAAAGAAAATTATAAGTTCTCGAACCGTGAATTTATAAAATCTTGTATACATGAAAGGGGATGCCTTTTGATGTAGACAAGGAGTTATAAATGGGTGGGCCCAAGTATGTCTGGCTCGATTTGTGATTGTTTGGTATGCGTACGTCTTTCTTTGAACCGTGTTTCGTCGATATGAATCGTTCGGTGCTATCGTCATTATGATGATCGTTGATTATCATTTATGTATGAGAAACCCGTTCTACTTCTCTCGAGTTGTGATTTGTTTCGATGGATCATTTCTAATGTGTCCCAATGATCGCGAGCTCTACAAGCTAATTGTTAAGAACCGTTGACCGTTTCGAGAATAGGCGACTTGTTTAAGTGTCACCAGGATTTAAGCATGTACTTATGGATTGGCTGAGGATCAAGTATATCAACGGCGACTAATCGTGGATGTGACGATTTTGTAATTTTACTTGCTATTATTTAGGGTTCATTCAAGGTTTTCTCAATGATCAACGGTGGAGATTTATGTTTGATGTTTATGTTCGATGTTTTCTTTTAGATACTTATATGGTATGTGATCTAGTCGAATGGTCGTAAGTTGTGAGAACTTCAGACGGCATTGTCCAATGACGTCCGATCATGGAGAACGTCTACCATATAATATCTTTTGACCTTCCTTGGAAACCTAGATGATGACTTGTCTGATTTCACTCTTCACTGTTAGACCGAATTAAGCGCCGGGACGTCACTTCCTAAAAGGAGTGGATGATATAACAACCCGAAAATTTTGACCAACGTTTGAACTGAGATTTTTCGAACATTTACGAAATTTGTTATTTATTTTCCATAATTTAAGATCATGTTAACTAAATTCAAATTTAGTTTGAATATTTTCTTTTAGTTTATGAACTGAGAAATTTAAAAATTTTACGTTTACGTTTCATAAATTAAATAATTATTATTTAATTACTTTTAGTATCTTTCGACGATTTAAAGACGGACTGAGCAAAAATAATAAAAATAATAGTTGAAACGATTCCAAATTAAAACTTTGAAAATATGAAAAATATTATTTTTCATTATATTCTAAAACATTTCTAATAACGTGAGTATTAGAGTTTATGTTTTATTTTTACGGTGAAATCGAACCGAAATAGCTAGAAATGATTAAACGGGCATTTAAATAAATAATAGCAAATTGTTTCGAAATACGACGAAGTAAGGACTCATTTTTATTGGAAGAATGATTTTAAAAACGATGGCGCAAGTCTCGTGACTTGAATCGTCCGTTAAGTCGTCCAAACGAGCCTCGAACGCTTATTGAACAAAAGTAAATAAAACATTTACGAAATCTACCCTAAAGTATTTTATACTTGCCACTTTGGTTTTATACTTTTTAGTATAAATAGAAAATTATACCCATTTTTCCTCATTTTATCCAAACAAAACACACACACATCTTCAACAAAGCTCTCAATCTTCACCAATGGCTTCCACCGGAAAACTTTTCCGGTGGTGTTTTTCCGGCAACCTCCATTTTTTCTGGCGAGACCAAAAGTGCTCCTAAACCCCGGATCTACACAAATCCCACACCCACTCTCCTCCACTCGCTGCCACCTTACGCCACCGCCGCCATGGTGGTATTATTCTTGCCGCCGCCGCCACCTTATGGTGGTGTGTGGGTGACGAATTTGTCGTCTTTCCTAGTGGGTATACCATCAAAACCCCAAAAACATGTAGATCTAGTCCGGATCTATCCATGCATGGTGGTTACATCAAGTGAAACTTGTAGATTGATAGGTGTGAAAACACTCATCCTTTTACCGCTTAATTCTGGCTAAAACAAGACCAAAACACGTATTTAATATCATTTGTTTTGAATTATGCGTGGTTTTTGTGTTTATTGTGTTTTCAGAGTCAACCGGATGAATATTGAAGAAAACATGGGATTGCACGGGTTTTATCGAAGAAAAAGACTCAAGACGAAGTTTAGTGTCCAAGAGATGCAAAAGATTTGAAGTCATTGTGCCTATTTGAAGATTTATCGAAGAATAGTGCCAAAGATGGAAAATTCATATATGTCAAAGAACTCGAGTCTATTAAACAAAAGATTATAAGACGAGTTGGAATTATTCACCGACACTTCTAAAAATCCAAAGTCGGAAACGTTTATTTAAGGAAGCGTGAAGACTAAAGAAGAAAGAAGAAAAGAAGCCCAAAACCAAGCCCATTCACAAAGCCCACAAGACTTGCCTATAAATAGGACTTTACTTCACAAAAATGAGACACTTAGTTTTTTAGGTAGTTTGTAGTTTTTCATATTCTCTCTAGTTTTAGAGAGAGAAAGTTCTAAACTTTCTCTCACTAGTTTTCATCTTCTTTCTCTTTCAAGATCAAACATTTGTATTATTTTTCATTAATCAAGTTTAAGTTTTTAGCTTTTAATCTTTAATCTCATTCCTCCTTTCTTGATTTTGATTGATTTTGGTACAAATCTCGTATGATCCGTGTTGTTCATCAATGAATTTGTGCTTAAAAAGTTAATTTTTTGTTTCCTAAGTTTCTACACAAATAAGCTTTGAGATCCTTGTGCTTATTGGCTTATTTGTTAGTTTTGCTTATTTACTTTTTACAAGTTTTCTTAAAAAGTCTATCTTGTTATTATTTGATTTATAAGTTTGATTATCCAAAGTTAGAAAAGTTGTTTTTAGTGTTTGTTTGATCAGCTTAATATTGGATTCGAGCTTGTTCGGTGATTGGCTTATTCATAGCTTATTCATCTTGCTTAAATTTCGGATCAAAGGGATATCGGAAAGGGTTATAAACCCCTTTCCGATTGGATCATTCCGACCAGAGCACCATCCCTTCATTCCGATCACCCGATCGGAAAAGGGTTTAGGTTTTTCCGATTGTAGCATATTTTGGCATTATTCCGATCTGGACTTTGTAATACATTCCGATTGGCACGTTTTTCAGTATTCCGATTATGGTGGTCTAGATTTATTCCGATTTGGTTCATTTTCTTAAGCATTCCGATTGCACTCATTTTCGTATTCCGATTGGCATGATTTTCAAGTATTCCGATTAGTGTAGTTTTGGAACATTCCGATTACTCCTCTTAGTCCATCTTTCCGATCACTTGATCGGAACACATTCCGATTGCCCTTTTTAGTGATATTCCGATTTAAGCTGTTTTGCTTTATTCCGTTCTTACTTTCTTTTAGTACTTTCCGACTAAGTCATATTTTTACAAAGTTTTCCAAGTGTTAGTTTTTATTGAATGTTCATTTATTTTTCTAATATAATCTTCAAGTTTTCAAGAATTTATTTTTAATCTCGTCGTTTTAGTTTAATCTTTTTAAGCTTTAATTTTACTCTTCGACACTTACTTAATTGCTATTAATTTAAAAATAGATAAACAAACCCACAACTTTTTATTAACCAAGAACAAATCATTCCACTTAGAGCCGAGATCAATTCGAGGAGATACCGAGACGAAATTTAGAACCCCATACAAAACCATTAGTATCATAGATCTAGTGTGGATCTATCCATGCATGGTGGTTACATCAAGTGAAACTTATAGATCTAGTCCGGATCTATCCATGCATGGTGGTTGCATCAAGTGTTAACAAGATCTTGGATATTTGCTTGCATGCATCACTCACTAGTACAACGACTTTGATAAGCCTTGCAAGATCTACATCTCGTTCTTATCTATTATTCCTTTTATTTTTCTTGATCTTATATATATTATGAATATATATATATATATATACAAAATTGATTAATGAGTGTTGGGACATTGTATATGAATTTTTGACACAAAAATCAAGATAAACAAACTCTAGTAACGATTTGATTTATAACGATTTTTGAACCATAGAAAAAACATATTTCATGTCGAAATCAGTAGGTTTGGGATACTAAAAACTTACATATTAAGATATATAATTGTTTTGTGATTAATTCCCCGGGTGGCTCGTCCCGTGACGAATTTTAGATAGTGAGAAATGACCAAATAGTGAAAACTAGTCAGATCTGTACATACTGTTTTGATGGACTATTTTCTTGTAATAATTATATACTGACCTACGAATATGAATACTAAAAGTTGTAGATAAAATCATGAAGAACTAGAATCAATTGGATGGTTTATCAATTCCTTACGGTTTGGAAATGGTGGCCAAAATAGTAAAAACTAGTAAGATATGAACATACTGTATTGACGGATTGTCTTCTCATATAAGAACACAGAATCATTGAAAAAGGTAAAACTATAGGTTGTAGATAAAATCATGAACAAGTCGAATCAATTGGATGGTTTATCAGTTCTTTACGGTTTTGAAATGGCAGTCAAAATGGTGAAAACGAGTTTGCCTGCCCAAAAACAACCAACTCTTCTAAGTGATAAAATTTGTACATTAGCTATGGTAAGTATAAGTTTGGGATAACTAGACTTATAATCAGTAAAGTACATGAGTTAATAATGATTTTGGTAAAAATAACACACTTAGATGATTTAGGGTTCAAGAGATATGATAAAATTAGCGGGACATGTCGGGATAATTGTAATAAACGGACTATACCTCATTAACGTAAAAAGTGATGTTTTTCGTACAAACCGACGTGGTAGGACCAACTTGTCGGGAATTTTAGACTTAGTTATATACTGATAATTATGGAACCCGAGACCCGACCAACGTAAAATATTAAGTGTACGTGTTTGTGATGCGTTTTAGAACTCAAAACTATATAAAGTGGACTTGGGTCATAAAAGCCCAACTTACACTTGTAATAGCTATTGGGCCATTATTGGACCTGAGATTTATAACCAATTTAGAGTGAAATACTGAATTTAAAATGGACATAAATTATATAATCATGTAATAGACCACTATTTGGCTTAGGATGGGCTAAAAGTGTCAAATTGGATATTACACTAAAATGGTTAAGTTTTCACCTAAAAGTTTTATATAGAATCATAAAACTTATGCAATGTCCAAGAACTTATTAAGATATACTTATTACATATATGTACGATTTATTTCTTATCTCGAGCCTAAGACGCGCCTCGTTATCTTTAGGTCTCGTGTGATCATGTATCGACTGTTGACATTTATTCTTGATTGACGTTCGTTCTCTATTAACTATTATGACGATTGTATTAGGTTAGTCTATAGCCTCGCTTTTACACTATTTTGTAAATGGCTTTTAAACCCGCGAGGGGGAATACATGTTTTTCATAAACTTAGAACACAAGTCTTTTATGGTATGCTTGTCCCTCTATGAATGGACCCGTGGTTGCCTTTGAATTGCATTAAGTGATTGCTTTTATTAAAGCCTCAATTATGGACTGTTAATTAACCTATGATGGGTTAACCGCCAGTACAATTAGTAGATCTATGGGGGAATCCGCCCGGTTCAGTTTGTGAGGACTTGTCACAGAAGCTTAGGCCCGACCTCCACACTGTTTGAATATATTGTATTGAGAAGTCAGGTATACGGTAATGTACCAATAATCTGGAGGTAACGACAATTAATAAATCTCTTGTCTTATTAGACCTAACGGAGTGTCTAAGGGATCGGTTCCATGAGCTTAATGTAATTTATGATATATACAATTATTATTGTTGATGCAAATTCGATGCTTGTTGCCTTCAAGTATGCCACAAACTTATAATCTTTTCTTGTGTTCAAAATGATTTGTAAAACAATGAGCCTCTACCGGATAATCGCCCGATGATTGAACTTCTGCAAGCACATGTAGAGGGTAACGATGATCAAAGTGTCATACCCGCGATTGCAGCCAACAACTTTGAGCTCAAATCCGGCTTTATCCAGATGGTCTCTGCTCAACCATTCTTGGGGCGTACCATTGATGATCCGCATGACCACATCAAGAGATTCTTGCAACTCACTAATACGGTCAAATTCAATGGTGTTCCACAAGAGGTAATCCGTTTACAACTTTTTCCCTTTTCTTTAGAGGTACAAGCCCGGCATTGGCTTGCTAAGGAACCGCCACAGAGTATTCTTACGTGGACGGATTTGGAGACCAAATTTATCAACTACTTTTTCCCACCCTCTCGTACTACCTCTTTGCGGAATGAAATTATCAATTTTGAACAAAAGTACGATGAGTCGTTTAATGAATCTTGGGACCGTTTCAAAGACCTTTTGAGAAAATGCCCACAACATGGTTTTACCAAAGTGCATCAAATTAATACTTTTTATAATGGTTTAAGCATGAATGACCAAGATTCACTAAACAGTGCCTCGGGGGGTAATCTTATGGCTAAGACTTCCAATGCTGCTTGGGATATCATTGAGAATAAGTCTCGTGTGCAAACCAAGAGTGTGCGGACCAATGTCGCTAGTGCTAGTACTAGTGACAGCGACAAGCGAATTGACAAAATCACTGCGCTTCTTGAATCGCTTGCTACCCAAACCGCCAGCAACACCAACAGCATTAACGCTAAAAACGCTAAAGATGCTCAAGTCAATGCTGTTAGCCAACCATGTGAGATATGCGGGGGTCCTCATTCTTACACCACTTGTACTGCCACCCAAAACTACCCTTCTGAGAACGTGAATGCAGCATACGGTACCTATCCTCAACCCGCTTATCAAGCTCGTCCTCAAGGTGACCGCAACTTGCTTAGCTACCGTTCCAACAACTATCTCTCACCACCTAGTTCCACTCCTACCAACCCAAACCAACAACAAAACCTCAACCGCCCTCCTCAACAACAACAACAATCTCGTGGACTATACATACCACCTCACAAACAACAACATCCACCTCCAAGAAACAACCAAGTTTACCAGCAGCCTGCTTATCAACCACCCGCATATAATGCTCCTCCCAACCAACCCACCGCTTTACACCAAGAAGTGGAAACCTACATGAGGACTAACGATGTGATCGTGGAAAATCTTCAACAGGAAGTGCGCAACTTGAAAGCAGACTTGATGAAACAAGGGAACGATTTGAGAGCTGATATGAGAAACACTATGGATAGTCAAATGAATGACTTAAGAAACATGATGGATAGTTTCTTCCACGGTAATCAACCCTCTTCTTCGGGTACTCTTCCGAGTAACACCGTTTCAAATCCAAGAGGGGAGATGAAAGCAATCACCACTCGTAGTGGCAAAGGTACCAAGGAACCCGAGCTTCCTATACCTCCACCGGTGGTTGTGACTAAGGAGAACGAGTCACCTGCTCCTATTCCTCATCCTTCTACTTCCCCAATTTCTCCGCCTCTTACTTCTACCCCTCCTCCACCCAAGGATGTGAGTGATCCTTCGATCCCAAAGCCTTCCTCTTCTTCTGATATACCTTATCCATCAAGGTTGAGGAAAGAGAAGCTCAAAAGCAAGGACGATATTCAGGTTTCGAACTTTCTTAAAATGTTAAAACAATTGAATTTTAACATCTCCTTCGCTGAGGCTCTCGCTCACATGCCCAAATACGCGAAAATGTTTAAAGATCTTCTGAGTGACAAGGAAAAGCTTCTTGATATTGCCAACACCAAACTTAATTAGAATTGCTCTGCAGGGCTCTAAAGGAAATTGCCAACCAAGCTTGGTGATCCGGGTCATTTCTTAATCCCTTGTAACTTCTCGGGAGTAGAGAATTGCATGGCCCTAGCCGATCTAGGTGCCAGTATTAATCTAGTGCCTCTAAGCGTTTGGAAGCAATTATCTCTCCCTGAGCTAGTCCCCACCAAAATGACTTTGGAATTAGCTAACCGTACGGTTGCTTATCTAGTGGGGATAGCCGAAGACGTCTTTGTAGGAGTCGACAAATTCACCTTTCCTGCCGATTTCGTCGTCGTCGACTACGAGATGGACCCTCGTGTGTCATTAATTGTTGGTCGTCCATTCCTGAGGACCGGTCGCACTCTCATCGATGTTGAAGCCGGTGAGCTTATCATGAGAGTGGGTGACGATAAAATTGTCTTCAACATGGGAAAGTTGTCTAAACAACCTTATTCTAACAAGAGTGTTAATTGTATTGACGTTCTTGATGAGGCTTGTGAAGAACACTTCCAAAATGCTTGCAAAAGTATTCCTACTTCTCTTCCCAATGTTGAGACCGTTTCCTCTATTGATTCTTCACTGTCTCTATTTAGAGAAAGTGATTTCTTTTGGAAAGATCTTGAAGCCACCATGGGAGATGTGAACTTAGCTAATGACGATTCTCCCACCGATGGGGATGAAGACATGCATTTCTTTGAAAACCTTCTCAATGAAGACAATCTTTCTCCACCATCTCCCACGGTTATTGCTATCGATACTCCGACTTTGAAAACGCCTCCCATCGAAAATCCTCCGGATTTAGAACTTAAGGAGTTGCCGCCTCATCTCGAGTACGTGTTCCTTGAAGAAGAGAAGAAGTCGCCCGTCATCATCGCGAATGACTTGAAAGATGAAGAGAAATCTCGCCTCATCGCCGTGCTTAAAGATCATAAGAAGGCAATTGCTTGGAAAATTTCCGATATCCGCGGAATTGATCCGAACTTTTGTACTCATAATATTCTCATGGAAGATGACTTTAAACCCGCAATCCAGAGCCAACGAAGGGTTAATCCCAAAATTCATGACGTCATCAAACAAGAGGTTATCAAACTTCTAGATGCCGGCTTGATTTACCCTATTTCGGATTCGCCGTGGGTCAGTCCCGTCCATTGTGTGCCCAAGAAGGGCGGAATAACCGTTGTTCCCAATGAACACAACGAGTTGATTCCCACTCGTCTCGTTACTGGGTGGAGAGTTTGTATTGATTATCGCAAGCTCAATAATGCCACGAGAAAAGACCACTTTCCTCTTCCCTTCATGGATCAAATGCTCGAGCGTCTAGCTGGTAATGACTATTACTGCTTCTTAGACGGTTTCTCCGGGTATTTTCAAATTCCCATCGATCCCAAGGACCAAGAAAAGACCACATTCACTTGTCCCTACGGAACATTTGCTTACAAACGCATGCCTTTTGGTTTATGTAATGCTCCTGGGACATTCCAAAGGTATATGATGGCTATCTTCCATGACATGGTAGAAGATACTATGGAAGTATTCATGGATGATTTCTCGGTTTATGGCGATTCTTTCTCTGCTTGCCTTGCCAATTTAGAACGTATGCTGAAGCGGTGTGAAGACACTCGCCTTGTTCTTAATTGGGAAAAATGCCATTTCATGGTAAAAGAGGGCATCGTGCTAGGACACAAGATTTCCAAAGCCGGTCTCGAAGTAGACCGTGCTAAAGTCGATGTTATCACTAAATTGCCTCCACCTTCAACAGTGAAGGGTGTGAGAAGTTTCCTGGGTCATGCGGGCTTCTACCGTCGACTCATCAAAGATTTTTCTCAAATCGCTCGCCCGATGACCCACCTCTTGGAAAAAGATACTCCTTTTATCTTTTCCAAAGAGTGTCTTGAAGCCTTCAACTTGCTTAAGGATAAGCTAACTAAGGCACCCGTCTTGGTTACCCCTAATTGGGAGCTTCCCTTTGAGTTGATGTGCGATGCTAGTGGCTTTGCTATTGGTGCGGTTTTGGGCCAAAGAGTGAACAAACACTTCCAACCAATCCATTACGCTAGCAAGACAATGACAGGGGCTCAATTGCATTACACGACAACCGAAAAAGAGCTTTTAGCTGTTGTCTATGCCTTTGAAAAGTTCCGCCCCTATCTTGTCCTTTCCACCACAATCGTTTACACCGATCATTCCGCGTTGAAGTACTTGTTGACTAAGCAAGATTCCAAACCAAGACTTCTTCGCTGGGTTTTGCTTCTCCAAGAATTTAAAATCGAAATTCGCGATAAAAAAAGAGCTGGAAAACTAGCCGCGGATCATCTCAGTAGACTTGAGGATCCTTACCAGGGGGATCATCCGAACAAAGAAATCAATGATTCTTTTCCCCTGGAGACCTTAATGTCTATCAACTAGACTTCTGATGAAACCCCGTGGTTTGCGGACATTGCAAACTACTTGGCGGGTGGAATTCTCGTTGACGGGTTAACATCCCATAAAAAGAAGAAGTTCTTTAACGACATTAAGACTTACTTTTGGGATGACCCGTATCTATTCAAACAATGTGCTGACTTGATTATTCGTCGATGTGTTGATGGACCGGCAGCTTTAGAAATCCTTGACGCTTGCCACAAAGGACCCACCGGTGGTCACTTTGGTCCTAACTACACCGCCAAAAAAGTTTTTGACTCGGGATTTTATTGGCCCACCATATATCGTGACGCTCACAATATGGTTAAACGTTGTGATGCTTGCCAAAAACAAGGCAAGATCACACATAAAGACGAGATGCCTCAGAATTTCATTCAAGAGTGTGAAATCTTTGATGTTTGGGGTATTGACTTTATGGGGACATTCCCTTCCTCTAAAGGAAACAAATACATCCTTGTAGCCGTTGACTACGTTTCAAAGTGGGTTGAAGCCAAAGCTTTCCCGACTAATGATGCAAGGGTGGTTTGTAACTTTTTGAAATCGCTGTTCGCTAGATTCGGCGTTCCTCGTGCTATCATCAGTGACCGCTGGACTCATTTTTGCAACGATCAATTTGCAAGAGTCATGGCTAAGTATGGTGTCAATCACCGTCTTTCCACCGCCTATCATCCCCAAACCAATGGGCAAGCCGAGATATCCAACCGTGGATTGAAGCGAATTTTAGAGCGTACTGTGGGAGAGCATCGTGCCGCGTGGGCTGATAAGTTAGATGATGCTCTGTGGGCTTTCCGTACTGCTTATAAGACCCCGATCGGTTGTACACCTTATCGTCTTGTGTACGGGAAAACATGCCACCTTCCCATCGAGCTGGAACATAAGGCGCACTGGGCCTTGAAGTGGGCTAACCTCGACATCAACAAAGCCGGTGATCATCGCAAGACTCAGCTCAACAAGCTCAACGAACTGAGGAATGAAGCTTATGAGAACTCGCTGATCTACAAGGAGAAGACGAAGATCCTTCATGACGCAAAAATCAAGAACCGAGAGTTCCACGTTGGTGATCAAGTCTTACTTTTTAACTCTCGGTTGAAGATCTTCTCTGGCAACTTGAAGAGCCGCTGGTCTGGTCCATTCACCATCGCCAAAGTCTTTCCATATGGGACCATTGAGCTTTCTCAGCCAAATGGGCCCAATTTCAAGGTGAATGGCCAGCGTCTGAAGCTATACTTTGGTGAGGACATCTCTCAGGAGATGATTCCATCCCTCACCACGTTCCCCATGAACTAATTTTGGGTCGAGTCAGGCTCATGACTCGGTTATCAAAAACAAGCGCTCCTCGGGAGGCAACCCGAGTATCTATCCTTTTAAGTTTTTACCTCCTAAGTGTAGGGGGACCTGTATAGGTGTTTGTTTTTGTGTGGTGATGTGATTACAGGGATGAATGCACTCTTGGAACCTTTGAAGAACCGTGCTCCCGTGTTATCCGAAATCCGGTTCTATCTCTCAACTATCGTGATTCAATTTTCTTCATACTCACATTTGAAATTGATCACTTTAGTCGTCTCTTCCTTAACTTGAGTTAACCAACATGCACAATGTCATAAGTGTAGGGGAGATTTTTCCCACATGCTTAAACATTGAGGACAATGTTTATCTTAAGTGTAGGGGGACTTCTATCGAAGTTTTAAGTGGACTTTTCCATGAAAATGCCTTCATTTAATCAGAAAATCATCTTTTTCAACATTTTCAAATTTTTAATTAACTTTGGCCATGTAGTCGTAATTTTTAAAATTTTTATCGTTGCTTTCATATGTATATATCCCGCAATAAAGTAAATTTTTAATAAAGTGGTGTAGCTAGTTTAGAAGTCTTTGACAGATTAGGCCCGTTGCGTTTATTTTGACTCAACCCGAATAGACTTATCCAAGTTTATTCTAGCTAGTATCCTTAACCATGTAAGCCTTAATTGGTTTATTAGGCTAAGTATCCACGAGTCTCATTACTTGAGATTTTAAATTGTGGAGAACGAGAGATGATAGAGTCAATTATAAGTCGGTATTCTTGCGCAAGCTCACTTGGTGTAATTATTTGCCTATTTTCCCATCACTTGCTAATAATTTATCTGCAATAAGTAAGGTCGTACGATTTGAAAAGTTACTTAGCTTCTAGCCCAAGATCGTTTAAAATTTGTTCGGTAATGATAAGAGTTCATAGCCAAAGCATAACTTATGAAGCGGGGCGCGAAGATTGCGAGTCCGAAAAGGCCCTAACAAGGTATGAGGATAAATAGATCCAAGTCCGAAAAGGAGGCGGATCGTTGTATCTCAAAATCCCAATTAGAGATTGAAGAAATAATCATGAAGTCGTGGTCAACAAAATTGGAGTACCCCTCAAAAGTCTCCAAGTGAAGAAACTCTATTAACGATGAGAAGACCATTATCTCAAGCACGTCTCTCAAGATATGAAGTATGAAGTACATGCCAAATATCGGACCGAGAAAGGTCTCAAATCGCGAACCAAGTTATTCCAAGATATGAACTTTTTGATATCCCGAGAAGCAATTTTAAGAGATTTTTTCCTTTAACTAACTATTGATCAAATCGTCCTACTTTGCTTTCAGCCTAAATAAACTATCGAAATAAGTCCAAAAATGCATCTTCATGATCATTCTAAGACAAAAATAAAATATAAGAGATACACCTAGGAATAAGGGAGTTTAAGCATTTAATTAAGCCATGTGTGTAAGTGTTTGAATTGCTAACTTATAATAACAATGATCTCGTTTTTAAGCTTAGTTTGAGGAACGTGAAACTTGAGGGTGATAAATCTTCGCAGCACCAAAGCCCTAATGTAAGTCCTTGATCTCTTTGCAAGTTATTTCTATCCTTTTGTTTACTGTAAAGTTTTAATTTCTCTTAGTACTTTCATTTTTGTTTAGTAGTATATTAATAAGGCCAAGGTTGATTGATTATGAGAAAAGTGTAAATGTGCTTTGTCACTAAGCATTGCATGAGGGCATGGCAATGGTTAAGTGTAGGGGATTTGATAGGTGTGAAAACACCCATCCTTTTACCACTTAATTCTGGCTAAAACAAGACCAAAACACGTATTTAATATCATTTGTTTGGAATTATGCGTGGTTTTTGTGTTTATTGTGTTTTCAGAGTCAACCGGATGAATATTGAAGAAAACATGGGATTGCACGGGTTTTATCGAAGAAAAAGACTCAAGACGAAGTTTAGTGTCCAAGAGATGCAAAAGATTTGAAGTCATTGTGCCTATTTGAAGATTTATCGAAGAATAGAGCCAAAGATGGAAGATTCATATATGTCGAAGAACTCGAGTCTATTAAACAAAAGTTTATAAGACGAGTTGGAATTATTCACCGACACTTCTAAAAATCCAAAGTCGGAAACGTTTATTTAAGGAAGCGTGAAGACTAAAGAAGAAAGAAGAAAAGAAGCCCAAAACCAAGCCCATTCACAAAGCCCACAAGACTTGCCTATAAATAGGACTTTACTTCACAAAAATGAGACACTTAGTTTTTTAGGTAGTTTGTAGTTTTTCATATTCTCTCTAGTTTTAGAGAGAGAAAGTTCTAAACTTTCTCTCACTAGTTTTCATCTTCTTTCTCTTTCAAGATCAAACATTTGTATTATTTTTCATTAATCAAGTTTAAGTTTTTAGCTTTTTTTCCTAAGTTTCTACACAAATAAGCTTTGAGATCCTTGTGCTTATTGGCTTATTTGTTAGTTTTGCTTATTTACTTTTTACAAGTTTTCTTAAAAAGTCTATCTTTTTATTATTTGATTTATAAGTTTGATTATCCAAAGTTAGAAAAGTTGTTTTTAGTGTTTGTTTGATCAGCTTAATATTGGATTCGAGCTTGTTCGGTGATTGGCTTATTCATAGCTTATTCATCTTGCTTAAATTTCGGATCAAAGGGATATCAGAAAGGGTTATAAACCCCTTTCCGATTGGATCATTCCGACCAGAGCACCATCCCTTCATTCCGATCACCCGATCGGAAAAGGGTTTAGGTTTTTCCGATTGTAGCATATTTTGGCATTATTCCGATCTGGACTTTGTAATACATTCCGATTGGCACGTTTTTCAGTATTCCGATTATGGTGGTCTAGATTTATTCCGATTTGGTTCATTTTCTTAAGCATTCCGATTGCACTCATTTTCGTATTCCGATTGGCATGATTTTCAAGTATTCCGATTAGTGTAGTTTTGGAACATTCCGATTACTCCTCTTAGTCCATCTTTCCGATCACTTGATCGGAACACATTCCGATTGCCCTTTTTAGTGATATTCCGATTTAAGCTGTTTTGCTTTATTCCGTTCTTACTTTCTTTTAGCACTTTCTGACTAAGTCATATTTTTACAAAGTTTTCCAAGTGTTAGTTTTTATTGAATGTTCATTTATTTTTCTAATATAATCTTTAAGTTTTCAAGAATTTATTTTTAATCTCGTCGTTTTAGTTTAATCTTTTTAAGCTTTAATTTTACTCTTCGACACTTACTTAATTGCTATTAATTTAAAAATAGATAAACAAACCCACAACTTTTTATTAACCAAGAACAAATCATTCCACTTAGAGCCGAGATCAATTCGAGGAGATACCGAGACGAAATTTAGAACCCCATACAAAACCATTAGTATCATAGATCTAGTGTGGATCTATCCATGCATGGTGGTTACATCAAGTGAAACTTATAGATCTAGTCCGGATCTATCCATGCATGGTGGTTGCATCAAGTGTTAACAAGATCTTGGATGTTTGCTTGCATGTATCACTCACTAGTACAACGACTTTGATAAGCCTTGCAAGATCTACATCTCGTTCTTAGCTATTATTCCTTTTATTTTTCTTGATCTTATATATATTATGAATATATATATATATATACAAAATTGATTAATGAGTGTTGGGACATTGTATATGAATTTTTGACACAAAAATCAAGCTAAACAAACTCTAGTAACGATTTGATTTATAACGATTTTTGAACCATAGCAAAAACATATTTCATGTCGAAATCAGTAGGTTTGGGATACTAAAAACTTACATATTAAGATATATAATTGTTTTGTGATTAATTCCCCGGGTGGCTCGTCCCGTGACGAATTTTAGATAGTGAGAAATGACCAAATAGTGAAAACTAGTCAGATCTGTACATACTGTTTTGATGGACTGTTTTCTTGTAATAATTATATACTAACCTACGAATATGAATACTAAAAGTTGTAGATAAAATCATGAAGAACTAGAATCAATTGGATGGTTTATCAATTCCTTACGGTTTGGAAATGGTGGCCAAAATAGTAAAAAATAGTCAGATATGAACATACTGTCTTGACGGATTGTTTTCTCATATAAAAACACAGAATCATTGAAAAAGGTAAAACTATAGGTTGTAGATAAAATCATGAACAAGTCGAATCAATTGGATGGTTTATCAGTTCTTTACGGTTTTGAAATGGCGGTCAAAATGGTGTAAACGAGTTTGCCTGCCCAAAAACAACCAACTCTTCTAAGTGATAAAATTTGTACATTAGCTATGGTAAGTATAAGTTTGGGATAATTAGACTTATAATCAGTAAAGTACATGAGTTAATAATGATTTTGGTAAAAATAACACACTTAGATGATTTAGGGTTCAAGAGATATGATAAAATTAGCGGGACATGTCGGGATAATTGTAATAAACGGACTATACCTCATTAACGTAAAAAGTGATGTTTTTCGTACAAACCGACGTGGTAGGACCAACTTGTCGGGAATTTTAGACTTAGTTATATACTGATAATTATGGAACCCGAGACCCGACCAACGTAAAATATTAAGTGTACGTGTTTGTGATGCGTTTTAGAACTCAAAACTATATAAAGTGGACTTGGGTCATAAAAGCCCAACTTACACTTGTAATAGCTATTGGGCCATTATTGGACCTGATATTTATAACCAATTTAGAGTGAAATACTGAATTTAAAATGGACATAAATTATATAATCATGTAATAGACCACTATCGGGCTTAGGATGGGCTAAAAGTGTCAAATTGGATATTACACTAAAATGGTTAAGTTTTCACCTAAAAGTTTTATATAGAATCATAAAACTTATGCAATGTCCAAGAACTTATTAAGATATACTTATTACATATATGTACGATTTATTTCTTATCTCGAGCCTAAGACGCGCCTCGTTATCTTTAGGTCTCGTGTGATCATGTATCGACTGTTGGCATTTATTCTTGATTGACGTTTGTTCTCTATTAACTATTATGGCGATTGTATTAGGTAAGTCTATAGCCTCGCTTTTACACTATTTTGTAAATGGCTTTTAAACCCGCGAGGGGGAATACATGTTTTTCATAAACTTAGAACATAAGTCTTTTATGGTATGCTTGTCCCTCTATGAATGGACCCGTGGTTGCCTTTGAATTGCATTAAGTGATTGCTTTTATTAAAGCCTCAATTATGGACCGTTAATTAACCTATGATGGGTTAACCGCTAGTACAATTAGTAGATCTATGGGGGAATCCGCCCGGTTCAGTTTGTGAGGACTTGTCACAGAAGCTTAGGCCCGACCTCCACACTGTTTGAACATATTGTATTGAGAAGTCAGGTATACGGCAATGTACCAATAATCTGGAGGTAACGACAATTAATAAATCTCTTGTCTTATTAGACCTAACGGAGTGTCTAAGGGATCGGTTCCATGAGCTTAATGTAATTTATGCTATATACAATTATTATTGTTGATGCAAATTCGATGCTTGTTGCCTTCAAGTATGCCACAAA
Organism: Glebionis coronaria; assembly: GCA_025667525.1. Lineage (NCBI taxonomy): Eukaryota > Viridiplantae > Streptophyta > Magnoliopsida > Asterales > Asteraceae > Glebionis > Glebionis coronaria. The sequence goes on from CM046882.1 coordinate 388,353,834, forward strand.
CTTATAATCTTTTCTTCTGTTCAAAATGATTTGTAAAACCTATAGACTTGCTCAACCTCTGTGTTGATGATTTTACACATGTATTTCAGGTAATCAAGATGGATAGCAGCGGAGCATGTTAGGAGGAAGTTGGTGCTTACTTGTCTAAATCTTTGTTTACTTTTCCATCCTTTGAATTGAATAAACTACTCTTAAGCATTTAATGTATTGTGATTGGTAACGGTTTTTGGGACTAAAACGCTACTCTGATTTATATATTGGGATGGGAAACCTTTTTAGACAAAATTTTATAACATTTTAACGTCTCTTTTTAGGTCGTTTTCTATGATTGTATTTGATGTGCTATGAGTAGCGCCCCAAAGTGGTATTCCGCTACGTGGTAATTTGGGGGTGTTACACATAACATGGTCAGGAACCATATCATACTAGACTGTGGGACATGTCGACGTATAGTCGATATAAGCCCGACCTAACAGGCGCGCGACCCAGGAGGCCCGCAACCCAACAGGCCCGTGGCCCATACACCTTACTTATCTTTTAAGAAACCCTAGTCCTATATAAACAGGGGTAGGGGGCTTGTTCTATAGGATCAGGTTATCTCCTCTAAACACACCTCTTTTACAACATATCATCAAGATACTAACTTGATCGTCGGAGGTGGACCCCGAGGTTCTGGCCTCGGGTCCATGTCTAGCCGGTTCTCTGTTGTTCGCAGCATCACTCAGGACCGGGAAGCACGACGAGCGGCCCAGGAGAGTCGTTGAACCGGTCTAGCCAAACTATGCTTCAACAGTTATCATAAAGAAAAGATGTTGCTATGCAAGAAGATGGAAGCCGAGATCAAGTTATCAGCTGAGGAAGGAGATATGCTTGACGACATAGACGATAAACTCTCCGACCAAGAACTCGAGGCACATTATTCTTACATGGCAAAGATTCATGAGGTCCTTAACGTCACTGAAGATGACAATGGTCCTCTCTTTGATACCGAGCCAATTGATAAGGTGCAACATGATGATGAATATAATGTGTTTGGTGATACACATGAGCATAGTGATCTACCAACAACAATTACTGACACATGTATGATGGAAACGGTTGATATCAATACCACAACCGATTCATCAGACATGTGAAATAATGAGTTTGAGGATGATCAACATGCAAAGGAGTATGATGACGAGGAGCGTGTCACGCTTGATAATTTAATTGCTAGTTTACAAAAAGATGTCAATGAAACTAGAAAGAGACAAAAGCAATTAAAGAAGGCAAACACAAAGCTCACTCAAAACTTTGAAGAAAGCAAAACCGCTCTTATAAAATCTAGTGAGACCATTGATAGTTATAGGGCCCAGCTTCTTCATAGAACATGTGGAAGATTCTAAAGAAAAACGTAAATTAAATGTTTTATTAAGTGATGAACGTCAAAAAACGTACCTTGCCACAACAAAAGTAAACGAACTTGAACATAGGCTTTCTATGAATACCATCGATTATGCTAAAAATTTTGACGAAAAGAAACAAGAGGTTGAAAAATTAAAACAAGATTTCAAAAATAGACAAGGCAAAGATACTGAAAAAGTAACGGGACTTGAAGAACAAGTCGATTTTTTGAAAAAAGTTGTTTATAAAACGCATGACTCTATTCAAACCGTAAGAATCTTAGCACCTCGGTCGTTTTTCAAGGGTCAAGCTAGTTTTGAAAGTTCCAAGTACCTCGAACAAGCTCAACCTGCGAACCCTAACTTATATCTTGATGAGTCCGAATGGATCGCTCATGATTGCCCAGTAGTTAGGCTCGATAGTGAAGAGACGTCCCTTTAGGACGAGGAGAGTAGATCACCGGTCAATAAAGATTTTGTGAAACCATACAATTATGCTTATGAAAATAGTCTTTATGGTCTTTTCACTCCACAAAAACAGAAGTCTCGTGAGGAGTTGTTTCTTGAAAGCAAACAACGAAGAATTCAATGGAAGAAAATTTTTGCCACTAAGAAATCAAATGTTTCTAAATATATTAACTATTTGCCTCTTGATGTTTCTAAAATCAAAAGTAGAAAAACACTTGGTATTCTTAAACATCACATTGATAACGTTCAATCAATTGTTGAAAGAGATTGGCAAAAACGTGAAAATGATAAGTGGAAAAATGAGATTCCTCACGATATAACTGTGCTTGTGAAAGAACTTTTAATACCAAATACGAAGATAATAAAAGAAAATTTTCTTGAGTTTGAAAAATTAATTCGGTCTGAAATGTTTGATGATTTGAAATATGTTGAGTCTCTTGAAAAAGAAATTGATGAACTTCAAAATGAAAAATCAGAGTTTTCAAACGAATATGATCTACTCTTAGAAGAATGTCTCTCCAAAGATATTTTGTGTGTTACTCTTCAATCTTGTACTGATATCGATGAATATTCTGATGTTGCATGCAAATATCTTGATAAGATCAAAGAGTGTGAAAGGCTTGAAACTGAGCTTTCGAAACGTAAAGAAAATGTTGATAAAAAGGCTATTGAGTTACTTCAACACAAAACTGATTTCCTTCAAAAACATTGTCATTCTCTTGAACTTGATTTGCAAAAAGACATCGGAAGTTTTCCACATGATAATAAATTGCAAGAAAAACTTTCCCAAATGTGTCGAGAAATGAATGAAAAGAGTTTGGAAATTAAAGATTTGAAAGCTCAGTTACAAGACAGGAACATAGCGATCGAAGAGTTGTAGAAACTCGTCGCTAAGATGGGTGGGAAAATTGTGGAACCTAGCGTTAAGAAACCTGTTGTAAGACAACCCAATGCGTACAAAGTGACTAAACCCTCTGTCTTGGGAAAACCATCTGTTTTCTCCAATTCTGCATTTGCAAAACCTAGGTTTGCCCCCAAGACGGTTAGGAAGGATAGGTTACCACAGATTACTCCCAAAACACATATTCGATCACAAAGCATTAAGAACACTAATGTGATTAAACCAGGGATGTATAGAATGGCCACTAAACCCACACACAACAAAGAAAGTCAATCACCTCAGACTTCTAGAAACACTAATAGACGTGTGTCTTTTACTACAGGAGTAGTCCCCACTGCTAGTGTTTGCCAACCTCAGCTTAAGAGCACTCGAATGAATGAAAATGTTTGGCAAAATAAGAGTCAAGGAAAGATGAAGAAAGTAGAAGACCTCCCTAAGAATTTGAATGTTTCTAAGAATAAAACGTCTGTAATCGCGTGTAATGACGATTTGAATGATTCAACTTTGGACGCTTTGAATGTTAAGTTTGTTTGTGTGAAATGTGGAAAATGTGCTAATGCTAATTATGCTATATGTGTTTCGAATAATGTCAAAGGCGTAGATACTAGAACTAAGAAGCAAATTGCGATGCCTATTAGTGCTAGAAAACCCAAACGCAAAGTGAACCATTTTGGTGCAACCCCCCATAAGAAAAGTATTGCATCCGACTCCACCACTAGGCACCCTAGAAGCAGAATTAGGGAATTATATGAGTCTGCTAGTAATAACCAATTTTTAATTAGAAAATAATGTTCTTTGTGCGTCTTATCGAATTGACCTCCGGTTCAAAGTGGACTTAGTCGTTTTTGATAAATAAAAGGAAATTGGTTATCTATGACTACTTAAAAAGCACGTTAAAAGATAAAAATAATAAACTACGTAAAAAATACTTACTATTGCTAAAACAAATTGCACGTACCATAATTAATGAACAAAATAAAAATATAAAATGCGTAAGTAAAGTGTAAATAAGAATTACCAAAATGCTAAATGAAAATGACAAGATTATGCTAAAAATGTAAATGCAAGATTATTCTAAAAATATAAATGCAAAATTTATTCTAAAAATGTAAAAACTAATTTTTTATATTATTTATTATTAAATGTATTAATTTTTTATTTAAACTAAAGTCTATTTAAAAAAAAAAGTTGAAATTTTAGTGAAACTTGAAATTGAAAAATATGAAAAGTCGTTATAATGTAATGAAATGAAACGCAGCCCTTAATGATTGTTATAAGCAGGCCCAATAGTATACTAAAAAAACAATGCAACCCAAAATGGTTGAAAACAAATGCAAAATGACTTCCAGAATTATGCTACCAAAAACTTTCAGAATGTTTTAATATTTCACTTTCGGGACTTTATGTTTTTGGCGGGAAACATAGAAAAATCACTTTCGGAATATGATTATGCAAAGTCAGTTTCGGAATGTTTTTTTTTAAATGAGTTTCGGGATTTTGCAAAAGATGAGTTTCAAAATATTTTGGCTAAATTTTGAGTTTTGGAATATATACTTAAAATGAGTTTCGGAAAAAAAAAGAAATAAAATGAGTTTCAGATAAAACTTAAATGTGGCTTTCGGATAAACTGAAAATTGACTTTCGGATAAACTGAAAATAAATGACTTTCGGGTAAAATAAAAAACTGACTTTCGGATATACTGTCTATACTACTTTCGCAATTTATTTTATTGTACGAGTTTCGGAATAATAAATAAATGACTTTCGGATAAAGGTCAAAAACCTTTTCCGAAAGTCAGACTTAAAATTGACGACGCAAGATCTAAAAAATCAGGGAACAAAAATAAGCCAAAATAAGCAAAATTAATCTAAGAAATAAACAAAAATTAAGCCAAAATAATGTATAAAATAAGCCAAACACAACACTAATGAAAAACAATAAAAAGCACCAAATAAGAAAAATAAATAAATCTAATCTAAAAACATTAAACTACCAAATCCACTCAAATAAAAATAAGTCAAACATAAAATAAGCAATAAGCACAATAAGCTAACAAGATGATTAATCAACTCAAACTCAAATTAAACAAGAAAGGTAGAATGAGATTAATAAAAAAACTTGAAATTAAAGATTAAGATTAATGATTCAACAAGGGAAGATTAAAGAAAGATTAAAAGTTGAAAGATGAAAAACTTGAAAGAAAAACTAGAGAGAATTATTCTACTCCTAATTACTTTAAAATAAAACTATTAACTACTCTAATGAATACAAATGAAGGACTTGGAGTCTATTTATAGGTGGAGGAGTATGTTGGTGTTGTTGCTTCCTTCTTTTCTTTTGTCTTCTCGTCTTGACAATAAATTCGCCATTCTCGATTTTGTCTCGGGATTCGTCGATAAATAAAACTGAACCCATCTTCTTATTTTCTTCTTTTATTAGATTTGGTTATTCGACTTGTTAAAATTCCGTCTTTGGTCTTTTTCTTCAATAAATCTTCGGAATAGGCCTTTGATTTCCGTTCTTTTTGCACTTTTGATCTTTTGACTTTGTCTTTTGTCTTTTTCCTCGATAAAAGCCCGTGAAAGCCCGTGTTTTCTCCCTTTTTCGTCTTTTGGTCCTAAATCACAACAAAAATACAAACCACGTGTAATTCCGACTTTTATGAAATTAAACACAGGTTTTGGTTTCGTTTTTATTTGTTTTAAGTGGTAAAAGGATAAGTGTTTTCACACTTATTAAATCCCCTACACTTGACCATTGCAATGACCTCATGCAATGCACTATTTTAAAGCAAAATTAACATTCTCCATCACAATTAACCCACCTTGGCATTTATTACATACTACGACACTATGAAAACTAAAAAGATAGAAAAATTCTCAAAAGAAAAAGATATTCAATTTCATATTATTTATTTACTAGAAATTATTTGATGGAAGAAACTTGTAAAGAAATCGAAGACTTAAATTAGGGCTTTGGTGTCATAAATATTTATCACCCTCAAGTTTCACGTTCCCCACACCAAGCTTAAAAACGAGATCATTGTTATTATAAGTTAGTAAAGCTAACACTTACTCATGTGATTCAATTATTTACTTAGACCCCCTTATTCCTATGGTGTATCTCTTATATTTTATTATTGTCTTGAATGATAACGAGGATGCATTTTTGACTTATTTCGATAAATTATTTAGGCCAAAAATAAAGTAGGATGATTTAATCCATAGTTAGCTAAAGGACAAAATCTTTTAAAACGGCTTCTCGAAATATTATAAAGTTCATATCTTGGCATAACTCGTTTCACGATTTGAGACCTTTCTTGGACCGATATTTGGCATTTACTTCATACTTCGAATCTTGAGAGACGTTCTTGAAATAATGGTCTTCTCTTCATATGTGGAATTTCTTCACTTGAAGTTTTTGAGAGATTCTTCAAACTTGGACCACGACTTCATCATTTTTCTTCAATCTTTATTTGGGATTTTGATTTAAAACGATCCGCCTCCTTTTCGTACTTGGACCTATTTATCCTCATACCTTGTTAAGGTCTTTTTAGATAGACATCTCCATGATCTTTATGGGAGTAATTGCTTCTCGTCGTGTGTCTCGATCCTTCATATTGATTTTTGAATAATGATTCTTCACATCATCTTGGATCTTTAGCAACAAAATGTAGCCCTCATGTCTTGTTAGGGCCTTTTTGGACTCGCCAATCTTCGCATCCCGCTTCAATAAGTTATGCCTTGGCTATGAACTCTAATTAATCACGAGCAACTTTTAAACGATCTTGGGCTAGAAGCTAAGTAATTTTTCAAATCGTACGACCTTATTTATTGCATTTATTTATTGACAAATGATGGGAGAAAAAGCTTATAATTAACTCACATAAATTCATGAAATAATACAAAACTTATAAATGACTCTATCATCTCTCGTTCTCCATAATTTAAAATCTCAAGGAATGAGACTCGTGGATGCTTAGTGTAACAACTTGAATTTTCGCGTCTTATTATTATAATAGAGACGTGCTCGTTATTAATCGTTTGCTCACTAACGGTTTGTGCCGGTTTATTTCTACGTATCAAATTATCGAGAATACATGTTTACATTTGTCATGCTATCGAGTCTATTGAGGTCAATGTGTTCATATAGCTACGTCGAGTCGTATGTTAGCTAAGTTCTATCATTTCGTAACAAGTTTTCATAATGCGTCATTTTGGGCCGAAACTTGTACATTTAAACTCTTAATGGGCCGCATATACACTTGGTGGGTACAATACACATGATAAAAAGAAAACTTGAATGCCTATATTTCAATAAAGTAAAACCTGGGGATTTCAAAACAGTCAACCAAGTCAACTCCCAAAACCCCAAAACCTGGAAACTATATTATACAACCCACTCACCACATGAGGCCAACACACAGGCCGAGATTGCCACAAATAGGTGTATCACAAGAGTGCCATTTTTGGATGGGAATTAACCCTATGCCGAATGTACTAGACTAAATATGGCCAGATTTCACAAGTCCTAAACACAAAAACAAAACACATTACAACTAATCTGGATAACAAGGAGAATCTAAGCAAGATCATTAAACACCAATTGAAGCACTATTTCTAGCCGAGCCAAACACACTTCAAATACTTGTCCGAATACACAAGCCGAAACCAAAACCCTCGTTGTGAGTCTTTTTCACCCTTCTCTTTATTTTAGTATCCATATAGTTGTGCTTGTCCAACCTGAAAATACCTACGAGAAACAAACGAAAGTAGTGTTAGCTAATTTTGAATCTAATCTGACTAAACGTTAAGCAATAAAAAGATAGATAACACAAAGACCTTAGACCCGCGACCCTATATTGGCCGAGACTACGTTTTTTATTATTGTCTATGTTTTGTTTATGACTAATACATTGTATCAAATGTTGTTATAACAATAGTAAACAAAATCCCCCATTCGAATCACTCATCAAATCTGACGACACCCTAGTTTTTCTAAAAACACTCATAACATAAAATTAGCACAATTCATTTCACAAAAATGCTAGTTAATTATACTTAAACACCCGAATGTGAAAACCCCCAAATTATATGAAAACCCTAATTTTTATAAATTGACTTTATTATGTAATTAACACAAATCAATACTCAGAAACACTAATTGATTATAATAAAACGCTAGATTAAGAAAACCCCCAATTATTTCAAAAACCTAATTATTTTATATCTAAATCGAAAACTCTCTTGTCATATTTTAATGAATCAAATGTTTTAGAAATCAGTAAACCCCCCTTTTTGACTTCGAAAAGTTATAAAAACGAGATCCCATTTAAAAGCTTTTAGAGAAGAGATTGAAAACCTATCATTTGTGAAGAACCACCACCGAATCACCCTGGAAACACCTCGAAAACGAATTGACTTTGATGTGGGGATAAAATCCCACATCCCACGCATGTTTTTCGATCTAGGATTTCAAGTTTATGATAATAATGAATCGGATTGTATTATTCTTGACCATAGATATGATGTAGATCCGAGTTTTCTTGGGAGAGAAAGAAAAGGGACGGGTGGGATATTTATCTGGAAGAAGGAAGTGTTGACTATGAGTTGAGATTGATAAACAGATTTATGACCACCCCTTTCTTTGTTTATATCGCCCCATCATGGGCTGGGGTGGGTTGGGTAAGTGAATCAAACGGGCTGAGCCCCTTTTGATTGCTTGGGATGAGTTGGACTTTGGGTTGTTTTGGACTAGTTAAACTCACACGAAAATGTTAAGTTATAAAGTGTATTTTGGTCCTAAAGCCCACTTACTAAATAACCGAGTATAAACGTCGTGTTTTCTGTAAACATAATATATCGTCAAGCACAACTAGGATGTCATGCATTTATTTTGGTATAATCATAGACGTCGTAACACGATTATTACATTTAACTAGGTTGTGGATAGCGTGATCGTATTCTCGAGCTACTTTGTATTTCCATCACATTGCTTATTTAACGAGGTGAGTTTATAGCCCCACTTTTACTTGTTTTATCGATTTGGGGTGAGAACATTGCTTGTTTTAAACAGATGAACATAAGTGCCTAAAACTCATACGTGCCTACATGATGTCTAAGTAGCGATACCCCTAGATGTTTTAGCCCACTATCATGAACTGTTAATTACTTTGTGTAAGCGCGAATGTTATGGATAAATATATTGGGATTGGCCTCCCTATCTATTGTTGGTTGTGTGACCAAATTTGATACAAATACATTTGAGGTTGTTACGAATACTTTGGGGTAGTATTTGCTTGGGCACACTCTTATATAAACTGGTTTGTACGGTTAACGCTTCGGTGTCATGAGCTTAGACGTAGGATATCATGAACGTATGCTATTTTGATAATAATCTTGTATTTGTTATAAGATTATTGACGGTTGCCTAACTAAAATCTTATGGTTCATCACACTACTTCTACTTAAACCTATAAACTCACCGACCTTTGTGTTGACGTTTTAACAATGTTTTTCTCAGGTGTCAAGGCGGAGGAGTGACGTGGTTGTGCTATGGAGATTAATAAAAATTATCAAGATTTAACCTTGAGACTTGTTTTGGATGTACGATATTTGGAAACTCATATTATGTTATCATGAGTTGTAAAACAATTTTCCTTGGAACCAATTCCATTATATGTTTTATGAATGAAAAATGACTTTCCTTAGTTATTCTTGTATCTATGTCTCTTGGTTGTCATGATAGTCACATCCTCGTGTAATTGTACACGTGGGCCAAATTGAGGGTTTGACAGATTGGTATCAGAGCCATGGTTATAGAGAACTAGGTTACTTTTATAAAACCATTTTTACAAAGGTTTTGGTCAAAAATGAATTTTTGGAAAAAGAGTAATATTAGACTATAACTACCTCCATCTCCATAGACCACATCACTTCGCGCCTTCGACAAGTAAGTTGTACCTTTAAGTTGTACCTTTAAGTTGTATCATTTCATTGCTCTTAAGTACTTTACTAAGTAAATTGCTAAAAGTTTCAAGTAACGTAATTTATGACTATATGCTAAATGGTTTGTGCCATGCTACGAGAATACAAAATCGATGTTTATTTCGACACTACTTGAAACTCTATGCTAAATGGTTTGTGCCATGCTATATGAATACAAAATCGATGTTTATTTCGACACTACGTGAAATTCTATGCTAAATGGTTTGTGCCATGCTATATGAATACAAAATCAATGTTTATTTCGACACTACGTGAGACTCTATGCTAAATGGTTTGTGCCATGTTACGTGAATGCAAAATTGATGCGGTTATATTTTTTTGAAAACCCTACGTTAAAAGGTTTGTGCCATGCTATGCGAATACAATATTAATCTTGTATCAACGTGTCGTAAATTTTTTGTGCTAAATGGTGTGTGCCATGACAAACTAAAACTTCAACATATTGTAAAATTGATTTATTCTTACTCATGCCTTTCTTGATTTGGCAGTGACATGTCTATCTCGTCCGAAGATTCGTTGTACTACTTGAGCTCATCTACGGATGGAGCACGACGCGAGACCACTACTAGTGGTGCTTCGCCACTATCATCTACTCAAGGAGAGCCAAGTGCTCATGCACCTACTCGCGTGTCACCACCACCACTCATTTGCTACCAAAGGCATGGCAAGGCACCGATGGTTACTCCCTCCACATCCTCATCTCATGCCCCTAAGGCCCCTCGCCAAAACCGCACCGCGAGGATGTCAGTGAGAGGTTCTATGATTGGAAAGAAGTTGGCCTCAAGACATGTGAGCTCTACCCGTGAGTCTTCGAAGTCACCATCCGTGAGAGTGCCCCCAAGGCACGATGCCCCTCGTCGACCTACTATGCCCATGCCACCCCCACCTTGCGGCTAGAATGGAGCCGAATGCTCCGCGGCTGCCGAGGCTCGTGGATTGCCCCCTCATCGTTTTACTAGGCTTGCTAACTTACGAGGCAAGGTGACCCACGTGCTTCGTGTTTTGGGTGGTTTGTCTCATGAGTCATTGGTTCGACTCGAGACTTGTTACGAGGCGGTCATCGCGGGTTTGGGTAGGAATGCCCCACCCCCACCCGACCACTTCGCGGGATTAGCTAGGAGAGTCGAGGACCAACATTACGAGATAGGAGCTTTACGCACTCTTCTCCATAGCGCATTGATTGATTTATCCGAGAGGATTGCCGCCCTTGAGCATCGTTTCTATTAGATCTATGTATGGTTCATTTGTGTACACTTTCATTCCAAATTTTCCCTCCTTGTGTTGTAATCCCTAAGAATTCTAAAACAATGTGTTGACTCTTTGTATTTCTTTTTCGAATCATGGAATGAATCATTTGTGCACTACATAACTTGTTGATTATTACTTCATTGATGCTATATCGTGTTTTGTGACATGCTTGTACTCTCTAGCCATGAACTCGTAATGCTAACCTTGCCATAAAATTTGTTATGAATTTAGGACCATGGCACCAAAAACCCGCAAGAATAGAGTCGATCCAACTTCGGCCGCACCTATCACCGTCGACCCATCAGTTTTGAGTCAAATGATCACCGATGGAGTTGCCGCCGCTCTTGCCGCCAACGAAACAAATCCAAGCACGCAAGAGGAGACTAATCGAGTGCCAATTCAGGCACCTCCTACGCGTGCATGCTCATACAAGGAGTTTCGATCATGCTTCACAAGTACCTTCAATGGCACCGAAGGTGCCGTGGGACTTGCACGATGGATTGAGAGACTTGAGTCTCAATTTAGCGTAAGCAATATCGCCGAAGGTGACAAGGTAAAGTTTAGCTCTAGCACCTTGGTTGATGGTGCACTAACTTTGTGGAACATCCATGTGAAGGCCGTAAGTTTGGAAGCGGCCAATGCTACTCCTTGGGCTCATTTCAAGGGAATGCTTCTCAAAAGTATTTCCTTAGAAACGAGATGAAAAGGTTGGAAGCCGAGTTGTGGAACCTCCGTGTACATGGACTTAACTTGATGGCTTACACTCAACGCTTCCAAGAGTTGAGGTTGATGTGTCCCGAAATGATACCAAATGAGACACGAGCCGTGGAAAGGTACATCGTTGGACTACCGCCTTCAATCCGAGGAGACGTCATCTCTCAAAACCCAATGATTTGAACGAAGCCATTGAAATGGCAGACGGTTTGATGGACTCCGTCACCTTGGAAAGTGGTGATAACAAACGAAAATGGGAAGGAAACCATGGCCCTAATCATGGTGACCACCCTAACAAATGCCAAGATGTGGTAAAGGTGTTCAATGTGAACGGTGGATCCGGTTACCAAGGAAAACTACCGTTTTGTGGTAAGTGTGGCAAACACCACAATGGTGCGTGTGGAGGCACATGTCACAATTGTGGGAAAACCGGTTACTTCGCCAAGGATTGTCGAAGTGCACTAAAGCCCACGAACCAACAGACTCCTATCACTCCAAATGCTCAATACGCGGATGTCACTTGCTATGGTTGTGGCGAAAAAGGTCACTTTAAGAATAGGTGTCCCAAAGCTACCACTCAAGGCCGAGGAAACCAAATCCGAGGCAACAACAACAACCAAGCTCGTCGACAACCTCATCAAAACCACGGTAATCCGAATGGGCGGAACAATGGGAATCAAACGGGAGCACCGGGACGTGTGTACGCTCTATGTGCCGAAGCGGCCATTCAAGACAACAACGTGGTCACCGGTACGTTTCTCATCAATAACATCTATGCTTCCGTATTATTTGATTCCGGTGCCGATAGAAGTTTTGCCTCCATTGCCTTTAGTGAACTATTAAATGTGAACCCCACTCCATTAGATGTCGACTATAATGTGGAACTAGCCGATGGTAAAGCGATCACTACAAACACCGTACTTAAGGGTTGTACCCTAAGACTTCAAAATATTTCTTTCATCATCGATCTTTTACCTATTGAACTTGGAAGTTTTGACGTTATCGTTGGTATGGATTGGCTATCCAAGTACCATGCGGAGATAATTTGCCACGAGAAACAAGTCCGTATTCCCTACGGAATCCGAACCCTAACCATCTCGGTGAGAAGAACGATGTGAAAAGCCGGGCTAGTTTAAATGTCATCTCATGTACTAAAACCCAAAAGTACATTAATGTGGGCTTTTGACACCCCGTATAAAAATTAAAGTTCGTTTAAGTATGTCTCTTCGAATTGAAAAATGATTTTAGTGTGTGACTCAGTCGTTCTTTGGTGAAACAAATAGTTGTGTCGTTGTAGTATATTAAAAGTGCAAAAACAATTAAGATAAATCTACAATTTAATCTTTAAATAAATGACGGGAATTTAAAGCAAGACTAAAAGTAAATGGCACTTAATTAAATCTAGTCTAATTAAAAATAAAGGGTGCAATATTAAAACTTTGAAAAGTAAATTAATTAAATGACTAAAAATAAAAGCGTGACGAAAATTAAATTTGACAACGTCATTTAATTTGAAAACTTAAAAATAAATCAAGTAAAAAGGCGGGAAAACAAAATTTAAAATAAAAACAAAAACAAAACAAGAATACAAATTAGATCGCACTACGATCGCAACCAATGAAGTGGTTGGATCGCATTCGGATCGTAGCTTGATCGCAGACTAGATCACACTTGGTGATCGTAGCCCACGATCGCACTTGATGTGATGGAAACAAGAATGATCGTACTCTATGGATCATACTCCACCACGATCGCAACAAAGTGGATCGCAGTGGGTGATCGTGACCAAGCGATCGCAACACGGATCGCACTCTATGATCTTACCCACGATCGCAACGAGTGATCGTGGTGTGGATTATGGAGTGTGATCGTATTATGATCCTAGTCCTTGATCGCAACGCTGAATCGCAAGTAGAAACCCTTAAGGGTTTATGCGATCGCACCTGTTGGATCGTACAAGGGTAAGAAAAGCAGTTACGATGGGAATAAGGAAAACAGAATAAGCAAACGAAATAAGCACTAAGACAAATAAGCAAATACCAAAGAAACACTATTGAATATAAGCAAATAACAAAACTTGATTTAAAACGAGATTAAGAAAAACAAAATAAGCTTAAACTTAAAAACTTTTCAAAACACAAAATAAGCAAACTAAATGAGCAACTTTTGAAAAGATGAAACTTTGAGAAAACTAAGAAAATCAAATAAGCTAAGTATGAAACGAGCCCATAAGATTGTCAAACTTATAGCTTATCTCATACAAAAACTTAGATAAAAGTAAAAAGATAAACTTTTTAGTAAAATAAGCAAAGGGATTAAGCTAAAAGCTTGCTTAATCCGAATTTGAAATGAACCAAAAAGAAGAAAAGTAGGATGAGAATGATGAAAAGAAACTTGATCAAAGGTAAATGAAGATTAAAGCAGGAAAATTAAGGAACACTTACTTGGAATTAAAATGAATTAAAGTGTAAGAAAAGTATTTAAAATGACATAAATTTAAAGAGCAAGTAATTAAAAGGTGGAAGACTAATTGTCACCTTAGCCAACAAAAATGAAAAGATGAATCCTAATGACTATTTATAGGGGAGGATTAAAGGGTGCTTAGGAAGCTTCCTCCCCTCCTTCATTTTCTCTTAGTTGCACCATTAGGTCCTTAAGCCTTTAATCTTTTGTTAATCTTGGACTTTAATGACTTTTGGCTCGGGATTTCTTTAAACTCGTCTTTTAATTCTTCAATAAATAAGACTCGAGTTCTTCGGCTTTGGTAAACTTCCGTCTTTTGACTTTTTCTTCGATAAATCTTCAGAATTGGTCTTGGACTTCCGTTCTTTTTGCACTATTGACTTCTTGACTTCGTCTTTCATCTTTTTCTTCAATAAAAGCCCGTGAATGCCCGTGTTTTCTCCACTTTTCACCTTTTCGTCCTAAATCACAACACAAACACAAACCACGCATAATTCCGACATAAAAGACATAAAATACACGTTTTAGATCGGTTATTATTGTAATTAAGTGGTAAAAAGGATGGGTGTTTACACACCTATCAAATACCCTACACTTGAACATTGCAATATCCTCATGCAATGCATTAGTTACAAAGCACGTTTACATTTTTCATCATAATCAATCCACGTTGGCCTTTATTAAAGAGATAGAAAACTATAAACATTCAAATTAAAGAAATCAAAAGCATACCTTGGGTTTTGGAAATGTCATGAATAATCATCATCCTCAAGTTTTCGCTTTCTCCAAACCAAGCTTAAAAACGAGATCATTGTTATTATAAGTTAGTAAACTAACACGAACTCATGTGGGCCAATTACTCACTTAGACTCCCTTATTCCTAAGGGTATCTCTTATATTTTATTATTGTCTTGAATGATCACGAGGATGCATTGTTGACTTATTTCGATAGTTATTTAGGCCGAAAATAAAGTGAACGATTTAATCAATAGTTAGCTAAAGGACAAAATCTTTTAAAACTGCTTCTCGGGACCTCATAAAGTTCATATCTTGGCATAACTCGCTTCGCGATTTGAGACCTTTCTCGGACCGATATTTGGCAGCGACTTCATACTTCAAACCTTGAGAGATGTTCATGAAATTATGGTCTTCTCTTCATAATGGAATTTCTTCACTTGAAGTTTTGAGAGATTCATACTTGGATCACGACTTATTCATTTTTCTCCAATCTTTATTTTGGACTTTGATATACAACGATCCGCCTCCTTTTATGACTTGGATCTATTTATCCTCATACCTTGCTAGGGTCTTTTCGGATACGCTTCTCCATGACTTTTGGGGAGTTTTTGCTTTTCGTCGTGTGACTCGATCCTTCATATTGATTTTAGATAAATGATTCTTCACATCACTTTGGATCTTTAGCAACAAAATGTAGCCCTCATGTCTTGTTAGGACCTATTTGGACTCGCCAATCTTCGCATCCCGCTTCAATAAGTTATGCCTTGGCTATGAACTCTAATCCATACCGAGCAACTTTTAAACGATCTTGGGCTAGAAGCTAAGTAACTTTTCAAATCGTACAACCTTATTTATTGCAGATAAATTTATTAGCAAGCGATGGGAGAATAGGCTCATAATTAACTCACATAAATTCACGAAAGAGTACCAAACTTATAATTGACTCTATCATCTCTCGTTCTCCACAATTTAAAATCACAAGGAATGAGACTCGTGGATGCTTAGCCTATTAAATCAAAGTTTTAGGTTTTCGAGTCGCCTATAGGATCATGCAAACTCTTAGACTTTTTCAAGTTTAGAAATCACATTTTAAAGTTCCCTTGATAAACGACTCTCTAGGATCAATTATAGGAACTTGCGAAAAGTTCTTGTTCTTAACCCGTGAGACTTAAGACTTTCGCGTTTTATAGCTCCCTATATAAAAGCCTAGCAAAACTTGACTTGAACACGTTAAGGATACTAGCTAGAGTAAACTAAGATAAGTAAACTCGGGTTGAGTCAAAAGATTCACAACGTTTGAAAATTAAAACCACTTTATTAAACATTTATTCTAGCAAAGAAAGAAAATAAGTATACAAAGGGAAAAACTAATAGGCCAAAATAGATCAAAATTTTTGAAAAATGTCAAAAAAATTGATTTTCCGATTAAAATGAGGACAAATACAAAGAAAAAGGCCACTTAACTTCGATAGAAGTCCCCCCTACACTTAACATAAACATTTTCCTCAATGTTTAAGCATGTGGGAGTAAACTCTCCTACACTTAGGACATTGTGCACTCTGTTTAAATCTCGCTAAGGAAAAGACAACTAAAGAGATTCCTATTTGAATATTGAGAAAATATAAAATTGTGAATCAAAAAGAGTTTAGGATAGAACCGGGAAGAAGTGAACACGGAATCACGGGTCGTCAAGAATCATCAAGAGTGGATCATTGAGCTTGAATCCCTGATTAAGAAAGAGAGGAGAGAGCAAACACCAACGGGTTTCCCCTACACTTATGATAAAGAAAACGAAAAGATAGATGCATGGGTTGCCTCCCAAGAAGCGCTTGATTTTTGATTACCGAGTCGTGAGCCTGACTCGACCTTGATCATCATAGGAAGAAGCATGAAACATATCCACCCGGATCAAAGACATAGTTTTCATCCATCAAATAGCACAAGCTTAAGGCGAACAAGGCAAGCCAAAGAAGAATCGGCAAGGTTCCCTTAAGCAGCGATGGAGCACGATGGAAGCAAGTATGGTGAGGTGCAAGCATGTCTTCAATAGTTCCAAATATTTTTCCTTTTATTTCATCAGGTGGATACTGAGATGGCTGCAGAATATCGATACCGGGGTCGAACACCTTTTCCTTTAGGGGAAAATAGCACTCAGGCTCAACAGAGTGTGAAGAAGATCCGCGAAGAAGATGCACAACCTCGTCCTCAGAAGGGGGACAAAGAGGTGTTAAGTCATATGTGCTGCGGATATTGGTATCGACCGGTTTCTTCTCCTTTGAAAGAATGTTCTTCAAATCCAAAGTAGGATCAAGACGATAATCTTCAAAATCATAAGGAGGAGCATCACTCTCATGAGGGAAGTAAGTGTTGAGAAACGTAGAGAAGTCTTCCTCAAATGAGTAATCATCCAGAGTAGGATCGAGTGATGGCGGAGGATCTTCATCATGTGAAGAATCACTCGAAAGAGTATCGGCCTCATCGAAATCATCGAAAGTGGGCATGTCGGGATACTCGGAAGTACAAACATCAAAATCATCCGAATCTGAGCTAGAATCATCATCATAAGCATCAAAGACCGGTGGAGAATCATAAATGGGAGAAGGTTCCAAATTGGAGAGAGAATCATCCACATCATCTTGAAAAAGTGGGTTATCATTGCAAGACTCGAATAGAGGATTGTTGTAGATGACAAAATCATCGGGCACATTAATCATATTCACTGATTCTTGTCCAAAGGATTTGCTTGTAAGCTTCCCCATTTTAAAAACTTGTGAATCATTCCTGACTCTTAAGATTAACTCACCTTCGGCAACATCAACTAAAGCTCGTCTGGTTCTCAAGAATGGCCGACCAAGTATTAAAGGAATACGAGGGTCCATTTCATAATCAACAACGACAAAGTCGACTGGGAAAGTAAATGTGCCAACTTTTATGAACACGTCTTCGACAATACCAACGGGGTAAGCGAGAGTGCGATTTGCAAGTTCTAGAGTCATCTTTGTTGGAGTGAGGTCGGGTAATGATAGTGTTCTCCAAACACTCAAAGGCATAAGATTAATACTAGCCCCGAGATCGGCTAGGGCAGTAAATTCTTCGGTTTTGTTAAAGACGCAAGGCAACACAAAACGACCGGGATCTCCAAGCTTTTCCAGAAGTTCTTTAAGAATAACTGCAGAGCAGTTTTCATTTAAGCGTGTGTTGGAGAGCTCAATCAACTTATCCTTCTTGCTAAGCAATTCCTTGAATGCTTTGACGAATTTCAGCATATGGATAAGTGCTTCAACAAGGCTAATGTTGATGTTCATTTGAGAGAGCATCTTCACATAGCTCGTCACTTGAGAGTCATCCTTGGTTAGCATTTTGGTCTTGCCTAAACGAGAAGGATAAGGGATATTGGGTTTGGGTGGTGAAGGTGTAGGTGTAGGTAAAGGTTGAGATGTTGAAGGGTCCTTCCTAGATACATCGTCATGACGAGACGGAGACGGTAATGGTGTACTAATACTAGGTGTCGAAGGAGTAGGGATAAATGGTGGTGGAGGAGGTGTAGATGATGGGGGTGGGATCGGTGGATCGACAATGGTAATTCCACTACGGGTAGTAATAGCACTCACATTTGCTCGCGGATTGGTGACGGTGTTTGAAGGTAGAGAACTCGAAGTAGAAGGTTGAGCGGCGGGCAAGAAACGAGCAAGCATATTCTTCAAATCATTTGTTTGATTGCTGAAGGAGGATTGGATGTTATCTCGAAGCTAGGATCTTATCTCATTCCCTTGCTTGGTAATA
The DNA here is from genome assembly GCA_025667525.1 of Glebionis coronaria. Lineage (NCBI taxonomy): Eukaryota > Viridiplantae > Streptophyta > Magnoliopsida > Asterales > Asteraceae > Glebionis > Glebionis coronaria. Next base: position 388,372,539 of record CM046882.1, read on the forward strand.
TCTCCTTTAAGATTGATAATTTGGCTCTGTAGATTCTTGATTTGCTCACCTTGGGTTCTCATGATGGCTTCAACATCGGGGTTAATGGTTGGGGCTTGTTGTGTGGGTGGGTGATAAGGATTAGAAGCTCTTGGTGGGATTTGGTTGCTTCTATTGTAGTTGTTGGCAGGGTTTTGGTTTTGAGGATAAAAACCGGGTGAAAGGTAATTGTTGGACCGGTAACTCAACAAATTTCTATCCCCTTGAGGTCGAGCTTGCTAATATTCCGGTGAATAATTACCATAAGCTGCATACACATTTTCCGGATTTCCTTGAGTAGAAGGACAATCGGTGTATGAGTGAGGACCGCCGCATGTTTCATAAGAAGGTGCAACCGCTTTAACTTGTTGTTGTTGGTTTGAAGCGAGAAGCAAGATACTTTTGCTCATTTCAGTCATCATGTGGGTGAGTTCGGTCATATTAGGGTTTGCTGAAGTAGAAGAGACATTGACTCTCGGGTTGTTCCTTGAAGAAGCGGAGGAATCCTAATTTTTGTGGTGAGTAGTCATGTTCTCAATTAGCTCTCTACACTCCTCGGGTCTCCTTTTCATAAATGTGCCACCGACGGCTGCATTAATCGTATCACGATCTCGAAAAGTCAATCCGTTGTAGAAAGTATCAATTAAGGTCACAGGGAGCATGTTGTGGTTTGGACAACGATCGATCAGCACATTATATCTTTCCCAAGCATCAAAAAGAGATTCATCGGGATCTTGCATGAAACCGCTGATTTTATTGCGAAGGCTCGTGACCATGGATGGTGGAAAGTAGCGCGACAAAAAGCGTTGAGTCATGTCATCCCAAGTATGAATAGAATTCTTCAGGAGACGATCATACCATTTCTCGGCATGATGTGATAAAGTATGTGGGAAGAGTTGAAGGCGTAGAACATCTATTGTGGCCCCAGGCAACTTCATGATTTGAGTGATTGTAATGAACTTGTCGAGGTGTTTGTTGGCATCATCATCAGGTATTCCTCTAAAACGATTTGTTTTCACTTGCTGAATCATGTGGTGCTTCAACGAAAACTCCGGAGCCGTGATTTGCATTGGTGCAATCGGTCCTCCTCGTCCAAACATGGTAGGTTGACAAAGCTCCTCCATTGTCCGAAGATCGGGCTGTGGAAGAACATTGTTGTTATTGTTGAGGTGCGGTGGATTATTATTGTTGTTAACACCTGACACACTTAAATCTTCTTGAGTCTCGGGCTCTTGATAAGTAGAAGATCTAGTACGCATACACCTACAAAGACAAAAGAAAACAATACCAAATGCAAAGACAATATATATACACAATAAAAATAAAATCTTTTTGGATTTTTGAAATATTTAATTTTTATGGATTTTTAACAATTTTTAATTTTTATGGTTTTTTGAATTTTTTAAGCAAGCAAAATAACGCTCACAAGTGAACGGATCCCAAAAAGCAACGCGTCTCTCACAGAAAACCGTTAATCTTTACGAAAAGAGCCGGCAGCGGCGCCATTTTAATGTGGGCTTTTGACACCCCGTATAAAATATAAAGTTCGTTTAAGTATGTCTCTTCGAATTGAAAAATGAGTTTAGTGTGTGACTCAGTCGTTCTTTGGTGAAACAAATAGTTGTGTCTTTGTAGTATATTAAAAGTGCAAAAACAATTAAGATAAATCTACAATCTAATCTTAAAATAAATGACGGGAATTTAAAGCGAGACTAAAAGTAAATGGCACTTAATTAAATCTAGTCTAATTTAAAATAAAGGGTGCAATATTAAAACTTTGAAAAGTAAATTAATTAAATGACTAAAAATAAAAGCGTGACGAAAATTAAATTTGACAACGTAATTTAATTTGAAAACTTAAAAATCAAGTAAAAAGGCAGGAAAACAAAATTTAAAATAAAAACAAAAACAAAACAAGAATACGAATCAGATCGCACTACGATCGCAACCAATGAAGTGGTTGGATCGCACCCGGATCGTAGCTTGATCGCAGTCTAGATCGCACTTGGTGATCGTAGCCCACGATCGCACTTGATGCGATGGAAACAAGATGGATCGTACTCTATGGATCGCAATCCACCACGATCGCAACAAAGTGGATCGCAGTGGGTGATCGTGACCAAGCGATCGCAACACGGATCGCACTCTATGATCTTACCCACGATCGCAACGAGTGATCGTGGTATGGATTATGAAGTGTGATCGTATTATGATCCTAGTCCTTGATCGCAACACTGGATCGCAAGTAGAAACCCTTAAGGGTTTATGCGATCGCACCTGTTGGATCGTACAAGGGTAAAAAAAGCAGTTACGATGAGAATAAGGAAAATAGAATAAGCAAACGAAATAAGCACTAAGACAAATAAGCAAATACAAAAGAAACACTATTGAATATAAGCAAATAACAAAACTTGATTTAAAACGAGATTAAGAAAAACAAAATAAGCTTAAACTTAAAAAAATTTCAAAACACAAAATAAGCAAACTAAATGAGCAACTTTTGAAAAGATGAAACTTTGAGAAAACTAAGAAAATCAAATAAGCTAAGTATGAAACGAGCCCATAAGATTGTCAAACTTATAGCTTATCTCATACAAAAACTTAGATAAAAGTAAAAAGATAAACTTTTTAGTAAAATAAGCAAAGGGATTAAGCTAAAAGCTTGCTTAATCCGAATTTGAAATGAACCAAAAAGAAGAAAAGAACGATGAGAATGATGAAAAGAAACTTGATCAAAGGTAAATGAAGATTAAAGCAAGAAAATTAAGGAACACTTACTTGGAGTTAAAATGAATTAAAGTGCAAGACAAGTATTTAAAATGACATAAATTTAAAGAGCAAGTAATTAAAAGATGGAAGACTAATTGTCACCTTAGCCAACAAAAATGAAAAGATGAATCCTAATGACTATTTATAGGGGAGGATTAAGGGGTGCTTAGGAAGCTTCCTCCCCTCCTTCATTTTCTCTTAATTGCACCATTAGGTCCTTAAGCCTTTAATCTTTTGTTAATCTTGGACTTTAATGACTTTTGGCTCGGGATTTCTTTAAACTCGTCTTTTAATTCTTCAATAAATAAGACTCGAGTTCTTCGGCTTTGGTAAACTTTCGTCTTTTGACTTTTTCTTCGATAAATCTTCAGAATTGGTCTTGGACTTCCGTTCTTTTTGCACTCTTGACTTCTTGACTTCGTCTTTCATCTTTTTCTTCAATAAAAGCCCGTGAATGCCCGTGTTTTCTCCACTTTTCACCTTTTCGTCCTAAATCACAACACAAACACAAACCACGCATAATTCCGACATAAAAGACATAGAATACACGTTTTGGCTCGGTTATTATTGTAATTAAGTGGTAAAAAGGATGGGTGTTTACACACCTATCATACATCGAAGAAGGTCGTCCTATTTTTCTTATCCAAGTCACTAGCAAAAACGAACCCGAACCAAAGGAGAAGAAAATTGGAGACGTACCAATTGTTTGCGACTTTCCGGAAGTTTTTCCCGAAGACCTACCCGGGTTACCTACACTTCGCCAAGTGGAATTTCACATCGAATTAACTCCTGGAGCCGCACTCGTCGCGAGGGAACCTTATCGACTAGCGCCCGCCGAAATGAAGGAATTAGCTGACCAACTAAAAGAGCTTATCGACAAGGATTCATAAGACCGAGTTCCTCACTGTGGGGAGCCCCGATTTTATTCGTGAAAAAGAAAGACGGATCATTTCGTATGTGCATCGATTATCGCGAATTGAACAAACTTACTATAAAGAATCGTTACCCTTTACCAAGGATCGATGATTTGTTTGATCAACTTCAAGGTTCGAGCATCTATTCAAAGATTGACCTTAGATCGGGTTACCACCAACTTAGAGTTCGAGAGGAAGACATTTCCAAGACGGAATTTCGAACCCGATACGGCCACTTTGAATTCCAAGTCATGCCATTTGGGTTAACCAATGCACCCGTGGTATTCATGGACCTTATGAACCGCGTGTGTAAACCTTATTTGGACAAGTTCGTGATCGTGTTTATTGACGACATCCTTATCTACTCTCGTAGTAAGGAAGAACACAAGGAACACCTAAAGAAAATTTTGGAATTGTTGAAACAAGAACAATTATACGCCAAATTTTCAAAGTGTGAATTTTGGATTCACACGGTACAATTCCTTGGTCACGTAATCGATAGTAGTGGTATTCATGTGGATCCCGCTAAAATCGAAGCGGTAAAGGACTGGGCGACTCCTACCACACCTACGGAGATTCGCCAATTCCTTGGACTTGCCGGCTATTATAGAAAATTTATCGAAGGATTCTCGAAAATCGCAAAGTCTATGACGGAATTGACTCAAAAGAACAAGAAGTTTATTTGGGGAGACGACCAAGAAACTTCTTTCCAAACTTTAAAACAAAAACTTTGCGACGCGCCCATTCTCGCATTACCCGAGGGTAGTGAAGACTTTGAAGTATATTGTGATGCTTCAATTAAAGGTCTAGGTGCGGTTCTCATGCAAAGGAAAAAGGTCATAGCTTATGCCTCTCGACAACTAAAGCCGAACGAAGAAAACTACACTACTCACAATTTGGAGCTAGGCGCGGTTGTCTTTGCTCTCAAAATTTGGAGACACTACCTCTACGGAACTAAGTGTGTAGTTTACACCGATCACAAAAGTCTTCAACATATCTTAGACCAAAAAGAACTCAACATGAGACAACGACGTTGGTTGGAACTACTTGGAGACTACGATTGTGACATTCGTTATACCCCGGGAAAAGCTAACGTTGTAGCCGATGCTTTGAGTAGAAAACCCCGTGAGCGACCTCTAAGGGTTCGAGCCTCAGTGATGACTATTGGCTTAAACATACCCGCAAAAATCTTAGAAGCCCAACGAGAAGCGATTAAGATAGAAAACATCGATAAAGAAGAAGCCGTTGGAATGATCACCAAAAATCTCGTTGCACGTACAGATGGAACATTGTGTCTTGACAATAGAAGTTGGTTACTCGTTACGGTAATGTCCGAGAACTAATCATGCATGAATCGCACAAGTCTAAGTACTCGATCCATCCCGGATCGGACAAAATGTACCATGACATGAAAATGTTCTATTGGTGGCCAAACATGAAAGCTGAAATCGCGACTTATGTTGGTAAATGCCTAACTTGTGCCAAAGTTAAGGTTGAACACCAAAAGCCTTCCGGATTACTAGTCCAACCTAGGATCCAGGAATGGAAATGGGAACGAATTACTATGGGACTTCATTACAAAACTCCCAAAAACGTCCGCGGGATACGACACCATTTGGGTCATCGTCGATCGCTTAACGAAATCCGTACATTTTCTTCCGATGAAAGAAAACGACAAAATGGATCAATTAGCACGATTATATATGAAAGAAATCATTGCTAAGAACGGCGTGCCAATTTCTATCATATCGGACCGAGACGGTCAATATTGCTCAAGATTTAGGCAATCTCTCCAAGAAGCGTTAGGAACACAATTGGACATGAGTACGGCTTATCATCCTCAAACGGACCGGCAAAGTGAAAGAACCATCCAAACATTGGAAGATATGCTTCGCGCATGCGTAATCGGCTTTGGAAACGGATGGGATCGACACTTACCATTAGTAGAATTTTTGTACAACAATAGCTACCACACTAGCATTAAAGCGGCACCGTTTGAAGCACTTTATGGTCGAAAGTGTCGTTCACCCGTTTGTTGGGCGGTAGTTGGTGATGCACAACTTACCGGTCCGGAAATTATTCACGAAACAACGGAGAAAATCATACAAATCAAGAGTCGTATGCAAGCGGCTCGTGATCGACAAAAGTGTTACGCCGACAAGAGACGGAAACCGTTGGAATTTAAAGTCGGAGATCGGGTAATTTTGAAAGTTGCACCATGGAAAGGTGTAATTCGTTTTAGTAAACGAGGAAAGCTAAACCCTCGATATATTGGACCGTTCAAAATTTCAACGCATAGGTGACGTTGCCTATCGTTTAGATTTACCGCAAGAACTTAATCGCGTGCATAGTGTGTTTCAAATTTACAACTTGAAGAAATGCTTATCCGACGAAACGCTTGTTATACCTATGGACGAAATCCAACTCAACGATAAACTCGTGTTCGTTGAAGAACCCGTCAAATTATGGAACGAGAAGTCAAAAGTCTTAAACAAAGTCGTATACCTATTGTTAAGGTACGTTGGAATGCACGAAGAGGACCCGAATTTACGTGGGAACGTAAAGATCAATTTAAAGCGAAATATCCTCATTTGTTTACTAACGTAGTGTCGACTTAAATGTATCGTTTGTTTTGCTTTGCGGACAAAGCCCTCTTTAGGGAGAGCGAATGTAACAACTTGAATTTTCGCGTCTTATTATTATAATAGAGACGTGCTCGTTATTAATCGTTTGCTCACTAACGGTTTGTGCCGGTTTATTTCTACGTATCAAATTATCGACAATACGTGTTTACATTTGTCATGCTATCGAGTCTATTGAGGTCAATGTGTTCATATAGCTACGTCGAGTCGTATGTTAGCTAAGTTGTACGTATCAGTGCACTTATTTTGTAAAAATAAGAGAAATCTTATTGCCACCAGAATCGTTCCATAAAATCACTTAACCGGAAACTGTCCTCATTAATATTTGTGTCCTTAAAATCATTGGCTACAGCTCTTTAAATAGAAAATGGGTCCGTGTTTAAGGGGGAGCAAATATTAAATCTTCGTGGAATCAAATTTGGTCTTTAAAAAGGATTGTCAGAAAATGTTAACTCTTCATCTTCATTTGTTATGCTATGTGTGCTTTGTGTGGAATAGAAATTCATGACTAGGTTATTGAATTTTGGCGTTAAGATTTTGTGGTCGTGTTTGTGAACGGGTTTGTTTTTGTTAAGTTGATTCGGTTAACTCTAAAATAACTTTAACTAAAATTTTAAAACAGGGGGACCATTCTTGCAAGTTTTTCAAAATGGTGGGTGTATGAGTCAACTTGACAACATGTTGACCAAGTCAAAACTTCTCACCCCCCCCCTTCCCTGTCACAATCGCAAACACACACAACTCTTATTCATCCGCCATTGTTGAAAATCTTCAACACCTTCGTTCCTTGTGTTTTCGCATCTCTGATTATTTCTCATCTTCTAGGTACGGTATTATGCTACTATTACTACCACTAAAACATCATTTCATTCATCTAAAACTACTCAGATTCCCGTGTTCATATCCAAGATTTAGGGTCTCGTGTTTTTGCTATGAATATGGTATTTAGGTTGTGGGATTTGTTTTATATGATTAGATGATCATTGGGTTTGCCCAGAATCACTTAAAACATTGCCTAAGTTCCTGGATCGAGAAGTCAACGTTTAAGATCGGATCCCTGTCACTGATTTCGATGTACATTGCGATACCATCATTGTGATGCCTGTCATTGCGATGAGTCATTCCGATGGGCTATTACGATGAGTCATTTCGATGGCTCATTGCGATGGCTCATTGCGATGTGTCATTGCGATGGTTCATTGCGATGGGCTGTTGCGATGGGTCATTCCGATGGCTCGTTGCGATGGCTCATTTCGATGGTCATTACGATGGCACATTGAGATGGCACATTGCGATGACGCATTCCGATGCGTTATTGCGATGGCTTCGCAGTAGGTATTGCGATGGGTCATATTGCGATGGATTCTCATTTATTCCGATGGAAATATACTTATTGCGATGGACATACATATTGCGATAGGACTTTAATTCATTAGGATTACGACGTTTGAATCATTGTGATGGCTTCATTAGGATTACGATGCTTGATTCATTGCGATGGCTTGGTTAGGATTCCGATGGATTGATACATTGCGATGGACTTAGGATTCTTATGATTATGCACTTGCCTTAGACTATCTAATGAGTTCGGCCTTGCTTGCACTATTTCCTCATTAGGTTTTAAGTACATTAGGGCCACTAACACGAAACCAAGTTTTATTGAAACAAGTTAATTTTTATCTCATAAGAATACTTGAACGGTTTCTTATTACAGAAGTTCATCTTATTTAATAAGTTGATTCCTATGTAAACAAAAGAGATAAAATTACTTAGTCAATGTCTTGTGTTTTGTTTCCAGGCCATGGAAGACATAGCTTCATCTTTGTTCAAGCCCACTATATTTTGGGTTGAGGATAATCCTACAATTCTTGACGTAGTGGTTGAAACTAAACCAAAACCCACTGAAGTTTTGGTTGCAACTAAACCAAGACCTACTGAGGTGTTACTAGAAATCAAACCTAGACCTACTGAGGTTCTGGTCATGACCACCAAGAAATCCAAATATTTTAAGAACTAATGCTAGGTCGTTATCTCTTTAGAATAAAAATGTCTTTGGCATATCTGTCATTTTCCTAAGTGTGTTGTTAAATGTAAGGACCTTGTTCATCTGAACTATGTTTGTATGTTGTTTCTCTATAATTTGTGGTAATAATTGTTATGGATTTTTTCCTAAGATTGAACTTGGCATAGACTTCAAATATATATATATACATGTTGTGTATATCATTTGTGCTTATATCATCAAAGCAGGAAAATGCCAACTACAGAGGAACAACAACGACTTCGTGATCTTGAACTTGTTTCGCTCAGCGATAGGCTTCCATATGCTGAGAACAACTCTCGGTTACAAGATGATTTTGATCCGTCCTTACCAGCGTTCAAAATCGCCACGAACATCCTAGACATATCACCCATTAGAGACACACTCATATGTACTGCATCTGTTCCCGAAGTCTACATGCATCAATTCTGGAACACTGCATCTTTCTCCAAAAAGACTATCTCTTTCCAACTGAACAAAACACCAAGGGTACTCAGCTTGAGCATTTTTCGGAAATTGTTTAAACTTCCTAGGTTGGCACAAGGAGAACAATTTGTGGCTAACCCAAAGAACGATGAAGTGCTTCGAATCATTCGTGCCATGAATTATGAAGGTGAAATCCACAACATATCCCAGTTTAACACCTCAAACATAGGGCAACCCTGGAAAGCACTTATCACCATTATTGTCAAGTGTCTAACTGGAAAAACTAGGGGAACTGATGCAATGAGACCACCACAGGCTCACTTATTTTGGGGTTTGTATACTGCTTCTAAAGTAGACTATGCACTTCTTCTCTGGCAATAATTTTGTTATCAGTTTACTGGAACGAAGAAGAAATCCGTGCATCTTCCATTCCCGAGATTCACCAAGCTCATTATCAGTCACTTTATGAAGAATGACCCAACCATTGACACTCGCGGGAATTTCTTCTATCACACCAAAGATGACGATTATGTGATTCTCACAATGAATGCAGACACTAATTCCACAAAGTATGCATTACTTCCTGCCCTAGTACCCGACACAATGCTTAATGATGGAATCAAGGAGAGTGATAAATACCAAGAGATGCTTAATGATATTGACGCATAGTTTAAACGTGCAAATTCACATCCTTCAGAGAAGCAAAAAGGTAAACGCAAGAAAAGAGTTTCAAAGCGCCAATCAACTGCTTCTTCCAAAGATAAAGGCCCAGGAAAAATGCAAATTGTTGATGAAGATGATGAAGATGAGCTGATCCATACTGAAGAAGAACAGGAAGAAGTACCACTCCGCAGGCCTAAGAAAGCAAGGAAGACTAAAGGCAAAGAGGCAAGTGTTGCTCCAAATGAACCTGCTCAACAACAAATTTCTTAAGCCAAAAGATTGCGTATTGTTCTTCAACAAAGTCGACAGGAAACTTTTGGAGGATCAGGCTCAAGAGTGTTTGAAGACTTAGCAGAATTTGGTAATCCTGATGATGATATGGCATTTTATGACGATCCTACTAAGGAAGATACTTATGAAGATGCATATGAAGATGCTGCTAACTATCATTTTGAAAGTCGTGAACAAAGTGAAGAACGTGAGAGCAGTGCTGACACTGATACAAGTATGATGTATCGAGATGCCAATATCACTACATCTTTACCACAACCGACTCACATGGTGCTAAATGAAGATGCTCATGCAACTTTCATACCATAAACGCAACTTCAAAGTAAGTCTACTTCAAACTCTGATGATGTTATGAAATATCTCAATTTAGAAGGGGAGGGTGTCGAGGTCACAAACACTGATCTGTCAACAAATGAAGGAATGGTAGATGTTCCTATAACCACTATTACATCAACCACCACTCCACTACTATCCACCCCGGTCATCAGTGAGGTCATAACAACCACTATCACACCCGCACTTGTTGAACAACCAGTATCAACCACCACCCTCACCACTGAATCTACACCGTCATCCATAGCCGAACAACCTGTATCAACCACCGCCCCAATCACTGAATCTACACCAACACCTATCCCTGTTCAACCAGTATCATCCACCACCACCATAACGGTTATGGTTACACCTCCACCAACAGAACCACAAGTATCATCCACATCCAATCCCTTCCTCACAGTCAATGATCCACTGATCCAGTCTCTTCAACAACAGTTAGAGGCTCAAGCTACACAAATAGCTACATTGACTGAAAGGTTCACCACTCCTCCTAAGGAACCGCAACCTGATGAGCCTACTCTTCAGAAACTAACAAACAGAGTGTCCAAACTTAAAGAACAACATAAATCATTTCTTAAAGAGAAGAAAACTCGGGATAAAGAAAATGCTGCTTTTCTTGGGTCCATTGACAAGCAGATGACCACGATCATTCGACGAGAAGTCAAGTCTTATGTTGATCAACAACTACCAAATCTTGTCGGTAATGGTTTATCTACTCTTCAACTAATGACATTGTTACAGACACGTCTGCTAGATATGAAAGCTCATAAATCGAAATATAAACACAAAGTTCTGCAATATCTCAACAAAGCAATTCTTGAAGAGACACCTGCAGACACTACCGACTCTGAGTCTAACGATGACGATGAGCTAGAAGAGGAAGATGACGAGGGTAACGGTGAAAAGGATGATGGTAACAATGATCAAAAGGAGGAACTTAGAGAGAGAAAGAAGAGAGAGAAAGGAGAGAGTTGAAAGAAAGATGGAATATCATCAAATGTAAGTGTTCCACCCCTCCTAACATGCTAGGAGGGGGGTTTATATAGCCCACCCTACATGTGGGCTATATGGGCTATATTGGATCACGACCCAATATCATTGGAGTGACCGATCCTTTCTAAATACGTAAAAACGTATTTCCAACAATCTCCCCCAAAGGGAGGTCACTCCAAGTTACAATGTCCTAAATAGTCTATAGCTCGTGATCTATGCTAATATTGATGTGACCGAGACTTTCCTTGGAAAAACGTATTTCCAACAATCTCCCCCAAAGGGAGGTCACACCATTTTACAAAATCTTAAACCTAGCATACAATGCTTGAGTCTTCGATCTTGTTCTTGTGAATATGCTTGATGTGATCTTTGACTTTAGCCTTGAGCATGTTTCATTGCCTTGACCTTGTGCATTCATCACTTGTGATATTCGACTCTTCGTGACTTCATGTTCCACATACTTATACCTTTATAAATTCTTGAAAGCTTCAGAGTTTGATACAGCGGAAGACTTGACGTTCAGACTTTCTTGAATTTGTTGAAGTATTAAGTGTATGTAGTATAAGCATGTGGTGACAACTTCTTCTGGATTGTACACCGCAATGCCACCTTCTTGTTACGCTGCATAAGACAGTTAGCAACAAAACATATACACGGATGAAATGGCCTTGAACATTTCATTCTAAATCGGTAGCATTTTACCTCCGGTCGGTGAAGACCGTTGGACGATATTAACTATCGTACTTGTGGCAGGTAGTTTCAATTAAGAACCTCCTTGACAAGATTTCGCGGGTAAATCCGTTCTCTTTATTCGACCGTCCAAAGCTGACTGCGAACATAAATAGTGAATCATTTAGATAATAATATCCGCATGATTTGAAGCCGTCAATTCATATTCCTGGAACAAGTGAAGTTCAATTAAGAACCGCACCATCGTTGCTTTCCAGTTGTCACGAGCTTGATTCGTATAGAATCTTGCAAGTTACCTACCAAGTGCTGTTTGAGGTTAACACTAGAAAGATTTCCACTCATCAGGAATCACTCTGAGTGTTCTGGCAAGATCACTAAGATATTGTGTAGAGGCCTGGAACGTGTTTAAATTCATTTAAGAATTAAACCACTTTTGCTTTCCAGTTATCACAAGTTTGATTCATAAAGAATCGCACAAGTCACCTACCATGAGATTTTTGATATTCGCTCAAGAAGGATTTCCATCTTCATTGTAAATACTTTCGTATTACTCGGATGTTCAGGCAAGATCATGAAGATTTTGCGTAGGACTCTTAAGATCTTTCTTACTTTTCATAGTGTGTGAGGAAGCAAGGAAATATGATAGTGTGTCCGAATAAGATATTTGATGATCTCAAATGGCTCTAGACTCGATCGTGCATTTTAGATTTTAGTGATCGGAGGCTGGAGAGGAGTGCCACCATTTCAATACCAATTTATTCGGAGTGAATAAATCAATAGATAATGCGTTGTCTCCGTGTGATTAAAACAAATATCTTTTAAGAGATATCTGAGTTAGCTGGGATGGGTTGTGCATTGCATCACTGGGTCCATGATGTCTATCTTCAATATCAAGCATCATTAAAAATGATCTCAATAGCTAATGAGTTGACCCGGTTTCTGCCTAAGTTGTAAGGAGGGCTTCTTTCTTTACACCCTTTATCTTTACAATTCTTTTTCCTTCTTCAACCCCTTCAATGCTTACCAATACGTCATAACTAGCACCTTGTTGTAATTGTTCCAGTGCTAACTTAAGTACTTGGTCGGCATTCAGCTACGTTCATAATCTTTCTCCATCTTTCCTAAGGACTACTATTTCTAGCTATGGAATGTCCTTGGGAAGATTCCTCCAGTTCTAGAGGAATCATTGGACTTTAACCTATCCTACCATCCTTATGTCACCACAATCTTCACCGTCGTGAATAGAGATGTTTTGGGTAAGTGTATGTCACCATGAAATCCATTTTGAAGTGCAAATCCATTTTGCTCCCCCTTAACCTATGCCACGATATCTAAAAACATTTCGCACATGTCGGGATGAGCTAGCACGTTAAGTCAAACTATTTGTAATTAATCATTTCCCATATTAAATCACATTTTCTCCCCCATATTAAAAGTATTAACCCAATCGATGTTTTTAATATCAATTGATTTAATAGCATTTTAAGAAAATTTGGGAAGAAAAATGCAAATCCAGTTATCTTCATGAATTACACAAGCCCCCCCTCAAATTAATGAGGGTGTACTTGCGTAAATTAAATACCTTTTTAACACAAGTGTAAGGTACTTATCACGTGCAAAGATCATATATGATAATGTATTCACAAGATTAGCGATTTACGAGGTTGGACCTGAATGATGGAGAACATCATATGAAAGATTCACATGGTTCTTGTTCATGAATGTTGGTCGCCTCCTCACGTCTGAAGTTATCTCTTGACTCCATGTATATGATTGATATCATTGTCTTGACACCAATATGTGAACTTGGCACTCTCGGCATCAAAGATTCTGAATGCTGGACAATTGCTCCCCCTCAATTGTTGACCCGTGTTCTATTGAAAGAGCTGTAGTCACCGTTTGAGTAGTCGCATCGTCGAGTATGTAGATATCAATTGTAAATTGCTACGGTTGGTGGAGATGATAACTTCATAAAAACAAGATTTCTCTGGTTTTAACAAATAAATGCACTGACACGTACAAATATTCGTGTTAGATTGTGTTATAAAGTAAACACAATCCCTTACATGGTTATAAAGTAAACCATGCCCGGGAAAATTAGTTCCCGTTGTTGAGTCAAAGCTTTCCGGTGAAATGCTTGACTAAAATATGAAAAGCGGGTTACTATCTGAAATAATAGCAAACCATTTTGAGCATGTTTTAAAACATTTGAACTTCTGCTCGAACTTTATTTACAACCCCGTGTCATTATTGAATGACATTTCTAGTATCGTAAATATTATCGATTCCAGAAGACATGCTCTTTTTATCAAAACATTTTTTGAACACACAATTTTGAAAGATTTAGAAAACCTTTTTGAGAAATTCTCAAAAAATTGTGTTCAACGTTTTGAAAACCAATTACTTGAGCTTAAGATGTTGAATATCTTACAAAACGAGCTCAAGTCCGAGAAGTTGTAAACTTCCCGTTGTTAAGGATAAGTTTATCATCGGCGATAAACTTTCCGTGTAACTGAAGACCGAGTCCTAAGTTGACATTTACTTAGAAGTCGTTTTCATGAGCTTGAAAAACTTTGAATGTTTTAACGTAAAGCTCATGACCGAGAAAGATGAATTTCTCGTTATGAGGTAAAGTTCTCTTATTTAAAAGATACGCTTTCCTTTCTGAGCTTAAAACTTGGAATGTTTTAATACAAGCTCATGACCGAGAAAAATTAATTTCTCGTTTCGAGGATAAGTTATCTTTAAAGATAAGCTTTCCTAAAAATGAAATCCGAGTTACAGTCTGAGATTTAACTGTAAGTCATTGTGCATGAGCTTAATAAACATCGAATGTTTTTATTATTAGCTCATGCCCGAGAAAAATTAATTTCTCGTTGTAAGGATAAGTTTATCATCGGCGATAAACTTTCCTTTAATTGAGGATCGGGTCATTGTCTGACATTTGAAAATGAACCATATACACGAGCTTAAAACCTTTGAATGGTTTTAGGATAAGCTCGTGTCCGAGAAAACTTAATTTCTCGTTTTGAGGGTAAGTTATCGTTACGTAGATAAACTTCCCTGTCTCTGAAGTCTGGGTCATCGTCTGTCATTTAACGAGGAGCCATTTACACGAGCTAGAAACCTTTGAATGGTTTTAATGTAAGCTCGTGTCCGAGAAAAATTAATTTCTCGTTTTGAGGGTAAGTTATCGTTGCGTAGATAAACTTCCCTTTCTCTGAAGATCGGGTTACAGACTGTAATTTGACTATGAGCCATTGTACATGAGCTTAAAAACTTGGAATGTTTTTGATATAAGCTCATGCCCGAGAAAATTTAATTTCTCATTGTTAGGATAAGTTTATCATCGGCGATAAACTTTCCTTGCTTTGATGAACAAGTTACAGTCTGTGATGTGACTGTAAGTCCTTGTGCATGAGCTTAAAAACTTCGAATGTTTTTATTATTAGCTCATGCCCGAGAAAAATTAATTTCTCGTTGTTAGGATAAGTTTATCATCAGCGATAAACTTTCCTTTCTTGTTAGAGCGAGTTACGGTCTGTTATGTGACTGTAAGTCCTTGTGCATGAGCTTAAAAACATCGAATGTTTTTATTATTAGCTCATGCCCGAGAAAAATTAATTTCTCGTTGTTAGGATAAGTTTATCATCGGCGATAAACTTTCCTTTCTTGTGAGAGCGAGTTACAGTCTGTTATGTGACTGTAAGTCCTTTTCACTGTAATCTTAACTGCAAATCCCCTGAGACACTTGTTTCTTAGATATCAGCGTCTTCAACAACCAAACTCTGAGAGTGTCCTTAATTGAATGGTATACAATGATTGGACCGCTTCGTTCTTTTGGAACATCCTCTTTGGTACCTGCATTCTCATTTGGAATTTGCATGCTTTGATATGGGTTAGCGATATCTATCTTAGAATCAAGTGGGGGTTCACAGTTTTCTTTTCTTGTGCTAGAGGTGACCTGAGGAGATGATTCACTTGTCTTAGCTGGTAAATGTTTCCTTTTATAGAAAACCTTAAGTTCAGGCTTAAGTGATGTATTCTCCTTTTCAATTTCCTCCCTAGTATTCTTAGTAGAATCGGAGACTATCCTAGTTAAAGGGCACTCGTTTCCTACAAGAGTGAAAGTTCTACCAGTGGGGCGCCACATTTTACCAACGGGTTTGATTTTAGCTACCCACTGGGATTTAAGTCTAGCACGGGAGTTCACCTCATTAAGTAATTTTTTGATACAAGAATCATGATTGGCTTTAAAGACACATTTCCTACATGTTTTACAAGTAGCATATTTAATGTCCGAGTAAGATCTAGAATTCCTAGATGATTGATTGATGCTCCTAGGATGTGACATGCTACGGTTAGCAGTGTTGGGTAAACTAGAAGGCATCTGACTAGGTTTGAAATTCCTATCTCTTACTTGTGTCTTTTGCTTAGCTTCCCTTAGATCAAATGTATGGCGAACGTCATTTGAACTAGTTTGAGACGTGTTCTTGGGACTATGTCTAGGGAAACTAGAGGCAATCATGTGATTAGGTCTTGCAAAAGTTGTATTAGTCACATGGGGCCTAGATAGTGGAGTGACTGGTCTAGAAAGATGAACCAAATCAACTTGGGAGGCAAACCGCGGTCTCGAGGATTGAGGTCGCTCGGATCTAAATGTAGTCGGTTGTCTAACAAACTGAATTTGAGGCGGTTTCCCCAAGATTGATGGTTTTTCAAGCTTAGTGTCCACACTAGTCCCTTTAGTTTTCCTTAATTCGTTTTTCAACGCAACTATAGCAAAGACCTTTTCCTGTACTTGAGCCTTTAAAGTCTCATTCTCTGTGAGCAATCTATCTTGGGATGCCAAATTAGATTCTAGCGGTTGAATTTGTTTCAAAAGATTATCATTTTCAGCTTTAGAATCTAAAACTTTTTGAGCCAATTTTCTTTCAAGAACAACATTTGACTTTTCAAGTTTCTCAAAATATGTTTCAAATTTGTCTGTTTTCTTAGAAAATTCTAGTTTGGCATCCTCAAGATCTCTTGATTGTTGAGCTACGATCGATTCGAGCTCTTCAATCTTAGACTTAGAGTTGGTTAAAGAAGCAGTCGTAAAACAATTAGTAGGATTGTTAACTAGCGCATTCATTTCAGATATCATATGAAGAATATTAGCTGTACTTGACATGCTACCTGGTTCCTGCGTCCCTCCTGATTCTATTCCCTGATGACTCCTTCTTGTATCGTCTTGCAATTAACCCTTTTGAAAGTTGAAACTCAATGATTCCATTGAAAGTTTGATGAAAAATGATGTTAATACAAGTAATGCCTAAAAACATTATTAATGATAACTAATCTTTCTTAGTTTTGATCACAACAAACCATACAACACATTTAGTGTAGAAACACAAAATGAATTATTTAACTAACACTATCATCAAGGTAATAATCATATCACTAACCTTTCTTAATCATACTTAGTGATCATCAAAATGATTATCCTTAAAACTCACTTTTGCTAATAAGACAAAAGACTTTTTAATAAACTTTCTTTTTTAGAAAATGTTTTATTAAAATGGAAAATGAAAATTTGAAAATGGCATATTCCAAATGCTGTTAGAATATCCGTTGAAGGGTTCAAATACCTCAGATATTCCCACCCCACTAAAAGACAAAAAACGGAGCGGAGTCTAGTGGCGGTACCTTAAGTACCTACGCGGTACCTTAGCGATATGGTACCGTGGGGTGAGATAAGGTACCGCACACAGTAGCCGTTATAGATCCGTTGTAACTTTGTCTCCTTTAAATAGTGGGTCAAATCTCATTTTCCAGTAAGCCTCTTGGACGTTTTTCTCAGCCCTTTTTCTATTTTCTATAGCATAATCATTAGTAAATGATCACTTAATTTGTTAAGGATTTTTACATATGATTATCCTCTTGATCCCCTCCTTTACCATGTCCAATGAGAAGATCACTCACTCACTAGTGTAGTGATAAAGATGAATTTATGAGCTAGTCATATTCATCATGATACCTTTGTGTTTTAGGTCAATCCAATGTATTTATGAATACTTGGACTAGTTGTGTTCATCCAAGTTATTTGTGAATACTTGGATTTGTTGTGTACATCCATTGCATATGTGTTTGCTTGGATTTGTGTTGTGTAAATCCAAGCTACATGTTTGTACTTGGATAAGTCTAGTTGAGTTGTAATAGATTTGATTAGGAGTTCTCACTAAACTACAAAGTGATGTGGTTGTGTCTTGTGAGTTCTCACTAAACTTTAAAGTGATTAGTAGTTGTGTTGTGTGAAGTTCTCACTTAGCTTCAAAGTGAAGAGTCGTGAAGATTGGTTCTAGCTTTCGATTAGAACTTGACATCTAGCCTTGTGTCGTAAAATGGTGAAGTAGGCAACGTCGTGAAGATTGGTTCTACCTTAAGATTAGAACTCGACATCTAGCCTTGTGTCGTTAAATTGTGAAGTAGGCAACGTCGTGTAGATTGGTCCTAGCTAAAGATTAGGTCTCGACATTTAGCTTAGTGTCGGAAAATAATGTAAGCAACGATGTAAGGTTTTCTCCGCCGAGAAGGGAGCTTGTGGATATAGTGGAAATCTCGAGTAGGTGTACTCGAGGAGTGGAGTAGAAACGAGGATAGAGCCTCGTTGTCGAACCACTATAAATCTTGGTGTCTTCCCACTAGGTTGTCTCCTTCCTTGATCTTTACTTATTTCATTATCATTATACTTGCTTATTATTCTTGCTAGTGCATTTCAATTGAACCTAATCATTATGCAACTTAGCTTTAAGTAAAAGATAGTTTTGATACAAACCAAATTGAAAGGAATTTTAATTTTGGTCACCAATCGAAGAGAAACTATTCAACCCCCCCCCCCTTCTAGTTTCTACAATTGGTATCAGAGCGATGGTCACTCAAGATCTTTGAAGTATACTGTTCTTTAAAACTTGGATCGATCCATTATCTCCTAAAATTAGAAGGTCTAGTTGTACTAAAGTTTCTCTTTGGTCAAAACTATGTTTTCTTTGAAAATAGGTATTTTAATTGATAATTTTGCATCCCACTTAAGATTAGTAGCCTTTATGCATTTTAGATATACTTTTGAAATGTATCTACTAGTTTGCATCTTGCTTTGTGAAGGTACTCATGAAGATCAATCAATTTATTGGTTATGGATTGAGTTACTTGCACTTTTAGAAGAATCATCTTCATTGATCTTTAACATCTTTGAATGATGATACCAAGATGATTGGGAATGATACTAGTCCTTGAAGACTTAGTACTCATCATAGTCATTGATTGGGCATAGCACTTATTCCTTCATGGATTGCTCTTTGTGGCTAAGGTACGCTTTCGTTCTTCCACACGCCCTTTGATCATTCTTTTGATCATTACTTGACTATGTGCTTGTTCTCGGAATCCTTGCCTTGACATTTATTTGTGGTTTGTGTTTCATTTCTTTTATCCTCTCAAACCTTCATTGCTTGGATACTTGACTCACTATGGTGATGTAGAGTGAGTTAGTAGAAGCTTAAAGTATCAAGCATGATTTCCATGGTTTGCACCCATACGGTTAGTAGGCCCTTTGTGGGAGAGAAAGTGAATTAATACTTTGCTCATATTTTAGTTTAGACTAAGACTATTATTGAAAGTGATCTTAGTTTAGACTTGAATAATTGCTTTGTGCTTATTCATTACCAAAGCCGTTTATCGTTTCGCCGGAAAGGCACGTCTTAAACCACTATATATGACACAAGCTCTTCGTTTCAACTACTTGAAGATTGTCATTAATCCCTTGAGCATTGATCCTAGTCTTGATTCACTTCTCTTGACTTCTCTCCACTTAGTCGTTTTGCTACGAGTAGTCGTTTGTCCGTTTCGGTTCTTTTCGATCTTGATTTAACTCGTAATCCTTCATTAAGGCATATTGCTTAGTGTTATGATGATCCAATGATATTCTAAAAGGCTCATGATTTAATTTTAAGTATTTTAGAAAAACTGGATTTTCAAAATTTGGCGTTTTTCAGAGATAGAAACCTGCCTCTGTAGGCGGTTCCTTATCTCCGCGGCTCAAACCCGCGGTTCCTTATCGATAAGGTACCGCGGGCAGTAACTTTTGTCAGAGCGCCAGTTTGTGTTTTTTATTCTTTTTCAAACCAAACTCTCTCTCTTCCAAAAACACACAGCCGACGGGTTTTACCTTTTCCACCATTGTTGAAGCTTCCAAAACCTTCAATCACTCAAATTAATTGATTCCAAGTTGTGGGTTTCACTCATCCTTCATCTAGCATCAATTAATTGTAAGTATTTTCTTTCAATTTCATCTATTTTGTTCTAGGGTTCATCCTTTCATAATTGGGGATTTTTAAAATTGAAATTGAATTAAAACCTTAATAGGAATGTGGGTTGACATGGTAATCTTACTATGATTCCTTAGGTTGATATTCATTAAGATTTCACAAAAACCCACTTGTAGAACAAATCCGAATTTAGGCTAAATGATTTTGGTTGAATTATGGATTTGAGATGAACCCATGAACAAGTAGGTAATGACATTGTTAATGCTTACCTACAAACCTTGTTTTGAAAAACCAATGTTCTAATCCATTGTTGATATAACATAGATCATGTGTTCTTGGTCAATGATGGAATAGACACATTGTGAACATGAAAATGATATGGATTCAATCCTATGTTTGTCAAGAAATTGATATAGCACATTTTCATTTTTCGTTTTCCTTTTTGATTTTCATATGAGTGATTGGAGAAATATTGTCTTGTGTTTGTATTTAGGTACTTAATCATGCCTTCTCAATATCACAAAGATCATCAATTCACTAGAGATTATATGCCCGACATCTCTCAAACCTTTGTTTCCCCTCAACTCCAAAATGCTTTTCCATCCCTTTCCTCTCGTTGTTTCCATGAGGGTAGGATTGTAGACTCAAGAATAGGGGAGATAATTATATCAACTCTATGTTCGAGCTAATTGGGTTTGATTGTTTGCTTTACATAGACGAGGTAATTTACCCTTGTTCCTTCTTGAGTTCTTTAGTACTTACTCCATGCTTGAAATCAACGACCAAATCTTTATCCGTTTCTTGTTGAATGGTCAAATCATTCAATATTCCCTCGATGACTTTGGTGATATTCTTGGTGTGCCATTTGAAGGCACTTGTCGGTTCACGGATAAGTGGAGACTAGATGCTCTCTTGGAGTCAAACGACAAACCTCCAAATGACACCACCGAAGTTGATCTAAATTTCATCCTTGAAATCATCACGAAAGAGCGTAGTGGAAACGTTGTGAGAAGCCTTCATACAAATGTGCGAAATGTGAATAGGTATGAGGTGCTCTCAAGCGACCTTAAGGATTATATGCTCCAGTGGGCAAACATCCTTAGGGAAAATGTGTTTTGTCTTGGTGGGAACCGGGATCATATCCCGGCTTGCATGGGGCATATGTTGTTTTGCCTGTTTACTTCCACCAAGTACAATCTTGCATATTACATCGCTCGACGTATAAATTATGCTCTTTCCAAACCCAAAACAAACCTCCCTTATGATATGCTTCTTACTCGCCTCTTTAGAAGGGTTGGTCAAGATTTTCCTCAACTCGATCTTTCTCGCTTTCACCCGGTTCAACGGGTTATGTTGCCTATTCAAGAGGCGTATCAACGAAAGCCAAGAAGTGACTGTGGTTCGAGAAAATCCGACCATCAAGAGCCGGATGAGGAGGACACCGATATGCCACCAAGTGATGGTGATGGCATCGGTCCTAGTTCTCATTTTGACTCTTCGAGCAACTCCCATCCATCCTCAAATCAATTCGAGGATGATTTTGAAGACTTAGCTCCTCCTCCTCACCCTTCTAGTGATGTTCCTGAAGATCTCAATATGGAGCATCTTTATAGTGAGAATCTTAGAACCCGGGGAGAATTACATGAACACCGAGTGGAGTCAAGAAAAGGGTTCAATTATTTGGGAAAGATGATCAAGGGTTTAGGAAAGAAAAGGAGGTGAAGACTTTGAAGTTGTGTCAAAGTTTGGATTTGATGGTTTAACATTTGGTTATTAACACTTTGGTTTAGTTGTTTATTAACTTGTGTTGCATGCTTGGATTACCATTTATTTTGATCCTTAATGCTTATTATGCCATCATGTTTGTGTTTTACATAGCTTTGTGCATGCCTTTTGATAGTTAGCTTATTAGATTATGATCTGTAGTTAACTTTGGCTTGTGAAACATTTTGGAAAAATCTGGGTTTATCAAAAAATGGGATAGGAAATTTTTGAAAACCTTCTGGTCGCGGTTCCATATCGACCCGCAGTTCCTTATCGATAAGGTACCGCCGGTCCTAGATAAGGAACCGCCGGCCACTGTGCACGACAGCATCTTTGCTTTACACTGTTTTCTTAATCTTGTGTAAACCTTGCATGATTTTCAGTAATAAACTGCACATTTCCTAAACTAGGGTATCTAAATTCATTATTCACCTAAAATGATTTTAACCCATTACTAGTTTGGATCATCCCCTCAACCATTTAAACCCACCTTGTTTGCCATGTTCTTCACACATCAAACATACTTCCCTAAACCTTAAACTACCCTAATCAACCATGGTGTGTACCAAAACCTCAAACACTCCCAAGACCTCCACCCCAACAAAAACACTCAAAATAAGGGTTAAGGTAGCTAAGCCTAACTCTTCACCTTTCCTCACACCTAAGAATGAGAATGTTCCTATCCTCATTTCTTCATCACCTTCCCCACCTCTTGCACCATGCAAGACTTCTTCCACCCATGGTACTAACCACTCCATTGGTTCTACCTCCTCTTCATTCAATTCTAGAATGAATGAGCTTTCCTCACCCTTCACTCCAAGTGCACCCTTGGAAGTGACCACACAACCTCAACCAATCCAAAGCATTCCTTTTGGGAATGACTAAGATGACATTTTAGTGACTTCACCATTTACCCCTCACAACTCACCCATTTCACCAACCTTGGAGGATTTACCTCCACACTCACCCATTTCCCCTTTGGGGAACATGCCTCCACTTTCACCCACATCACCCTTGGAGAACTTGCCTCCTCCACCTCCACCCAACTCAAACATCCCAATTTTGGGTGTCCCTCTTTCCCTCCTCTTGGGTGATCCTTACTTTGGGTTTCAACAAACTCATGGTCCTAGATGTCCATGTTGTCTCTACAACCACTTCCTCATCCAAAACCTAAGGATGGATATGCATGGACTACATAGGGGTTTGCAAGATTTCTTGCTTACTTTTTTCTCCATGCCTCCTCCTAGGAGATGAATGATGGAGTTCTTTTAATAAAGTTTTTCAACAACAAGCCAAAGAAAACCACCTATCTAGATTTCATGATAAGCTAGCTATGTATTAGTTAGTTTTATTTATCTTTGTACTTGTTTCCTCATTAATGAATGTTTCATGTTGTTGTGTTATGGATTTAGCTTTGTGTGATTCTATCTTTTTGTGCACACTAATCAACTTTAATTTGAAATTAAAATTGAACCTAAATCTATCACAACCCCTAAACTTGACTAAAATTGGTTCAAAATGATATCTAAATTATTTTGTCACCCTTTGTCAAGACATTCTTTGTGAATGTGTTGCTTTATGCAACCCTAGCATATTTTGGTTCTAATAGAGGTAAAAATCCAAGATTTGCAATTTTTTGAAAAAGTCTTAGTTTTTCCCAAAACCCAGGAAAAACATGGTTTAAAGTCCTCTGGACGCGGTTCCTTAAGGACCCGCGGTTCCTTAGTGATATGGAACCGCCGGCCCATATAAGGTACCGCGGTCAGAATTTGGCTTTTGACGAATTTTTGGTCAAAACCTTTAAACCCTATTCCCAGTCAAGATTCCTTGTTTACCCAAATTGACTAAACATTCCTTGACAATACACATTTTGTATTCAAATTCTTACCTTGATTACATTTTACTTATACCCCAACCTTGAGATTTCATTCTCACACCTTCCCAACCTTGAGAATTCATTCTCACATAACCTTAAGATATCATTCTCACACTCTCACAATGCCTAACTCCTACATTCCTAACCTTGACATTTCTTTGTCACAACCCCACTCACCCAAAGCTTCTTCATCCAAGCTTTCAAAGAAACCGAAAATCTCGGTTCGACCCGTTTGGGTTAAGAAGAATGAACCATCTTCGTCCAAACCACCCAAAAAACCCTACCTTCTCTCCAATCAAGTATTAGAATGAGACTTACACCATAAACCCCATCATCGGAGCAAAAGAACATGTTCCACCACCACCACAATCCTTCAATACCCCCCAACTCAAACGATTTTGATGCCATACCCCCATCAAACGATTTTGTGTTGCATCATGGATCCTCGTGTGATTGTTGCCGATTTCAACAAATTGAACTTGCTCATGTGTATGAGAAGTTAAATTTTCTTGAATTCCTCCTCACTCGACCTCCTATTCAAGTTTTCGTTCCGGTGGACAAAACTTCGAATGATGCATCGTCGTCTTTTTAGTTTCATTTTATTTTTAGCAATCTTGGAAAATATCACTATTAGACTAGCTTATGCTTAGTGGTTTATTTTCCATATTTATTGCTTTTAGATACTCATACTATGTGTATGACTATCCTCTTTGTTGTTTTTTTGTAACTTTTGTGTTATTTGTGTGCTATCTAATTAGTTCTATTTTTGAGTTGATCTTGGTTAAATTTTTACAATTGCTTATGGGTGATTCCATCAATTCTAAAGCTTTAACCCATTGACAAGCTTATCATCTTCATTTTATTGAAGTTTGATTTTGTCAATTACCTCTTTGGACATACTTAGCAAAATACTTGCTTCTAATATGAGATTTCTTCTCTTTCTCCCTCTCAAGTTACTTAGTAGGTAGTGATCATATATACATTGGTGTTTCTTTCCTTTCTACTAACCTTTGTGTAGCATGTCACCTTAGCTCACAAACTTGGTGCCCCGAGCAAGGGGGAGCAACCACCAAGGGGGAGCTACTAGCAAAGTTCGATGCACTTCAAAGACTTATGCTAACCTTTTTGCTACGACAAAGGGGAAGAAATGATAGTGATAAACTAGTTAATAATTCCATAGTTTGTGTTTATACGTAAATGAGTTTATCGTTTGTCGTAATAAAAAAGGGGGAGATTGTTAATGCAAGTAATGCCTAAAAACATTATTAATGATAACTAATCTTTCTTAGTTTTGATCACAACAAACCATACAACACATTTAGTGTAGAAACACAAAATGAATTATTTAACTAACACTATCATCAAGGTAATAATCATATCACTAACCTTTCTTAATCATACTTAGTGATCATCAAAATGATTATCCTTAAAACTCACTTTTGCTAATAAGACAAAAGACTTTTTAATAAACTTTTTTTTTTAGAAAATGTTTTATTAAAATGGAAAATGAAAATTTGAAAATGGCATATTCCAAATGCTGTTAGAATATCCTTTGAAGGGTTCAAATACCTCAGATATTCCCACCCCACTAAAAGAAAAAAACGGAGCGGAGTCTAGTGGCGGTACCTTAAGTGCCTACGCGGTACCTTAGCGATATGGTACCACGGGGTGAGATAAGGTACCGCGCACAGTAGCCGTTATAGATCTGTTGTAACTTTGTCTCCTTTAAATAGTGGGTAAAATCTCATTTTCCAGTAAGCCTCTTGGACATTTTTCTCAGCCCTTTTTCTATTTTCTATAGCATAATCATTAGTAAATGATCACTTAAGTTGTTAAGGATGTTTACATATGATTATCCTCTTGATCCCCTCCTTTACCATGTCCAATGAGAAGATCACTCACTCACTAGTGTAGTGATAAAGATGAATTTATGAGCTAGTCATATTCATCATGATACCTTTGTGTTTTAGGTCAATCCAATGTATTTATGAATACTTGGACTAGTTGTGTTCATCCAAGTTATTTGT
The DNA here is from genome assembly GCA_025667525.1 of Glebionis coronaria. Classification (NCBI taxonomy): domain Eukaryota; kingdom Viridiplantae; phylum Streptophyta; class Magnoliopsida; order Asterales; family Asteraceae; genus Glebionis; species Glebionis coronaria. The sequence goes on from CM046882.1 coordinate 388,398,292, forward strand.
GAATACTTGGATTTGTTGTGTACATCCATTGCATATGTGTTTGCTTGGATTTGTGTTGTGTAAATCCAAGCTACATGTGTGTACTTGGATAAGTCTAGTTGAGTTGTAATAGATTTGATTAGGAGTTCTCACTAAACTACAAAGTGATGTGGTTGTGTCTTGTGTGTTCTCACTAAACTTTAAAGTGATTAGTAGTTGTGTTGTGTGAAGTTCTCACTTAGCTTCAAAGTGTAGAGTCGTGAAGATTGGTTCTAGCTTTCGATTAGAACTCGACATCTAGCCTCGTGTCGTAAAATGGTGAAGTAGGCAACGTCGTGAAGATTGGTTCTACCTTAAGATTAGAACTCGACATCTAGCCTTGTGTCATTAAATTGTGAAGTAGGCAACGTCGTGTAGATTGGTCCTAGCTAAAGATTAGGTCTCGACATTTAGCTTAGTGTCGGAAAATAATGTAAGCAACGATGTAAGGTTTTCTCCGCCGAGAAGGGAGCTTGTGGATATAGTGGAAATCTCGAGTAGGTGTACTCGAGGAGTGGAGTAGAAACGAGGATAGAGCCTCGTTGTCGAACCACTATAAATCTTGGTGTCTTCCCACTAGGTTGTCTCCTTCCTTGCTCTTTACTTATTTCATTATCATTATACTTGCTTATTATTCTTGCTAGTGCATTTCAATTGAACCTAATCATTATGCAACTTAGCTTTAAGTAAAAGATAGTTTTGATACAAACCAAATTGAAAGGAATTTTAATTTTGGTCACCAATCGAAGAGAAACTATTCAACCCCCCCCCCCCCCCCCCCTTCTAGTTTCTACAAATGATTTTAAGGATTATGATCGATGAAAAATCCGGTTTCAATTTTAAATAAAGTGATCGACCCGACAACGTTTTGTCCAAAGATTTTACAACACACGAGTCATAAAATGAATATATGTCAATTTTTACTTGTACAAATTGTCTAAAAAGAAATTTGAAAACTTGATGTTGGAAAACCCAATTATACTCAGCCTAAGATACTAAACCTAATTTTAGTCAGCCTAATTAATTATACTCAGCCCAAACGTTGAATACAATAAACCGGAGTTTAATTCAAATTAGACTCGCACAAAAAATAAAGTGACAAACAATATCACATAAACCAGCCGCTTTCTCCTTTCTTCCACACGTGGCTCAAAAACAAAAAAACGTGGCAGTGAGACGAAATGGACATTGGTTTCTCCGTCTGACACTAAATAAAAAATTAACAGTATATAACTGCCACCAATTACACTCTAAACCTTTGTAATCTCCGTCCCACTAAATTTACTCACACCTAAACCTAAACAAAAAAACAACAACCGTAACTCATCTTTCTATCTAAAACACAACCTCAACCTATCAATCACATAATATCTTCCCATATTGATCTTTAAAAAAACAGATCCAAATACAAAACGAGATCTTATAATCTTAACCACACCACAAGAAACACAAAACCGTCAATTGTTTTAATTAAACGATGATTACCATATATCAATTTCAAGTTTTGACGTTCACGAAAGAATTAAACGAATTTGCCAACAAAAAAATCGTTTCTTTCTTTATGCAATATAGTATATTATCAATCGGGCAAAGAGCCAGTTGACTTCAAGATCAGGAAATGGTCTCGGGTAGGTGTTTCTATCTGTTGTCTATGTTTAGTTTTGGATCTATGAAAGTTTTCTTTTGAAACTGAGATCTTTTTGAGTCGAGGTTGATGTGAGTGAGTGAGTCGAAGGGTGTGGGGAGTTGTGAGTGATCGAGTGTTGTTAGTCGAATGGGTTTGTTGTGTGAGACTGGTGTGAGTTGAGTGAGTAGTCTGTTTAGATGCCAAGTGTGTTGCTGTGTTTGGGTTTCGTTGGTCGAGAGAGAGAGTAAGTCAGTCGAGTTTTGTGCGAAGTCTCGAGTGGTCTGTTTGGTTGTGTTAGAGTTTGGGTGAGAGTCGAATCGCGTGGTGTGTTTGTTTGAGTGTGTTGTGGGTCTGATGAGACGAAGGTGTCTTGTCTATGTCGAAAAAATTGTTTTTTAAATGAGATGGAGTCTGTTTGGGATTAAGGTTGTTGAGTTAAATGTTGTGAGTCAAAAGTTGTGAGTCAAAAATTTTGAGAGACGGTTGTGAGGGTCTGATGATTTTGTCGAGGGTCTGATAATGGTTGGTCGTATCAACAAGTCAAAGTTTAGAGTGAGTCTGTGTCTGTCTGTTGGAGTCGTGATGATAGAGTCGTGATGTTTAGATAATCAGACGTGATGTTTTTGTGACAGTCGAGAGAGGAGTTTGAGTCAGTCGAGTGTGAGAGGGTGCGGGTGAGGGTGAGTCGAGGGATGTTGATGTTGGGTCGTAGTCGAGATAGAGTGTGTGAATCGAGGGTTTTGTTGGTCTTGTTGTGTTTAGACGAGAGGTGTGAGTCCTGTTGTTGGTGTGTCGAGAAGGTTAGAGTCTAGTCCAAGTTGTTGCAATATCCAAATACCTTCCCATCGCAATACTTTTTGATCTGTCGCAATATCAACAAGGTCCTATCGCAATCTTTAAAAGTTTCCATCGCAATACTTCAAAAACTTACCATCGGAATGTAGCAAAAGATTTTTGGCAGAGTTTCGACTCAATGAACCTTAATCCCGTCGCAATCACGATCGCAAAGTGCTATCGCAATCAACGTCGGAATAAGGGATATCGGAAAAAGTGATCGCAAAGTAGAACCCTAGGGTTATTGCGATCGGAATGCACAAAGATCGGAATAAGGCAACTTGTAACCGTCGGAAAAGGTGTCCGAAAGAGTATCGATAAACCCTTACCCGACAGATGAACAGACAACAGGAATAAATAAAGAAAATAATAAAAAAACTGATACTTTGTATGAATACAAAAAACTTATACTTTTGTGAATAAGATTATTCCAGCACCACTGTTTGGACAAAAGTTGATGGAAAGAGTTATACTAAAGTTTGAGACACCAATAGTTTTGTTTGGATTCCCACAAAATAAAAAACTGATGATAGAAACCACGCAACTCCAAAAGAAAGAAACGAGAAAAAATTTAGAAAGAAAAAAAATTTATGACCAAATCAATAGATTAAAAAAACGCGCCAATCCAAAGAATCAACCTTTATCTTGATACCAATTGTAGGATCGTGTTTTTCTAAGGATTAGGCATTGTTGGATTATCTATTGATATGGATGGGAAATGGAGGAACTTAGAGAGAGAAAGAAGAGAGAGAAAGGAGAGAGTTGAAAGAAAGATGGAATATCATCAAATGTAAGTGTTCCACCCCTCCTAACATGCTAGGAAGGGGGTTTATATAGCCCACCCTACATGTGGGCTATATGGGCTATATTGGATCACGAGCCCAATATCATTGGAGTGACCGATCCTTTCTAAATACGTAAAAATGTATTTCCAACATAAGTTCTATCATTTCGTAACAAGTTTTCATAATGCGTCATTTTGGGCCGAAACTTGTACATTTAAACTCTTACTGGGCCGCATATACACTTGGTGGGTACAATACAAATGATAAAAAGAAAACTTGAATGTCTATAATTCAATAAAGTAAAACCTGGGGATTTCAAAACAGTCAACCAAGTCAACTCCCAATACCCCAAAACCTGGAAACTATATTATACAACCCACTCACCACATGAGGCCAACACACGGGCCGAGATTGCCATAAATAGGTGTATCACAAGAGTGCCATTTTCGGATGGGACTTAACCCTATGCCGAATGTACTAGACTAAATATGGCCAGATTTCACAAGTCCTAAACACAAAAACAAAACACATTACAACTAATCTGGATAACAAGGAGAATCTAAGCAAGATCATTAAACACCAATTGAAGCACTATTTCTAGCCGAGCCAAACACACTTCAAATACTTGTATGAATACACAAGCCGAAACCAAAACCCTCGTTGTGAGTCTTTTTCACCCTTCTCTTTATTTTTGAATCAATATAGTTGTGCTTGTCCAACCTGAAAATACCTACGAGAAACAAACGAAAGTAGTGTTAGCTAATTTTGAATCTAATCTGACTAAACGTTAAGCAATAAAAAGATAGATAACATAAAGACCTTAGACCCGCGACCCTATATGGGCCGAGACTACGTTTTTTATTATTGTCTATGTTTTGTTTATGACTAATACATTGTATCAAATGTTGTTATAATAGTAGTAAACAAAATCCCCCATTCGAATCACTCATCAAATCTGCCGACACCCTAGTTTTTCTAAAAACACTCATAACATAAAATTAGCACAATTCATTTCACAAAAATTCTAGTTAATTATACTTAAACACCCGAATGTGAAAACCCCCAAATTATATGAAAACCCTAATTTTTATAAATTGACTTTATTATGTAATTAACACAAATCAATACTCAGAAACACTAATTGATTATAATAAAACGCTAGATTAAGAAAACCCCCAATTATTTCGAAAACCTAATTATTTTATATCTACATCGAAAACCCTCTTGTCATATTTTAATGAATCAAATGTTTTAGAAATCAGTAAACCCCCCTTTTTGACTTCGAAAAGTTATAAAAACAAGATCCCATTTAAAAGATTTTAGAGAAGAGATTGAAAACTTATCATTTGTGAAGAACCACCACCGAATCACCCTGGAAACACCTCAAAAACGAATTGACTTTGATGTGGGGATGAAATCCCACATCCCACGCATGTTATTCGATCTAGGATTTCAAGTTTATGATAATAATGAATCGGATTGTATTATTCTTGACCATAGATATGATGTAGATCCGAGTTTTCTTGGGAGAGAAAGAAAAGGGACGGGTGGGATATTTATCTGGAAGAAGGAAGTGTTGACTATGAGTTGGGATTGATAAACAGATTTATGACCACCCCTTTCTTTGTTTATATCGCCCCATCATGGGCTGGGGTGGGTTGGGTAAGTGAATCAAACGGGCTGAGCCCCTTTTGTTTGCTTGGGATGAGTTGGACTTTGGGTTGGTTTGGACTAGTTAAACTCACACGAAAATGTTAAGTTATAAAGTGTATTTTGGTCCTAAAGCCCACTTACTAAATAACCGAGTATAAACGTTGTGTTTTCCGCAAAAATAATATATCGTCAAGCACAACTAGGATGTCATGCATTTATTTTGGTATAATCATAGACGTCGTAACACGATTATTACATTTAACTAGGTTGTGGATAGCGTGATCGTATTCTCGAGCTACTTTGTATTTCCATCACTTTGCTTATTTAACGAGGTGAGTTTATAGCCCCACTTTTACTTTTTTATTGCTTTGGGGTGAGAACATTGCTTGTTTTAAACGGATGAACATAAGTGCCTAAAACTCATACGTGCCTACATGATGTCTAAGTAGCGATACCCCTAGATGCTTTAGCCCACTATCATGAACCGTTAATTACTTTGTGTAAGCGCGAATGTTATGGATAGATCTATTGGGATTGGCCTCCCTATCTATTGTTGGTTGTGTGACCAAATTAGATACAAATACATTTGAGGTTGTTACGAATACTTTGGGGTAGTATTTGCTTGGGCACACTCTTATATAAACTGGTTTGTACGGTTAACGCTTCGGTGTCATGAGCTTAGACGTAGGATATCATGAACGTATGCTATTTTGATAATAATCTTGTATTTGTTATAAGATTATTGACGGTTTCCTAACTAAAATCTTATGGTTCATCACACTACTTCTACTTAAACCTATAAACTCACCGACCTTTGTGTTGACGTTTTAGTAATGTTTTTCTCATGTGTCAAGGCGGAGGAGTGATGTGGTTGTGCTATGGAGATTAATAAAAATTATCATGAATTAACTTTGAGACTTGTTTTTGATGTACGATATTTGGAAACTCATATTATGTTATCATGAGTTGTAAAACAATTTTCCTTGGGACAAATTCTATTTTATGTTTTATGAATGAAAAATGACTTTCCTTAGTTATTCTTGTATCTATGTCTCTTGGTTGTCATGATAGTCACATCCTCGTGTAATTGTACACGTGGGCCAAATTGAGGGTGTGAACTTAGCCTAATAAACCAATTAAGGTCCATATGGTTAAGGATACTAGCTAGAGAGAACTCATATAAGTAAACTCGGGTTGAGTCAAAATATTCACGACGGGCCTAATATATCAAAGACATCTAAACTTGTTAAAACCATTTTATCTAATAATTTTCTTTTGACTTTATTTTAGAAATGGAATATACACATACGATGAAAGAAAATAACGATAACAAAGGAAAGTACTACTAGGCAAAAATAGATCAAAAAATTGAAAATTGTCGAAAAATCAATTTCTCGGTTAAAATGAGGACATGTTCATAGAAAAGCCCACTTAACTTCGACAGAAGTCTCCCCTACACTTACTATAAACATTGTCTTTAATGTTTAAGCATGTGGAAGTAAACTCCCCTAGACTTAGGACATTGTGCACGTTGTTTAAATCTTGCTAAGGAAGAGACAACTAAAGTGATTCTCATTTCAACATTTATGGATATAACATATTGAATCACAAGAATTTAGGATAGAACTGGGAAGACGGGTACACGAGATCACGGGTCGTCAAAGTCACCAAAAGTAGATCTTTGAAAGCTCCAATCCCTGCACATCATAAGAAACAACAACACAAAAAACACCTACTTGGCTCCGCCTACACTTATTATGGAAAATGGGCAAAGAAGCATAGATCCTCGGGTTGCCTCCCAATAAGCGCTTGTTTTTGTTAACCGAGTCACGAGCCTGACTCGACCCCAAAGATTATGGTGAAAAACTCATAGAAAACCTTGAAGAAAACCTTGAAGAAAACCCGTCGGGGTCAAATACATGGTTCTCATCCAAAAGGTAGCATAAACCTAAGGTGAACACCACAAGCCAAAGTAGAGTAAGCGAGGTTCCCTTAAGCAAATGTTGAGCTCGGTGATAGTAGAAGGTGTTGTAAGGTGAAAGTGTAGCTATGAATACTCCAAAAATCTTTCCTTTTATTTCATCAGATGGATACTGAGATGGCTTAAAAACTGTGATACCGGGATCGAACACCTTTTCCTTTAGGGGAAAATAGAAAGACACTCAGTGGAACTTGAAGAAGATTAGCCCATATATAACACAATCTCATCCGAAGAAGGTGGAAAGAGAGGTGTCAAAACATAAGTACTACGAATGTTGGTGTCGTCCGATTTCTTTTCCTTTGAAATGGGTTTCTTAAAGTCCGAAGGAGGGTAAAGGCCATAATCGAAATCCAAAGTAGGAGAATCATGCTCATTAGGAAAGTAAGTATTGAGAAACGTGTCGAAATCTTCCTCAAAATAGTAATCCTCTAAAGTGGTATCAAACGTTGTTGGTGGAGGATCCTCATCAAAGATAGGAGCAAAAACATCATCAGAAGACACAACAGTTGAAGAATCACTCGAAAGAGTGTCATCATCATCAAAGTCATCATAAATCGGCATGTCTTCATAATCGGAAGTAGAATCATCATATTCATCAAAAATTGGTGGAGCATCCGAATCGGAAAGAGAATCATTAGAATCTTCCACATGTTCTTGAAAAAGTGGATTGTCATAGAAAGGCTCAAAAAAGGATTATTGTGTAGTACAAAATCATTGACGTTAAGCTTTGTAGTTTCCAAAGGAGTTATAACAAGCTCGTCTTGAATCACATCAATCATTTTCTCCGATTCTTTTCCATTGGATTTGCTTGTAATATTCCCCATTTTAAACACTTGTTGATCATTCCCGACCCTAAGAATTAGTTCACCTTTAGCAACATCGACTAAAGCTTTTCTGGTTTGCAAGAATGGGCGTCCAAGTATTAACGGAATACGAGGATCCATCTCATAATCAACAACAGCAAAATCAACCGGAAAAGTGAAAGTACCCACTTTAACAAAAACGTCTTCAACAATACCAACGGGGTAAGCGAGAGTTCGATTTGCTACCTCCAGAGTCATACGGGTTGGTATAAAATCGAGTAATGATAACTTCTTCCAAACACTTAATGGCATTAAATTGATACTAGCCCCTAGATCGGCTAAGGCAGTACAATCTTCAATTTGAGAAAATGAACAAGGTAACACAAAACGACCGGGATCGCCAAGTTTCTCCGGAAGTTCTTTGAGAATGACTGTAGAACAATTTTCATTTAATCGAGTATTAACAAACTCAACCATCTTCTCCTTCTTACTAAGCAACTTCTTGAACATTTTAACAAATTTTGGCATTTGAACAAGAGATTAAAGAAGGCTAATGTTAAAGTTCATTTGGGAAATCACCTTAAAAAAGGATGAAACTTGAGTATCCTCTTTAGTGAGCACTTTTCACTTATCTATCCGAGAAGGATAAGGAATATTGAGCTTAGGAGGTGTAGGTTGAGAAGGCGAAGGTTGATAAGGTGAAGGTTGATAGGGTGAAGGTGGAGAAGGTAAAGGGTTTTTCTTATGTACAACTTCAGGAAGAGGTAGAGACGGTAATAGAGAATTAGTAATAGGCATGGTAGTAGGAGGGATAAATGGGGGCGGGGGAGGTGAAACTAGAGTATCTGGGGGAGGGATAGAAGGTCCTACTAAAGTTGCACCACTGCGTGTAGTAATAGCACTCACATTAGCTCTAGGGTTAGTTTCGGTTGTTGAAGAAGAGAACCTTGGGGACGAAGGGCTTGAAACATTTTAAGGAATTTCCTATCCGTGGACTCTTGCATTTCCTTTAATTTCTTATCTTGTTCCGAAATCTTTTGAAGAACTAACTCCATTTGTGGATTAGGTAAATTGAACCCTTGTTGTGTAAAACCTTGGTTTGGGTATTGGTTGTATGGTGGAAAACATTGAGGATTAAAACCTTGGTTTGGATAGCCTTGATTGTGCATTTGATAATTTCCTTGATTTGCATTGTAGCCCCGCACATTTGCATTTGGTTGAAAATTAGCTCTTGGTGGACCGTGGTTGTTTTGGGTGGGTGGGGGTGGTCTTTGTTGAAAACCAGGTGGAGCTATATAGTTAGTCGAGTTATAAAACAAATGATTAACATCGACATTCGGCTTGAAATGAACCCTGTCAGTGTTGTTATAAGCATACACTTTCCCTTGAGATTGGTCATAAGCCTTATCACAGTTAACATACGAGTGTGGCCCACCACATGTATGTTTCACAAGTCACATTAAGGGAATTAACATGTTGAATGGGAGTGTTTTGAACATGTAAGGCAAGTTTTTCCACAATTGATGTAAGTTCTTGAATTTGATTGGTAGTCTCACTATCACTAGTACTAGCCATAGTAGCCCTTACACTCTTAGTTTGAACCTTGGCCTTGTTTTCAATTATATCCCATGCGACTTGTGTTGTTATAACTAGAATGTTACCCCCCAAAGCACTATTTAGTGAATCTTGGTCATTCAAACTTAATCCATTATAAAAAGTATTAATTTGATGCACTTTAGTAAAACAGTGTTGTGGACACTTTCTCAAAAGTTCCTTAAACGATCCCAAGATTTACTAAACGTCTCACCGTACTTTTGTTCAAAATTGATGATATCATTCCGCAAAGAGATAGTACGTGAGGGTGGAAAGAAGTAATTTATGAATTTAGTCTCTAAGTCCGCCCATGTGGCAATACTTTGGGGTGGTTCCTTATCAAGCCAAATCCGGGCTTGTCCCTCGAGAGAGAAAGGAAAGAGGAGCAAACGAATTGCCTCTTATGAGACCCTATTGTATTTCACAGTATTAGTTAAATGTAAAAACCTCTTGGTGTGATCATGAGGATCATCATGAGTGCGGCCCAAGAAAGGTGTTGCAGAGACCATCGGAATAAAACCGGTTTTGAGCTCAAAGTTATTAGCTCCAATATCTGGCACCACAATTGCGTCGTCATTTCCTTCAACATATGATTGCAAGAACTCGATCATTGGTTAGTTATCCATGATGTCAATAGCATGAGTCTCGATATCGGCTTGAGTGGTTTTCATCTTGCGCCCCCGAGTACGCATACACCTACAAAAGAAAAATATAGACAAAAAATAGAAGAAGAAATGAAGTTAACGTAAAAAGAAAATATTTTTGGTGCAAAACTTTAGAAAAGAAATGCTTTTTATGATTTTTTAAAAATATTTTTGGTTTTTTAAAATTTTTGATTTTTTTTAGATTTTTGAAAATTTTGAAATTTGCATGAAAAATAACGTTCACAAGTGAACGGATCCCAAAATCCAACGCGTCTCACAGAAAAGTTAATCTTTACAAAAAGAGCCGGAAACGGCACCATTTTAATAACCAGTTTTTAATAAAAAAATAATGTTCTTTGTGCGTCTTATCGAATTGACCTCCGGTTCAAAGTGGACTTAGTCATTTTTGGTAAATAAAAGGAAATTGGTTATCTATGACTACTAAAAAAGCACGTTAAAAGATAAAAATAATAAACTACGTAAAAAATACTTACTATTGCTAAAACAAATTGCACGTACCATAATTAATGAACAAAATAAAAATATAAAATGCGCAAGTAAAGTGTAAATTAGAATTACTAAAATGCTAAATGAAAATGACAAGATTATGCTAAAAATGTAAACGCAAGATTATTCTAAAAATATAAATGCAAATTTTTTTCTAAAAATGTAAAAACTAATTCTTTATACTTTTTATATTTATTTATTTATTTATTATTAAATCTATTTATTTTTGTTTAAACTAAAGTCTATTTTAAAAAAAAACTTGAAATTGTAATGAAACTAGAAATTAAAAAAAAATGAAAAGTCGTTGTAATGTAATGAAATGAAACGCATCCCTTAATGATTATTATAAGCAGCCTCAATAGTATATAAAAAAAACAATGCAACCCAAAATGGTTGAAAACAAATGCAAAATGACTTTCGGAATTATGCTACCAAAAACTTTCGAAATGTTTTAATATTTCACTTTCGGGACTTTATGTTTTTGGCGGGAAACATAGAAAAATCACTTTCGGAATATGATTATGCAAATTCAGTTTCGGAATGTTTTTTTAAAAAAAATGAGTTTCAGGATTTTGCAAAAGATGAGTATCGGAATATTTTGGCTAAATTTTGAGTTTCGGAATATATACTTAAAATGAGTTTCGGAAAAAAAAAGAAATAAAATGAGTTTCGGATAAAACTTAAATGTGACTTTCGATAAACTGAAAATTTGACTTTCGGATAAACTGAAAGTAAATGACTTTCGGGTAAAATAAAAAACTGACTTTCAGATATACTGTCTATACTACTTTCACATTTTATTTTATTGTACGAGTTTCAGAATAATAAAAAACGACTTTCGGATAAAGGTCAAAACCCTTTTCCGAAAGTTAGACTTAAAACTGACGACACAAGATCTAAAAAAAACAGGGAACAAAAATAAGCCAAAATAAGCAAAATTAATCTAAGAAGTAAGAAAAAATTAAGCCAAAATAAAATATAAAATAAGCCAAACACAACATTAATGAAAAACTATAAAAACACCAAATAAGCAAAATAAATAAATCTAATCTAAAAACATTAAACTACCAAATCCACTCAAATAAAAATAAGCCAAACATAAAATAAGCAATAAGAACAATAAGCTAACAAGATGATTCAAGTCAAACTCAAATTAAACAAGAAAGGTAGAATGAGATTAATAAAAAAACTTGAAAGTAAAGATTAAGATTAAAGATTCGACAAAGGAAGACTAAAGAAAGATTAAGAGTTGAAAGATGAAAAACTTGAAAGAAAAACTAGAGAGAATTATTCTAACTACTTTAAAATAAAACTATTAACTACTCTAATGAATACAAATGAAGGACTTGGAGTCTATTTATAGGTGGAGGAGTATGTTGGTGTTGTTTCTTCCTTCTTTTCTTTTGTCTTCTCGTCTTGACAATAAATTCGTCATTCTCGATTTTGTCTCGGGATTCGTCGATAAATAAAACTGAACCAGTCTTCTTATTTCTTCTTTTATTAGATTTGGTTTTTCGACTTGTTAAACTTCCGTCTTTGGTCTTTTTAATCAATAAATATTAGGAATAGGCTTTTGACTTCCGTTGTTTTTGCACTTTTGATCTTTTGACTTTGTCTTTTGTCTTTTTCCTTGATAAAAGCCCGTGAAAGCTCGTGTTTTCTTCCTTTTTCATCTTCTGGTCCTAAATCACAACAAAAACACAAACCACGCGTAATTCCGAATTTTACGACATTAAACACACGTTTTGGTTTTGTTTTTATTTGTTTTAAGTGGTAAAAGGATAAGTGTTTTCATACTTATTAGCTAACAAGTCTTGGAAATGGAGGTTTGCTAATCAATGTCCTCCAGGATATAAATGGATGCCTAAGGTTAGGAAAGAAGACGTGACAACGAGCGTTAGTGTGCCTTTAAGTGGTGAAACTAGGGAAACTAATGAATCGGAAATCACAACTAACATGGAATCCAATTTAGCAGATGCTCCATCGTGTTCTAATTCTTCTGCAGGTGATCGAAATAATTTTCTTCTTACTAGACTCCGGATGCACGAAGCACATGACGGGAAATCTCAAGTTTCTAATTAACTTCGTGGAGAAGTTCCTGGGTACGGTCCGATTCGGAAATGATCAATTTGCACCGATCCTAAGATATGGAGATTTGGTTCAAGGGAATATCACAATCAAAAGGGTTTACTACGTTGAAGGGCTCAATAACAATCTTTTCTCGGTTGGTCAATTCTGGATGCGGATTTGGAGGTTGCTTTTAGAAAGAAGACATGTTTTGTTCGTGATTATGATGGGAATGACTTACTTAGCGGTTCACGGGGTACTGATCTCTACACTATTTCACTTCAAGACTCCACTTCTTCAACACCAATCTGTTTCATGGCTAAAGCTTCAACAACTCAAGCTTGGTTATGGCATCAACGATTAACTCATCTAAACTTTGATACCATCAACTTGATTTCCAAGAAAGATATTGTGAGAGGCCTTCCAAACTTGAAATTCATCAAAGATCATCTTTGTTTTTCTTGTGAGCTTTGTAAAGCTAAATGGAGTAGTTTCAAGACAAACACTACACCAAGCTCTAAAGGACGGTTAGATCTTCTTCATATAGATTTGTATGGCCCCATGCGTGTTCAAAGAACCAATGGGAAGAAATATGTTATGGTAATTGTCGATGACTACTCAAGGTACACGTGGACTCACTTCTTGAGGTCTAAGGATGAAACACCCGAAGTTCTCATCAACTTCCTTAAACTGATACAACGTGGTCTTCAAGCTCAAGTAAAAGTGGTACGTACTGACAGAGGCACGGAATTCCTGAATTCAACTCTGAAGAATTATTTTGAAGCCGAAGGGATTGAACACGAAACATCTATTGCCAGAACACCTGAACAAAATGGTGCTGTTGAAAGACGAAACCGTACTTTAGTTGAGACTGCTCTAACATTATTATCCGCTTTAAAAGTACCTCTATTCTTTTGGGCCGAAGCCGTGTCAACCGCATGTTACACACAAAACCGTTCCTTTTTTATCCCAAGACACAAAAAGACACCATATCACATAATTCATGATCACAAACCTTCACTCAAACACCTTCATGTTTTTGGATGTACGTGTTACATAATTCGAGATGGTGAAAATATGGACAAGATGAAAGAGAAAGGTGATGCATGCATTCTAGTGGGATATGCAACTCAGTCTAAGGGATATAGAGTGTACAACAAGAGAACAAAATTGATAGTCGAGACTATTCATGTCAGATTCGATGAATTGCAAGAAATGGCACTTGAACAAAACAGTTTAAGTCCCGATCCACAGAGAAAAAAGACTTCTGTGCACAACCGCACGGAACTCAGAACTCAAGACCACAGCAATGAACCGTCAAGTTCAAAGTTGGTTCCTAAAGATGTTCTAAGAGCAGATATGACATTGGACACGACACTTGAAGAGTTGGAAATTTTATATGGACAAATGTTTGATGAATATTTCACGGGGGAGAAACATGTTGTATCAAAGTCTTCCGTTGTCACTCATGATAAGAATGATGATACCGATCATCGTCAACAAAATGATACAACTTCATCTACTTCAACACGGGTTGCTGCATATTTACCTCCTCAGAATATAACTTCAACAATCGATCCTACAACTTCCACAACTACTGTCATTGCTCCAAAGAACCCAAATCAAGCAGACAATGCATTATCTGACGATGACGATTTTCACAACCTATTCGGTACATCGGTACATGAAACTGGAGAGTCTTCCACTCGCCATGTTGATCCGTCAAATATGCATACGTTCTACCAACGACATCCATCAACACATCATTGGACCCGAGATCACCCTTTGGTTCAAGTAATTGGAAACCCTTCACAGCCCGTTCCTACTAGAAGACAACTAGAAACCGATGCGATGTTTGTATGTTCGCACTCACAGTGAGTTAAGCTGAACCGAAAAACATCAAAGAAGCCATGGCTGATCATGCTTGGATTGAATCAATAACAGATGAAATTCAACAACTTGAAAGACTTAAAGTCTGGGAACTTGTTGACCGACCATACGATGTAACACCATTGAATCTTCGATGGATCTGGGAAAACAAGATGGATAAAGAAACCACGATCATCAAGAATAAAGCTAGGCAAGTGGTTAAGGGGTATGGCCAGAAAGAGAGAATTGATTTTGAAAAATCATTTGCACCAGTTGCTCGTATGGAAGCGGTCAGGATTTTCCTTGCTTATGCTACACATAAGGGATTTACTATTTATCAAATAGACGTGAAGACAACATTTCTTAACGGTCCTTTGACGGAAGAAGTCTATATCATGCAGCCAGAAGGATTCGTTAACCCACATTATCCTGACAAGGTGTATCGTCTCCAGAAAGCACTTTATGGACTCAAGCAAGGTCCAAGGGCGTGGTACGACGAGCTCTCGAAATTTCTGGTATCCAAAGGTCTCTCAAAAGGTTCCATTGATCTAACATTGTTCACTTATAAATATGGGGATGACATTTTGCTTGTGCAAATTTATGTTGATGACATTATTTTCGGGTCTACAAACCCAAAACTTTCAAAATGGTTTGAAAAAGTAATGCACAGCAAATTTGAAATGTCAATGATGGGCGAACTAAATTCTTTCTAGGAATTCAAGTTCACCAATCCCCAACTGGTATCTTTATAGACCAAGCTAAGTATTGTAAAGAGATAATCAAAAAGCATGGTATGACTTTATGTGACCCCATTGGGACACCATTATCAACCACATCCCTAGATGCTAAATTGGAGGGAGATGCCATAGATCAAACGATATATCGTTCCATCATCAGCTCCCTCATGTACTTAACAGCAAGCTGACCAGATATATCACATGATACGTGTTACTGTGCACGATATCAAGCACGACCCACTGAAAAGCACCTCAAGGAGGTTAAACGGATCTTTCGGTACCTCAAGAATACCATTCATTTGGGACTCTAGTATCCGAGGGAAATCGGTTTCTTTCTATCAGCATATTCAGATTATGATCATGAAGGGTGTCTTGATACACGAAAAAGTACTTCTGGTGGTGCACAATTTCTAGGTCAAGATAAGCTTGTGGGATGGTCTTCCAAGAAGCAGGATTGCACGTCACTTTCATCAGCCGAAGCGGAGTATGTGTCTCTATCTGTGTGTTGTGCTCAAGTTCTATGGATGAGAACACAACTCACGGATTATGGCTTACACTTTGATAAAGTACCTATGTAATGTGACTCAAAGTCCGCCATAGCCATCTCATGCAATCCGGTACATCATTCCCGCACGAAGCACATTGATGTCAGATACCACTTCATAAAGGAACAAGTTGAAAGAGGTACTTTGTTGGAACAAATTACCAACTAGCCGACTTATTTACGAAAGCTCTTTCGAAAGATAGGTTTGAGTACCTCGTTCGGAAAATTGGTATGAGATGTTTGAATCCATCAGACCTATAGATTCTGGCAAAGGTGCCTGTTTGATTCATATATCAAACATCTACTTGTAAATATCATTGAAAAGAAAAATACAAAAATATAAAACATATAAAAGCAAAACACAAAATTAAAAATTCTTGAAAATCCAAAAATATTCTTCTCGACATGTCTTTCAGTATCGATAATATGGACGTGCCTAGAAATGTCGCTCAATAACAACATGGTTGTGTACATAAAGCTCGAATGAAAGTTGTAAATATTTTTCAAAACATGTCATTTCTGTTTTTAATAAAGGAAAATGCCTATTTTGGACATTTTTTCTAACAATGGGTAGATCAATCTATCTTGGGTTGAGCTTGTCACAAAACATTCAACGTTTTGAGCTCAACACAATGGCTTGTAATCACTTTCAGATTGCAACCCAGATCTATATTCACGGGGGAGTGTACGATTTGGTGCTCTAACCCTCAACAAAAGAAGAGAAATCTTCTTACACTTGAGTGGATTCGTCAAGACATTAAAAGTCTATGAACTCAAGCTTTTGCTTTTGAAAATCCATTTCTTAAAAAAAATTTGGAATGTTCTGATTTTTCAAAAGGCGTTGAACACAATTTTTTCAAGAATTTCTCAATGATTATTCAAAATCTTTCAAAAATTGTGTGTTCAACAACTCCCATCCTCAAAAAGCGAAATGTGGATCACATCCTCACAATGACAATTCAATTGGATCAATTTTTTAGGGGGAAGATTTCAAAATTCATTCTAAGTTTGACACATCTTTCTCCTGAAGATTTTCAAGACTATTTTTCAAAAAATATTTTAATCAAATTTGGTATCTCCAATATCAAACAATTTTATATATTAGAGATAGGGGAGAAAATGTGATTAAAATGTGATCTATTTTTCAAGACTCAAGCACCTTTAACTCTTACCCACATGTGCAAAACACTTTCGATTATCGATGCACATGTGAAGGGGGAGCATTTCTGAAACGACAAAACTATCAAGGTGTTTAATGTTTTTCAAACACCTTGTTAGACTTTTTGAAGTGGCTTTATGGTTACGATCTCATACCCACAACATCTTTAATCCACGACATTATTGGTGTCAAAAGGGTGGTTAGGTTTAAGTCCTATGATCCAACCAGAACCAGAGGGATCTTCCTAGAGACAATCCAATAGATTATTAGAAGTCCTTAGGAAAGATGGAGTAGAATGTGAATATAACTGAATGCCGACTAAGTACTGATGCTAGCACTGGAACAATCACAACAAGGTGCTAGTAATGATGTCTTGGTAAGCATTGAAGGGGTTGAAGAATGAAAAAGAAATGCAAGGATAAAGGGTGAAAAGAAATTAGTCCTCTATACAACTTAGGCGGAAACCGGGTCAAGACATCATGAAGACAACACATCATGGACCCAGTGATGTAATGCACAACCCTTATCTAGCTACTCAAGCTTCTCTCAAAAGAATTTTGTTTTATTGTCATGGAGAAGAACACGACTTCTATTGAATTTCTCATTCCGAGATAGTTGATATTGAATAGGTGGCATCTGCTCTAGCCTCCGACCACTAAAAGTGTACAAGTCGAGTCTAGAGCCAAGAGATCAATCAAATCTCGTTAGGAAACACAGAATGATGAACAAGAGAGTCCTGAGCTATATCCTTGCGATATTTCTAGAACACTCAGAGTGATACTACCCAGTATTCACAATGATGAGTGGAAATCCTTCTGGTGTTAACATCAAACAGCACTGCGGTAGGTCATGTGTAAAATTTTTTATGAATTGAACTTGTGTAAACTGAAAAGCAACAGTGGTTTTGTAAAACCCGCATTAAAAACCTATGAACAGTACACGTGAACAGTAACTTATGAAAACACGATAAAAATTAAACTTTCCATTTATAATATTAATACACGTGTCACGACAATAAATAACGAACAATCATGAATATTATAAATGTGACATGATCACGAATACCAAAATCACGAACATTAAATCACAAGCATACACGATTAATTATTTAACACACGGAAAACTACGGGTTTACACTTGGTGGGCTCCATACCCGCGGCTAGACAAAGAGAGGAGGCCCAAGTGAGCTTTTGGCCCAAGATCACTTTTTAATAAAACATCAGGGAAATCACTTTTTATTATTTTATGTTTTATAAAATTTTGGCTCTCTATCTCTTGTCTCCTTGTGCCGTCGGCTACACCAAAGAGAAGGGAGAACCCGGACAATTTTTGCTACTTGTTATTTGTTCGTGATCATTTATTCGTTCTACACACGATGGTATGATCAAAACCCTTTTCATTATATTTAATTTCTTATGATTTTCATGTTTTAATTAATTATTCAAGAACTAGTAATAAAAACCACGTGGGGATAATTAATTAATTGTCACGGGGTTTGGTTTGGTGTGTGGTTTGGTTTGGTTGAGACAACCGAGATCCCAAGGGGTGCTCGGCTTGTGTGTAGCACCACCACCGAGACAACTTAAGGTCTCGGCTTGGTTTGTTTGAGGCTCGGACGCAGCAAGAACCCTGACCAAGGGTCGGGGTGTGGGTTTTGTTTTCGGTTTGCGTGCACCGAGGCACCACCGAGACACCCTATGGGGCTCGGTTGGTTTTTGTTGTTCGGACCCGAGACCAAGAAACCCCGACACTAGGTCGGGGTATGTTTTGCATGTTTGGTTGATTTGTTTAGTGTCAACCGAGACCCCTCCAAGGTCTCGGTGGGACTTTTATATAGCTTATTTGGTTCGGTTTATTTAGAATACGGGCTCGGGATTCAGGTTTTTATAAAAACTATTTTTATAAATCATGTCATATTAAACATTAGGTTAATTAATTTATTAAATTAATTCATGTATAACCTAAGGTATTTATAATTAGTCATTTAAATTAAAACATGTAATTTAAAAAATCATATAACGTATAGTTTAATTAAATGAACCAGTTATTTAATTATTAAGCTATAACCATGACTTGTATTGTACTAAATTAACTTCACTTATTATTTATAATTTAGCTTAATTCTAATTATGGAAACTTACTATTTTTGGGAGCTTTCTATTTTTAGAAACTTTCTATTTTTGAAAACTTACTATTTATGGAAACCTACTATTTTTAGAAAGTTACTTAGTATTACAATACAAGTATTATAATACACTAATACATGAATAATACACAACAGAACATCAGAATAACTACAGAATACTCAATACAACTATTAAACATGACAGAATACATATAACAAGCTAATAACACACGGAACCTGTAAAACACATGAAATTCAGACACCTCATACACGTCCATATTTCTTATGTAGTGTTATTCGTCGAGGCGATTAGTCTTCATCGTTTTCCTTAGCTTCTACTGGACATAAGGTATGGATTTCCCGTCCTTCAATAAGGACAATCTCTTCCTTCATTAGGATTTCCCGTATGCAGCCAACTGTTTTCCCCAGTATTTACGAATTAAATGCTTATGTTTTATTAGTTACCTTAGCCATATACATGCATGACCAGTTTCACCTAGTTATGGAGGTACCATAACCATAACACTAGAGGCACTAGTGTTATGACTTCACCACGACGGAGTGATAGCTCGTGGCGTCCCTTTTCAGTTATTTGGCCATTATATTATTATATTATCATGTGGGGCGTATGGGTAGTTACATGTTTCAGTCAGGATTTCATGGTGATTGTGGTGTGTGCCTTGCATCCTTTACAAGGAGTTTATCCATCCTGCCCACTTACCAGTTAATTAGAGGCATCCCCTCTATTTTGCATGACGAGGTCATCCCTCCAAGTATTCATGCACGTTGTTGACCTCATGACCTATATTGGCTATTATGGTACATTGACTAATATAGATTTTCATAAGTAACATAAGCTATATATTCAGAACTTAAACCAGTTAACATGACAGACAACTAGGTTTTACAGGACTTATTCATTTCTGCTGCCATCCATGATTTATATTCTTTATGTGCTTCCATATTCTATGTTTTCCATGCTTTATTGTATATCCGTGCACTGAGCGTTCTGCTCAATCGTCTACTTTTCCATGTCCCCAAACGGCAGGTACCCAAGGACGCAAGTAGGGACTCCAGAGTATGTGTATTCGTAGGAAGCTATCCGGCCTCTTTTACTGTAACATCCCGCCTACTCAGACTACAATATTGTCCGCTTTGCCCACAGGCCCACGGCTTTGCTTTGTGGCCCTCTTGTAAGTACTTCCTGGTTGGTCACCCAACCTAGTACTACTCTGACCTGAGCACGCTTAACTGCCAATTCCTAAGAACCCCACTTGCAGTAGACCACAAAACGCGTTGTGTCATGGTAAGACGAATGTTACCTTATGAACCAAGATCTCTCCTGGCCACAGCCGATGTGGGATTCTCCTAGGGTGTCACAATCACCCCCCCCCCATTTGGTACTCGTCGTCCTCGATGAGGTTTGCCCCACCATCCCGAACGGATCAAGAGTATCTCTGATACCACTTGTAACATCCCGCCTACTCAGACTACAATATTGTCCGCTTTGCCCACAGGCTCACGGCTTTGCTTTGTGGACCTCTTGTAAGTACTTCCCGGTTGGTCACCCAACCTAGTACTACTCTGACATAATCACGCTTAACTACCAGTTCCTAAGCACCACACTTGCAGTAGACCACAAAACGCGTTGTGTCATGCTAAGACGAATGTTATCTTATGAACCAAGATCTCTCCTGGCCACAGCCGATGTGGGATTCGCCTCGGGTGTCACATTTACCTTATGCATTTATTCCTACTTTATCATACTTTACTTATTTTAGATATTGTTTAGTCCTTTCAATTTAAAGTATTTATATTGCTTATGTGTGAGTTACTAGACTACCGATGTTTGATTCCGGTATTCTATTTATGGTCATGAATGTTTAGATATTTACCTTGCATGCTTTGATGATACGTCATAATTTATTGTAGCACTCTATCCTATTAAATGGGGTGTTACAATTATTGTATCAGAGCCAAGGTTTTGACCTGTAGCTCTGTAAAACATAACCTGTGACTTACGGGTAGTCACCAGTGTCTTCCTAGAACTGACAGTTGGTTTTCATGCATTCATTCATTTTCATTTTTTTTCATGCATTCATATCATTGTAGCAGGTTTATGACTAAGAAATGGTTGGTACAGGACTGTCCCTATTTAGTCGCATGTGCTTTTATCAAAACTTTTAACTTTGGGACCGACCCATAGGCGTCCCCGCGCCATGTCTTTTGTTTTGAGTGAACTGACCATAGGCGTTCACTCCCATTCATATAAAATTTTTATAAACTGCATCATGCATTTTTACATTTTTTTCATGCATTATAAACTGTTTCATTGATTTATACATTGTTCATGCATTCTTATGTTATCTCAATTCAGATTTATGATTTATGTTGCGTTTTGTTGTTTTAAACTGTCAGATGGTGAACAATCACAATACTCCAGATTTGACAGTAGCTGTCAATGCAGCTCTGCAAGCCCTCCTTCCCCAACTTCGCAATGAAATTAGAGATGAACTTCAGGCGGAATTCCAGGCTCATGGTAATCACAACAACCCTCCTCCTCCTCCACCGGTTACTCTTATGACTTGGTTGGAGAGATTCAACAAACAGCGACCCCGTTCGTTTGAGCAGACTGACAACACCAACGAGGCTGAAGCTTGGATTTATCACATCGAGAAGATTTTCGATGCAATGGGTTGTGATGGTGTTTTCAAGGCAAGACTGGCTTGCTATAAGTTTGAAGGTGATGTGTTGCAGTGGTGGAAATTGGTCAAGCAGTCCAACGGTGGTGACAATTGGGTTGCACAAGTGACATAGGACCGGTTTGAGGAGCTCTTCCTTAATCAGTACCTTCCACATGCTGAACAAGAGAAGCTCAAGAGGGACTACCACAACATTCGGCAGATTGCTAGTGAAAACAACAATGAATTCATGCAAAGGTTTCTCCGTTTAGTAGGATTTCTGGGTCCAGCCGTAGGAACTGCTGCGGAGCAGGCTGAGAAGTTTCACTGGGCACTTCATACTTCGGTTGCCAACAACTTGGTATGTGAAACTTTCACTACAGTGTCACAGGTGGCCGATGCAGCCCGTAAGGTTGAGATGCTTCAGGAACGAGAGGAGTTCGATGATGACAGAGCAGTGACGAGGTATCTTCAACCATCAATTGTAAACAATTCATTTCCATCAGTATTATTGATTTCATATAACCCTCTGTTCAACATTATATTCTAGGCAGAAGACTAACGACCGTAAGCCTGCGGCCGCTCAGCAGCAAGCATCCAAGGGAAATGGTCAAACTAACGACCGTTCTGATTCTAAGAGGCGTGGCGGTAACGATGGTTACCGTAACAACACCAATAACTTGAACAATAGCAGGTCCCTACATTAACCTTCTTTCATGATTCAACTATTTTATGTTATGATATTCTGACACTCCAGCAATTGTTAAATCAGGAACAATGGTAACTGCAGGGATCAGGACCGCAGGGTTCACAGCCTAACCGTTTTACCACATCTGGTAAATTTTACACCTTCTATGTAATCATGTTTACGTTCCACGATCATGTCTCATGCATGTAATCCTTAAACAGGCTCTTAGTTAACTAGGACGCCTATTGGAGGATTCACGCATCCTGTCTGTCCTACTTGTTCGCGTAGACACTCTGGTATTTGTCGCCGAGGTACTGGTGGTTGTTTCAAGTGTGGCCAACAAGGCCATCAGCAGAAGGACTGTCGCCAGGGTGAGATAGAAGGCACCTCTGGACACGCCGACACTAAGCCACCTCCTACTTCTTGTCGCTTGTTCACTACTACTCGAGATCAGGCGAATAAGACTTCAGGTACCATCACCGGAAATCTCTTTATGAATGGTTTGGCAGCATGTGTTCTATTTGATACTGGAGCGACGCATTCAGTCGTGTCCACTACTTTTGTTGTACGTGTTAGGATTTCCCCGATGCCATTAGATAATGTCTTATGCATTTCCACGCCACTTAGGGACTCTGTATGAATCCCTCAAGTGTACAGAGATCTTCCCTTAGAATTTGATGACAAGATCCGCAGAGTTGACGTACTTCCTTTGGACAT
Source organism: Glebionis coronaria (assembly GCA_025667525.1). Classification (NCBI taxonomy): domain Eukaryota; kingdom Viridiplantae; phylum Streptophyta; class Magnoliopsida; order Asterales; family Asteraceae; genus Glebionis; species Glebionis coronaria. The sequence continues at coordinate 388,421,324 of CM046882.1, forward strand.
GTGCGATTTTGACTTGATTTTGGGCATGGACTGGTTATCCAAACACCAGGACACGATTGACTGCCACACTTATCGGGTTATCTTCGGTGATGTTAAATCTCCAGAGTACATACACCATGGCTTTCTGCCAGGGAGGTCAGTACAGATTATTTCATCCATGGAGGCGCGTGCATTGCTATCACATGGCTGTCAGGGCTTCATAGACAATATTCATGACATTACTGTCGAGTCTCCATCAATCCAAGATCATCCTATTGTGTCAGAGTTTCTTGACGTATTTCCAGATGAACTTCCGGGCATACCACCTGTTCGTGAAGTCGAGTTTGGAATCGAGCTTAAACCAGGTACAGAGCCGATTTCCAAAGCTCATTACCGTATGGCTCCTATAGAGCTTAAGGAACTAAAAGATCAGCTGCAGGAACTTCTAGAACGAGGCTTCATCCGTCCCAGTGCATCTCCATGGGGTGCACCAGTACTGTTCATGAAGAAGAAAGACGACAGCATGCGTTTATGTATAGACTATCGTGAGCTGAACAAGATCACGATCAAGAATCGTTATCCTTTTCCGGGAATTGATGACCTATGCGATCAACTTCATGGCGCCATGCATTTCTCGAAGATCGATCCGAGGTCCGGCTACCATCAGTTACGGGTTAAAGAGCAGGATATCTTCAAGACTGCTTTCCGTACACGTTATGGGCACTACGAGTTCGTAGTCATGCCATTCGCACTCACAAATGCTCCAGCCGTCTTCATGGATTTGATGAACCGTGTCTTCCATGAGTTTCTGTACAAGTTCATTATTGTGTTCATTGATGACATCCTGATATTTTCCAAATCCAATGAGGAACATGAGGAACACCTTCGTACAGTCTTACAGATTCTTCGTCAGAAGCAGCTGTACGCCAACTTCTCAAAGTGTGAGTTCTGGTTAACCAAGGTGGCATTTCTGGGCCATATTGTATCTGCAGAGGGGATCACCATGGATCCTACCAAGGTTGAAGCTATCACTAAATGGCCGAGACCTACATCTGCAACAGAAGTTAGAAGTTTTTTGGGTTGAGCTGGCTATTACTACAGGTTTGTAGAGAACTTTTCATGGTTAGCCTTACCTTTGACTAAGCTGATGAGGAAAGGAGAGAAATTCATCTGGACGAAAGAGCGAGAGAAGAGCTTTGAAGACCTGAAGCAGAAGTTAGTAACTGCACCTATTCTTACTCTCCCATCTGGCTCAGGTGGATTTCAGATATATAGTGACGCTTCAGGAAAGGGTTTAGGATGCATTCTCATGCAACATGGGAAGGTTATTGCATACGCATCACGACAGCTGAAACCTTATGAATAAAACTATCTTACTCACGATTTAGAGCTTGCAGCAGTTGTTTTCGTGTTGTAGATCGGGAGACATTATTTGTATGGTGAATCATGTGACATATTCACCGACCACAAGAGTCTCAAGTACATCGTTACCCAGAAGGAACTGAACATGAGACAAAGGAGATGGTTAGAGCTATTGAAGGATTAAGACACCAACATTCAGTACCATCCTGGTAAGGCGAATGTGGTGGTAGATGCTCTAAGCAGAAGGTCGGGTATGATTGCTAGCATTTGGATTGCAAAGGAGATTATTCGTAACCTAGAGATGACTGGCATTGAGTTTTGTGTATGAGGACAACATGGTTACTGGGTTAATCTTAGAGTGGAACCAGACTTACATTCTAGGATCAAGGAAGCTCAGAAGGACGATGGTGAGATTTGGGCTATCATTCAAAACCTTGATCAGCAGACGGAGTTTCATGTTGACGACGACGATATCTTATGGCAGGGCACTAGACTAGTGGTTCCCGATGACTCTACTCTCAGGGAAGCTGTGTTGACTGAGGCTCACAGTTCTCCATTGACCATACATCCTGGTTCTACCAAGATGTACCACGACATCAAGCAACACTTTTGGTAGAGTGGTATGAAGCAGGATGTTGCCACCTTCATTTCTAAGTGTATGAATAGCCAACAGGTGAAGATCGAACATCAGCGAGCTAGTGGTTTACTACAACCATTAGATATTCCAGCATGGAAGTGGGACAAAATTTCCATGGATTTTGTTACTAAATCTGCTCATTTTCTACCGATTCGCAAGGAGCATCCGGTCAGCAAACTAGCAGACACATCCCAGAGGGTGATCATGAGACTGCATGGTACTCCATCAAAAATCATCTCTGACAGAGATCCCCATTTCACATCACGTTTCTGGCAGAGTCTACAGAAAGCTTGGGGCACCAGACTTAAGCTCAGTACTGCCTTTCATCCTCAGACCGATGGACAGTTGGAACATACCATTCAGACATTAAAGGACATGCTGCGATCGTGTGCTCTAGAATGGTCAGGAAGCTGGGATGATTATATATTCCTAGTAGAATTCGCATACAACAACAGCTGGCACGCTAGTATCAAAGGTGCTCCCTTTGAGATGTTGTATGGCAGAAAGTGTCGCCCCCCGATCTGCTGGGATCAGGTGGGCGAACGACTGCTTGAAGGTCCAGAGATGATCGAAGTGACCAATGAGAAGGTCGTTGTCGCCAAGGCAAAGCTTCAGGAAGCTTGTGCTCGTCAGAAGAGCTATGCTGATAAATGTCTTAGAGATGCGTTTTTCAACGTAGGTGATCACGTTTTCCTCAAGGTATCACCTGCACGAGGAGTTAGACGTTTTGGAATCAGAGGGAAGCTCAGTCCTCGCTTCATCGGACCGTTCGACATCATAGAAAGAGTTGGTGAAGTGTCATACCGTTTAGCCTTACCGCCTCAGCTTTCACACGTTCCCAACGTGTTCCATGTGTCCTTACTCAGAGGATACAACTATCATCCAGTTCATGTTGTCCAGTATCCACTTGATTAGATTCAAGAGGATCTTTCATATGTCGAAGAACCCGAGAGAGTTCTTGAGAGACAAGATCGTGTCATGCGGAGGAAGACGATCCCTTTCGTCAAAATCCTCTGGAGGAATCATCCTGAGCGGGAAGCCACTTGGGAGACGGAGGAGTCTATACGGACTTCTTACCCTCATTTTTAGTTCTAATTCGGGTATGTTTTCTTTCAGTTTACATTTCTCCAATTCGAGGATGAATTGTTCTTTTTAGAGGGGAAGAGTTGGAAAACCCGCATTAAAAACCTATGAACAGTACACGTGAACAGTAACTTATGAATACACGATAAAATTTACACTTTCCATTTATATTATTAATACACGTGTCACGACAATAAATAACGAACAATCATGAATATTATAAATGTGACATGATCAAGAATACCAAAATCACGAACAATAAATCACAAGCATACACGATAAATTATTTAACACGCGGAAAACTACGGGTTTACCCTTGGTGGGCTCCATACCCGCGGCTAGACAAAGAGAGGAGGCCCAAGTGGGCTTTTGGCCCAAGATCACTTTTCAAATAAAACATCAGGGAAATCACTTTTTATTATTTTAGGTTTTATAAAATTTTGGCTCTCTCTCTCTTGTCTCCTTGTGCCGCCGGCTACACCAAAGAAAAGGGAGAAACCGTACGATTTTTGCTACTTGTTATTTGTTCATGATCATTTATTCGTTCTACACACGTTGGTATGATCAAAACCATTTTCATTATATTTAATTTCTTATGATTTTCATGTTTTAATTAATTATTCAAGAACTAGTAATAAAAACCATGTGGGGATAATTAATTAATTGTCACGGGGTTTGGTTTGGTGTGTGGTTTGGTTCGGCCGAGACAACCGAGACCCAAAAGGGTGCTCGTCTTGCGTGTAACACCACCACCGATACCACTTAAGGTCTCGGTTTGGTTTGTTTGAGGCTCGGACGCAGCAAGAACCCGACCAAGGGTCGGGGTGTAGGTTTTATTTTCGGTTTATGTGCACCGAGGCACCACTGAGACCCCCTATGGGGCTCGGTTGGTTTTTGTTGTTCGGACCCGAGACAAAGAAACCCCGACACTAGGTCGGGGTATGTTTTGCATGTTTGGTTGATTTGTTTAGTGTCAATCGAGACCCCTCCAAGGTCTCGGTGGGACTTTTATATAGCTTATTTGGTTCGGCTTATTTAGAACACGGGCTCGGGATTCAGGTTTTTATAAAATCTATTTTTACAAATCATGTCATATTAAACTTTAGGTTAATTAATTTATTAAATTATTCATGTATAACCTAAGGTATTTATAATTAGTCATTTTAATTAAAACATGTATTTTAATTAAAATCATATAACGTATAGTTTAATTAGATGAACCAGTTATTTAATTATTAATCTATAACCATGACTTGTATTGTACTAATTTAACTTCACTTATTATTTATAATTCAGCTTAATTCTAATTATGGAAACTTACTATTTTTGGGAACTTTCTATTTTTGGAAACTTTCTATTTTTGGAAACTTACTATTTATGGAAACCTACTATTTTTAGAAAGTTACTTAGTATTATAATACAAATATTATAATACACTAATACATGAATAATACACAACAGAACATCAAAATAACTACAGAATACTCAGTACAACTGTAAAACATGACATAATACATATAACAAGCTAATAACACACGGAACCAGTAAAACACATGAAATTCAGACAACTCATACACGTCCATATTTCTTAGGTAGTGTTATCCGTCGAGGCGGATTAGTCTTCATCGTTTTCTTAGCTTCTACTAGACATAAGGTACGAATTTCCTGTCCTTCAGTAAGGACAATCTCTTCCTTCCTTAGGATTTCCCGTATGCAGCCAACTGTTTTCCCCAGTAGTTACAGATTAAATGCTTATGTTTTATTAGTTATCTTAGCCGTATCCAAGCATGACTAGTTTCACCTAGTTATGGAGGTACCATAACCATAACACTATAGGCACTAGTGTTATGACTTCACCACAGCGGAGTGATAGCTCATGGCGTCCCTTTTTAGTTATTTGGCCATTATATTATTATATTATCATGTGGGGCGTATGGGTGCATCCTAGTTACATGTTTCAGTCAGGATGTCATGGTGAATGTGGTGTGTGCCTTGCATCCTTCACAAGGAGCTGATCCCTCCTACCCACTTACTAGTTAATTAGAGGCATCCCCTCTATTTTGCATGACGAGGTCACCCCTCCAAGTATTCATGCATGTTGTTGACCTCATGACCTATATTGGCTATTATGGTACATTAACTAATACATATTTTCATAAGTAACATAAGCTATGTTTTCAGAACTAAAACCAGTTAACATGACAGACAACTAGGTTTTCCAGGACTTATTCATTTCCGCTACCATCCATGCTTTATATTCTTTATTTTCTTCCATATTCTATGTTTTCCATGCTTTATTTTATATCCGTGCACTGAGGGTTATGCTCAACCGTCTACTTTTCCATGTCCCCAAACGGCAGTTACCCAAGGACGCAAATAGGAACTCCAGAGTATGTGCATTCGGAGGAAGCTATCCGGCCTCTTTTACCTTATGCATTTATTCCTACTTTATCATACTTTACTTCTTTTGGACATTGTTTAGTCCTTTCCATTTACAGTACTTATATTGCTTGTCTGTGAGTTACTAGACTATCGATGTTTGATTCCGGTATTTCTATTTATGGTCATGAATGTTTAGACATTTACCTTGCATGCTTTGATGATACGCCATAATTTACTGTAGCACTCTATCCTATTAAATGGGGTGTTACAGGTTTGATTCTGAATTGATTCAAACTCGTTTCAGGTTTCTACGCATATCTTTATGGTCTTGCCAGAACATTTAGAGTGATAATCATTAATATTCACAGTGACGAATGGAAATCCTTCTAGCGTCAACCTCAAACAGCGCTATGGTTGGTTACTTGCGTGATTCTTAATAATCAAGTTGTGTCAACTGGAAAGCAACAATGGTAAGATTCTTTATGAATCAAACTTGTTCCAAGAATTTGAATTGACTACTTTAATTAAGCAGATGTCAATCCAATTGATTCAATCTTTATGGTCGTAGTCTTGCTTTGAGACGGTCGAGTAAAGAGAACGGCTAGTACAACCGCGAAACCCTGTCAGGGAGATTCTTAACTGAATCTACCTAATCACAGGTAGGGTATTTAATATCGTATAATAGTCTTCACCGACCGGAGGTAAAACGCTACCGACTTAGGACGAATGTCAAAGCTATTCAATCCGTGTCTATGTTTTGTCTCGAGAAGGTGGCGTTACGGTGTACAAAGCAAAGTTAAAGATTCAAAACCACATACTCATGCCTCAAGACATATTCAACAGTTAATAGTGTGAGCATGTGGATGAAGACACAAGATCGCAAGATGGCAAAGGCAAGTCAAGGATGATTTGAATATCTCAAGATTAAAGACGAAGTCGAAAGACAACGACAAAGGCTCAAAGATCACAACATGAAGGAACAATACTACTATTACACGTTCAAGACTCATTTATGGCGAGATTAGTAATCTCTAGAAATCTCCAAATGGCAAAGGGTAATGACCTTTCATTGGGGGAGATTGTTAGCCTCAAAATATTGAGTCAAACAATAATGTTCGGTCATAAGTTTATTATGTAACGTATTTTAGAACGTTGTAATAGGTAGTAGGTTAGTCGTGTTTTACGGGCTTAACTTTAAGCTAAAAGTTCATTCATAAGTAACTAAAGCCTAAAAGGAAAGCCCGACCCATTAATATATAGCCCAAACAAGCCCGCATGTGGCTGGACTATATATAACCACCTCCTAGCATGTTAGGAGGTGGTTGGTTTATTTTGTTTTCTCTCTCTAATCTAATCCTCCCTAAGTTTCCAACTATTCTCTCTCTATTTTCTCTCTCTAGATTTCATCTATCTTTCTTCTTTATTTCTTGTTGAATCATCACTAAAATATGGGACAACATATCTTTTGAAAGTTGGTTCATCCAGTGGTTTGGTGAAGATATCAGCCAATTGGTATTGAGTGTGGATGAAATGTAATTCAATGTCCCCTTTCACAATGTGATCTCTGATAAAGTGATATCGGATATCAATGCGTTTTGTTCCTGAGTGAAGGACTGGATTGTTAGATATTGTAATAGCACTATTGTTATCGCATAATATTGGCACCTTTTCATATTCTAAGTCATAGTCAGCCAGTTGGCTTTTCATCCATAAAACATTGGCACAACATCCAGCAACTGCCACATACTCAACTTCTGCTGAAGACATGGCAACTGATTGTTTCTTTTTAGCACTCCAACACACAAGTTTGTCACCTAGCAATTGGCAAGCACCAGATGTGCTTTTTCTGTCCAAATTACATATAGCATAGTGAGAGTCTGGATACCCTTTGTTAAAGTTATGTAAATCTATATATCTAGAGAGAGAAATAGTAGAGAGAGAGGGTTACACAAACACACACTTTAGAGAGAGAAACTAGCAAAAACACATATAGATGTGTGTGAAATAAAATGAGCAACCACCCCTCTCAAACTAACGAGAGGGGTTATATATCCAAGCCCACAAGACGGGCTTGGGCCTTAAAATAGGCCGCCACCTATAGTTAAAAAGGTGGGCTTAGGCCTTGTTTACTTAACTTAATACATTAACTACGAGCTACTAACGTATATATTGTTGGAGTGACCGATTCTTCCTGATAGGTGTGAAAACACCCATCCTGTTACCACTTAATTATAATATTAACCAAGCAAAAACATGTATTTTAAGTTGTAAATGTCGGAATTATGCGTGGTTTGTGTTTTTATTGTGTTTTAGACCAAAAGATGAAAAAGGAAGAAAAAATGGGCTTTCACGGGCTTTTATCGATGAAAACGAGAAAAGACGAAGTCAAAAGATCAAGAGTGCAAAAAGAACGGAAGTCCAAGGCCTATTCTGAAGATTTATCGAAGAAAAAGTCTAAAGACGGAAGTTTAATGAAGTCGAAGAACTCAAGTATAATTATTAAAGAAATTTTAAGACAAGTTCAAATTATATCGACAAATCCCGAGACGACGTCAAGAAAGACAAAGTATTTAAATCAAGTTGAGATGAGAAAGAAAAAAAAAGAAGGAAGCAACACATGCACTCCCCTCCTCCTATAAATACCCTCCTAATGTGTCATTAGGAGGTGGTTAGTTAGTTAGTTGTGTAGATTTTAGTTTATTTTTATGAATTAGGAGTAGGTAAGTACTTTCTCTCTAGATTTAATTTCTATCTCTAAGTTTTCTTTCAAGTTTTCTTAAATCTTTCATCTTAAAATCTTGTAATCTTTAATCGTTGTCTTTAATTTCTAGCTTCTCATTAATCTCATTCTACTTTTCTTATTAGTTTTATCTTAATCATAAACTTTTTCATCATATTTTTACATAAAGTTTAAATCTTTTTAATTTTCGTGGCTTTTTTTTTGATGTTTTTATAAGTTTTATCATTAATCTAGGATTTTTAGTTAGCTTATTGGTGTTTTGTTTAGCTTATTGTCCTTTAAAATTTGAATTTTAAGTGCTTATTTTCGTCCTTTTACGATTTCCTAGTTTTTAGGTAAATCTTGTATAAATTCGCAATTGTCACAAGTATTGCGAAATCATTCTTCCTTGGAATTGCGAAATCATTCCTGAATATTGCGGATTCATTAATTCCGCAATTATTGCGGATTTGTGCATCTTTGATAATTGCGGATTTGATCTTATGCTTATTGCGGATTCATTAATTCCGCAATAACGTTGCGGAATTATGGTTTTGGGATTGCGAATTTAATGTTTTGATTGCGAAATTAATTCTAATTTTTAATATAATTGCGAAATTAATTAGTTTTTATTTAAATATGATTTTTAAACTTATTTTTCCCACCATTTTTACTTAGCTTTATTTTGATTGATTTGTCTTATTTTTACTTAGATTTATTTTTTCTTGTTCGTTTTAGTTTAAATTTTCGAGTATTTTAATTTTTAAAGTTTTCATTTTTATTAAGTTTTAAGTTTTCATATTTTCTTTTCATTAGTTTAATTTTCTTCGTCATTTAATTGTTGTAGTCATTTTATTTGTAGTTTTAATTTTCACGCTTTTGTTTTTACTTTAATTTTACCCTTTACGCAACGACATTTTCAATCATTTTAGTTTAAAAATAGATAAACTTTTTCCTTTATATTCCACCAAGAACGACCGAGTCACACTTTCAACCACGATCAATTCGAATCAAGACGAGACGATAAACTTTTTCATACTTGGTAAAACCTTGTATTACTTCCTAAATACGTTAAAACGTATTTCCAACTATATCCCCCTAAGGGAGGTCACTCCAAACAAGGGGGTTACCCGAATTACAATAATAAATTAAACCTAACATACTATGCTTGTCTTGAGCTCGTAGTCTTCGTATTTCTTTTCTTTTTCTTTTCCGGTGAATATGTTGATGTGATCTTTGATATCAATCTTGAACATGTGTCTCTTGCCTTGATCTTGTGCATCCATCACTTGTGATATTCTCTTCCTCGTGACTTCATGTCCCACGTACTTATATCTTTGTAATTCTTGAAAGCTTCATAGTTTGATACAGTGGAAGACTTGATGTTGGACATTCTAGAATTTATTAAAGTCTTAAGTGCAGAAAGTATAAGCATATGGGGACGACTTCTTCTCGGACTCCGTAATGCCACCGTCTTCAAATGCAGGAACATAAGTAGACACGAACGCAATGCCTTTGAACATTTCATTCTAATTTGTTAGCATTTTACCCCCGGCCGGTGAAGACCGATGGACGATGTAAAATATCTTACTTGTGGAAGGTAGCTACAATTAAGAATCTCCTTTACAAGATTTCGCGAGTAAACCCGTTCTCTTTACTCGACCGTCCCAAAGTAGACTGTGAACGTAAAGAGTGAATCATTTGGATAAAATTATCCGTATGACTGAAGCCGTCAATTCCGATTCCTGGAACAAGTTTGATTTATTTAAGAATCGCACCATCGTTGCTTTCCAGTTGTCACGAGCTTGATTCATATTGAATCTTGCAAGTTACCTACCAAGTGTTGTTTGATGTTAACACTAGAAGTATTTCCACTCATCACTATGAGCACTAAGTAGTATCACTCTAAATGTTCTGGCAAGATCACTAAGATATTGCGTAGAGGCCTGGAACGATAATTCATATAAGAATTAAAACACTGTTGCTTTCTAGTTATCACAAGTTTGATTCATAAAGAATCTCACAAGTCACCTACCATGAGCTTTTTAATGTTCACTCAAGAAGGATTTCCATCTTAATTGTAAATACTTGCGTATTACTCGGATGTTTAGGCAAGATCATGAAGATTTTGCGTAGGACTCTTAATATCTTTCTTACTTTTCACAGTGTGTGAAGAAGCAAGGAATTATGGAAATGTGTCCTAATGAGATTACTGATGATCTCAAATGAATCTAGACTCGATCGTTCATTTTGGATTTTTAGTGATCGAAGGCTAGAGAGGAGTGCCACCATTTCAATACCAATTTATTCGGAGTCAATAAGTCAATAGATAACGTGTTGATCTCCGTGTGATTAAAACAAATACCTTTTGAGAGATAGCTGGGATGGGTTATGCATTCCATCACTGGGTCCATGATGTTTATCTTCAGTAACTTATGTGTTGACCCATTTTCTGCCTAAGTTGTAAGTAAGACTTCTTTCTTTACACCCTTTATCTTTACAATTCTTTTTTATTCTTCAACCCTTTCAATGCTTACCAATACGTCATAACTAGCACCTTGTTGTGATTGTTCCAGTGCTAACTTAAGTACTTGGTAGACATTCAGCTACGTTCACAATCTTTCTCCATCTTTCTAAGGACTACTATATCTAGCTATGGAATGTCCTTGGGAAGATTCCTCTGGTTCTAGAAAATCATTGGACTTAACCTATCCTACCATCCTTATGTCACAACAATCGTCATCGTCGTGAAATAAATGGGTTGAGGGTAAGTATATGCCACCATGAAATCTATTTTGATATCCAAACCCGTTTTGCTCCCCCTTAACATATGCCACGATATTCGAATTTTTTTTGCATATGTAGGGATGAGCCATCACGTTAAGTCAAACCAATTGTGATAAACTATTTCTTATATTAAATCACATTTTCTCCCCCATATTAAAAATATTAACCCAACCAATGTTTTTGATATCAATTGATTTAATGAAGTTTTAACAAAGTTTTTGGGAAGAAAAATGCATGTCTTATTTATCTTCATGATACCAATTTGTAAAAATGATACCTATTTGCAAGAAATGATACCATATTTGTTGAAGTAGATAACATATTCACCATATTAGAAAAATAACGACAAGGTTGGACCTGATTGATTAGAACATCATATGATAGAATCACGTGGTTCTTATCGGCAAATGTTGGTCTCCTCGTCACGTCTGAAGTTATCTCTAGACACCAAATGTACGATTTGTATAGTTGTCTTGACACCAATTGTGAACTTGGTTATGTTGACACCAATTGAAAGATGAATACCTCGTCTTGGCACCAATAGTTAACACCGCCAATTCACAAAGCATCGACATCGAAGAATCTGAATGCTAGACAATTGCTCCCCCTCAATTGTTGACCCGTGTTCTATCTAAAGAGTTGTAGTCGTCGTTTGAGTAGTCGCATCGTCGGGTATGTAGATACCAATTGTAAACAACTTCGATTTGTAGAGATGATAACTTTATAAAAAAAGATATCTCTCATTTTGACAAATGAATGCACTGATGCATACATATATTCGTGTTAGATTGTGTTATAACATAAACACAACCCCTTAAATGGTTATAAAGTAAACCATGCTTGAGAAATTAATTTCCGTTGTTGAGCTAAAGCTTTTATTAGAAATACTTGACTCTATTTATGGCGCCATGTCAATATTAATCGACATTTATAAGGCCGTAAATAATATCGTAAAAGTCATGCCTTTAAAAAATTAAAAAGATAGTAAAATATTTTTGGATTTTTCTGAATTTTTCAATTTTATAGGTTTTATACGATTTTATATTTTCATATTTTGCTTTTTTTGATAAAAATATAAATAATATATACACATATTTACAAAGGATACTAAGAATAGTTTACCACCACTATTCATTAGCTCCATCTGCCAATGCCTTTAGAGTCTCGGACGAGAAAGTTCTCATTCCTAGCTTGTCGGCCAAAAATTCAATTCGAGCGCGATCTAAAGCCTTCGTGAAGATATCCACCAATTGATACTCCGACTTGACATAGTAAACATCGATCACTCCATTTTCCACTTGCTCCTTGATAAAATGGTAGCGAATATCAATATGCTTTGACCGGGAGTCTTGGACATTGTTACAGCTGAGGGTAATTGCACTTTTGTTGTCACAGTACATCGAAATTTGGTTGAATCTGTAACACGAGAGAATTTTCCCTACTCTAAATAATAATAAATTACATTAATTATTATTCGAAATTCATTTTTTGAGCGCTACCAAACTTATTGGATTCAAAAACAGAACATATTTTGACAAATCTAAAAATCGCGCAGTTTGCGCACCGGCATGATAAAAATTAAATTCATATTTAATTTTCACGAGATATTTAATAAAAAGATTTATTAAATTAATTTATTCTTTTCTTTCAATATCGTTTGTAAAAACGAGAAATATTTAAGTTGAAGCCCATCTTTCTTTAATACAAAGTTCGTCCGAGATACTTGATAAATAATCAGTGTTTTTCAAAAAGTTTACAAAATAATATGAAACAATGGTCAAGTGAATACTCATTTTAATAGGAAAAATCAATTGGAACGCAATGGCGAAAGTTTCGTGTCTTGAATAATCCGTTAACTTTCATAAACGAGCCTCAAACGATTAATTAATGAAAGTTATAAGAAAAATTACACTTTTGACCCTGAACTATCAAAACTTTATATTTTTGTTTAATATAAATAGGCTATGTATATAATTTTGTTGATATGTAAATCCTACTTATGTTTTAGAGAGAGAAAGAGATAGAGAGATTGTTGATTTCACACAATTCTAGAGAGAGAAAAATGAAGTTTACTATGTGTAAGAATGAAGAACCACTACCCTCTCCATCAAAGGAGAGGGTTTATATACCCAAGCCCTTGTCATGGAAGTGGGCTTACATTTGGGCCGGCCTACACATGTTGTAGGCTAGGCTTGGATTTGTTTGTTAAATAAAGATAAATAACTAAAGTACGAGCTATTATATGGACTATTAATGGAGTGACCGATCCTTCTTAATACGTAAAACGTATTTCCAACAATCTCCCCCTAAGGGAGGTCACTCCAAACAAGGGCGTTACCCAAGTTATAATAATAGAATAAACCTAGCACACTATGCTTGTCTTGAGCTCGTAGTCTTCGTCTTTCTTTTTCTTTTTCTTTTCTGGTGAACATGTTGATGTGATCTTTGATATCAATCTTGAGAATTAATCTCTTGCCTTGATCTCGTGCATCCATCACTTGTGATCTTCGCCTCTTCGTGACACCATGTCCCACATAATTATACCTTCATAATTCTTGAAAGCTTCAGAGTTCGATACAACGGAATACTTAACTTTTAGGCTTTCTTGAATTAGATGAGGTATTAAGTACATAAAGTATAAGCATGCGGGGACGACTTCTTCTCGGATTCCGCAACGCCACCGTCTTCAAATGTCGCATCATAAGTAGATACGAACGAAATGGATTTGAACATTTCATTCTAATTCGGTAGCATTTTACCTCCGGTCGGTGAATACCGTTGGACGATATAAAATATCGTACTTGTGGCAGGTAGATTTAATTAAAAATCTCCTTGACAAGATTTCGCGGGTAAACCCGTTCTCTTTACTCGACCGTCCAAAGCTGACTGCGAACGTAAAGAGTGAATCATTTGGATAAAATTATCCGCATGATTGAAGCCGTCAATTCTTATTCCTGGAACAAGTTTGATTCATTAAAGAATCACACCATCGTTGCTTTCCAGTTGTCACGAGCTTGATTCATATTGAATCTTGCAAGTTACCTAGCAAGTGTTGTTTGATGTGAACACTAGAAGGATTTCCACTCATCATTGTGAACACTAAGGTATCACTCTGAGTGTTCTGGCAAGATCACTAAGATATTACGTAGAGGCCTAGAACGTGTTTAAATTTCGTTAAGAATTAAACCACTGTTGCTTTCCAGTTATCACAAGCTTGATTCATAAAGAATCGCACAAGTCACCAACCATGAGCTTTTTGATATTCGCTCAAGAAGGATTTCCATCTTCATTGTAAACACTTTCGTATTACTCGGATGTTCAGGCAAGATCATGAAGATTTTGCGTAGGACTCTTAAAATCTTTCTTACTTTTCATAGTGTGGGAAGAAGCAAGGAATTATGGAAGTGTGTCCTAATGAGAAATTTGATGATCTCAAATGGCTCTAGACTCGATCGTGCACTTTGGATTTTAGTTATTGGAGACTGGAGAGGAGTGCCACCATTTCCATACCGATTTATTCGGAGTGAATAAATCAATAGATAATGCCTTGTCTCCGTGTGATTAAAACAAATATCTTTTAAGATATATCTGAGTTAGCTGGGATAGGTTGTGCATTGCATCACTGGCTCCATGATGTCTATCTTCAATATCGAGCATCATTAAAATGATCTCAATAGCATATGTGTTGACCCGGTTTCTGCCTAAAGTTGTAAGGAGGGCTTCTTTCTTTACACCCTTTATCTTTACAATTCTTTTTCATTCTTCAACCCCTTCAATGCTTACCAATACGTCATAACTAGCACCTTTTTGTGATTGTTCCAGTGCTAACTTAAGTACTTGGTCGGCATTCAGCTACATTCACAATCTTTTCTCCAACTTTCCTAAGGACTACTTTTTCTAGCTATGGAATGTCCTTGGGAAGATTCCTTCGGTTCTGGAAGAGTCATAGGACTTAACCTATCCTACCATCTTTATGTCACCACAATCTTCATCGTCGTGAAATAAATGGGTTTTGGGTAAGTATATGTCACCATGAAAATCCATTTTGATATGCTAATCCGTTTTGCTCCCCCTTAACATATGCCACGATATTTGAAAACATTTCGCACATGTCGGGATGAGCCATCACGTTAAGTCAAACCATTTTTGGATAATTTCCCATATTAAATCACATTTTCTCCCCCATATTAAAAATATTAACCCAATCGATGTTTTTAATATCAGTTGATTTAATGAAGTTTTAACAAAGGTTTTGGGAAGAAAAATGCAAGTCCGTTTTATCTTCATGATACCAAATGTATGAGACATGATACCGATTTGTAACACGATCACATATTCACCATATTAGAAAAGAATTGACAAGGTTGGACCTGATAGATGAGAACATCATATGGTAAGATCAAATGGTTCTTGTCAACATATGTTGGTCGCCTCGTCACGTCTGAAGTCATCTCTTGACACCACATGTACGATTGGTATTGTAGTCTTGACACCAACTTGTGAACTTGGCACGTTCGGCATCGAAGATTCTGAATGCTTGACAATTGCTCCCCCTCAATTGTTGACCCGTGTTCTATTGAAAGAGCTGTAGTCGTCGGTTGAGTAGTCGCATCATCGAATATGTAGATACCAATTGTAGATTGCTATGGTTGTAGAGATGATAGCTTCATAAAAAGAAGACTTCTCTTGTTTTAACAAATAAATGCACTGAAACGTACATAGATTTGTGTTAGACCAAGTTATAAAGTAAACTTGATCCCTTACAAGGTTTTAAAGTAAACCTTGCCTGAGAAAATTAATTCCCGTTGAGAGCCAAAGCTTTCATAAGAAATACTTGACTTTAATGTGAAAACCGGGTTGCAGTCTGAAATAACTACAAGCCATTAGGCATGTTTTATGAAATATTTACAACTTTTGTACGAACGCTATTTATGGCACCGTGTCAATATTAATCGACATTTCTAAGGCCATAAATATTATCGTACCAAAAGACATGCCTTTGAAAAATAAAGTAAAAATATTTTTGGATTTGTCTAGATTTTTCAATTTTTATGGTTTTTATATTGTTTTATATTTTTGTATTTTGCTTTTGTGGATAAAAAATATAAACAATATAAAGATGATCACCAAGGATACGGAGAATAGTTTACCATCACTATTCTTTCGCTTCATCTGCCAGTTCCTTAAGAGTCTCAGGCGAGAAGGTTCTCATTCCTAGCTTGTCGGCCAAAAATTCAATTCGAGCGCGATCTAAAGCCTGCGTGAAAATATCCGCCAATTGATACTCAGATCGGACAAAATAAAGCTCGATCACTCCATTTTCCACTTGCTCCTTGATAAACAGGTAGCGAATGTCAATATGCTTTGACCGGGAGAATTGAACATTGTTGCAGCATAAGGCAATTGCACTTTTGTTGTCACAGTACATCGGAATTTTGTTGAAACCTAGACCATAGTCGGTTAATTGCGATCTCATCCAAAGAATTTGAGCACAGCAACCGGACATAGCTATGTATTCTGCTTCCGTACGTGAATTTGCAGCGCTTTTCTGCCTTTTCGATGCCCAACTGATTACTCAATCTCCTAGAAGTTGCAAAGTTCCACTCATGCTACGCCGTGTATCTTGACAACCTGCGTGATCCGCATCTACATATGCCATAAGTGCAATCAAAGAGTCCTTCGAATACCAAAGTCCCCGATTAATGGTTCCTTTAAGATATCGAAAGATCTGTTTCACAGTGGCCAAGTGTAACTCAGTAGGTCGAGTTTGATACCGAGCACACATGCATATAGCAAACTGAAGATCAGGTCGACTAGCTGTGATATACAGAAGAGTACCGATCATTCCACGATAATGTGTTGGATCAACGGCAACTCCATGTGGATCTGCATCAAGTTTAGTTCGTTCCACCATTGGAGTATCCACAGGGTCGCAAGATTCCATCTTATATTTCTTAAGCGATTCAAGGGCATACTTAGATTGATTGATAAAGATGCCTCTGGGACTCTGAGATATCTGAAGACCTAAGAAGAATGATACCTTGCACATCATTGACATCTTAAACTTGGAAGACATGAGTTTCCCAAACTCGTCGGATAAGATTTGGGTCGAGGCTACAAATATAATATCATCAACATATATTTGTACCATAATCATATCTTTACCTCGTTTCTGAATGAACATCGTGGGATCCACCTTGCCTTTAACGAAGCCTTGCGTAATGACGAATTGTGACAATAGATCATACCATGCGCGTGGAGCTTGCTTCAACCCATAGAGAGACTTCTTAAGCTTGTACACATGATTAGGATCGTTAGGATTCACAAAACCATCCGGTTGTTGAACATAGACCTCTTCCTTGATTCCACCATTAAGAAATGTCGTCTTTACATCCATCTGATAGACGATCATATTCATGTGGGCTGCATAAGCGAGGTCTAATAGCTTCCAAACGGGCAACAGGTGCGAAGGACTCCATAAAGTCGATGCCCAATAATTTCTTGTATCCACGAGCTACTAGTCGAGCTTTGTTCTTCAGTATTCCGCCTAACTCATCAAGTTTCACCTTGTAAACACATTTCAAAGTGAGTAACTACACTTGATCCGGGCATGGGACAAGTTCTCATACTTCAACACGTATAAATTCATTAAGTTCTTTTTGCATAGCTTCTATCCAACAGGATTGAGTAAAATCTTCTTGCCATGTCTTAGGTTCAACTTCAGTAAGAAAAGCATCAAAATGACAAAACATTGCATTTTCTTGTAGCTGACTTCGTGTGGATACCGGATAATTAGGGTCACCAATAATAGAATCTATAGGATGATCCTTTGTCCACTTCCTGTCATGTTCACGAATTCGTGGATTGGAGTAGACCGTAGTAGGAGCTTCCTCTGAGGTGGACGACCCGGCTTGATTATGGTTGGGAATAGGTACACCAAAGAATGGAAGTTCACGCATTTGAGCGAATTCCAAATTGTGATCATCATCATCCTCTTCATCATCAATAGGCATGACATGGGTAGTTGATTCGGGTGTTGGTTGAGAATTACTAGTTGATGGTATATCTTGACCAATTGTAGGTGCAGACGTATCAGATTGTGCTTCGGTTGCTGGAGCGACAACTTTGGTTACCGGAGCTATTACCTCAGGTTCTAGAGAAACAATACTTGGAGGAGTAAAGAATTCATCAAAGAACGGTTGAAACAACGTATCTCATTCATTCCTAGTGGGTGGTATAAATGATGATGAAGTAGGGTTGTTTGGGACAAGACCAGAGCTAATGTAACTGGGTCCCATTTCATGAAGTGCGGGTTCAGAGCTGCTTTGCTCAGAATCCATTGCTGTCAGCTCATCAAAATCAACATTCATAGTTTCGAGGATCTTACGAGACTTATGGTTGTAGATTCGGTATGCCTTCTTTACGGGTGCGTAACCAATGAAAATACCAATATCAGCCTTAGGTTGAAGTTTTCCCAAATTGTCACCATCATTATTTGGATAGCAAAGAGAACCAAATACATGAAGATATGATAAATCTGGTACTTTTCCATGGAGAAGCTCATAAGGTGTTTTACCATGGCGTTTATGAATTAGTGACCGGTTTTGGGTGTACACTACTGTAGATACTGCTTCTGCCCATAAAAACAATGGAGCCTTTGCATAAATTAACATCGTTCGAGCAGCTTCCATAAGTGTGCGATTTCGCCTTTCAACGACACCGTTTTGTTGTGGAGTGCGTGCAACGGATGTTTCATGAGATATGCCAACTTCTTCATAATAATCACGCAAGATTTGACTCACAAATTCGGTTCCATTATCTGTACGAATGCGTCGGACAGTAGTGTTGAGACGCACTTGAATCATCTTGTGAAATCCGATGATGAATTTAGGTGCCTCATTTTTTGTTGTAAGAAATTTCACCCATGTAAACCAAGAGTAATCATCGACAATTACGAGAATGTACTTTTTGCCACTAAGACTTTCAACACGCATTGGCCCACAAAGATCCATATGCAACAGATAAAGTTTCTCTTGGTTGGTGTCTTCCATCCTGGGTTTGTATGATTTCTTAGTTCTTTTCCCCATTGTACACGCGAAACACAAATGATCCTTGTGAAATGAAAGTTTAGGAAGACCACGAACAAGTTCGTTTTTCTCCAAATGACTAATAGCGTCAAAGTTAAGATGAGATAACCGTCGATGCCATAACCATGACTTAGTCTTCGATGCTTTGGAGAGAAGACATAGGGGAGAAGCGGCCATCATGTCTTGTAGAGACAAAGTATACAAACTATTCCCTCGAGTACCTTTCAATAAATCAACCCCTTCCAAATTACAAATGAAGCAGGTATGCTCTCGAAAAGCAACTTCTAGGTTTGCATCACAAAACTGTCCCACAAAAAATTAGTTGTGACCGAGACCTTCCACATAATACACTCTTGAAATTATAACATTCCCAATATGATATTCACCATAATCCATTATCTTTGCAATATGATCATTACCAAATCGAACCGTACCAAGAAACTTGCTGACGAAATTTCTGAGCTGAGAGCGATCTCCGGTCATATGCTTGGAGCAACCAGAATCCAAATACTAGAGAACATTTTGGACCACCTGTTTTAAATAACAATAGTAGACAATGCATTGGAAACTATTGGTTCCGGAGTGTTAGCAGATACAGATATAAGATTATCAGAATTGCTAACATTTGTGCGATCCTTAGATTTCCTGTGTTTTCTAATGTGAGTTTTAGCGCTAACAGGTTTTACTGTTCCAACTTTCTTAGGTTTTGGATTATTCGCGGGCACTACAGTGGGAGTAGACCTATTTAAAGGGCACTTGGTTCCTACAGTAGTGTCGGTGTTCCTAGTTAAAGGACACGCTTGTGTTTTGGTAGCCTTGGTACTCCTAGTTAAAGGGCACGCTTTCTTCGCTTAAGTGGGAGTGATCCTAGTTAAAGGGCACATATTTCCTACTATAGTGAAAGTTCTACCAGTGGGGTGCCACATCCAACCAACTTGGGTTAACACTTTCCCAGTCGGTTACCATTCTAATCCATTTTTCTGGGCATGCATCTCATTCACATGGTCAATAAGGCAAGAATAATGACGACTAGAAAACATACATTCATTGCAATTCCAACATTTCAAATTAGAATTCACAGTAGGCTTAGAACGCTGCACAACCACAGAGCCTTTAGGTTTAGCTACATGATTCTTTTTATTCAAAACAGAAATAACATTCCTAGGATGGGCTTCTACTTTCTTCTTCACTTGACTACTAGATGGGGGCAAGATCCTATCATTCTTCTTGTTTCTTTTAAGCTTAGATCTTTGAGCCTTAGTAGTGGTGCTTACTCTTGTAGAAGGCAACACAGGAATATTAGAAGCTGGTTTTGATTCCGCCTTATCTTTAGTGACCAAAGTTTGAGATGGTTTAGTCCTAGGGCCCTTATTAAATGGTGTGACAGCTATAAGGTTCCTTTTGATTGCACTAGAGGACGATGCTGAGACAGTGGTTGCGTTATCCACAACATTTTTACCTTTTAGAGTACGAAGTGTTTCCTTTAACTCAGCCAAGACCAGATTTTTATCACAAATTTGTTCACTCAAATCAGATATTTCCACCGACTTTTGATTTAATTGTTCAATCAAGGATTGATTCTGTGTAGTGGTATTAGCACATGCGGGCTTTACTGAATCGAAGAGTCGTGTATCTTTCTATTTTAAGTTATCAACTTTGGACAAAATCTTGGAAACTCGATTATCTGGATCAAGTTTAAAATTCTCAGCGGCCTCAAGTATGTTCACACAGTTAAGCTCCTTAGATTTCTCTATGTCTATCGGCAAAGATTTAGCAACTTTGTCACTTGGCTGACGCTGTTTTGATTGTAAATTCAATCGAAAATTCTTTTCAAAGTTTGCATCATCGATATTAACACCTTCGAATGACGTTTCAAAGATTTCTTGAATAAATTGTTGCTTGCATTCAAGCGAAATACAATGTGTTTGAATCTCATCAAAACGTTTTGAAAGCGAAGAATATGAATCTTGAAGCTTTAAAAATTCAGCGTCAGATTCGTGACAAGTACTATCTACCATATTATCCACAGATTCAACATTATGCACAATAGAATCATTATCAACACTTTTATTCACACAGACGGAAACAATATCATGAGACATCACTTGCTTCAGAAGCTGATCATTTTGGCGAGAAACCTGTTCTATTTCAAGTAAACTGTTTTCATAAGCATCATCCATTTCATTGTAAACACGTTTAACTTCTTCGATTTCCAAATGCAAATCTTGATCAAGATTACTAAGACAAGCTTTAACATTCTCTACAAACGAACAATTTCATCTCGGAACACAGCTCTAGTGTGCTCAAAGTTCCATTCACCTTCCGTTAGGGTCGTGGCCGTCGTACGTTCCAAAACGACCTTGTCAAAATCGGCTAAGTGTTGGTGTACCGCGTTTAAGTTAACAGACGCCTTACTTGCCGGTGGAAGTAACTTCATTAAATCCGTTTTGACAAGTGTAGGAGACGTACTAGGTAGGTTTTCATTTGACAAACTTGGGGGCACAAGAACTGTTAGTTCAACTAATTCCTTTTGTAAGCGAATTCGTATTCTTTTAGAAAGTTGATCTTTATTATGATTATCATAATCAATCGTATGGAAGTTTGAAAGCATTTTATAATGAGTTTCTTTCGCAAGTGACTGTGTCTCCTCAGTACTACGAACAAAAGGTGCTTCTTTCGATTTGCCAATTATGGTCATATCATAAAGACCGGGAATATATTCCTAAGCTTGTTTTGCATAACCTGGATTAGGTGGTTAATCTTGAAGACGCTTAAGTTCGAGTTCTTTAAATGATTTAGTTAAAAGATGAACCTTTTCTGTGGAAGCGTATTGTTTTAAAAGTTGTTGTTCTTTGAATTTAAGAAGTTTGGTAGCATTAATTTCTGATTCAAACTTTTTAGACTCGAGAGGTTCGAAATCCATTTTAAGTTTCTGAAAATCATTGACAACCGGCTCTTTTGCTTTTAATTTATTAGAAAGATTAGCTTTTTATGATTCTATTTCTTTCAAGTGTTCAATCTTTTCAAAACAAAATTGGTCAAATTCAGAACATGTTATTTTCTCTGCTTGAGGGACCATTTCAAAAGTTTTGACCTTTTCTTTATGCAACGCAAGCTCAGCAGTTAGGGTGGAATTGGTATCTACGGATTGTCTGAGGGCCATATGCATTTGATCAATAATATGTTTAGGTACCATGACCAAATCATGTTGAGCATAAGATTCCATACCCGTCGTAGCATTTGGTTGAGGTTCACACAAATGTGTAGGATTGGGTACCATATCATTTGAGTTACTAGTTCTCGAATGCTGTTCGAGGTTGTCATTTTCATGCCTAACTTGATGTTGGTTATCATCATTACCAAGATTGGTTGTGGTGGGTACCTCACTAACGACATCAGAACCGTAGTGAGAGAGATTAGCAACGAGAGCAGCTTGGGCAGAGTGAATGTCATCACAATCTGAATCATATGCATCAAGATCATCTGCTTGATAAGCTACATTAGAAGTGGAAACGACTGCAATGCCTTCAGTATCTGCTGCCCCTGGGTCTGCAAGAAATGCTAACTCCTCTGAATCCAAAATCTTTCCCTTGGACCGAGCATCAACCAAATACATTTTCTCATGAAACCACGCTTCATCCCTTCTCCTTTTCGGCTGAGTGCATTGTCTAGCCATATGACCTTGTCCTCGGAAATTGCAGCAAGTCTCAACCTTTTGTGGACAAATAGGGCTTCCATTTCCATTAGCTTGAGAATTCACAGCTTGAGCATTCACAGTCCTTGTAGGAGGTCCATATGAATTTTGCCTTCCCTGAATAGGTTGCACTGTTACTTGAGCATCTTGAACAGTAGCTTGTTGTCGAGGATTTGAAGAGGTGCGGAGCTGATTGTTTGTTGGTGGAAATCCTCTAGTTGCAACAAGTTTTGACAAGTAGGCAGTGAGATGGTTAGAACATCAACTGGCGTATCATTTGGAGTAAAGACCGGTGCTTGGATTGGTGGAAGTTCATTAGAGTAGAAAGCTTGTGCTGGTTGTGCTTCTATTGGAAAATATCCTTGCTGAGGAGTATAGCCCATTGAAGAAGTGTTGGCTTGTGATGGTGATGTCTGATATGGTTGTTGCTGTGGAAAAGATTGTTGATGAACACTTTGTTGAAATGCTTGCTGATAGGCGTGTGGTGGTGGCTGCTGCAAGTATGATGTTTGTTGATAAGTATAAGCCATGTTTTGTTGAGAAGCATACATGGCAAGTGGATCATGAACTTGAGGTTTATACAACCGAGCCTCGATCACATGGCATTCGTGTTGTTGAAGAAAAGCTTGAAGTTGATCCACATTAGTGTTATGCAAATCCTTAGCCAATTTAACATCTGTCACGTACTTTTTCCATTCTGAAGGAAGAGTGTTCAAATACTTGGTGTTCAATTGAAACGTAGGAATTGCCATGCCATAGATATTTAGCTCATTCAAAAATAGGGTAAATCTCAGATAGTAGTCATTGAGAGTCTCCCCTGGCACATAGGCAAACTTATCAAAAGTATCATAAAGCTTACACTCTCGTTCTTGTTTAGTTCGCGAGGTGCCTACATTAGAACACGAATTCTATCCCATAACTCTTTGGCAACTTTATGTTTGCTGACGAGTTTGTAGACATCTGGAGGAAGGGCTTGAAGAATGATATTTGTAGCTTGTTTATCACACTTGTCTTGTATCTTAGCATCTCCAGTTAGTTCACCCGTTGTGCGAGGACGAGTAACGGTACCTTCCGTCACAGTACCATATACCAATGGTCCATTGAGCACCGATACCCAAATTAGATGTCCATTCTCCTTGTTCAACATATAAAGTTCCATTCGGTAAGCCCATTCCTCATACATAGTCTTCACCAACATTGGTGGATGATTATCCGTACCCGAGAGGATGGACTTATCCGTAAGAGATGTGTACTCCATTTCAATAAGTTAAGATTTACAAACGTTGATCGACCAATGAAATAAGGTTAAGTGTTTTTGTGTTGTTAAATGAAAGATGTTGTTATCTTTTTGTTGTTGTGAGTTGAAGTCGAGAAACAATGTTAAGGAATAATTTTTGGATTGTCGGAATGTTGATTTATGTCGGAATATTCTTTTCTGTCGGAATGTTGCTGGTATCGGAATGTCTAGATCGGAATGTCACACTATCGAAATGTCCAGATCAGAATGTCACACTATCGGAATGTCCAGATCAGAATGTCACACTATCCAGATCGGAATGTCACTATCGGAATGTCCAGATCGGAATGCCACTATCGGAATGTCCAGATCGGAATGTAGCTAAAATAAATTGGACATAGTAACGACTCAAGATTCCTTAAAACCGTCGGAATCCCAGATCGCAATGTTCGATCAGAATGTCACGTCGGAATAAGGTAACGAAATCCAGTGACCACAAAGTAGAACCAATAGGTTATTGCGATCAAACCACACAGTCTTGTACTTTCCGATGGAAACACTTGCAAGAATTTCGGAAAGTTTGAAAAACAAGAAATCTCCCAACTTTTGATCCAAAATACTTGTGTTTTAATCAAAACCAATATACCAAAATCACTACGACATGATAAAAGAATGTATTCGACTTTAGAACACAAACAAACACGAAAAAAAAATTTGATGATTCGGTAAAAAACAATCAAAACCACACGTTATGCATAAGAAAGCATAAAAAACACAAATACCAACCTATATTTCATCCCAAGCTCTTGATACCATTTGTTGATATGTAAATCTTACTTATGTTTTAGAGAGAGAAAGAGATAGAGAGATGGTTGATTTCACACAATTCTAGAGAGAGAAAAATAAAGTTTACTATGTGTAAGAATGAAGAACCACTACGCTCTCCATCAAAGGAGAGGGTTTATATACCCAAGCCCTTGTCATGGGCTTGGGCTTACATTTGGGCCGGCCTACACATGTTGTAGGCTAGGCTTGGATTTGTTTGTTAAATAAAGATAAATAACTAAGATACGAGCTATTACATGGACTATTAATGGAGTGACCGATCCTTCTTAATACGTAAAACGTATTTCCAACAAATTTTTACTCATTTTATCTTCTTCACCCTCACACACTCAAACCGTAAATACTTCTCTCCCCACCTCCATTAAAACCGGCCACAAGAATTATTTTCCGGTCAACCTCCGGCCGCCACTTTTAAAAATAAAAAGTTCCCAAATTGCTTATAAACCACCGATCTATCTGATCCACCACTTGATGTCGTCCGATCTACATTTTCCATGTTTTCCGGCGACTCTTGTCCTTTGCCGCTGCTACACCATCGCCACTATCAACACACCAAATCCATCATAACCACCATTCATCCTCCATCAGGTGTTGCCACCATCGTGGTCATCAACCAACGACAACCAGCCACCTTTCTCACCTCGACCGTCGCCACCACCACTGTCCGGTCTATAATAACTTCACCACCATCACCATCCCCAGCTCATCACCATCACCATCCCCAGCTCATCACCATCATATGTATACTCCACCACGACTTCCGCCACCGACCAGCCTACTACCACCAGACCACCGTTGTCTACATCACAACCACCACCACATTATCACCATGTAACCACCACCAGCCATCAATTTTTCACCTTATGACCACCCTCGTGACCATCACCATTGTTTAGAACCACCAACAGAGGTGTGTTTGTTTTGTGTAAAACAGTAGGGTGCGTTTGGCGCGAGTAAAACCACCACAACCGGATGTGTTATCATCATCGAGCTATTGTTGTTTGTTGTTTATTGTTTTTGTTGTTTTGGGTACCACGACACCACCATGAAGTGGTGTTCGGGGTGTGTCTTGCTACCACAACCACACCAAGGCGGTGAGGGGCTCGTGGTTATTGAAATAATTACTTATTTGTTTGTTGAAAGCAATTCATTGTCCGAAAAGTTAAATATGTTGTTTTTGTGATTTAACGACCATTAGCGTTGTTTGGTTAGTTTTAGCAGCCGTTAAGGGCTTTTGATTTGATAAAAACAAGTTTTTGGGTGTTTGGCAACGCGAACAACCCAACATGGGGCGTTTGGATATGGGTTTTGTGACAGTTTTAGGGGCGTCTAGGTTTATAGATGACTAAAAAGATGAAAGTGTTGGTTTATATTCGACTTGATTCTCAGTAAATTCATTTTACTTATTGTTTATGATTCGACAATGATAAATTTGATATAACAGAAATATGTGGACAATTGAAACGCGGAATTGATTGTGAAAGTGAAAATATCATGTTTCGTGATTATGGGAAACATTGTACAAACGAATAGGACATGCCAAAAATTCTATAAATTTAATATTTATTAGTTTTATAGACGTTTTTTAGAAACTAAGACGTTTTTAGAATTATTAAATTGACAAGTAAAGAAACGACGATTTATAAAATCTTATTTTATAAAATCATAATTACTGTATATATTATTGAGACTTCATTTGAAACCTTAAAGCGTGTGTTTTTTGTATACATAGGTTTCCGAATCGACATTGCGAGCCGATTAATCCCAGAGCGACTACCCTTTTGGATAGTCCAGAGTCGTCGCAAGTGACATCCGTGGCCACCCCCAAATGTACACACCTAGTGTGGTTTGAACCCTTGACCTCTTGTTTAAGAGTAAAGGACCTTACAACTAGGCCACTTGGTGGTGGTTTTTAAAACGTGTGTTCCCTTTTATAAAACGACCTTTATTTAATTAATGGATGATTTTGAAAATGTGTCGCTTCATTTAGGTTTTATTTATTTTTCTTGTTTATATAATAGTTACAAGGTATTGTATGCTTGGACTATTTTATTATTTTGTTGTCATCTTTCTTGAGTTTTGTACATGTCGCGTGTCATGTACTTTTCGAGTTATTCGTTCGTTGTTTGTTCTTGTTATATAATTCAACCTATGAATTATATACACATGTTACGTTCTTTCGTGTGTAACATATACTATGTCTATATATTACATACATGGTAGTATCCTTCGCTTCACCTTACTGAACTGATTACCGAACTGATTACCAAACTGATTACCGAACCAGTTACCCAACAGATTTCTGAACCGATTACTAAACTGATTACCGAACCGATTACTGAATCGATTATTGAACGATTTCGATATGGGATTTAAACGGTTTATGAACTGATGGTATTGTTGAAACCTTTCATCGGGAAATATTGGATGCATCGATTTGGGATGCTGGGAAATAATCGATAAGATAAATTGCGACTTCTCGTATCGAGCAGTTCTGGCTTACGCTAGGCTGCTCTTGGTATTCGCATTTCTGCTAATTGTTCTTCAACATCGATGTGAGTTCATACCCCCTTTTTCTCTTTTCAAATCGCTTTATAAATGTTTGATTCTCTTTGGGGGAGATACATGCTTGTCGATGTCTAAATACGTGTTTGTTCATTTCAATGATTGTTGACGATATACATGTTTATACTTTCCAAGTATTATTGTGATAAATACGCGTTGGTATCTTTTTGAATATTGTTTATATTGCGTACGTGCTTGTACTTTTGAGGATTGTTTACTTGACATGTGAGTTTACACTTTTTGGATTGTTGATGATTTATACTTGTGAATATCTGAGTTATCCAATAGATCCTTTTAAGCTGCTTTGTATGTTTAATATTGTGAAGTGAAATAACGGCTTGTGCTTGCTTGTGGACGCAAAAACTGATTTCTTTGAACACTCGGTGAACTTCGTTTATGATTAGCCTAAGTAGTGTTATCCATAGTCCCCACCATCATGAATCGTTAATTACTCTGCTTGAGTAAGCTCTTATGTTATGGATAGATCTATTGAGGCTTGACAACCTCCACTCGAGCATTCTGACGTCGGACGGGTGTATATCATTTGTGTGAACTTGGGTAGTCTTGGATATATTTCCACTTGGGGTAAATTATATGTAGATCGTGGTGTACGTACTGGATCTTTAGCTTCAATATCATGAGCTTAGCATTATCATAAACACCAAAACACCTGATTTATTATACACTTGGCACTATATCCCCAATAGTTTCCTTGGGTACTTGAACTGAACTTTTGCGATCCATCTTGCTATGAACTTGAATGTGAATGTTAACTATGATCTTGCTATGAACTTGAATGTGAATCTTGACTATGATCTTGTTATGAACTCGAATGTGAATATTGACTATGATCTTGCTATGAACTTGAATTTTGAATCTTGATTATGATCTTGTTATGAACTTGAATATGAATCTTGACTATGATCTTGACTATGATCTTGCTATGCTCTTAAACGTGAATAATGAACGTGGTATTGGTATGAATATTGACTACGATCATGTATTGATCTGATATGAATCATAGCTGCGATATTGATATGAATCTTAACTGTGATATTGGTATGAATCTTGACTGCGATCATGTATTGATCTGATATGAATCTTAACTGTGATATTGATAAGAATCTTGACTGTAGACATGTAATGCTCTTAACATGATTTTATTATGTGGTTATGACATGATTCTTGCATGTGGTCTTGACATGATGCTTATATACTGGTTTGATATGATGCTTATATATTGAGTTGATATGATGCTTATTACTGGTTTGATATGATGCTTATATGCATTTCGTTATGGTTATCATATGTGATCTTGATCATGATATTTACATGAACCTGGAATATGATATTGTTATGTATGTTGACCGTGACTACTGAACTGAACTTGGATATGATTTTGATCATGAACCTAAGATTGAACTGAAACTAAATGTGAGCGTAAACTAGAACATGTCTATGAACTGAAGTATATGTGGTATATGTAATGCTTTCGCTAAACATTGATTTATGACTGAACTTCGTGGTAACGTTTCTTTTATTCTGAAACTCTAGATTTTCTAAACGTTTTCACGATGCTACTTTTGATAGTATTTCTTATAAACATTTTAGTGTTATAAACATTTAAAAGAAAACCTATGAACTCACCAACCATTGTGTTGACACTTTTAAGCATGTATTCTCAGGTACTTGATTGTATGATTATTTGGAGTCTGCATTGTGATATTTCACATAGAGGTCGTTCTCTCGGATCAAGAGTCGGATAATCATGATGTAACAGGCCCCAATACTCGTGGGCTTCCGCTGGGCCAATTTGGGGGTGTTAAAGAGTCCTAGACCATAGTCGGTTAATTGTGATCGCATACAAAGAATTTAAGCACAAAAACCAGATATAGCTATGTATTATGCCTCCGTACTTGAAATTGCAACACTTTTATGCCTTTTTGATGCCCAGTTGATAAGTCGATCTCCTAGTAGTTGCAAACTTCCACTTGTGCTACACCTTGTATCTTGACAAATCGCGTGATCTGCATCTGCATACGCCATTAGTGCAATCGAGGAGTCCTTTGTATACCAAAGTCCCTAATTAACGGTTCCTTTGAGATATCGAAAGATCCTTTTAATAGCAGCTAAATGTAACTCAGTAGGCCTAGTTTGATACCGAGCACACATACATATAGTGTAAAACCCGCATGCTTTTACCATGAACATTACACTTAGTAACATATGTACATATTAAAACTTTCCTTTTATAGGACGAACACGTGTCACGCTCATTAATTACAGAAATTACGTACGTGTTATTACACGATAAGTATTAAGTACGTGATAGTACACGATAGTTATTAACAATAATAATTATAATCACGAACATGAAATCATGAATGTTAAATCACGAACATGTAATTACGTATGTATTTGTTATAATACGATAAATATCGTTTACGTACAACTATTAGTTATTAAACGAATAATTAATTACGACATAACAAGAAAACGCTTACGTATGTACACGTAATTTATTAAACATGAAAAATGTTCGGGTTTCCCTTGTGGGCCCCACATACCCGCGGACACCAAGACAAGGAGGGCCAAGCCCATGTTATGTTTACCAAATAAACAAAAAGGGAAAACATATTTTCATTATGCAAAGTTTTTCTAAAAAAATCAAAAACCTTAGCCTCCTTGTCTTTCTTCCTTGGCCGCCAGCTACAACACACCAAAGGAGGTGTTTGATTGATCTTGGTGAATTAAAAACAAGTAGAGTGTTCGTGTTATTGGTTCTCATTTGTTTCACGCATTCGGTAAATCCTTAAATTCTTTTTCTTTTATTCTTTTATTAGATCAAGAACATGTGAACATAGGAATTAATATAAACTACTAATTAAACATATTAATTAATCATGGGGGAAAATAAAAGAATGATTTTGGGTTGGGTTGGTTTGGCCGACACATACAAACCGAGAGCCGAAGCTCTCGGTGTCTCACGTGTGACCACAGCCGAGACCTTGAGGTCTCGGTTTAGCTTTTGTGGTTCAGCAACAGGGTAAAACAAGGGACCCCGACGTAATTCGGTGTGGCCTTGTGGTTTTCTTGGTCTCGACAGAAGCAAGAAACACCACCGGTTGTTTTGGTCAAGTAGGGGGAACGCATGGCTCGGCAGGGGGAACCACCGGCTAACCGCCGGTGGGAACTTTGTTGAGGCAGTGGCTAGCCGAGGCAGACCAGGGGCAAACCACCAGCTTAAGCCGGTGGCGGTTTTGCACAAACAGTGGCAACCGGCTGTACCGGTTCGCCACTGTTAAGGGGGTGTTTGTTTGGTCCGGTTCAAGGGGGAATTCGGTCTGGTTCACGATGGGTCTAAATTAAAATCACGGGTCCGGTTCACGACTAATTTTAACAAGTTAGTAGTTTTTACAAGTTATATTATTTTAACAAGAAAATTAAATTAATTAAAACATGACTAATAACTAATTTAATTAATCATGGACTTAGGTTATTATTATTTATGAATTAATACATGTCTTAACCTAAGTATTGTATTTATTTAATTTAGACTATAGTAATAATTAATTATTTAAAACAGGGGATATAATTAATTAATAAACATGACTTAGGTTTTAATTAATATAATATTAATACATGTTTAACCTAAGTACTTTATACACCTTAATTTAATTAAATCATGCTTATATTTAATTAAATCGTATGACCTATAGTTTATTTAATTAACATGATATTATAAACAAACTATACAAATAATTACATGACTTGTGTTATTTAACCAGTAAACTTAAGCTTATATTATTAGCTTATTAATCTAACTTATTTCTAAATATGGAAACTTTCTAATTCAAGAAACTTACTATTTTTGGAAACTTTCTATTTTTTGAAACTGATCTATTTTTAGAAGTTAATCTACTTTTGGAAACTTTCTATTTTTGAAAACTTTCTATTTTAGAAAACCTGCTATTTTTAGAAAGTTACTTATTATTACACAACAAGTATAGTAATACAAGAATACAAGTAATGCTTAACCATAATACTTTGAATACATGATAAACACAACATAATATTAAAATCAGTTAAAACAAGACAAGAACATATAAAATAAGCTAAGAAATGATATAATCAGTTACATACACAGTAGACAGAATACTTATACATGTCCCTATTTATGTAGCATTAGTGAGATCGGAGTAGGACTTTCATTCTTTAGTCTTCTTTGTTTACTGGACATAAGGTATGGATCTCTCGTCCCTTTAGTATGGACATTCTTTCCTTATTAAGATTCCCAGTTTGCAGCCAACTGTTTTCCTAGTATTGATTTATATATTTGATTACTAATGTTAGTTTAAGAGCCTAAGCCATATACATGCATGACCAGTGTCACCTAGTTATGGAGGTACCATAACCATAACACCGGAGGCACCAGTGTTATGACTTCCACACGGCGGAGTGATTGCTCGTGGCGTCCCTTTTACAGTTTTGGCCATTATATTATATTATCATGTGGGGCGTATGGGTGCATCCTAGTTACATGTTTACCAGTATTACCAGAGTGAATGTGTTGTGTGCCTTGCATCCTTCACTAGGAGTTGATCCCTCCTACCCAGACTATTTAATTAGAGGCAACTCCTCTAATTGCATGACGAGGTCTCCCCTCCAAGTATTCATGCACGGTGGAACCTCATGACCTATATGGGCTATTGGCTAATTAATACAGATTTTACATAAAAACATAAGTCTTTTCAAACTATAAAACCAGTTTTATGAACATGTTTCCGGGTTACTTAGGACTTATACTTTTCCGCTGCTATTAGTCTTGTATGCTTATGTTATTCCATGATATACTTGTATATTCGTTCACTAGGCGTTATGCTCGGTCGTTTTCCTTTCATGTTCCCAAACAGCAGGTACTCAAGGGCACTCGTAGACTTTAAGCGTACGTGCATATGGATTGGAAGCTATCTATCCTTCGCTACTTTATGCATTTCATCATACATTTTGCTACTTATTTATTAGGACATTGTTTAGTCCTTTTCCTTTACAGTACTTATGTTTGTGTGTGATGAGCTTATACTTGGACTACCGATGTTTGTTTCTGGTACTTCCATTCATGGTCATTTAATGTTTTTAAGACATTTACCTTGTATGCTTTGATGACACGCCATAATCACGCGTGACATTACATTTATCAAAATAGGGTGTTAAAATTATGGTATCAGAGCCAAGGCTTCGACCTGTAGGCTCTCAAAACATGAGCTATGATTAGTGGGTAATCACTATGGTCTTCCTAGAACTGACAATTTGTTTTCATGCATCTATATCATATGTCACTGTCGGAGGAATTTTGACTAAGAAATGGTTGGTACAGGACTGGCCGTATTTAGTCGCATGTGCTTTTATCTATCGTGTTGTTTTGATGAACAAACCCATAGGCGTTCATCTTCGTCATGTCATTTTGTTTAGGTGAACCGACCCAAAGGTGTTCACCCAAACCCATGCGATTTCATCATCATGCACTCATACACTGTTTTTATGCATAAAATGTTTTTCATGATTTACTGGCATAATTTTTTTTCATTTAATCAGTTTAATCATGCATTTTGTTTTATAATGTCAGATGGTTCTCACATGCGAGCATGAACAACTCAATGCAGCAGTTTAAGCTGCGATGCAAGCCATGCTTCCTCAACTGAGGAATGAAATGAGGGCCGAGGTGCAAGCTGCCAACAATCAGCACCAGCACCAGCATCAGAATCCTCCTCCTCCTCCAGCTATACTGATCACATGGTTGGAGCGATTCAACAAGCAACTTCCTTGTTGGAAATACGTTTTACGTATATAGAAAGTCTCAGTCACTCCAACAATGTAGTTATAAGCTCGTAGTAATGTTAAGTTTCATATACTAAATAGCCCGGCCCATGAGCATGTTCATGGGCCGGAAGCCCAAGTCCATTAAGGACTTGGGGTATTTAAACCTCTTTCCACCATGGAAAGAGGTGTTGGTTGTTTTCATTTCATATGTTCAATATAGAAAAGTTCTCTCATTTCTCTCTCTAAGTTTCTCTCTCTAGAAAACATCAACCCCCATTGTTTCACAAAGATTATCATTGTTCTTCAATTGGTATCAAGAGCATGGGATGAGATATAGGTTTGTTTTTGTGTTGCGTATTGTTTTCTAAACATATCGTAGAGTGTTGGTTTGTTAATGCCGAAATCTTCAAATTTTTTTGTGTTTGATCGTAGTTTAAGGTAGTGTAACATAGGGATTCGTGTTTAAAGTGTTCTTGGTATCTTGGTTTTTGTTAAAACATCATCTTTCTTGGATCAAAAGTGCAAAAAAGTCTTGTGTTCTTCATTACGAAATTCAAGCAGAAATCTCCATCGGAAAGTACAAGTGAAAAGTGGGCTTCCATCGCAATAACCATCACCATCGGAAAGGGTTTGGTTCTACATTGCGATACTTGGATTTCATTATTTATTCCGATCTGAACATTCCGATCGTACTTTGCGATCTGGGATCCCGACGGGTATAAGGAAGTTTTTTAAGTCGTTACTCTGCTTAAATTTTGTCAGCTACTTTGCGATATGAGCATTCCGATCTGAATCATTCTGATAGGCTTTACGATCTGAGCATTCCGACAGACTTTGCGATCTGAACATTTCGACAGCATTGCATTACGATCTAGGCATTCCGATACCATCAACATTCCGACAAAGTTACATTGCGATCTAAGCTTTGCGATCTGAAATCATTCCGACAGCTTTGCATTACGATCTAAGCATTTCGATAGTGAGATATTCCGATCTGGGTATTCCGACAAAAAGAACATTTCGATAGAACATTTTTTAGATACTTAGGGGATTTCTTCTGAAGAACAATGATAATCTTTGTGAAACAATGGGGGTTGATGTTTTCTAGAGAGAGAAACGTAGAGAGAGAAATGAGAGAACTTTTCTATATTGAACATGATCGTCTATCAAATGGATGTGAAGACGGCATTTTTGAATGGTGAACTAAGGGAAGAAGTCTATGTTAGTCAGCCAGATGGGTTCGTTAGCACGGAGTTTCCTAATCATGTGTACAAGCTTAAGTAGGTTCTCTATGGGTTGAAACAAGCTCCACGCACGTGGTATGATCTCCTTTCAACATATCTCATCTCGGAAGGCTTCTCCAAAGGCAAGGTGGACCCCACTCTATTCACTCTCAAGGAGGACAACGACATGATACTAGTACAAATTTATGTTGATGATATAATATTTGCTGCCTCTAACATAGAATTGTCACAACGCTTTGAGAAGATAATGTCCACACGCTTTCAGATGTCAATGATGGGAAAAATTTCATTTTTCTTAGGATTACAAATTTCTCAGAATCCCAGAGGCATCTTTATTAATCAATCCAAATATGCTCTAGAATCTTTAAAGAAATATAACTTTGAAAATTGTGACCCCGTGGACACTCCAATGATGGAGAAATCCAAGTTAGATGAAGATAGGAATGGGACTATTGTCGATCCGAAACTCTACCGTGGAATGATCGGCACCCTTCTCTATCTGACTGCTACCAGGCCTGATTTGCAATTTGCTGTATGCATGTGTGCCCGGTATCAGGCTCGGCCTACCGAAAAGCACCTACATGTTGTTAAGAGGATCTTTCGGTATCTCAAAGGAACACTTCATCGTGGTCTATGGTATCCGAAAGATTCTTCTATTGCTTTAATATCATACGCAGATGCCGATCATGCTGGGTGTCAAGACACGAGGCGTAGCACTTCCGGGTATGTGCAACTCCTTGGAGACAGATTGATAAGTTGGTCTTCAAAAAGGCAGAAAAGCGTTGCAATTTCTAGCACGGAGGCTGAATACATCGCCATGTCCGGTTGTTGTGCTCAAGTCCTTTGGATGAGATCACAACTAACTGACTACGGTTTGGGATTCAACAAAATCCCGATGTATTGTGACAACAAGAGCGCCATTGCCCTTTGCTGCAACTACGTTCAACACTCCCGGGCAAAGCACATCGACATTCGCTACCATTTCATTAAAGAGCAAGTGGAAAACGGAGTGATCGAGCTGTATTTTGTCACCACCGAGTATCAGCTGGCAGATATGTTCACCAAAGCCTTAGATCGAGGACGTATCGAGTTTTTGATCGACAAGCTTGGCATGAATTCATTCTCTCCAGCGACTCTCAAAGAATTGGCAGAAGAATCAGCTGAATAGTGGTGGTAAACTATTCATGCGTATCCTTTGTTTGTGATCATGTATATTATTGTATCTATATAAACCACAAAAAGAAAAATAGAAAAATATAAATTCAAGAAAAACCATAAAAAATATAAAACCAAGAAAAATCATAAAATATATAAAACCAAGAAAACCCAAAAATATTTTCTTTTTAAATCGGGCATGTCTTTTAGTACGGTAATATTTACAGCCTTAGAAATGTCGATCAAAATTGACACGGCGCCATAAATAGAGTCCGTATAAAAGTTGTACATTTTTTAAAACATGCCCATAATGGTTTGTAGTTATTTCAGACTGCAACCCGTTTTTCGCATTAAAGTCACATATTTCTTTTGAAAACGTTGGCTCACAACGGGAATTAATTTTCTCGGGCAAGGTTTACTTTAAACCTTGTAAGGGACTAAGTTTACTTTATAACTTGGTCTGACACAAATTTGTGTACGTTTCAGTGCACTTATCTTGTATAAATAAGAGAAATCTTATTTCCACCAGAATCGTTCTATAAAATCACTTTACCGGCAAATGTCCTCATTAATAATTGTGTCCTTAAAATCTTTGACTACAACTCTTTAAATAGAAAACGGGTCAGGGATTAAGGGGGAGCAAATATTAACTCTTCGGAAACAAATTTGGTTGTTAAAAAGGATTGTCAGAAAATATTAGCTATTCTTCATCATCGGTTATGCTATGTGTGCCTTGTGTGATATAGTATCTCTTGCATAGGTCATTAAAATTTTGGGGTTAAGTATTTGTGTTCGTGTTTGAGAGCGGGTTTATTTTTTGTTAAGTTAATTTTAAGTTTAACTAACTTTCTAAAACAGGGGGACCATTATTGCATTTTTTTTTGCAAAATGGTGGGTGTTTGACCAATTTGACCAAGTCAAAACCACACCCTCCTTCTTTCCCCGTCATTACTGGAAACACACAACACATACCCTTATCCGCCATTATTGCGACCTTGAAGCTCCAGTTGATCTTTGATTTGTGACTTATTCCTTGCTGCATAAAATCTAGGTATTCTATATTGTTTAAGTTGCTATCCTTTAATCCGTTTCATCTCTAAACATCAAAACAGTACCGTTAGATCGTTTTCACGATTTAAGGTTTCGTGTTTTGTTATAGAAAGGGAAATTAAGTTGTGGGATTTGTTAAGGATGCATAGATACACATTGGTTTTGCCCAGAATCTCTTAAAACATTGCCTAAGTTCCAGATCGAGAAGTCAACGTTTGAGATCGAATCCCTGTCACGGATTTCGATGCACATTACGATACATCATTGCGATGCCTGTCATTGCGATGAGTCATTCTGATGACTCGTTTTGATGGGCAATTGCGATGAGTCATTTCGATGGCTCATTGTGATGGCTCATTGTGATGTGTCATTGCGATGGTTCATTGCGATGGGCCGTTGCGATGGGTCATTCTGATGGCTCGTTACGATGGCTCATTGCGATGGTCATTACGATGGCTCATTGCGATGGCGTTTTGCGATGGCGCATTCCGATGCGTCATTGCGATGGCTTCGCACTAGGTATTGCGATGGGTAATATTGCGATGAATTCTCATTTATTCCGATGGAAATGTAATGATTGCGATGGACATAGATATTGCGATCGGATGTTATTTCATTAGGATTCCGATGCTTGATTCATTGCGATGGTTTGGTTAGGATTCCAATGGTTTGCTACATTGTGATGGAATTAGGTTTCTTATGATTATGTAATTGCCTTAGAATATCTAATGAGTTCGGCCTAGCTTGCACTATTTCCTCCTTAGGTTTAAGTACTTTAGGGCCACTTAAAGGAAACCAATTGTTATTGAAACAAGTTAATTTTTATTTCATAAGAATACTTGAACGTTTTCTTATTACAGAAGTTCATCTTATTTAATAAGTTGATTCCTATGTAAACAAAGGAGATACAAATTCCTTAGTCAATGTCTTGTGTTTTGTTTCCAGGCCATGGAAGACAAAGCTTCATCTTTGTTCAAGCCCACTTTAGTTTGGGTTGAGGATAATCCTACAATTCCTGACGTAGTGGTTGAAACTAAACCAAAACCCACTGAAGTTTTGGATGAAATCAAACCAAGACCTACTGAGGTGTTAGTAGAAATCAAACCTAAACCTACTGAGGTTCTAGTCATGACCACCAAGAAATCCAAATATTTTAAGAACTAATGCTAGGTCGGTATCTCTTCAGAATAAAAATGTCTTTGGCAGTTTTTGTCATTATCGTAAGTGTATTGCTAAATGTAAGGACCTTGTTCATCTGATGTATGTGTGAATGTTGTGGCAATAACTGTAATGATATTTTCCCTATGTTTCAACTTGGCATAAGACATCTACATATTTTGTGTATATCATTTGGGCTTATGTCATCAAAGCAGGAAAATGTCAATCACCGAGGAACAACAACGACTTCGTGATCTTGAACTTGTTTCGCTCAGCAATAGGCTTCCATATGCTGAGAACAACTCTCGATTACAAGATGATTTTGATCTGGCTTTACCAGCTTTCAAAATTGCCACGGATATCCTAGACATATCACCCATCAGAGACACACTCAGACGTACTGCATCTGTTCCCGAAGTCTACATGCATGAATTCTGGAACACTGCATCTTTCTCCAAAAAGACTATCTCTTTTGAACTGAACAAAACACCAAGGGTACTCAACTTGAGCATTTTTCGGAAATTTTTTAAACTTCCTAGGTTGGCACAAGGAGAACAATTTGTGGCTAACCCAAATAATGATGAAATGCTTCGAGTCATTCGTGCCATGAATTATGAGGGTGAAATCAACAACCTGTCACAATTTAACACCTCACACATAGGGCAACCCTGGAAAGCACTTATCACCATCATCGTCAAGTGTCTTACTGGAAAAACTAGGGGCACCGATGCAATGAGACCACCACAGGATCACTTATTTTGGGGTTTGTATATTGCATCCAAAGTCGACTATGCACTTCTTCTCTGGCAAGAATTTTGTTATCAGTTTATTGGAACGAAGAAGAAATCCGTGCATCTTCCATTCCCGAGATTCACCAAGCTCATTATCCACCATTTTATGAAGAATGACCCAACCATTGACACTCGCGGGAATTTCTTCTATCACACCAAAGATGATGATTATGTGATTCTCTCAATGAATGCAGACACTAATTCCACAAAGTATGCATTACTCCCTGCACTAGTACCCGACACAATGCTTAATGATGGAATCAAGGAGAGTGATAAATACCAAGAGATGCTTAATGATATTGACGCACAGTTTAAGCGTGCAAATTCACATACTTCAGAGAAGCAAAAAGGTAAACGCAAGAAACGAGTTTCAAAGCATCAATCAGCTGCTTCTAAAGATAAAGGCCCAGCAAAAATGCAAATTGTTGATGAAGATGATGAAGATGAGCTGATCCAAACTGAAGAAGAACAGGAAGAAGTACCACTCCGCAGGCCTAAGAAAGCAAGGAAAGCTAAAGGCAAAGAGGCAAGTGTTGCTCCAAATGAACCTGCTCAACAACAAATTTCTGAAGCCAAAAGACTTCATATTATTCTTCAACAAAGCCGACAGGAAGCCTTTGGCGGATCAGGCTCAAGAGTATTTGAAGACTTAGCAGATTTTGGTAATCCTGATGGTGATACGGAATTTTTCGACGATCCTACTGAGGAAGATACTTATGAAGATGAGTATGAAGATGCTGCTAACTTTCATCTTGAAAGTCGGGAACCAAGTGAAGAACGTGAGAGCAGTGCTGACACTGATACAAGTATGATGTATCGAGATGCAAATATCACCACATCTTTGCCAGAACCGACTCACATGGTACTAAATGAAGATGCTCATGCAACTTTCATACCAGACAAGAAACTTCAAAGTAAGTCTACTTCAAACTCTGATGATGTTTTGAAATATCTCAATTTAGAAGGAGAGGGTGTTGAGGTCACCAACACTGATCCGCCAACAAATGAACAAATGGTGGATGTCCCTATAACCACTATTATATCGACCACCACTTCACTACTATCAACCACAGTCATCAGTGAGGTCACAACCACCACCATCACACCCGCAATTGTTGAGCAACCAGTATCAACCACCACCATCACCACTGAATCTACACCGTCATCCACAGCTGAACAACATGTATCAACCACCGTCCTAACCACTGTATCTACATCAACACCTATCCCGGTACAACCAGTATCATCCACGACCACCTTAACGGTTATGGTTACACCTCCACCAACAGAACCACAAGTATCATCCACATCAAATCCTTTCCTCACAGTCAATGATCCGTTGATCCAGTCTCTTCAACAACAGCTAGAGGCTCAAGCTACACAAATAGCTACGTTGACTGAAAGGTTTGCTACTCCTCCCAAGGAACCGCAACCTGATGAGCCTACTCTTCAAAAACTAACAGACAGAGTGTCAAAGCTTAAAGAACAACATAAATAATTTCTTAAAGAGAAGAAAACTCGGGATAAAGAAAATGCTACTTTTCTCGGGTCAATTGATGAGCATATGACCGCGATCATTCGACGCGAAGTCAAGTCTTATGTTGATCAACAACTACCACATCTTGTCGGTAATGGTCTATCTACTCTTCAACTAATGACATTGCTACAGACACGTCTGCTAGATCTGGGAGCTCATAAATCGAAATACAAACGCAAAGTTCTGCAATATCTCAACAAAGCAATTGATGAAGAGAATCCTGTAGACACTACCGACTCTGAGTCTGATAATGAAAATGAGTTAGAAGAGGAAGATGACGAGGAAAACGGTGATGATGGTAATGAGGATAAGGATAAGGAGGGAGATGAGGAGGAAGAAGAGGATGAACAAGGAAAGGATAAGAATGAAGATGAAGATGAGGACGAGGACGAGGATACAGATGATGATCAGGATGACGATGATGATAATGAAAAGGGTAATGAAGTCAACAAGGGTGATAAGAATGACGACACCGGTACGAATGCCGAAGAGTCAAACAAGGATACGGCCACTGAGAAAGGTTTAGAGGAAACTGCAGAAAAGATTGCTGACACCACAGAAAAGACACTGGAGTCGACAGTCCAAGAAACTCAGCAGGTTGCTACAGGTATATCTACTGCACCAGAATTCACTACTGATTCTCACATTGAATCTGTAGAATATATGCAAGCAGAAGAACCGACCGAGACAATGCTTGAAGAAGACCCTCACGATGATATACCGGTGATGCAAACTCAACCTTCAGCATCATCTGCAGTTCAGCATGACGATGATATGGAAGTTGAAGATTTAAATGTTCCAGAACCGACATTTGCTGAATCTCTTATCATCGATGATACTGTACAAGAGCAAATTTTGCTAACAAATGCAGCACCGCAGCATCCATTTGACACTGCAACTGAAATGGAGCTGACTCAATTCCTCAACAACCCTATCGACTTCTCAGCTTTTCTAAGGTATTCTCATGGGAAACCGACGATGACCCCAGATTTGATCAAAATGGCAGCTGCAAATGTGGACTTCTTTGACACGTTAAAGATCAGCCATAATGAAGCAGAATATCACCTGAATGAGCTTACAAAAGCAATGAGGGCGACAACTACAGGAATTCAGACTCCCGTGTTGCGACCTCTTACACCAACGGTCATCACCGGTTCTGCCACTATCCCAATAGAGCATTTTGTATCTCACGATCTTGAATACCTTGAAAATGGAGCAAAGAAATATGCCACGTCATTAACAATGCTCAAGGCCATTCACTTGGAGAATGTTCCATAGATAGAGGATAAAGTGCCTGTTTCAATATGGAGAAAGAAGCTACTCAAGTTTTATGATACCTATGCTTCACTTGGCATATCTCACTGGAATTAAAAGAAGAAGTTAGCTTACAACCACTTTCATCGTCCCAAGAGAGGTGCCTCTATTGTCTCAGCTCACAAAATCAAAAGCATCCAAGGAGCAACCACTCAGACTGTTTTCGGTTATGATTACTTAAATGTAATCATGTTCAAACGTACCGATGAGAAAGAATACCGCATTGACGAAAGTGATCTCCAGTACCTTCAACTTGAAGACATAGAAGATCTTTTGTTGCTCTTGGCAAGAAAAAATTGACCATCTATCACCTGACATTGTCATAGCCTTGAGTTCAAACTTTCGTCAATATGCTAGGAAAATAGTCATTCAAAACCGGGTGGAAGACTTTCAACTTGGAGTAGAAAGCTATCAGAAGAAGCTAAACCTGGAACGTCCCCATACGACTCCACTCAGTAATTTCCATAAGAACAAGATGGTCTACATGGGGACAACAACGCCGGAAGCATGGATTTTTTATCCAAATGAGACCGGGGTCATGCAATACATGCGATTCTCCGAACTTCACAAATTCATTGATGGAACGCTAAAGCATGTTCGAGATGATCTGTCGGTTCTCAATGCCAACTTACCACTTCCGACAGTCACATACACCTGGACAACCCAGTGCAGAAAGGGAGCATCGTATGCAATCAGGAAGATTGAGGAACTTCTAAGGAAGCGCCGGTTGCTACGAAGTATAGAACGATTCGTCGGTGGACGACCATATGGAGCTCACCATTGGTTCACGGAACGAACCAATTAATTTTGGTTCGTCTTATATCAGGTCAACTCCATATGTCTATATTTGTGAATATGTTATCTTTTTGCTTTATCAGCTTTTGTGGCTTGTCGTAGTGTAAAAGTATGATATTTTTTCAAGAATTTCTCTCGAGATTCTAAATCTTTCAAATAAATCATACTCAAGCACTACAACTTACCCTCATTAATTTGAGGGGGAGCATTCATATGTTCTTTGGCCAACATCTAATTTCATTTTATTACCCAAAGACCGGTTAATCCATTAATATCAAAAATATTGATGGTTAACATTTTGGAAAGGGGAGAAAATGGGATTAAGGAGACTTAATGATATTTGGCTAAAACAATGAAAAAGACTTAAAAGATAATCCAACTTAACATGTGTAATGCACAAGTTAAGGGGGAGCGTTTTTGATGATCAAAACACTTAAAGTACAAAATCTTTGATTTTAATATCACAAGTGCTTTAAGTGATTTTCAAGGATTTTTCATGGTGACTATATCAACCCAAAACATACTTAACTCACGACGGATGTGGTGACAAAAGGGTGGTAGGTATAGGTATTAGTCCAATGATTCATCAGAACCGATGGAATCTTCCCAAGGATAACTCCCTAGATAGAACTAGAAGTCCTAGGAAAGATGGAGAATGAATGTGAACGTAGCTGAATGCCGACCAAGTACTTAAGCTAGCACTGGAACAATCACAACAACGTGATAGTGATGACGTATTGGTAAGCATTGAAGGGGTTGAAGAATGAAAAAGAATTGTGAAGATAAAGGGTGTAAATAAAGAAGCCCTCCTTACAACTTTAGGCAGAAACCGGGTCAATACATATGCTATTGAGATCATTAGTTAATGATTCTCGATATTGAAGAAAGCCATCATGGACCCAGTAATGCAATGCACAACCCTCACCAGCTAACTCAAACATCTCTCAAAAGGTATTTGTTTTAATCACACGGAGGTCAACACGTTATCTATTGGTTTATTCACTCCGAATAGACTGATATTGAATAGGTGGCACTCCTCTCCAGCCATCAATCACTAAATCAAAACGCACTATCGAGTCTAGAGCCACGAGATCATCAAAAGTCTCATTTGGTCACTTTCCATTTATTCCTTGCTTCTTCACACACTGTGAAAAGTAAGAGATCTTTTATGAGTCCTACGCAATATTCTTGTAATATTGCCAGAACATCCGAGTAATACGCAAGTATTACAGTGAAGATGGAAATCCTGCTTGAGCCAACATCAAACAAGCTCATGATAGGTGACACGTGCGGTTCTTTGTGACAACTGGAAAGAAACAGTAGTTTAATTCTTAATTGAACTTAAACTCGTTCCAGGCCTCTACGCATTATCGTATGATCTTGCCAGAACACTCAGAGTGACACTCTTTAGTGTTCACAGTGACGAGTGGAAATCCTTCTAGTGTTAACATCAAACAGCACTTGGTAGGTGACAAGCAAGATTCAATTTGAATCAAGTTTGTGACAACTGGAAAGCAACGATGGTGAATATCTTATTTGAAATTCACTTGTTCCAGGTTTCATGATTTGACGGCTTCAATCATAAGGGTTTTTAATCCAAATGATTCGCTCTTTATGTTCGCAGTCAGCTTTGGACGGTCGAATAAAGAGAACGGGGTTACCCGCGAAATCCTGTCAGGAAGTTACTTAATTGAAACTATCCGTCACGGGTACGATATCTAATATCTTCCAACGGTCTTCACCGACTGGAGGTAAAATGCTACCGAATTAGAATAAAATGTCAAAGCCATTTTATTCGTGTCTTATTATGTTGCTGACGGTGGCGTTGCTGTGTACCTGATGAAGACGGTGGCGTTGCTGTGTACCTGATGAAGACGGTGGCATTGTTGTGTACCTGTTGAAGACGGTGGCGTCGCGGTGTACCTGTTGAAGACGTCCTCACATGCTTATTCCTTCTACATCAAATTCAAGAAAGTATGACCTGAAAGTCTTCCGCTGTATCGACTCTGAAACTTTCAAGAATTCAACAAAGGATAAGTGTGTGGGACATGAAGTCACAAAAAGGCGAAATCACAAGAAAATAAAGACTGCACGTGAAAGGCCAAAAGAACGTGTTCCAAGCAAAAGGCTGATATCATTCAACACATATTCACAAAAGAAAGAAAAAGAAAGAAAAGAAGACTACGAGCTCAAGAACTAGATCTAACATGCTAGATTAGGACTTTGTAAATTTGGAGTGACCTCCCTTTAGGGGGATATTGTTGGAAATACGTTTTACGTATATAGAAAGTCTCGGTCACTCCAACAATGTAGTTATAGGCTCGTAGTAATGTTAAGTTTCATATATTAAATAGCCCGACCCATGAGCATGTTCATGGGCCGGAAGCCCAAGTCCATTAAGGACTTGGGGTATTTAAACCTCTTTCCACCATGGAAAGAGGTGTTGGTTGTTTTCATTTCATATGTTCAATATAGAAAAATTCTCTTATTTCTCTCTCTAAGTTTCTCTCTCTAGAAAACATCAACCCCCATTGTTTCACAAAGATTATCATTGTTCTTCATTCCTCGATCCTTTGAGAAGACTGACAGCCCCAATGAGGCTAAGAGTTGGCTAGCTCATATCGAGAAGATATTTGATGCAATGGGCTGCGACCATGTCTTCACGGCAAGGTTGACTTGTTACAAGTTTGAAGGTGACGTGCTTGGATGGTGGAAGTCAGTGAAGTAGTCTGAGGGAGGTGACAATTGGGT
The DNA here is from genome assembly GCA_025667525.1 of Glebionis coronaria. Lineage (NCBI taxonomy): Eukaryota > Viridiplantae > Streptophyta > Magnoliopsida > Asterales > Asteraceae > Glebionis > Glebionis coronaria. The sequence goes on from CM046882.1 coordinate 388,466,317, forward strand.
GGCTGGCTTGACTTGGGCTCAGTTCAGGGAGTTGGTGATGGGATAATTCTTCCCCAAGGCTGAGCAAGACAAGCTGAAGAGGGAGTACCACGGGATCAGGCAGAGAGCTGGGGAGAACAGCAACGAGTTCATGCAGCTCTTTCTTCATTTGGCTGGTTTTCTTGGCACAGGAGCAGGCACTGCCGAAGAGCAAGCATACCACTTTCGTTGGGCTCTTCGTACATCGGTCGCTAATAACTTGGTGTGTGCTACTTTCAACACGGTGGCACAAGTAGCCGATGCAGCACGTAAGCTGGAGATGCTGTAGGAGAGAGATGAATTCAGTGAGGCAGAGAGACTCGAAAATAGGTATATTTTCGTCACTCAGCAGTGATCATTTCAATTCATTCAGTACTATCCAAATATTAATCTTTCTCTATAAACTTCATCTTTCAGGTAGAAGACTAGGGACCGGTCTCAACTGGCTACTCAGCAGCAGCCTACTCAACACAAGGGTAACGGTCAGACTCAAGACCGTTTTGCTTCGGATAGGCGTGGCGGTAGTGATAATTACCGTAACAATGCTGGTAAATCCAACAGCAGCAGGTCCCTAAACTTACTCATTTCTTATGTTACATGCTTATAAATCATAATTCTGACACTTCGGCCTCTTTTACCAGGAATCATGGCAATAGGAGGGAGCAGGACCGCCGAGGTTCACAGCCTAACCGTACAGCTATCACTGGTATTATGGCTTACGATTTTCTGCATTGTCCTAATTGTACCCAAAAACCATGTCTCACGTGTACTTTTCTGAACGGGCTTCCAGCCAACAATTGCACCTGTTGGAGGGTATCTCACCCTCTCTGCACTACCTGTAACCATAGGCACCCAGGGCCATGTCGCCACGACAGCGATGCTTGCTTCTGGTGTGGCCTGATAGGTCATCGCATGAAGGACTGTCGCAAGGGTGAGATAGAGGGCACATCTGGACATGCCGACTCCAAGCCACCTCCTACTACTGGACGGGTGTACATGACCTCAAGTGATCAGGGAAACAAGTCTACAGGTACCATGACTGGAATCTTGTATATGTATGGTCAAGCTGCATGTGTTTTATTTGACACGGGTGCTACTCATTCGGTCATTTCTACTACTTATGCCTAGAATGTTAGGATATCCCCTATGAAATTAGAGAATGTATTAAACATCTCCATGCCCTTAAGAGACTCGGTACGCATAACCCATGGGTACAAGAGTCTTCCCCTCGAATTTGACGATAATATTCGCCTAGTTGACGCACTTCCATTGGATATGTGCAATTTTGACATGATATTAGGCATGGAGTGGCTATCCAAACATCATGCCATTGTTTACTACCATTCATATCGGGTAATCTTCGGTGATGTAAATGCACCAGAGTACATTTACAACGGTTTCATATCTGGAAGGTCTATACAGGTAATTTCAACCTTACAAGCACGTGCACTACTGTCACATGGTTGCGAGGGCTATCTTGCTACTGTTCATGATCTGGAGGCTGAATCTCCATCTATCCAGAATCAGCCGATCGTGTCAGAATTCCCAGACGTGTTTCCAGAAGAACTTCTGGGCATACCACCTGCTCGTGAAGTGGAGTTTAATATTGTGCTCATCCCAGGAGTTGAGCCAATTTCTAAGGCTCCTTATCGCATGGCTCCCATAGAGCTAAAGGAGTTAAAGGAACACATGCAGGAACTGTTGGAACACGATTTCATCCGACCTAGTGCTTCTCCATGGGGCGCACCGGTTCTATTCGTAAAGAAGAAGGACGGCAGTATGCGTCTCTGCATAGATTATCGTAAGCTTAACAAGATCACCGTCAGGAATAGATATCCGTTACCACGTATTGATGACTTGTTTGACCAACTCCAAGGGGCCAAACATTTCTCCAAGATTGATCTAAGGTCGGGCTATCATCAGTTACGGGTTAAATAGCAGGACATCGCCAAGACTGCTTTCCGTACACGTTATGGGCACTACGAATTTGCAGTCATGCCATTTGGCCTTACCAATGCTCCAGCTGTTTTCATGGACCTGATGAACCGTATCTTCCATGAGTTCCTGGACAAGTTCATCATTGTCTTTATTGATGACATTCTGATTTTCTCTAAGTCAAAGGAGGAACACGAAGACCATCTTCGTACTGTATTATAGATACTTCACCAGAAGCAGTTGTATGCTAAATTCTCCAAGTGTGAATTCTGGTAAGACAATGTGGAGTTCATAGGACACATTGTATCAACAGAAGGAATCACCATGGATCCAGCAAAGGTTGAGGCTATTACCAAGTGGCCAAGACCGACATCATCGACTGAAGTTCGCAGTTTCTAAGGCTTAGCTGGTTACTACCGTAGGTTCGTAGAGAAATTTTCCCGTTTAGCACTATCATTGACCAAACTGATGCTGAAAGGGGAGAAATTCGTATGGACTAAAGAAAGAGAGAAGAGCTTTGAAGACCTAAAGCAGAGGATGGTATCTGCACCGATTCTTACTCTCCCATCTGGTACAGATGGATTTCAAATCTACAGTGATGCTTCAGGGAAGGGACTTGGCTGTGTTCTCATGCAACATGGGAAAGTGATTGCATACGCATCACGACAGCTTAAGCCTTATGAGGAGAACTACCCTACGCATGACTTGGAACTTGCAGCAGTCGTGTTTACATTGAAGATATGGAGGCACTACTTGTATGACGAATCATGTGATATCTTTATAGATCACAAGAGCCTGAAATACATCTTCACTCAGCGTGAACAGAACATGAGGCAGAGAAGATGGTTAGAGCTGTTGAAGGATTACGACGTTAATATGTAGTATCATCCCGACAAAGCGAATATAGTGGCAGATGCTCTTAGTAGGAAGTCGGGTATGATCAACGACATCAAGATAGAGGAAGAGATTATAAGAGACTTGGAGCGACTAGACATTGAGATCATGGTACGAAGGCAGCACGGTTACTGGGCTAATCTTAGAGTGGAACCTGAATTACTCTCTAGGATCAAGGAAGCTCAGAAGGATGATGGTGAAATATGGGCAATCATTCAGAACTTGGAGCAGCAGACGGAATTTCGGTTAGATGACGACGGTATCTTATGGCAGGGCACCAGACTTTGTGTCCCTGACGATCCTACACTCAGGGAAGCGTTATTGGCTGAAGCTCATAGCTCCCCATTCTCCATTCATCATGGTTCGACCATGTAAAACCCGCATTAAAATCCTATGAACAGTACACGTGAACAGTAACTTATGAAAACACGATAAAATTTAAACTTTCCATTTATAATATTAATACACGTGTCACGACAATAAATAACGAACAATCATGAATATTATAAATGTGACACGATCACGAATACCAAAATCAAGAATATTAAATCACGAGCATACACGACTAATTAACTAACACGTGAAAAACTTCAGGTTACCCTCAGTGGGCCCCACATGCCGCGGCTAAAGCAAGAAGGGAGGACAAATGGGCCTTTTGGCACATATCACACTTTTAATAAAACATCAGGGAATTCACTTTTCACATTTTAGGTTAAACAAGGAAAATAAACACTCGTCTTGCCTCCTTTTTTCTTGCCGCCGGCCTACATCAAGAAAAAGGAGAAACCGGACGATTTTTGCTACTTGTGATTTATTCGTGATCATTCCCTCGTTAATACACGCATTGGTATAATCAAACCCTTATTCTTTTATTAAATTCTTATTTTATATTTCATGTTTTTAATTCATTAATCAAGAACATGTATGAACAAATCGTAAGATTAATTAATTCATGTTTAGGGTTTGGTTTGGTGTGACACCGAGACCCCATATGGGGCTCGGCTTGTTTTCTTCATCACCACCGAGACCCCCAAGGGGCTCGGCTTGGTTGGTTTTGGCTCGGACGCAGCAAGGCAACCCCGACCAAGGGCCGGGGTGTGTTTGTTTGTTCGGTTTGTGTGCACCGAGGCACCACGGAGACCCCCAAAGGGGCTCGGTTGGTTTTTGTTGTTCGGACCCGAGACCAAAAGGACCCCGACTTTAAGTCGAGGTATGTGTACATGTTTGGTTGATTTATTTAGTGTCAACCGAGACCCCTCCAAGGTCTCGGTGGGACTTTGTTTTAGCTTATTTAATTCGGCTTATATAAAACACGGGCTCGGGATCGGGTTTTTCATGAAAACTATTTTTATAGGTCATGTTATATTCAACTTTAGGTTAATTAATTTATTAAATTAATTCATGTATAACCTAAGGTATTTTTACTTAGTTATTTAATTAAAACATGTATTTTAATTAAAATCATATAACGTATAGTTTAATTAATTAACCAGTTATTTAATTAATAAGTTATAACCAAGACTTGTATTGTGCTAATTAAACTTTAATTATTAATTACAATACAAATTATTTCTATTTTTAGAAACTTACTATTTTTGGAAATTTTCTATTTTTAGAAACTTACTATTTATGGAAACCTGCCATTTTTAGAAAGTTACTTAGTATTACAATACAAGTATTATAATACAGTATTACATGATTAATACTGAACAGAACATTAGAATAACTACAATTAACACATTAAATAGTAAAACATGACAGAATACGTATAACAAGCTAATAATACACGGAACAAGTAAAACACATGAAATTCAGACAACTCATACACGTCCATATTTCTTATGTAGTGTTATCCGTCGAGGCGGATTAGTCTTCATCGTTTTCGTTAGCTTCTACTGGACATAAAGTACAGATTTCCCGTCCTTCAGTAAGGACAATCTCTTCCTTCATTAGGATTTCCCATATGCAGCCAACTGTTTTCCGCTGTAGTTACAGATTAAATGCTTATGTTTTATTAGTTACCTTAGCCATATACATGCATGACAAGTTTCACCTAGTTATGGAGGTACCATAACCATAACACTAGAGGCACTAGTGTTATGACTTCACCACGACGGAGTGATAGCTCGTGGCATCCCTTTTTCAGTTATTTGGCCATTATATTATTATATTATCATGTGGGGCGTGGGTGCATCCTAGTTACATGTTACAATCAGGATTTCATGGTGGATATGGTGTGTGCCTTGCATCCTTCACAAGGAGCTGATCCCTCCTACGCACTTTCTAGTTAATTAGAGGCACCCCCTCTAATTTGCATGACAAGGTCACCCCTCCAAGTATTCATGCACGTGGTTGACCTCATGACCTATATTGGCTATTATGGTACATTAACTAATTCAGATTTTCATAAGTAACATAAGCTATGTTTTCAGAACTAAAACCAGTTAACATGACAAACAACTAGGTTTTCTAGGACTTATTCATTTCCGCTGCCATTCATGCTTTATACTCTTTATATGCTTCAATATCCTATGTTTTACATGCTTTATTTTATATCCGTGCATTGAGCGTTATGCTCAGACGTCTACTTTTTCATGTTCCTAAACGGCAGGTACTCAAGGACGCAAGTAGGAACTCCAGAGTATGTGCATTCGGATTGGAAGCTATCCGGCCTCTTTTACCTTATGCATTTATTCCTAATTTATCATACTTTACTTCTTTTGGACATTGTTTAGTCCTTTCCATTTACAGTACTTATATTGCTTGTGTGTGAGTTACTAGTCTACCGATGTTTGATTCTGGTATTTCTATTTATGGTCATGAATGTTTAGACATTTACCTTGAATTCTTTGATGACAAGCCATAATTTACTATAGCATTCTATCCTATTAAATGGAGTGTTACAGTTATGGTATCAAAGCCTAAGGTTTCGACCTGTAGCTCTATAAAACATGACATGTGACTTACGGGTAGTTACCAGTGTTTCCTAGAACTAACAGTTGGTTTTCATGCATTCATTCATTTTCATTTTATTTAATGCATTCATATCATTGTAGCAGGTTTATGATTAACTAATGGTTGGTACAAGAATGGCCCTATTTAGTCGCATATGCTTTTATCGAAACTTTTAACTTTGGGACCAACCCATTGGCGTCCCCTCGCCATGTCTTTTGTTTTGAGTGAACTGACCATAGGCGTTCACTCCCGTTCATATAAATGTTTCATAAACTGCATCATGCATTTTACATTGTTTCATGCCTTATAAATTGTTTCATTGATTTATACATTGTTCATGCATTTTTATGTTATCTCATTTCAGATTTATGATTTATGTTGCATTTTGTTGTTTTAAAGTGTCAGATGGTGAACTCACGCAATACTCTAGATTTGGCAGCAGCTGTCAATGCAGATCTGCAAGCCCTCCTTCCCCAATTTTGCAATGAAATCAGAGACAAAGTTTATGCGGAATTTCAGGCTCATGGGATCAACAACAACAACAATCCTCCACCACCGTCGTCCCTTCCCAAGACTGCGAGGTATGAGCTGATGAGTGAGTACTACGGAATTAGGCAAGGAGTTGGGTAGAGCAGCAGCGAGTTCATACAACGTTTCCTTCGGCTGGCCGACTCTATTGGCATAACAACACATACTGCTGAAGAGCAAGCAAACCACTTCCGATGGGCTCTTCGTACATCAGTCCCCAATGAGTTAGCAGATTTCACCTTCAACACGGTGACACAAGTGGCCGATGCAGCTCGGAAGTATGAAATGCTTCAGGAACAAGAGGAGTTTAGTGAGGACAACCCAGCTAAGAGGTATCTTAAATCACCATTTATAAACCGGTGAAGCTTTTCAGTATGTTATTTTACATCATTCTCTGTTCAAATCCCTCATTTCAGACAGAAGACTGAGGCCCGAAATCCTCCGGTTGCTTAACAACAGTCATCCGAAGTAAACAGTCAGTCCAATGATCATTCTGCTCCAAGAAGGTGTGTCGATGTTACAACTACCGTAATGATGTTAACGAGAGCAGGTCCTTACCTCTACATTCAACATTATTAAGTTGCGTATATTTCACTATTCTGACACACCAACTCATATATTCAGGAACAATGGTTACGATAGGGACCAGGACCGCAGAGGTTCGCAATTGAACCATCCTGCAACACCGGGTAATTCTCAAACCTTTTAAGTAATCATGTTTATGTTCCACGATCACGTCCCATGCATGAAATCTGGTCACAGGCTCTCATCTAGTTGGGAGGCGTACTAGGAGATTATTGTACCCTATATGTCCTACTTGTCCGCACAGGCATTCGGGTGTTTGCCGCCAAAGTACTGGTGGTTGTCTCAAGTGTGGCCAACAAGGCCATCAGCAGAAGGACGGTCGCCAGGGTGAGATAGAAAACACCTCTTGACACGCCGACACCAAGCCACCTCCTACTTCTGGTCGCGTATTCACTACTACTCGAGATCAAGCGAATAAGACTTCAGGTACCATCACCGAAAATATCTTTATGAATGGCTTGGCAGCATGTGTTCTATTTGATACTTGAGCGACGCATTCAGTCGTGTCCACTACTTTTGTTGTACGTGTTAGGATTTCCCCGATGCCATTAGATAATGCCTTATGCATTTCCACACCACTTAGGGACTCTATACGAATCACTCAGATGTACATAGATCTTCCCCTAGAATTTGATGACAAGATCCGCAGAGTTGACGCACTTCCTTTGGACATGTGCGATTTTGACTTGATTTTGGGCATGGACTGGTTATCCAAACACTAGGCCACGATTGACTGCCACACTTATCGGGTTATCTTCGGTGATGTTAAATCTCCTGAGTACATACACCATGGTTTTCTTCCAGGAAGGTCAGAACAGATTATTTCATCCATGGAGGCGCGTGGATTGCTCTCACACGGCTGTCAGGGCTTCATAGCCAATATTCATGACATTACTGCCGAGTCTCCATCGATCCAAGATCAGCCTATTGTGTCAGAGTTTCCTAAAGTATTTCCAGATGAACTTCCGGGCATACCACCTGTTCGTGAAGTCGAGTTTGGAATCGAGCTCATACTAGGTATAGAGCCGATTTCTAAAGCTCCTTACCGTATGGCTCCTATAGAGCTTAAGGAACTAAAAGTTCAGCTGCAGGAACTTCTGGAACAAGGATTCATCTGTCCCAGTGCATCGCCATGGGGTGCACTGGTACTGTTCTTGAAAAAGAAAGACTTCAACATGCGTTTATGTATAGACTATCGTGAGCTAAACAAGATCACGATCAGGAATCGTTACCCTTTGCCGCGTATTGATGACCTATTCGATCAAATTTAGGGCGCCAAACGTTTCTTGAAGATCGATCTGAGGTCTGGCTACCATCAGTTACGGGTTAAAGAGCAGGACATCTACAAGACTGCTTTCCGTACACGTTATGGGCACTACGAGTTTGTAGTCATGACCATTCGGACTCACTAATGCTCCAGCTGTCTTCATGGATTTGATGAACCGTGTCTTCCATGAGTTTCTGGACAAGTTCGTTATCGTGTTCATTGATGACATCCTGATATTCTCCAAATCCAAGGAGGACATGAGGAACACCTTCGTACAGTCTTACAGATTCTTCGTCAGAAGCAGTTGTATGCCAAGTTCTCTAAGTGTGAGTTCTGGTTAACCAAGGTGGCATTTCTGGGCCATATTGTATCTGTAGAGAGGATCACCATGGATCCTACCAAGGTTGAAGCTATCACTAAATGGCCGAGACCTACATCTGTAACAGAAGTTAGAAGTTTTCTGGGTTTAGCTAGTTACTACCGCAGGTTTGTAGAGAAATTTTCACGATTAGCCTTACCTTTGACTAAGCTAATGAGGAAAGGAGAGAAATTCGTCTGGACAGAAGAGCGAGAGAAGAGCTTTGAAGATCTGAAGCAGAAGTTAATGATTGCACCTATATTTACTCTCCCATCTGGCTCAGGTGGATTTCAGATATATAGTGACGCTTCAGGAAAGGGTTTAGGTTGCGTTCTCATGCAACATGGGAAGGTTATTGCATACGCATCACGACAGCTGAAACCTTATGAAGAAAACTATCCTACTCACGATTTAGAGCTTGCAGTAGTTGTTTTTGCGTTGAAGATCTAGAGACATTATTTGTATGGTGAATCATGTGACATATTCACCGACCACAAGAGTCTTAAGTACATCTTCACCCAGAAGGAACTGAACATGAGAAAGAGGAGATGGTTAGAGCTATTGAAGGACTACGACACCAACATTCAGTACCATCCTGGTAAGGCGAATGTGGTGGCAGATGCTCTAAGCAGAAGGTCGGGTATGATTGTTGGCATTCGGATTGCAAAGGAGATCATTCGTAACCTAAAGATGACTGATATTGAGTTTTGTGTACGAGGAGAGCACGGTTACTGGGCTAATCTTAGAGTGGAACCAGACTTACATTCTAGGATCAAGAAAGCTCAGAAGGACGATGGTGATATTTGGGCTATCATTTAGAACCTTGATCAGCAGACGGAGTTTCGTGTTGATGACTACGGTATCTTATGGCAAGGCACTAGACTTGTGGTTCCTGATGACTCTACTCTCAGGGAAGCTGTATTGACTGAGGCTCACAGTTCTCCATTTACCATACATCCTGGTTCTACCAAGATGTACCACGACATCAAGCAACACTTTTGGTGGAGTGGTATGAAGCATGATGTTGCCACCTTCGTTTCTAAATGTATGATCTGCCAACAGGTGAAGATCGAACACCAACGAGCTAGTTGTTTAATACAAGCATTAGATATTCCAGCATGGAAGTGGGACAAAATATCCATGAATTTTGTTACTGGTCTTCTGGTTACTCAGAAGAAGAACGACGCTATCTGGGTTATTGTGGATAGGTTGACTAAATCTGCTCATTTTCTGCCGATTTGCAAGGAACATCCGGTCAGCAAATTAGCAGACACGTTCCAGATGGAGATCATGAGACTACATGGTACTCCATCAGAAATCATCTCTGACAGACATCCCCATTTTACACCGCATTTCTGGCAGAGTGTGCAAAAAGCTTGGGGCACCAGAATTAAGCTCAGCACTGCCTTTCATCCTCAGACCGACGGACAGTTGGAACGTACCATTCAGACATTGGAGGACATGCTGCGAACGTGTGCTCTAGAGTGGTCAGGAAGCTGGGATGATTATATATTCCTAGTAGAATTCGCATACAACAACAGCTGGCACGCTAACATCAAGTGTGCTCCCTTCGAGATGTTGTATGGTAGAAAGTGTCGCGCCCCAATCTGCTGGGATCAGGTGGGCAAACGACTGCTTGAGGGTCCAGAGATGATTGAGGTGACCAATGAGAAGGTCGATGTCGCCAAGGCAAAGCTTCAGGAAGCTCGTGCTCGTCAGAAGAGCTATGCTGATAAACGTCATAAAGATGTGTCTTTCAACGTAGTTGATCACGTTTTCCTCAAGGTATCGCCTGCACGAGGAGTTAGACGTTTTGGAATCAGAAGGAAGCTCAGTCCTCGCTTCATCGGACTGTTTGACATCATAGAATGCGTTGGTGAAGTGTCATACCGTTTAGCGTTACCGCCTCAGCTATCACACGTTCACAACGTGTTCCATATGTCCTTACTCAGAGGATACAACTATCATCCAGTTCATGTTGTCCAGTATCCCCTTGATCAGATTCGAGAGGATCTGTCATATGTCGTAGAACACGAGAGAGTTCTTGGGCGACAAGATCGTGTCATGCGGAGGAAGACGATCCCTTTCGTCAAAATCCTCTGGAGGGATCATCCTGAGCGGGAAGCCACTTGGGAGACGGAGGAGTCTATACGGACTTCTTACCCTCATTTCCAGTTCTAATTCGGGTATGTTTTCTTTAAGTTTTTGTTTCTCCTATTCGAGGACGAATTGTTCTTTTAGAGGGGAAGAGTTGTAAAACCCGCATTAAAATCTTATGAACGGTACACGTGAACAGTAACTTATGAAAACACGATAAAATTTAAACTTTCCATTTATAATATTAATACACGTGTCCCGACAATAAATAACGAACAATCATGAATATTATAAATGTGACACGATCATGAATACCAAAATGACGAATATTAAATCACGACCATACACGACTAATTAATTAACAAGTGAAAAACTTCGGGTTACCCTTAGTGGGCCCCAAATGTCGCGGCTAAAGCAAGAAGGGAGGACAAATGGGCCTTTTGGCCCATATCACACTTTTAATAAAATATCAGGGAATTCACTTTTCACATTTTAGGTTAAACAAGAAAAATAAACACTCCTCTTGCCTCCTTTGTTCTTGTCGTCGGCCTACATCAAGAAAAAGGGAAAATCGGACGATTTTTGCTACTTGTGATTTATTCGTGATCATTCCCTCGTTAATACACGCATTGGTATAATCAAACCCTTATTCTTTTATTAAATTCTTATTTTATATTTCATGTTTTTAATTAATTAATCAAAAACATGTATGAACAAATCATATGATTAATTAATTCATGTTTAGGGTTTGGTTTGGCGTGGGTTTTGGTTCGGCCGAGACACCGAGACCTCATATGGGGCTCGGCTTGTTTTTTTCACCACCACCGAGACCCCCAGGGGGCTCGGATTGGTTGGTTTTAGCTCGGACACAGAAAGGAAACCCCGACCAAGGGACGGGGTGTGTTTGTTTGTTCGGTTTGTGTGCACCGAGGCACCACCGAGACCCCCAAAGGGGCTCGTTTGGTTTTTGTTGTTTGGACCCGTGACCAAAAGGACCCCGACTTTAATTCGGGGTATGTGTACATGTTTGGTTGATTTATTTAGTGTCAACCGAGACCCCTCCAAGGTCTCGGTGGGACTTTGTTTTTGGCTTATTTAATTCGGCTTATATAGAACACGGGCTCGGGATCGGGTTTTTCATGAAAACTATTTTTTTAAGTCATGTTATATTAAACTTTAGGTTAATTAATTTATTAAATTAATTCATGTATAACCTAAGGTATTTTTACATAGTTATTTAATTAAAACATGTATTTTAATTAAAATCATATAACGTATAGTTTAATTAATTAACCAGTTATATAATTAATAAGCTATAACCAATACTTGTCATGTGTTAATTAAACTTTAATTATTAATTATAATCCAGCTTATTTCTATTTTTAGAAACTTACCATTTTTGGAAATTTTCTATTTTTAAAAACTTACTCTTTATGGAAACCTGTCATTTTAAAAAAGTTACTTAGTATTACAATACAAGTATTATAATACACTATTACTTGATTATTACTTAACCGAACATCATAATAACTACAGTTAACACAGTAAACAGTAAAACATGACAGAATACGTATAACAAGCTAATAATACACGGAACTAGTAAAACACATGTAACCCAGACAACTCATACACGTACATATTTCTTATGTAGTGTTATCTGTCGAGGCGGATTAGTCTTCATCGTTTTCGTTAGCTTCTACTGGACATAAGGTACGGATTTCCCGTCCTTCAGTAAGGACAATCTCTTCCTTCATTAGGATTTTCCGTATGCAGCCAACTATTTTCCCCAGTAGTTACAGATTAAATGCTTATGTTTTATTAGTTACCTTAGCCATATACATTCATGACCAGTTTCACCTAGTTATGGAGGTACCATAACCATAACACTAGAGGCACTAGTGTTATGACTTCACCACGGAGGAGTGATAGCTCGTGGCGTCCCTTTTCAGTTATTTAGCCATTATATTATTATATTATCATGTGGGGCATATGGGTGCTTCCTAGTTACATGTTACAGTCAGGATTTCATGGTGAATGTGGCGTGTGCCTTGCATCCTTCACAAGGAGCTGATCCCTCCTACCCACTTTCCAGTTAATTAGAAGCATCCCCTCTAATTTGCATGACGATGTCGCCCCTCCAAGTATTCATGCACGTTGTTGACCTCATGACCTATATTGGCTATTATGGTACATTAACTAATACAGATTTTCATAAGTAACATAAGCTATGTTCTCAGAACTAAAACCAGTTAACATGACAAACAACTAGGTTTTCCAGGACTTATTCATTTCCGCTGCCATTCATGCTTTATACTCTTTATATGCTTCCATATCCTATGTTTTCCATGATTTATTTTATATTCGTGCACTGAGCGTTATGCTCAGCCATCTACTTTTCTATGTTCCCAAACGGCATGTACCCAAGGACACAAGTAGGAACTCCAGAATATGTGCATTCGGATTGGAAGCGATCCGACCTCTTTTACCTTATGCATTTATTCCTACTTTATCATACTTTAATTCTTTTGGAAATTTTTTAGTCCTTTCCATTTATAGTACTTATATTGCTTGTGTGTGAGTTACTAGACTACCGATGTTTAATTTGGTATTTCTATTTATGGTCATGATTTTTTAGACATTTGCCTTGCATGTTTTGATGACAAGCAATAATTTACTATAGCATTCTATCCTATTAAATGGGGTGTTACAATTATGGTATCAGAGCCCAAGGTTTCGACCTGTAGCTCTATAAAACATGACCTCTGACTTACGGGTAGTCACCAGTGTATTCCTAGATCTGACAGTTAGTTTTCATGCATTCATTCATTTTCATTTTATTTCATGCATTCATATCATTTAGTAGGTTTATGACTAAGTAATGGTTGGTACATGATTGGCTCTATTTAGTCGCATGTGCTTTTATCGAAACTTTTAACTTTGGGACCGACCCATTGGCGTCCCCTCGCCATGTCTTTTATTTTGAGTGAACTGACCATAAGCGCTCACTCCCGTTCATATAAAGGTTTTATAAACTGCATCATGCATTTTACATTATTTCATGCATTATAAACTGCTTCATTGATTTATACATTGTTCATGCATTTTTATGTTATCTTATTTCAGATTTATGATTTATGTTGCATTTTGTTGTTTTAAAGTGTCAGATGGTGAACTCACGTAATACTCCAGATTTGGCAGCAGCTATCAATGCAGCTCTACAAGCCCTCCTTCCCCAATTTCGCAATGAAATCAGAGACGAAGTTCATGCGGAATTTCAGGCTCATGGGAGCAACAACAACAACAATCCTCCACCACCGCCGTCCCTTCCCAAAGACTGAGAGGTATGAGCTGATGAGTGAGTACTACGGAATTAGGCAAGGAGTTGGGGAGAGCAACAGCGAGTTCATGCAACGTTTCTTTCGGCTGGCCGACTCTATTGGCACAACAACACATACTGCTGAAGATCAAGCACACCACTTCTGATGGGCTCTTCGTACATCGGTCCCCAATGAGTTGGCAGATTTCACCTTCAACACGGTGGCACAAGTGGCCGATGCAGCTCGGAAGTATGAAATGCTTCAGGAACAAGAGGAGTTTAGTGAGGACAACCCAGCTAAGAGGTATCTTAAATCACCATTTGTAAACCGGTGAAGCTTTTCAGTATATTATTTTACATCATTCTCTGTTCAAATCCCTCATTTCAGACAGAATACTGAGGCCCGGAATCCTCTGGTTGCTCAGAAACCGTCATCTGAAGTAAACAGTCAGCCCAATGATCATTATGCTCCAGGAAGGTGTGACGGTGCCAGCAGGTTAAGATCAAGCATCAGCGGTCTAGTGGTCTACTACAACCGTTAGACATTCCAAAGTGGAAGTGGGTCAAGATCAACATAGATTTTGTTACCGGTCTTCTGCAGACAAAAAGGAAGCATGATGCGATTTGGGTTATCGTTGATCGACTTACTAAGTCAGCTCATTTCTTACCGATCCGCAAGGAGGATCCGGTTAGCAAACTCGCCGATACTTACAGGAAAGAGATCATGAGACTTCATGGTGCTCCAACCAGCATCGTCTCAGACAGAGATCCTCGGTTCACTTCACGATTTTGGAGAAGTCTGCAGAAAGCTTGGGGTACAAAACTTAAGCTTAGCATGGCTTTTCATCCTCAAACAGACGGACAGTCAGAGCAAACTTTTCATACATTAGAATACATGCTTCGAGCATGTGCATTGGAGTGTACATGATACTGGGATGATTATATCTGCTTGGTAGAGTTTGGATACAACAACAGTTGGCACGCCGACATTAAGTGTGCACCGTTCGAGATGTTGTATGGCAGAAAGTTTCGCACCCTAATCTGATGGGATCAGGTTGGTGAGCGAACACTTGAAGGACCGGAGATGATAGAGTTGACCAACGAGAAGGTTGTTGTAGCTAAGGCGAAACTATAAGAAGCTCGTGCACGTCAGAAGAGTTATGCCGACAAGCATCGTAGGGACTTACATTTCAACGTGGGAGATCATGTCTTTCTTAAAGTATCACCGGCACGTGGTATTAGATGTTTTAGGATCAAGGGGAAACTCAGTCCTCGTTTCATCAGACCGTTTGATATCATCGAGCGAGTCGGTGAAGTATCTTATCGTTTAACGTTACCTCTGCAGCTTTCTCACGTTCATGACGTTTTTCATGTGTCCTTACTTAGAGGGTACAATTATCATCCCCTTCACACGGTTCAGTATCCACTAGAACAGATTCGTGAAGATCTTACCTTCGTAGAGGAACCCGAGCGAGTTCTTGACAAACAAGAACGCGTCATGAGGAAGAAGACGATTCCATTCGTCAAAATCATTTGGAGGGATCATACCGAGCGGGAAGCCACTTGGGAAACAGAGGAGTCTATCCGGGCTTCTTACCCTCATTTCAAGTTTTGAATTCGGGTATGTTCCTCTTTCAGTTTACTTTCTCTATAATTCGGGGACGAATTATTCTTTTTAGGGGGGAAGAATTGTAAAACTCGCATGCTTTTACCATGAACAGTACACTTAGTAAACGTATGTACATATTAAAACTTTCCTTTTATAGCACGAACACGTGTCACGGTCATTAATTACAGAAATTACGTACGTGTTATTACACGATAAGTATTAAGTATGTGATAGTACACGATAACTATTAACGATAATAATGTTAGAAATACGTTTTAACGTATATTAGAAGTATCGGTCACTCCACAATAATATTCATGTTGTAATAGCTCGTAGTTAGATAATAGTTTGTTAGTTACTTATTAACTTAAATAAGAACCGGTCCATGGGCTTGTCATGGACCGGCCCAAGCCCATGTTTAGCTTGGTACTATAAATACCCCTTTCCACTAAGGAAAGGGGTTGGTTGTTGTTCCATACACATTTCATATTAATAAAATCTTCCATATATTTCTCTCACTTTCTCTCTCTAGATTCTCTCACTAGAAAACATCAACCCACTTCATAGATTCATAGGTTATCAATTTCTACATTTGGTATCAAGAGCTATGGGGTGATTTAAGGTAAGGATTGTGTTGTTTTTTTAGTTTTTGAATCTATTAGTGATCTTTAGGAAAAATCAATCTTGAATCTTGTTATTTTTGGTGTTTTTGTTATTGGGATTGATTGATAAGGATTGGGTTTAGCTTATTTTGGTAAAAATCATAAAACTTTTTGTGGTTTTGGATCAAAAATCGGGGTTAAAAGCTTCTTTTTAAGTCTCGGAAACAATTTCTTCCAGAATTTTCCGAATAGGATTCCGAATAGGAGAACTTTCAGCATAGACAGTTTATTCCGAATAGGATTCCGAATAGGAGGAGTTTCCGAATAGAAGAAATTTTTCCGAATAGAGAATTTTTTCCGAATAGAAGAAAATTTTCCGAATAGAGAATTTTTTCCGAATAGAAGAAAATTTTCCGAATAGAGAATTTTTTCCGAATAGAAGTTTTTTCCGAATAGAAGATTTTTCCGAATAGAAGATTTTTTCCGAATAGCCATTTTTCCGAATAGACACCAATTTTCCGAATAGCCAACTTTTCCGAATAGACACCAATTTTCCGAATAGCCAAAATTAGGAAATATTCCGAATTGCCATCATTCCGAATAGACCAGTTTTTCCGAATAAGCCAAATTGCCAAGATATTCCGAATTGAAGAAAATATTCCGAATAGGGGTTTTTCCGCATAAGGGTTATTCTGCATAGAGTTTATTCCGAATAGGGTATTTTCAGCATAGGATTATTCCGAATAGGCATTATTCCGAATAAGGGTTTATTCTGAGATTGGGTTATTCTGTATAAGCAAGTTCAAGGGGTATTTGAGTTTTTTCGACGATCTTTAGTGGATTTAATCTTGAGTTTAACCAACACAACACAAATTCTAAACCTTTCTTCACTGCTCGATCAAACGATAATCTTTGAGTCTGTTAAGTGATCACAATGAATCCAAGTTCATTAATGCCTCAGATGACATCTCTTACGGATATCTCGATCATAACGGGGACTGATAGTCGTCCACCGATGCTTATTAAAGAGGTGTTTGAGGCATGGCAAGGTCGAATGATGCAATATCTAAAGGGGAAACCGACATACGGAAGGCTTATGGTCAAATCGATTTTGAATGGTCCACTCGATTATGGTACTATTACGGTTGACAACGTGACTAGACCACGAGAATTTGAAGAACTCACTCCAGCTCAACAACTTGTTGCAGATGCAGATGAAAAAGCTCTTCAAACAATTCTTCAAGCTCTTCCCCATGATATTTATAGGATGGTAAGTCAGTATACAGTAGCAAAAGATTTATGGGAACGGTTAAAGGTGTTGCTACAAGGCACGTCTCTCACCAAACAAGAAAGGGAGTGTCAGCTGTATGATTTGTTTGATAGATTCACATACAGCCCAGGGGAAACACTACACGATTACTACTTCAGATTCACTACTCTAATGAATGATCTGAATGTATACAATCTGGTAATTGCTCCATTCCAGGTTAACACCAAGTTCTTGAATACTTTACCTCAAGCTGAATGGGGTGAGTATATTACCGATGTGAAGTTAACCCGGGATTTGCATAAGTGCAACTTAGATCAAATCTATGCTTTTCTTCAGCAACATGAGAAGCATGTGATTATGCACCGTTCTCCTCGCGGTATGTACCCAGATTCCTTAGCTTTGATGGCGAATCAACCAAGCTTATCACACAACAACACACCTTATATTTTGGGACATCAAGCCTATCATCCATCACCTTACATAACACCAACTTTTCCACAATACTCGATTTTACCACAACCTCCCACCTCACATCAGCAACAGTATCGGTTCAATGCACCTTCACCACAGTATGGTTCACAACTTCATCCAGCAAATGTTGCACCTTATGCTCAGCCTTCATATTCGTCTTATCAAGAGAATGCAGCATATCAAACAAGCTACCCTGATCAAATGAGTATTCCTTCTACTGATTATGCAGCTCATCCAGATCAAGCACTGTATTGTGATGATGAAGAAGTCCCTGTTCCTGTTTTCCAACAAGGAGCTGACCCAGTTGAAGTGCTAACTACTATGTCTGCATATCTCACAAGAACTTTAAGCAAACGAGGATACAGAGGATCAGCTCCTACCAACAATCAGTTGAGGAATTCATCCAATTCTCGCCAACAAGCTACAATTGAGAATGGCAGGGTCATGGTTCAGCCAATTCAACCATATCAGGGGAGATCTTCCACTTCAACCAATGCTCGCACGATTACTCCTGCTCCTGCTCCAATGGTCAACAATCCTCCACGGGCTAATACAGGCAAGTTGAGAATGATCACATGCTACAACTGCAAGGAAGAGGGTCATATGTCCAGGGATTGTAAGAAACCCAAGAGGAGAAGGGATGGACAGTGGTTTGCAGAAAAGATCTATCTGGTAAATGCTCAGGCGCAAGGAAGGGAACTTGATGAAGAGGAGCTTTCATTTCTTGCTGACCCAGGGATTGCTGAACAAGACGTTGTCACTATGCAGAATGCAGCTTACCAAGCCGATGATCTTGATGCGTATGATTCCGACTGTGATGACTTTCAAACTGCAAAGGCTGCTTTCATGGCAACTTTCTCCAGCTTAGGGCCAGATAAGAAATCTGAGGTACTTATTAATAACACCGATAATGCCACTGATGCTAGTATTCAACCACATCAAGTTGGGCAAGAGAGTGCTAATTCGAATGAATCTTCGGTGGTGAGTCTTTCAAACGAGGAGACAAACAATGATAGTAATATCAATGTGAGTCCCCAGACTTTGAGTGAATCACAACCAGGAACCAGTTCGCATATGCCTACTCCTGCTCAACAAGATTTGGTCATGGTTCCTGCTACATTACTTAGCCAAATGAATGCTGCACTCTTAGAAACCTTAGCTAAGAATAAGAATTTGTCTGATGAGCTTGCCTTAAGCAATGAGAAAGTACAAACGTTGGAATTAGTGCCTTCGTCTAGTGTTCTAACTAATCTCGAATATGATCACTTTAGAAACAAACAAATGGGTCACCTGCAAGAAATAGAAAACTTAAGAGCAAATTTGTCTAATGAACTTAAAGAAAAGGAGTTAGTGGTCACTAATTTTCAAAAACTTCAAACTGATTTTGAATTACTCGAATCTAAGAAGACTGAAATGGAGATTAATGCCACTAATAAGATTAGAAGTCTAGATTACTTGCTGTTAAGACAATACGCTGCTTCACAACTAGTTCACTTATTTGATGCTTCATTTAGAGAATTTAACTTATCACGTCTAAAAGGCCTTCCCCCTAATCCACAGTATGCAAAACAAGCTTTAAGACATAGTCCTAGACTTTATAATGCAACTCAATTAGGATTGGCTTTAGACCCGATTGTTTTTCCTAATGATCAAACAAGTAAGGATCTAGTTGATGAGGATCGGTCATACAATTCAGCAAAATATCCCGATTGTGATTATTTTAAAATGAATAAGGAGCTTGCTAAAACTGATTTTAGAGTTCGATTCCATATGGATAAAGATCTCATTACAGCACCAACCTACATGATAGAGGAAGAAAGCCCTAGTACATTTCCTACACTTGTCAACATGGAAGATCCTAAGGAAATTCCAAAGAATCTTCCACCGGTTAGCACTGTATGGTTAAACTTGAAAGAGATTAACCGATACTTTACTAACTTTGACAAGGTCATTTTGGAATGTACGACTTCAAATGGCTTAAATGCCGGAGAATGGGCTTTCGAACACATGAACGAGGTGTTTAAATCTAAGATCAATCCGTTTGTCGAAAGTCTAAAAGGAAGTTTTGCATCTCTTAAGGAAAATCTTCAGTTTGAAATTGGGGAAGTTCAAAAAGTGTTTTATGAAATGGACACCGCTTACGAACTGCAACTAATTGAAAAGGAAAAGATTTTAACCGAATATGACCGATTCTTGTCTGAAGTAATCTCGTGTGATGTGCTTAGTACTGTAAATGTTAATTATTCGCATGAGCTTACATCTGCTGTGATTAATTGTGATGCTGTGAATATTTGTGAGGATATTTGTGATGATGTTTGTAATCTTTCTGTAAATGTTGCTGAAAATGTAAATGAGGTAGAAAATCATTCTTGTCACGAATCTAACGCTGAGTTTTTAAAGCTACAAGATTCTTATAATTTACTTTCACAACGCTTTAATCAACTAGAACAACATTGTATATCTTTAGAATTAAAACAACAAAATCAAAATGAAAATCTTTTGATATCAAATGTTTGTGAAAACGGTGTTGAGAATAGTGACAAGATGATTGCAATTGTTAAGACATTAGAAGAAGAAATCATGAGATTGAAGAGAGAGATATCATCAAAGGAAACATTAAGAATGGAACTAGAGGCTGCAGAGTCTAAAAACCAGGTCTTAGAAATTAGACTATCAACTGTTCTAGGGGAGATGGATCGGACAAGGCAGGGATTATCCGCTCTTTATGGTTCACTAGAAGAACGCTTCGCTTTTAATGCGGCACAGCAACAATATTATGTTGAACAACTGAACCAAAAGTGCGAAGAAATCTCTTACTTGAACATCCTGCTCATAGACAAAAATATGGTTTTAGCTGAGTTAAAGAAGACACTTCTTCTCACCCGACAAGAAGTTGTTGATAACTTAGCTACCGACTCTGCACCGTCCACTAGTGCTCCAACAACCAAGAAAGTAGTGCTTTATAAGAATCCGCTTCATAAGAGAAACCAGCTTACCTATGATGATTATATGAGGAATGCCATTACGCATGTCGATCTTCTTAGGGATATTTTAGACGATCTTTATGCCTTAGATCCTTCAAGTAGCGACTATTATTCGGCTCATGAATATGTTAAGCGAGTTCAATATTGCTTGGCTTATTTGCAATACATAGGTACACCAGGTTCTGCACTACTTAATAATAGGCCCATTGCTGTCACTCCATTTAATAAGACTCCAGGAGCGAAACCGTCATTGGCACAATCAAGTAAGACACCTTTAAAATCTGCTGCTAATGTTCCCAATTTGCCTTCTACAGGATTAAAAGAGACTACTAAGGCTAAAGGATCGCCACTCAAGAAAGCTAAGATCAAGCCCTCCACTAGTAGTGCCACAAAGAAGAAAGTAGAAGTCCACAATAGGAATGCTAGTTCAGTTTTAAATAAAATGAATCATGTTAAGACTAAAAGCTCTGCGCCTGTGCAGCAGCCTAAACCATTCGTGAATTCTGATTTAAATTGTTGGAATTGTAATGAATGTATGTTTTCCCAGCGTCATGATTTGTGTCTGATTGATCACGTTAATGAAATGAATGCTATTAAGAATGGTCTTGAATGGAAGCCAACGGGTAGAACTCGTGCCCAAGTTGGCTGGCAATGGCGTCCCACTGGTAGGACCTTTACACTAGATGGTAAAATGTGCCCTTTAACTAGGAATGCATCCATTGAGGTTAGGTCTGAGCGTCCTTTAGTTAGGAACACTCGCACTCAAGTATGGAAACAGCGCCCTTTAATTAGGTCTGCCCCCACTATAGTGCCTATCAGTGTAGAAATACCTCAGGATTTGAGCCAATTAGAATCTACACCACCAATTAAGAAGAAGAAGGCTAGGAAATCTAAGAAACCTAGAGTTAGCAAATCTAAGATTATTAAATCTGTACCTGCTAATAACAAGGAACACTCAGATTCCGATACCTCTACATTGTCTTTGTGTGGTGATATTTTCAGGTGGTCCAAATCATCCTGTGGTATTTGGACTCCGGTTGTTCAAAACATATGACCGGAAATCGCTCGATGCTCCGAAATTTCGTCAGCAAGTTTCTTGGTACGGTTAAATTTGGGAATGATCATATAGCAAAGATTATGGGGTATGGTGAATATCAGATTGGAAACGTGACGATTTCTAGGGTATACTATGTTGAAGGTCTTGGTCATAACTTATTCTCAGTAGGACAGTTTTGTGATTCCAACCTTGAGGTTGCTTTTCGACAACACACTTGTTTCATCCGCAACTTGGAAGGAAAAGATTTGTTGAAGGGATCTCGTGGTGCAAATCTTTACACTTTGTCCTTACAAGACATGATGGCCGCTTCTCCAGTATGTCTTCTCTCTAAAGCTTCTAAGACCAAGTCATGGTTATGGCATCGCAGATTATCTCATCTTAATTTTGATGCTATTAATCATCTGGCTAAAAACGAGTTAGTTCGTGGTCTTCCAAAGCTTAAATTTCACAAGGACCATTTATGTTCTGCGTGTTCAAGAGGGAAAAGCACCAAGAAATCTTACAAACCCAAAGCTGAAGACACTAATCAAGAAAAACTTCATCTTTTGCATATGGATCTTTGTGGACCGATGAGAACTGAAAGTGTGAGCGGTAAGAAATTCATTCTCGTCATTGTGGATGATTTTTCCAGGTTTACATGGGTTAGATTTCTACGTACAAAGGATGAAGCACCAAAAGCTATCATCACTTTTCTGAAGTTCATTCAGGTACGTTTGAATACCACTGTCCGCCGCATTCGTACAGACAATGGTACAGAGTTCGTGAACCAGACTCTTCGTGATTATTATGAAGGAGTTGGTATATCACATGAAACATCCGCTGCACGCACTCCACAACAAAACGGTGTCGTTGAAAGACGAAATCGCACACTTATGGAAGCTGCTAGGACCATGCTTATTTATGCGAACGCTCCATTGTTCTTGTGGGCAGAGGCTATTTCTACTGCATGTTTCACCCAAAACCGTTCTATCATTCGGAAACGCCATGGAAAAACACCTTATGAGCTTCTACATGACCGCAAACCCGATGTTTCATTTTTCCATGTGTTTGGTGCTCTGTGTTATCCAAACATCAATAGTGAGAACTTGGGTAAGCTTCAACCAAAAGCCGACATAGGTATTTTCATTGGTTACTCACCGTCCAAAAGAGCATACCGAATCTATAACCGTCGTCTTGGCAAGATTGTAGAAACTATGGACGCTGATTTCGACGAGCTGACAGCGATGGCTTCTGAGCAACACAGCTCTGAACCCGCGCTTCATGAGATGGGACCCGGTGCTATAAGTTCCGGATTAGTTCCCAACAATCCTACTTCTACATCATTTTTACCACCATCAAGGCCCGAGTGGGATAAACTGTTTCAACCGTTGTTTGATGAATTCTTCGATCCCCCGACTGATGAAGTTCCAGTACCTGTAGTAATTGCTCCAATACCTGAAGTGGTTGCTCAAGTTAATGAACCTTTATCTAACGCATCTACAATTCACATTGAACCGGATGCACCTTCACCAAGTGATTCTCAAACTACACGTGAATCATCACCCCTGCTTGTGCCTAATGATGTAGAAGAGGATACTACTGATCACGACTTGGAATATGCTCACTTGCAAGAGCTTCCTTTCTTTGGTGTAGCGATCCCTGAAGACCCTTCAGCCGCGTCTACCTCAGAAGAAGCTCCTTCTATTGTTCACTCCAGACCACCTAGGATTGAAAACCATAGCACTAAATGGACAAAAGATCACCCAATTAGGAATGTCATTGGAGATCTAGATCGACCAGTCTCTACACGCCATCAACTACAAGAGAGTGCACTATATTGTTACTTTGATGCATTTCTCTCTGAAGTTGAACCCAAAAATTGGCAGCAGGCTATGACCCAATCATCTTGGATTGAAGCTATGCAGGAGGAACTCAATGAATTCAAACGACTAGAAGTATGGGAATTGGTTCCTCGCCCTGACAAGGTTAACATCCTTACTTTGTTATGGGTTTATAAGGTTAAACTTGATGAGATGGGTTCGGTATTGAAGAATAAAGCAAGATTGGTCGCTAGAGGATATAAACAAGCCTTGGGTATAGACTTTGAGGAATCTTTTGCTCCTGTGGCTAGATTGGAGGCGATTAGACTATTCCTTGCGTTTGCTGCTCATATGAACATGATCGTCTATCAAATGGATGTGAAGACGGCATTTTTGAACGGTGAACTAAGGGAAGAGGTTTATGTTAGTCAACCGGATGGGTTCGTGAGTACGGAGTCTCCTAACCATGTGTACAAGCTTAAGAAGGCTCTCTATGGGTTGAAACAAGCTCCACGCGCGTGGTATGATCTCCTGTCAACATATCTCATGTCGGAAGGCTTCTCCAAAGGCAAAGTGGACCCCACTCTATTCACTCTCAAGGACGGCAACGACATGCTTCTGGTACAAATTTATGTTGATGATATAATTTTTGCTGCCACTAACATAGAATTGTCTAAACAATTTGAGAAGATAATGTCCACACGCTTTCAGATGTCGATGATGGGAAAAATTTCATTTTTCTTAGGATTACAGATTTCTCAGAATCCCAGAGGCATCTTTATTAATCAATCCAAATATGCTCTAGAATCTCTTAAGAAATATAACTTTGAGAATTGTGACCCCGTAGACACTCCAATGGTGGAGAAATCCAAGTTAGATGAAGATAGGGATGGGATTATTGTCGATCCGAAACTTTACCGTGGAATGATTGGCACCCTTCTCTATCTGACTGCTAGCAGGCCTGATTTGCAATTTGCTGTATGCATGTGTGCCCGGTATCAGGCTCGGCCTACCGAAAAGCACTTACATGTCGTTAAAAGGATCTTTCGGTATCTAAAAGGAACACTTCATCGTGGTCTATGGTATCCGAAAGATTCCTCGATTGCTTTAATATCATACGCAGATGCCGATCATGCTGGATGTCAAGATACGAGGCGTAGCACTTCTGGATCTGTGCAACTCCTAGGAGATAGATTGATCAGTTGGTCGTCAAAAAGGCAGAAAAGCGCTGCAATATCAAGCACGGAGGCTGAATACATCGCCATGTCCGGTTGTTGTGCTCAAGTCCTTTGGATGAGATCACAATTAACTGACTACGGTCTTGGATTTAACAAAATCCCGATGTATTGTGACAACAAGAGCGCCATTGCCCTTTGCTGCAACTACGTTCAACACTCCCGGGCCAAGCACATAGACATTCGCTACCATTTCATTAAGGAGCAGGTGGAGAACAGAGTGATCGAGCTGTATTTTGTCACTACTGAGTATCAGCTGGCGGATATGTTCACCAAAGCCTTAGATCGAGGACGAATCGAGTTTTTGATCGACAAGCTTGGCATGAAATCATTCACTCCAACGACTCTCAAAGAGTTGGCAGAAGAATCAGCTGAATAGTCGTGGTAAACTATTCAGAGTATCCTTTGGTTGTGATCATGTATATTATCGTAAATATATAAACCACAAAAGAAAAATACAAAAATATAAAACCAAGAGAAACCATAAAAAATATAAAACCTAGAAAAACCATAAAAATTATAAAATCAAGAAAAACCAAAAATATTTTTCGTTTAAAACGGGCATGTCTTTTAGTACGGTAATATTTACGGCCTTAGAAATGTCAATCAATATTGACACGGTGCCATAAATAGAGTCCGTATAAAAGTTGTACATTTTTAAAACATGCCCATAATGGCTTGTAGTTATTTCAGACTGCAACCCGGTTTTCATATTAAAGTCACGTATTTCCTTGGAAAACGTTGGCTCAGAACGGGAATTAATTTTCTCGGGCGTGATTTACAAGCCAAATCATGCAAAGGGATCAAGTTTACTTTACAACTTGGTCTAACACGAATTTGTGTACGTCTCAGTGCATTAATTTGTTAAAATAAGAGAAATCTTATTGACACCACGAATCAAACTTTTTCAAGAAATCAATTGGGAAATGTTTTTCATCATCATGTGCCTCGTTAAACAATGACTACAGCTCTTTAAATAGAAAACGGGTCATCGTTTAAGGGGGAGAAAATGTTTCATCATCTTTCACATCAAAAAGATCTTCAAAAGTTTTCAAGGAAACTCACAAAGCTTGATGGTTAATGGTTGGATTGCTTTGGCACATGTCTTGTTGTTGCTTATAAGTTTGTTGTGGATTGTGCTTGTGTTAAGTTAAGTTAATCACTAAGGCTCGAATAGTTAACATAAGATAGGGTCACAATGGCTAGTATCCAAACTTGGTAACCAAAAGAATGAGTGAATGAAGCAAAAAGAAAATTCAGGGGGCAAAGTTGACAAACTTGTCCAAACTTGTGGAAAATTTTGACCTAGTCAAAGGTTATCCCCCCCGTTTTGTTTCTATTCCCATTCACTGTTCTTGTTTAATCATTTGCCGCCATTAACAAAGCTTACACACACATTCACGAAATCAATCAAACTCGACTCAAATCCGTTATTCTCTTGATCAGATCTTCACAAAAGGTATTCAAACGGATTAATTTTTCATATACATCAATTCAATTAACTCTTTTTAATTGGAAATCAAACGAATCAAATTGCTGATTAATTAGGGTTAATTAATTTGGGGGTTTTGCTTGGGTTATATTCGGAATAGGTTTAATTGCACTATTTTTGCCTTTAGATCAAGTGAATCAAACGGATTAAGTGCCTAATTAGAAAAAATTGTAACTGTTGAAAACTTTCCGCATAGAAGCAGTTTTTTCCAAATAGAACGGTTTTTCCGCATAAGGCAAAAGTTCCGCATAAGGAAAAAGTTCCGCATAAGGCAAAAGTTCCGCATAAGGCAAAAGTTCCGCATAAGGAAAAAGTTCCGCATAAGCAAAAAGTTCCGCATAAGGCAAAAGTTCCGCATAAAGAAAAAGTTCCGAATAGGGCAAAAGTTCCGAATAGGGAATTTGTTCCGAATAGGGCAAATGTTCCGAATAGGGATAAAGTTCCGAATAGGGATAATGTTCCGAATAGGGCAAATGTTCCGAATAGGGCAAATGTTCCGAATAGGGCAAATGTTCCGAATAGGGCAAATGTTCCGAATAGGGATAAAGTTCCGAATAGGGATAAAGTTCCGAATAGGGATAA
The DNA here is from genome assembly GCA_025667525.1 of Glebionis coronaria. Classification (NCBI taxonomy): domain Eukaryota; kingdom Viridiplantae; phylum Streptophyta; class Magnoliopsida; order Asterales; family Asteraceae; genus Glebionis; species Glebionis coronaria. Next base: position 388,493,371 of record CM046882.1, read on the forward strand.
AGTTCCGAATAGGGATAAAGTTCCGAATAGGGATAAAGTTCCGAATAGGGAATTTGTTCCGCATAGGCCAAAGTTCCGAATGGGGAATTTATTCCGCATTGCCCAAATGTTCCGAATAGCCTTTTTTATTCAGAATAGGAATGTTTTCCGCATAAGCTATATGTTCCGAATAGGACTTAAATTCAGCATAGGACTATTATTCCGAATTGAGTGAATATTCCGAATAGAAGATGTTTGCATGATTTCAAAGCTTAAGGGATTATGTCATATGTACAATGCTTAGGTTTAAAGTCATAATGATATTCATACTTGTTTGTATCAACCTTTGTGTTTTATCTTAAGCAGAGACGATGACTAACCCTACCGTACAACAACTACAAGACAACAGAGCCGCCGCCATTGCCGAAGCCAAGACTCTAAAGTTTGTTCCAAACAACTACCGTCTGAAGGAGGTATCTCACTCTACCCATAATGGCTTTAAGGTAGCTACAGCCATGCTTGATAAATCTCACTTCAAGTATGCGCTAAGGAGAAGTGCTTCGGTGCCCTATGAATATCTTTACGAGTTCTGGGCTACCAAAGAGAGGACGTCGAACAAGATCACTTTTTCCTTGGACAACAAGCAGCAAACGCTTACTGTGTCAGACTTCAGAAAGATCTTTGGCTTTCGACCGATACTCAAAGGTCTACCATCATACTCACCCAACCCAACCAAGGACCAGATGATGGAGATGTTCACCGCTATGGGATGTCTTGACATACGAACCCCGTCTGAGTTTACTACTGCCAAAATTGGTCAACCATGGAAAGCTATTTTTGGGATTCTTAGCCGATGCTTGACACCCAAAACAACTGGGTATGATGCTGTTCGTCCACCAATCATCAAGATGTTTTATGGTATGTTCAAAGGTATGGGTATTGATTATGCATCACTGCTGTGGGAGGAGTTTACTTTTCAACTCTTCACTAACACAAAGGGTAAAATCAAAACTTACCAGTACCCTAGGTTTATTAAGTTGATCATACATTACTTTATGGAAAACGATGCATCCATTAACAAGCTTGCAGGTAGTCGTCACCACATGATAGATGATGATGATTTAGTAGACTTAAGACAGGAAACTCATTCGAATACGGTTATTCCTGGTCCCATTCCCAGTCATCTTCTGACCGATGAGATTATTGCATCCGATGATTACAAGAACTTGCTAACAGAAATTGAGAAACAACGAGCAAGCCTTCTAGCAGGTGAAGACTCATCTACCACGGTTAAAAGCAAAGGTAAAAGGAAGCAAGCAGATTTACCTGAGCCCAAAACCAAGAAGAAGAAGACAGAGGGTAAGAAAGGAAAGGGTAAGGGTGATGAGATGCGTTTGCGTGACGAAGAAAATATTGCTGATCCTGATCTTGAGAAAACTGAGAAACAAATGATGAAAACAGCCATTCAAAGGAGCAGAAAAGATACTGGTGGTAGTGGTTCAGGTGTAAGAGTAGACGTTGAGGATGAGTACATGGAACCTGATGATGTTGATGAGTTTGGGTCACCTGAACATTATTCCACTTCGAAGGAGCCATCAATCCCTATTTCTACACCACCTCCTCCACCTACTCAACCTTTAACAACTCAACCTCCACCAACTCAACCCTTACCAACCAAACAGGTTTCTACACCACTTCCTCCACCACCACCAAAGCCCATCCTTAGCACCGCAGTAACAACCGAGCCTATTCCCTCAACCCCGAGCAGCTCTGCAACATCTGCAATGGCAGCAATAGTGATGGCCGAGTTGTTGGATAAACACGTGGACAGTCAAAAGAGAGAAATGGATGTACTTCGCCAAGAGCTAAATAGAAGAGCTCAAAGTGAAGAAGCATCAAGGAAAGCTCAAGAAGAGTTGATTGCCAAGTTCGCTGCAGACATGGAAGCTACACGTAAAGCTCATGCAGAGGAACTTGCTCAGGTTAAAAAGGATGAAGCTAATAGGCATAAAGCACGAATTGCAAGACTTAAAGCTATTAAGGATGACTTTAAAGAGCAAAAAGACGCTCTTGAAGCTACTATTGAGCAAAGAGTGAAAGACTCCATTGAATCCTTAATGCCTAAACTGCGTGATGACTTGAAAACGCTTGCTGCTGACAACTTAATGATCAAATCATCCAATCCTTCAGAAGCCGCCTACAAGATCGCTTATGACTTGACGGATTTTGAACTTAAGAAGATCCTCAAAGCTCGAATGAAGGAACTTGGATCGTTTGATAAATCGAGGAAACAACGGGCTCTCTTCAAATCCCTGAATGACGCTATCATGGAGGATGATAGGTTGTTCAAGACGTTTGGAAGTGTGGTACCCTACCACATTCTCCCTGAAGAAGAAAGGGAAGAGAGCGACGAAGAAGAGGGTACTGGTGGAGAGGAGGAAGAAGAAGAAGAAGAAGATAAGAATGAGGAGGATGATGAGGATGAGAATGATGAGGATGATGAGGACGATAGTGATAATGATGATGAAGATGAGGATGAGGATGAGGATGATGATGATGAGGATGCAGATAATGATGATAATGATGGTAATGATGGTGGTGATGGTCACCAGGAGAGTGTTAAGGGGAGCAATGCGGATAAAGGTGAACAGCGTGAGAAAGGGGATAAGGGCGCCAGCTCAAAGAAAGTGGTTAAATCTGGCACCAAATCCAAGAAAGATGCAGCACCAAAGGAGAAGTCTACATCCACGGAATCCAGACGATCGAAGTGGCGCCATGACGTGAATGCCACTACAGGGTCATCTATTCCTGGTACATTTATCCATGCATCAATACCTGTTACCACTAACCCCGTTAGTTCTTGTGTTGTTACTCCTGTGATTGCAGAATCGGTTACCGAACCAGAAGCTGCACAACACTCACCCGTCCATGACACTGCTGAAATGCCTGAATCTGAACAAGCAGATGTTAACATCTCCACTCCTCCGCAACAAAACCCACAATCTACTATACCTGAACCAAGCACAAGGAACTGGGAGGGCACGTTGGAAATCGACGAGACTGCTCCACCACAGGCTTGGATCACGGTAGCGGCGCAGTATGATCCGATCACCGACGCCGACAAAGAGGTCTTGTGTCTTCGTATCCGAAGTCCGATTGACTTATGTGCATTTCTTGCTCATGAGTATAAGACTTCGGTTACTCCATCTTTGGTGAAGAAAGTACTGAAGGATAAAAGACTTGGCGCCAAAACCCGGTTGACCCAAATGGAGTTCGAATACTATGCCGAGGAGATCCTGAAGGCTCTGAATACCGTTCAACGGCCAGGTCTTCATGAATCAGAAAGAGCTCCACCTCCAATGGATCAAGATAATCAGATTGCTCTTGACTTCTTTGTCACCAATGATTTGGTCTATCTACTGAAGGGGTCATCAAAGTACGCAACATCTCTGACCTTGCTGAAAGCTGCCAACTGGGGGACAATACCCTTCATCGAGGAAAAGGTAAACCGACTCTGGGTCCCTAAGATAAATCGTAATTATGATATGTATGCTGTCATAGGTGCATCTCATTGGGACGAACGAGTCAGAAGGGCGTACAGGGGTTGCTGCCTAGTCAATTCTGGAAGCTCAGTTAGATCCGATATCCGTATCTCCAGCATTTTAGGGATGAAAACAGAAGCCAAGAACGGCTATTATCATGTGACGGAGATTCGTTTGAAAAGGGAGGATGACAGGGAATACAGAATCCAGCAGGGAGATTTTTCCATCATTCGCCTTGAGGATATCGAAGATATGCTGCTCCTGATGACCAGAGATCAACTGACACATATTCCTCGTGAAGACCTCATTGCTTTGAATACAGCACTTCGTATGTTCACACGAAGCGTTGTCATCAAGACACGAGTCGAAGATCTTCAGTTGGGAGTCGAAAGCTATCAGAGGAAGCTCAATTTAACCCGCCCTGTGAATCAAGTGTTACCTCAACATGTAGCAAGATGTCCCTATACCGGTATTTTTGTCCCGAATTACGGCATTTTCTACTTGAACAGTCGAGGTTTGATGAAGTTTATGAGGGTGGGGGAGCTCCACAAGTATAGTGATGGAACTCTTATACAAGTCAGAGGAAAGTTGGAGCATCTGAACTCGGGTGGGACTTTGCCAGAAATGACGGAGGATTGGCATCCAGGTTACCGGCAGATGGCGAAGTATGTCATCAAGAAGATCGATCAGAAGCTCCGTGAACGTAGATTGATGAGGAGCTTGGAAAGATTCGTGGGTGGTAGACCATATGGAGTGCACTACAGGACACTGCAACGATCCATCTGAAGGGTCATACATTTCAGGTCACTCTATATTGGTATTATTTGTGAATATGTATATTTGTGAATAATGTGCTTTAATGGCTTGTTGTAGTGTTAAGGTATGATGATTTTTCAAGAATTTCTCACGAGATTCTAAATCTTTCAAAATATATCATACTAAAGCACTACAACTACCCCTTATTAACTTAAGGGGGAGCAATCATTTGTTCTATGGCCAAACATCAATTTCATTTTTACCCAAAGACCGGTTAATCCATTCAATATCCCAAATATTAATGGTTAACATTTTGGATAAGGGGAGAAAATGGGATTAAGGAGATTTAAATGATACTTGGCTAAAATGAAAAAGACTTAAAGATTATCCAACTTAATATGTGTAAAGCACGTGTTAAGGGGGAGCGTTTTTGATGAACAAAACACCTAAGGTACAAAACTTTTGATTTCTATATCACAAGTACTTTAGGTGATTTTCAATGATTTTTCATGGTGGCAATTCCTTCCCAAAACACGCTTAATTCACGACGGATGTGGTGACAAAAGGGTGGTAGGAATAGGTTTAGTCCAATGATTCATCAGAGCCGATGGAATCTTCCCAAGGACAATTCCCTAGATAGAATTAGAAGTCCTAGGAAAGATGGAGAAAGAATGTGAACGTAGCTGAATGCCGACCAAGTACTTAAGCTAGCACTGGAACAATCACAACAAGGTGCTAGTGATGACGTATTGGTAAGCGTTGAAGGGGTTGAAGAATGAAAAAGAAATGTAAAGATAAAGGGTGTAAAGAAAGAAGCCCTCCTTACAACTTTAGGCAGAAACCGGGTCAATACATATGCTATTGAGGTCATTTTTGCTAATGATTTTCGGTATTGAAGAAAGACATCATGGACCCAGTGATGCAATGCACAACCCTTCCCCAGCTAACTCAAATATCTCTCAAAAGGTATTTGTTTTAATCACACGGAGATCAACACGTTATCTATTGGTTTATTCACTCCGAATAGACTGGTATTGAAAAGGTGGCACTCCTCTCCAGCCATCGCTCACTAAATCAAAACGCACAATCGAGTCTAGAGCCAAGAGATCATCAAAAGTCTCATTAGGACACTTTCCATTTATTCCTTGCTTTCTCACACACTGTGAAAAGTAAGAGATTTTCATGAGTCCTACGCAATATTCCTGTAATATTGCCAGAACATCCGAGTAATACGCAAGTATTACAATGAAGATGGAAATCCTGCTTGAGCCAACATCAAACAAGCTCATGGTAGGTTACACGTGCGGTTCTTTTAGAACCAATCTTGTGAAAAACTGGAAGGTAACAGTGGTTTAATTCTTAATTGAACTTAAACTCGTTCCAGGCCTCTTCGCATTATCATATGATCTTGCCAGAACACTCAGAGTGACTCTTTATTGACCACAGTGACGAGTGGAAATCCTTCTAGTGTCAACATCAAACAGCACTTGGTAGGTGACGTGCAAGATTCTTTATGAATTGAGCTCGTGACAACTGGAAAGCAACGATGGTGAAAATCTTATTTGAAATTCACTTGTTCCAGGTTTCATGAATTGACGACTTTTAATCACAAGGATATTTTATCCAAGTGATTCACTCTTTATGTTCGCAGTCAGCTTTGGACGGTCGAATAAAGAGAACGGGTTCACCCGCGAAATCCTGTCAGGAAGTTACTAAATTGAAACTATCCGTCACGGGTACGATATCTAATATCGTCCAACGGTCTTCACCGACCGGAGGTAAAATGCTACCGAATTAGAATAAAATGTTCAAAGCCATTTTATTCGTGTCGTTGCTGTGTACCTGCTAAAGACGGTGGCGTTGCTGTGTACCTGTTGAAGACGGTGGCGTTGCTGTGTACCAGTGAAGACGGTGGTGTTGCGGTGTTCCTGTAAGAGTCGTTCCCACATGCTTATGTCTTTTGCAACAAAAATTCAAGAAAGTACAAGATGAAGTCTTCCGCTGTACCAAACTCTGAAGCTTTCAAGAATTCAACAAAAAGACGTAAGTGTGTGGAACATGAAGTCACGAGGAGGCAAAGTTCACAAGAAAGGCAAAGATCGCACGTGAAAGGCCAAAGAACAATGCTCTCAAGTCAAAGCCAAAAAGATCAAATCAACATATTCACAACAAAAGAAAGAAAAGAAGAAAAGACTACGAGCTAAAGAACGAAGACTTAGTATAGTATGCTAGGTTTAGAACTTTGTAACGTGGAGTGACCTCCCTTAGGGGGAGATTGTTAGAAATACGTTTTAACGTATATTAGAAGTATCGGTCACTCCACAATAATATTCATGTTGTAATAGCTCGTAGTTAGATAATAGTTTGTTAGTTACTTATTAACTTAAGTAAGAACCGGTCCATGGGCTTGTCATGGACCGGCCCAAGCCCATGTTTAGCTTGGTACTATAAATACCCCTTTCCACTAAGGAAAGGGGTTGGTTGTTGTTCCATACACATTTCATATTAATAAAATCTTCCATATATTTCTCTCACTTTCTCTCTCTAGATTCTCTCACTAGAAAACATCAACCCACTTCATAGATTCATAGGTTATCAATTTCTACAAATAATTATAATCACGAACATGAAATCATGAACGTTAAATCACGAACATGTATTTACATACGTATTTGTTATAATACGATAAATATCGTTTACGTACAACTATTAGTTATTACATGAATAATTAATTACGACATAACAAGAAAATGCTAACGTATGTACACGTAATTTATTAAACATGAAAAATGTTCGGGTTTCCCCTTGTGGGCCTCACATACCCGCGGACACCAAGACAAGGAGGGCCAAGCCCATGTTATTTTTACCAAATAAACAAAAAGCGAAAACATGTTTTCATTATACAGAGTTTTTCTAAAAAAATCAAAAACCCTAGCCTCCTTGCCTTTCTTCCTTGGCCGCCAGCTACAACACACTAATGGAGGTGTGTTGATTGATCTTGGTGAATTAAAAAAAAGTATAGTGTTCGTGTTATTGGTTCTCATTTGTTTCACGCATTCGGTAAATCCTTAAATCCTTTTTCTTTTATTCTTTTATTAGATCAAGAACATGTGAACATGGGGATTAATATAAACTAGTAATTAAACATGTTAATTAATCATGGGGAAAATAAAAGAATGGTTTTGGAATGGTTTGGTTCGATCGACACACACAAACCGAGAGCCAAAGCTCTCGGTGTCTCTTATGTAACCACAGCCGAGACCTTGGGGTGTCGGTGTAGCCTTTGTGGTTCGGCAGCAGGGTAAAACAAGGGACCCCGACGTAAGTCGGGGTGGCCTTGTGGTTTTCTTGGTCTCGACAGCAGCAAGAAACACCACCGGTCTAAGACCGGTGGATGTTTTGGTCAAGCAGGGTGAACGCATGGCTCGTCAGGGGGAACCACCGGCTAACCGTCGGTGGGAACTTTGTTGAGGCAGTGGCTAGCCAAGGCTGACCAGGGGCAAACCACCGGCTTAAGCCGGTGGCGGTTTTGCACAGACAGTGGCAACCGGCTGAACTGGTTCACCACTATTAAGGGGGTGATTGTTTGGTCCGGTTCAAGGGGGAATTCGGTCCGGTTCACGATGGGTCTAAATTAAAATCACAGGCCCGGTTCACGACTAATTTTTACAAGTTAGTAGTTTTTACAAGTTATATTATTTTAACAAGAAAATTAAATTAATTAAAACATGATTAATAATTAATTTAATTAATCATGGACTTAGGTTATTATTATTTATGAAATAATACATGTTTTAACCTAAGTATTGTATTTATTAATTTAGACTATAGTATTAATTAATTATTTAAAGCATGGGAAATAATTAATTAATAAACATGACTTAGGTTATAATTAATATAATATTAATACATGTTTAATCTAAGTATTTTATACACCTTAATTTAATTAAATCATACTCATATTTAATTAATCGTATAACCTATAGTTTATTTAATTAACATGATATTATAAATAAACTATACAAATAATTACATGACTTATGTTATTTAACCAGTAAACTTAAGCTTATATTGTTAGCTTATTAATCCAGCTTATTTCTAAATATGGAAACTTTCTAATTCAAGAAACTTACTATTTTAGGAAACTTTCTATTTTTAAAAACTGATCTATTTTTAGAAGTTAATCTATTTTTGGAAACTTTCTATTTTTGGAAACTTTCTATTTAGGAAACCTGCTATTTCTAGAAAGTTACTTATTATTACACAACAAGTATAGTAATACAAGAATACAAGTAATACATAACCAGAATACTTTGAGTACATGATAAACACAACATAATATTAAAATCCGTTAAAACAAGACAAGAACATATAAAACAAGCTAAGACATGATATAATCAGTTATGTACACAGTAGACAGAATACGTATACATGTCCCTATTTATTTAGCATTAGCGAGATCTGAGTAGAACTTATTCTTTCTTCTTCTTCGTTCACTGGACATAAGGTACGGATCTCCCGTCCCTTCAGTATGGACATTCTTTCCTTATTAGGATTCCCCGTTTGCAGCCAACTGTTTTCCCAGTATTGTTTTATATGTTTGATTACTTATGTTAGTTTAAGAGCCTAAGCCATATACATGCATGACCTTTGTTACCTAGTTATGGAGGTACCATAACCATAACACTAGAGGCACCAGCGTTATAACTTCCCCACGGCGGAGTGATTGCTCGTGGCGTCCCTTTTACAGTTTTGGCCAATATATTATATAATCATGTGGGGCGTATGGGTGCATCCTAGTTACATGTTTACCAGTATTACTAGAGTGAATGTGATGTGTGCCTTGCATCCTTCACTAGGAGTTGATCCCTCCTACCCAAACTATTTAATTATAGGCAACCCCTCTAACTGCATGAAGAGGTCTCCCCTCCAAGTATTCATGCACGGTGGAACCTCATGACCTATATGGGCTATTGGCTAAATAATACAGATTTTACATAAAAACATAAGTCTTTTCAAACTATAAACCAGTTTTATGAACATGTTTCCAAGTTACTTAGGACTTATACATTTCCGCTGCTATTAGTCTTTATGCTTATGTTATTCCATGCTATACTTGTATATCCGTTCACCGGGCGTTATGCTCAGCTGTTTTCCTTTCATGTTCCCAAACGGCAGGTACTCAAGGGCGCTCGTAGACTTTAAGCATACGTGCATATGGATTGGAAGCTATCTAGCCTTCTCTACTTTATGCATTTCATCATACATTTTGCTACTTATTTCTTTGGACATTGTTTAGTCCTTTTCCTTTATAGTACTTATGTTTGTGTGTGATGAGCTTATACTTGCACTACCGATGTTTGTTTCCGGTACTTCCATTCATGGTCATTTAATGTTTTTAAGACATTTACCTTGTATGCTTTGATGACTCGATCACGCGTGACATTCCATTTACCAAATTGGGGTGTTACATATAGCAAATTGAAGGTCAGGTCTACTAGCTGTAATATACAGAAGGGTACCAATCATTCCATGATAAAGTGTAGGATCAATAGGAATCCCATCTGGATCTGCATCGAGCTTGGTTCTCTCCACCTTTGGATTATCCACGGGGTCGCAAAATTCCATCTTATATTTCTTGAGCAATTCAAGGGCATACTTAGATTGGTTGATAAAGATGCCTCTGGGATTTTGAGATATCTGAAGTCCTAAGAAAAATTGATACCTTACCCATCATTGACATCTTAAATTTTGAAGACATGAGTGTCCCAAATTCATTCGATAAATTTCAGGTCGAGGCAACAAATATAATAGCATCAACATATATTTTTACCATAATCATGTCTTTCCCTCGTTTCTGAATGAACAACGTTGGATCCACCTTGCCTTTTGTGAAGCCTTCCGTAATGAGGAATTGTGACAATAGATCATGTAAAAACTAGAAAGGGGGGGGGGGGGGGGGGGTTGGATATTTTCTCTTCAATTAGTTACCTAATTTAAATTATTTTGAATTAAGTGTGTATCAAAACTATCTTTTACTTAAAGCTAAGTTGCATAATGATTAGGTTCAATTCAAATGCATTAGCAATGGTAATAGTTAAGTATAATGAAATAAGTAAAGAGTAAGGAAAGAGACAACCTAGTGACAAGACACCAAGATTTATAGTGGTTCGACAACGAGGCTCTATCCTCGTTTCTACTCCACTCCTCGAGTACACCTACTCGATATTTCCACTATATCCACAAGCTCCCTTCTTGGCGGAGAAAGCCTTACATCGTCGCTTACATTATTTTCAGACACTAAGCTAAATGTCGAGACCTAATCATTAGCTAGGACCAATCTACACAACGTTGCCTACTTCACAATTTAACGACACAAGGCTAAATGTCGAGTTCTAATCCAAAGCTAGAACCAATCTTCACGACTCTTCACTTTGAAGCTAAGTGAGAACTTCTAACAACACAACTACTAATCACTTTCAAGTTTAGTGAGAACTCACAAGACACAACCATATTACTTTATAGTTTAGTGAGAACTACTACACAAATCTATTACAACTCAACTAGACATATCCAAGTACACACATGTAGCTTGGATCTACACAACACAAATCCAAGCAAACACATATGCAATGGATGTACACAACAAATCCAAGTATTTACAAATAGCTTGGATGAACACAACTAGTCCAAGTATTTCATAAATACAAATGGATTAACAAAAATAAAAAGGCTAACAAGATGAACATGACTAATTCATGGATTCATCTTTATCACAACACTAGTGAGTGAGTGATCTTCTCATTGGACAAGGAAAAGGAGGGGATCAAGAGGATGATCATATGTAAACATCCTTAACACTTTAAGTGATCATTTACTAATGATTATGCTATAGAAAAGAGAAAGGGGGCTAAGAAAAACGTCCAAGAGGCTTGTTGGAAAATGAGATTTGAGCAACTATTTATAGAAGACGAAGTCCAACGGCTAGCTGGGCGCGGATCCTTATCTAGCCGGCGGTACCTTATCGATAAGGAACCGCCTAGGCTATTTAAGGTACCGCCGAGTAGAGTCCGCTCCCTTTTTTGTCTTTTAGTGGGGTAGGAATATCTGAGGTTTTTTAAAACTTCAAAGGATATTCTTATGGCATATGGAATATGCCATTTTCAAATTTACATTTTCCATTTTAATAAAACATTTTCTTAAAAAGAAAGTTTATTAAAAAATCTTTTGTCAAAATTAACAAAAGTGAGTTTTAAGGATAATCATTTTGATGATCACTAAGTATGATTAAGAAAGGTTAGTGATATGATTATTACCTTGATGATAGTGTTAGTTAAATTATTCGTTTTGTGTTTTACACTAAATGTGTTGTATAGTTTGTTGTGATCAAAACTAAGAAAGATTAGTTAACACTAAGAATGTTTCTAGGCATCACTTGCATTAACAATCTCCTCCTTTTTGATTACGACAAACTATAAACTCATTTACTTAGAAACACAAAATATCGAATTATTAACGAGTTTATCACTATCATTTCTCCCCCTTTGTCGTAGCAAAAAGGTAAGCACAAGTCTTTGAAGATATCCGGACTTTGCTAGTAGCTCCCCCTTGGTGGTTGCTCCCCCTTGCTTGGGGCACCAAGTGTATGAGCTAAGGTGACATGCTACACAAAGGTTAGTAGAAAGGAAAGAAACACCAATGTATATATGATCACTACCTACTAAGTAACTTGAGAGGGAGAAGGAGAAGAAATCTCAAATTAGAAGCAAGTATTTGCTAAGTATGTCCAAAGAGGTAAATGACAAAATCAAGGTTCAATTGGTGGAGTGGAGGTAGAAAGGAAACATCCAACCAATGAAAATGATAAATTTGTCAAGGGGTTAAAATTTAGAATTGATGGAATCACCCATAAACAATTGTAAAGATTAACCACGATCAACTCAAAAGAAAGAGAGAATGATCAAATAAAGAAAACAAACACAACACAAAGATTTCATATTACATAAATATAAAAAAGACAAGAAAAGTAGATAGTCATACACATAATATGAGTATCTAAAGCAAAAGATATGGAAAATAAACCACAAAGCACAAGCTAGTCTAATAGTGATAATTTTCCAAGATTGCTTAAAAAGTGACTCTAAAACATCTAAAGTTTTATTGACTCCAATGGAGTGTAGCCCTTTAGTTAGAAAAATAAGACGACGATGCATCATTCGAAGTTTTGTCTACGGGAACGAAAACTTTGAGAGGAGGTCGAGTGAGGAGGAATTCAAGAAAATTTAACTTCTCATACACATGAGCAAGTTCAATTTGTTGAAATCGACAACAATCACACGAGGATCCATGATGCAACACAAATTCGGTTGATGGGGGAAGGCCATCACACCTAGGGTTGGTGGTGGTGAGGAGAGTGGGTAGGTAATGTTTTCACAATGCCTTGTGAGGTTTGGGAAGGTTGAAAGATCATTGAGTTAAGGGGTGTCAAAGGGTTTTGGTGGTGGGGGAGATTCTCCTTTTCTCCGGTGATTGGGTTAATGGAGTAGGTCTCATTCTAATACTTTATTGGAGAGAAGGTGGGGTTCTTGGGAGGTTTGGATGAAGAGGGTTCATTTTCTTGATCCAAATAGGTTTAACCGAGATTTTCGGTTTCTTTGAAAGCTTTGATGAGGAAGCTTTGGGTGAGGAGGTTTGTGACAAAGAAATGTCAAGGTTATGAAAGGGAGAGTTGGGCATTGTTGAGGTGTGAGAATGAAATCTCAAGGTTGGGTGAAATGTGTATAGTTAAAGTTCGTTTTCTCAGTTCTTAACAAATTGAAAGTCCTAACAAGATCGAGTTTTTAATTGTTTTTGGTTGGTAAAGTATTTGGATATTCTATAGCTAATTCAAACAAATCCTTGCTAAAATGAAAAATACAGTCTACTTATACGTAAAACAAAGTGCACAAACCAAATTTTTATTCAGTAAAATGCTCAAATGTAAATTCTACAAAATATAAGGACTGAAAATGTAAATTCTATGAAAATTAAATTCTAAAAATACAAAGTTAAAAAGTCTAGGGACTAGATATGCAAAATCAGTTAACTATATGGACTAAAAATGAAAATTTACCAAACAAAGTAACTAATTTTAAACTAACTTGAAAACTGACTAACCAATTTTGAACAAACTTGAAAATACAAGGACTATACTTTTGCAAAACCTAATTACTTAGAAGATTAGCCTATTATGGAAACTGTTTAATCCTCAAGGGACCAAAGTGCAATTTCAGAAACTTTTTAAACAAAAACGGGTTAAGGACCAAAATAAGCTCGTTTGAGCTTGTTTCTTGACCAATTAAGCTCAAACCACTTTCAAAAGTCTTAAAATTGAAATTAAGCTAGGCTTGTCAAAGGAAATAAGCTGAAACTGCCTAGAACTCAAATAAGCAATTTCAAATAAGCTTAAAATAAGCTAACTAATAAGCTACTCATGCACAACTTGATTTTAATGAAGAAACTTGTTAAACAGCTCACAAGAAGAATGGGAAATCTAGTCTCAAAGAAAATGATCCAGTAATAAGCTCTAAAATTGAAAATAAGCTAAAATGAGCTTATGTTGACTTTCGTTGACAACATTTTCCAAAAAGCTCAAAATCACAAAACTTATCAAGGAATACTTTTTGGATTGATTTGTAAAAGAAAATTAACAAGTTTCTGAAGTGGAAATGCCAATATGAGAAATCAGAAATCCTATTTATCACAGGGAATGGAAAATGCTCTAATGCTTATTAAAGTGCTTATTTCTCACTCAAAACTAGATACTGTATAATTTCCAGCTACACACTAAAACTACATATGTTGAGTGATGATTAGAAGCTGGTTTGAAAGAATTTCATCCAAGATTAAAGAAATGCTAATGATTTGAAAATCACTACTTTCTGAAAATTTACTTAACAAGAACTGACCCAAACTTTTTCAACTACCAATTGCCTTTTTGACTAAAGACTTGACTTGAAAATGACTGAAATCATTATGCTATGACTTGATGACTGAAAAGGAACTAGAATTTGCCAAATTCTAACACTTGAAAACAACTTGCAAGCTAATCCCAGACACTACTTATCTGAATTCTTACAAACTTTTATGAAAGGATTTTCAGCAATTGGTTAGACTGATTAAAATGTAATAACAGACTAAGTTTTATAGCTAAAATGAAGTGCAAATGACCCAAAAGCAAACATTTTAAAAGGCTAACATTCAAATTGACTAGTTAAGCTGATTATGACTGATTAAGCTGAAAACAGGACAAGTATAAGACTAAAGAGCAAGTATTAAGCTACAATTAAGCTACTAAAACACTAAGATCAGATCAAATACTAGCTAAAAACACTTTATCATGCAATCAAACAGCATTACACTAGAAATTGAGCATGCAAGCAACAATTGAGAGGAACAAAAACTCAGAACTTGAAACCTTCTAGCTTAGGCCTCCATTGGGGAGTAGAGAAGCGTTGAGCTTTCTAACCAATGCTAAACCACCACCTTAGCATTAAAATCTACAAATCAACAACTACAATCACCATAATCTCCATTGTTGAACTAGAAATCTTCAAAATCAACTAGAACTGGAACTGGATGAACAGAACACTTCAACAGCTACAATATCTCCAAAACTTAGCTAATCATGATCAGATATGATCATAATGAGCTAACAGTAACACAATGAGAACAAGAATCAAGGTATGAACAGTAGATGATGGAGATGAATGTGAATTTTATTTATTGAATTGGAAAAGTAGTTACAAAGCTGGTAAATTGGTTACAACTAATACCAGACTCAAGAGATTGTCAGTCTCTTGTGTTGTTATGCTAAAACTAACTAAGATGAGAGAAAACTAAAAAGTGTGTGTGTTTTCACACTTTTCTACATTACAAGAAATGAAAGCTATTCGAGGGTATTTATAGAATGCAGATGAGAGTTGGTGAGGGAGAGTGACGTGTTGCATCCAATCACAAGCTTCCACGTGGACAATTCTGCTTAATTGAAATTTGCAGGTGAAGAACACTTTTGGGGATTTTTGATTGAAATGATTTCATGTTAATTGAGTTGTATGGTTGTATTCGTCTCTTGATTTTGATCAACTTTTATGTTTATATCATCTTCTGAAACGCATCCTAGCTCAATCCCGTTCCTGGCAATTTTTGTTGAAGAAGATGAGACGTGGCAGATTGTGATTTGTTAAGAGAGAAGAACACAGATCGTTATCCAATTTGGATAAAAGTGATTATTGCATGGCGTAATATGATTGGTGGAGAACTGGTGAGTGCGCTGCACTGTTGGGATTTTGTATTTATTGTGAAAACGGCGCTAGTGGCCAGGTGGCGCTTGTTTGGCAATCCAAGATCTTTGTTTCCTTGCTTCCCATTGGCTGAGAATAGTTCACACGGATCAAGCACCATATAATTTCCAACAAATGGCAGAATTAACCCCTCAACTTTGGCAGTTAGAACTTTTGAGCTATAATCTTCATTTCTTTGACAATTTCAGTCCTTCAACTTGCATTTTTAAACATTTAAGCCCTTTGACTTGATTGACTTGAGAGTCGACCAGATTTGACTTTGATCTTGACTTTGACAAATTTACACTTTTGGTCCTTCATCTTTGGCATATTGTCAAGATAGGTCCTTTGTCTTCAAAGTCTTGTCACTCTTGATCCTTCTTTGTCTTTTTCATCCAATTAAGCTTAATTTTCTTCTTGTTTCCTTGAAAATGCATCCTTCTTACCTATATGCACACAAACACAAAACATGCCACATAATTCTGCTTTATAGCACAAAGTTTAGGTATTTTTCTTGTGTTTTAGGGTGATTTGTTGATTAATTGATATGAGTTTTTGCTCATATCATTGGGGTATAAGAAGAAAGTATACAAGGCAAAGGTTTGATGAACAAATGTAAAGTGTCAAGGAATGTTTAGCCAAATTGAGTAAACATGGAATCTTGACAGGGAATAGGGTGATGAAGGAAGACAAAAAACGAGCCATAAAATGGCTTTCTGTGCGCGGTACCTTATAGGGACCAGCGATTCCTTATCACTTAAGGAACCGCGCGTTCTTTAAGGAACCGCGTGCAGTGGACTTGAAATCTAGATTTTCCAGGGTTTTGAGAAAAACTAAGACTTTTTCAAAAAATTGCAAATATTAGAATTTTACCTCTATTAGCACTAATTTTTGCTAGTGTTGCATAAAAGCAACACATTCACCAAGAATGTCTTAACAAAGGGTGACAAAATTTTGGATAACATTTTGAACCAATTCTAGTCAAGTTTTAGAGGTTGTGATAGATTTAGGTTCAATTTTAATTTGGAATTAAAGTTGATTAATGTCCACATAGAGATAGAAGCACATGATGCCATGTCCATAATTCATTCTCATAAAACATCATGAAAGAGATACATAAGGAAAATAAAGAAAAACAACTAACTAAAAGAAAAGATAGTTAAAAATCTAGGTCTTGATTAGTAATCTTCCTTGGATTGAAGTTTCTTGAAAAATATTTTTAAAAGAAAATCACCATTCATGTCCTAGGAGGAGGCATGTTAAACAAGGTGAGCAAGAAATCTTGCAACCTCATATGAAGTCCCAACATCTCCCTCCTAAGGTTTTGAATGATGTAGTTATTGTAGAGGCAACATGGACAATGAGAACCATGAGCTTCTAGGAACCCAAGGAAGTAAGGATCACCTATAAAGAAGGGAAGTAGAACACCCAAAATAGGAGTGTTTGAGGGAGGTGGAGGTGGAGGAGGAATGTTCTCCCAGGGTGATGTGGGTGAGTGTGGAGGCAAGCTCTCCAAGGTTGAAAAGGGTGAGTTAGGAGGGGTAAATGGTGAAGTCACCATGGTATCATCAAAGTCATTTACA
The DNA here is from genome assembly GCA_025667525.1 of Glebionis coronaria. Classification (NCBI taxonomy): domain Eukaryota; kingdom Viridiplantae; phylum Streptophyta; class Magnoliopsida; order Asterales; family Asteraceae; genus Glebionis; species Glebionis coronaria. The sequence goes on from CM046882.1 coordinate 388,510,552, forward strand.
ATGGGAATGCTTTGGATGGGTTGTGGTTGGGTGGTCACATCCAAGAGATTACTTGGAGTGAAGGGTGAGGAAAGCTCATTCATCCTAGATTGGAATGAAGATGAGGTAGAACCATGAGAATGGTTGGTTCCATGAGTTGATGAAGTCTTGCATGGAGCAAGAGGTGGTGAGTTTAATGAGGAAATGATAATTGGGACAATCTCATTTTTGGGAGTGTGAAAGGGTGAGGAGTTGGATTTAGCCATTTTAATCTTAGTCTTAAGATTGTTCTTTGTGGTGGAGGTTTTGGATGAGTTTGAGCTTCTTGTAGAAACCATGGTTTAGATGAAGGGTTTAAGGTTTAAGGAAGAAGGTTTGAAGTGTGAAGAACATGGCTAGCAAGGTGGGTTTAAAAGGGTGAAGGGATGATCCAAACTAGTAATGGGTTAAAAATATTTTATGTGAACAATGAATTTAGCTAACCTAGTTTAGGAAATGTGCAGGTTTTTGCAAAGAATCAAGCAAGGTTTACACAGATTAAGGAAAATAGTGTAAAGCAAAGATTCTGTCGGACACAGTAGCCGGCGGTTCCTTATCAATAAGGTACCGTGGGTTGATAAGGAACCGCGACCAGTGGTGTTCAAAAGTGGTATTTCCTCAAATTTTGGTTAGCCCAGATTTTTATCAAAGGATTTTCAAGCCAAAGTTAACTACTGACCAAAATCTAGGAAGCTAACTAACACATAGGAAAAACAAAGCTATGCAAATCACAATGGCAAACATTTAGGATAAATAACAAATAATCCAAACAAGTAGAATATAGTTAATACACATCCAAGATAAAAATTAGAGAAAGCAAATGTTCAACATCACAAAACATTTTTACCAACATGTATACTTTGAAACAACTCAAAGTCTTCATCTTCTTTTATTTCCCAATCCCTTGATCATGTTTCCTAAGTACTTGATTCCCTTTCTTGACTCAATCTAGTGTTCAAGCAAATCACATTGGGTTCGAAGATTTTGACGGTAAAGTTCCTCTAAATTGAGATTATTAGGAACTTAACTAGTGTAATGATGAGGAGGGGAAGCAATGTCATCTAAACCATCCACGAATGAGTTTGTGGAGTGGTGAGAAGTACTCGAAGAATCAATGGGAGCACTTGTGCCAATGCCATCACCATCACTTGTTGGCATGTCCATGTCCTCATCATTGGATTCTTGTTGGTCAGATTTATGATCACATCTTGTCTTTCTCTTATATACCTCTTTAATAGGTAGCATGACCCGTTTGACTAGTTGAAATTGAGAAAGATCAAGATTTGGAAAATCACGGCCAACCCTTTTAAAAAGGCGAGTGAGAAGCATTGCGTAAGGGAGGTTTGTTTTGGGCTTGTGAATAGCATAGTTGATCCATAGAGTGATAAAATATGCCAAATTGTAATTGGTGTTGGTAAAGATGCAATATAACAAATTTACGAAACACGCTGGAACATGATCCCGGTTTCCACCAAGACAAAACACATTTTCCCTAAGGATATTGGTCCATTGGACCATATTATCATTAAGGTCACTTAAGAGAACCTCATGAGGTTTCACCGAACGTACCTTAGTATGAAGGCTTCTCTTAACGGGTCGATTATGATTTTTGGAGACAATGTCAACAATGAAGTCAAGATCAATTTCCTCATGATCATTTGGAGGACAATTGTAGGATTCAAGGAGTGCACTAAGCTTCCATTTATCCGTGAATCGACAAGTGCCTACAAATGGGACATCAAGAATTTGACCAAAAACTTCGAGAGAGTATTGAATGAGTTGATCTTTCAAGATGAACCTAACAAATATTCCATCGTTGTTTTCAATGACGGAGTATGTGCTAAAGAACTCCAATAGGAATCGAGGATAGATGTCTTCCTCAATGTTCAACAAACAATCAAATCCAATGTTTTCAAACATGGACTTGATGTAGACATAATCTTTGATATCCTTTTGGACAACTCTACCCTCATGAAAGCAACGGGATTGAAGGGAAGAAAAAGTATGGGCAAGGTGAGTTGAGTGACAAAAGTCGGAAAGGTTTGGCATATACTTTTTGGTGAGTTGATGATCCTTTTGGTATTTTGAAGGCATGATTAGTACCTAAATAAACATAAGAAAATATTTTTCCAATCACTCATATGAAAATAAATTCAAAACTCAAAAATATGAGAATGTGTTATATCAATTTCTTGACAAACAAAGGATTGAATCCATAACATTCTCATGTTCACAATGTGTCTATTCCATTATTAACCAAGAACATATGACCTATGTTGGATCAACAATAGACTAGAACATTGGTTTCTCAAAACAAGGTTTTTAGGTATGCATTAACAATGCAACAACCTATTTGTTCATGGGTTCATCTCAATTCCATCTTTTAACCAAAATCATTTAGCCAAAATTCGGATTTGTTCTACAAGTGGGTTTTAGTGAAATCTAAATGAATGTGAACCTAAGGAATCATAGTAACATAACCATGTCAACCCATATTCCTATTAAGGTTTTAATTAAATTTTAATTTTAAAAATCCCCAATTATGAAAGGATGAACCCAAGAACAAAATATATGAAATTGAAAGAAAGTACTTACGATTAATTGATGTTTGATGAAGGATGAGAGAAACCCACAACTTGGAATCAATTAATTTGAGTGATTGAAGGTTTTTGAAGCTTCAACAATGGTGGAATAGATGAAAAACCGTCGGCTGTATGTTTTTGGGAGAGAGAGGGTTTGGTTTGAAAAAGGTTATTTTATTAAAACTGGCGCTCTGATAAACTTTACTGCCCGCGGTACCTTATCGATCAGGAACCGCGGGTTTGAGCCGCCAGAGATAAAGAACCGCCTGTAGAGGCTGGTTTTTATCAATGCAATACGCCAAAAAATTTAAAACCAAATTTTCTAAAATACTTAAAAATATATCTTAAACCTTTTAGAATATCATTTGGATCATCATAACACTAAGAAATATGCCTTAATGAATGATTACGAGTTGAATCGAGATCGAAAAGAACCGAAACGGACAACCGACTACTCGTATCGAAAAGGCAAAGTGGAGAGAAGTCAAGGGAAGTGAATCAAGATTAAGATCAATGCTCAAGGGAATAATGACAATCTTCAAATCATGGAGACGAAGAGCTTGTGTCATATATAGTGGTTTAAGACGTGCCTTTCCGGCGAAACGTTAAACGACTTTGGTAATGAATAAACACAAAGCAATTATTCATGTATAGACTAAGATCACTTTAAATAATAGTCTTAGTCTAAACCAAAATATGAGCAAGGTATTAATTCACTTTCTCTCCCATAAAGGGCCTACTAACCGTATGGGTGCAAACCATGGAAATCATGCTTGATACTTTAAGCTACTACTAACTCACTCTACATCACCATAGTGAGTCAAGTATCCAAGCAATGAAGGTTTGAGAGGATAAAAGAAAAGAATCACAAACCACAAACAAATTTCAAGGCAAGGATGCCAAGAACAAGCACATAGTCAAGTAATGATCAAAAGAATGATCAAAGGGCGTGTGGAAGAACGAAGGCGTACCTTGGCCACAAAGAGCAATCCATCAAGGAGTCAATGCAATGCCCAACAATGACTATGATGAGTACTAAGTCTTCAAGGACTAGTATCATTCCCAATCATCTTGGTATCATCATTCAAGGATGTTGAAGATCAATGAAGATGAGTCTTCTACAAGTGCAAGTAACTCAATCCATAACCAATTAAGTGATTGATCTTCATGAGTACCTACACAAAGCAAGATGCAAACTAGTAGATACATTTCAAGAGTGCCTCTAGATCGGACAGTTCAATCAATGCCTTACATCTAAAATGCATAAAGACTACTAATCTAAGAGGGATGCAATATTACCAATTAAAAGACCTATTTTAAAAAAAATGGTTTTGACCAAAGAGAAACTTTAGTACAACTTGACCTTCTAATTTGAGGAGACAATGGATCGATCCAAGTTTTAAAGTACAATAAACTTCAAAGATCTTGAGTGACCATCGCTCTAATACAAATTGTAGAAACTAGAAGGGGGGGTTGAATAGTTTCTCTTCAATTAGTCACCTAATTTAAATTATTTTGAATTAAGTGTGTATCAAAACTATCTTTTACTTAAAGCTAAGTTGCATAATGATTAGGTTCAATTCAAATGCATTAGCAATGGTAATAGGTAAGTATAATGATAATTAAATAAGTAAAGAGTAAGGAAAGAGACAACCTAGTGACAAGACACCAAGATTTATAGTGGTTCGACAACGAGGCTCTATCCTCGTTTCTACTCCACTCCTCGAGTACACCTACTCGAGATTTCCACTATATCCACAAGATCCCTTCTTGGCGGAGAAAGCCTTACATCATCGCTTACATTATTTTCCGACACTAAGCTAAATGTCGAGACCTAATCATTAGCTAGGACCAATCTACACAACGTTGCCTACTTCACAATTTAACGACACAAGGCTAAATGTCGAGTTCTAATCCAAAGCTAGAACCAATCTTCACAACTCTTCACTTTGAAGCTAAGTGAGAACTTCACACAACACAACTACTAATCACTTTCAAGTTTAGTGAGAACTCACAAGACACAACCACATCACGTTATAGTTTAGTGAGAACTACTACACAAATCTATTACAACTCAACTAGACATATCTAAGTACACACATGTAGCTTGGATCTACACAACACAAATCCAAGCAAACACATATGCAATGGATGTACACAACAAATCCAAGTATTTACAAATAGATTGGATGAACACAACTAGTCCAAGTATTTCATAAATACAAATAGATTAACAAAAATAAAAAGGCTAACAAGATGAACATGACTAATTCATGGATTCATCTTTATCACAACACTAGTGAGTGAGTGATCTTCTCATTGGACAAGGTAAAGGAGGGGATCAAGAGGATAATCATATGTAAACATCCTTAACACTTTAAGTGATCATTTACTAATGATTATGCTATAGAAAAGAGAAAAGGGGCTGAGAAAAACGTCCAAGAGGCTTGTTGGAAAATGAGATTTAAGCCACTATTTATAGAAGACAATGTCCAACGGCTAGCTGGGCGCGGATCCTTATCTAGCCGGCGGTACCTTATCGATAAGGAACCGCCTAGGCTATTTAAGGTACCGCCCAGTAGAGTCCGCTCCCTTTTTGTCTTTTAGTGGGGTAGGAATATCTGAGATTTTTTAAACCTTCAAAGGATATTCTTATGGCATATGGAATATGCCATTTTCAAATTAACATTTTCCATTTTAATAATACATTTTCTTAAAAAGAAAGTTTATTAAAAAATCTTTTGTCATATCAACAAAAGTGAGTTTTAAGGATAATCATTTTGATGATCACTAAGTATGATTAAGAAAGGTTAGTGATATGATTATTACCTTGATGATAGTGTTAGTTAAATAATTCGTTTTGTGTTTTACACTAAATGTGTTGTATAGTTTGTTGTGATCAAAACTAAGAAAGATTAGTTAACACTAATAATGTTTTTAGGCATCACTGGCATTAACAGATCATACCACGCGCGCGAAGCTTGTTTCAACCCATAGAGATCCTTATTAAGCCTATACACGTGATTGGGATATTTGGGATTCACAAAACCACGCGGTTGTTGAACATAGACCTCTTCCTTGATTTTATCATTAAGAAACACCGCCTTCACATCCATCTTATGGACGATCATATTCATATGGACTGCATATGCGAGGAATAGTCTAGTTGTTTCCCAACAGGTAATGGGTGCAAACAATTCCATAAAGTCAATACCCAATAATTGTCGATATCGAAGAGATACTAGTCAAGCAATGTTCTTCAATATTCCGCCTAACTCATCGAGTTTCAGCTTGTAAACCTATTTCAAAGTGAGTAGCATCACTTTATCCGGGCATGGAACAAGTTCCCATACATCAAGACGTTTAAATTCATTATGTTTTTCTTGCATCGCTTATATCCAACATGATTGAGTAAAAGCTTCTTGCCACGTTTGAGGTTCTACTTCAGAGAGAAAGGCATCAAAGTAGCAAAAAATTGCACTTTTTTGTAGCTGATTACGTGTGGATACCGGGCGATTAGGGTCACCAACAATAGAATCTATAGGATGATCCTTTTTCCATTTGTTGTCATGTACACTAATCCGTAGATTGGAGTAGACTGTAGTAGGAGCTTCCTCTGAGGTGGATGGTCCCCTTGATTAGTGTCAGGAATCGGTACATGAAAGAATGGAAGTTCATGCATTTGAGCGAAGTCCAGGTCGTTATCATCATCATCCTTTTCATCATCAATAGGGATAAGATATGTAGTTGATTCAGGTGTTGGTTGGAATTACTCGTTGAATGTGCCTCTTGACCAAATGTAGGTGTAGACGTATCTGATTGTGCTTCGTTTACTGGAGCGACAACTTTGGTAACCGGAGCTATTATTGTAGGTTCTGGAGCAAAAATACTTGGAGGAGCAAAGAATTTATCAAAGAACGTTTGGAACAACGTTTCCTACTCATGCCTAGTAGGTGGTGTAAATGATGACGAAGAAGGATTATTTAGGACAAGACCACAGCTAATGTTATTGGGTCCCATTTCATGAAGTGCGGGTTTGGAGCTGCTTTGCTCAGAAGCCATTGCTTTCAGCTCGTCAAAATCAACATTCATAGTTTCAAGGATCTTATGAGAGTTACGATTGTAGATTCGGAAAGCCTTCTTTGCAGGTGCATAACCAATGAAAATACCAATATCAGCCTTTGGTTGAAGTTTCCCCAAATTCTCACCATCGTTGTTCGGATAGAAAAGTGCACCAAACACATGAAGATATGATAAATCGGGTAATTTTCCATGTAGAAGCTCATAAAGTGTTTTACCATGGCATTTTCGAATTAGCGATCGGTTTTGGGTGTAAAATGTTGTAGATACTGCTTCTGCCCATAAAAACAATGGAGCCTTTGCGTATATTAACATCGTTCGAGCAGCTTCCATAAGTGTGCGATTTTGCCTTTCAACGACACCGTTTTGTTGTGGAGTAATATTTGATCTTATTCAAGTTCGTATTTCCCAACTCACGACAAATTGAAAGTCTAATTAACCTCAAGTTTTTAATAGTTTTTGGTGTTAATAAGGTTTTGATATCTAGGTCTAATTCAAACAATCACGTAAAAAGGGTAAAATATTATATCTACTTAATCGTAAAACAAGTTGCAATTACCACAATTAAACACGAAGTACAAGTCTTTAAAACAAAAATGGTAAAAATGATCAAAATGTAAAGAAATTACAAGTACAAGGACCAAATATGAAAATTCAGAAAGTAAGAGGGCTAAAAAAATGTAAAATGTAACAAACTATATCAACAAACTAACAAAATCCAAAACTGAATAACCAAAATGTAACAAACTGAAATTATAAGGACTTATTAATGCAAACCCTAAAAAGTTGATTTAACAAAGCTGATTAACCAAGTATGAAAAGGTTGAGGACTGTTTTGCAGTTACACAAAAGTTATAACCAAAAACGGGTAACAATATGTCAATAAGCTCGTTTGAGCTTATTAACCAACCAAATCAGTTCTAGTTTTTTACAAAACACTAAAAATCAAAAGTTAGTTAGGTGTCTCAAAGGAAATAAGATGAAAATGTCTAGAACTCTAGTTAGCTTATTCCAATAAGCCCAAAATAAGTTATAAGCTGATTGAGACTTTCACAAATGGATTTTTTGGTTGAAACTGATTAAGCTAGCAACAAGAGGACTGGAATGTCAAAAATCTTGGAAAATGGTCCAGCCAATAAGCTGGAAACTTAAAATAAGCAAAAAGTGCTTATGGTTGACTTTTATTGACCAAGAAATTCCAAAAAGCTGATTTTCTCAAAAATCACTTAAAACATGTTTGTGAACAGGTTTGTGAAAGAAAATTGCAAGTTTTGTGAAGTAGATTAATGGGAAATGAATAAGCAGATTGACTTTATCACAGAAAAGTGAGTTTGCTCAACAGCTTATTATTAAGCTGATTTCTACCTCAAATCTTATAACTGTATTGTCTCACTTGGCAATTATGAAAGTTCATATATTGAGCTATTACTAGGAACAAGAATCAGCTAAACACATCAACTAACAAGAAATGAAAATGGATCAAAGATTGCTTGTGTTTCACTTGTAAAAACTGACCCAAACTTTTTATTAGCCAATTGCCTTTTTGACTAAAGTTTCGACCATAAAACTTGGTTAAGTGACTTACACTGACATATTAAGTGTGTATGAACTTAAAACAACAAGTTTCAAATACTGATTCACAAAAACACCTTTGATCTAAACACTAGTTTGGACTGATATGAAAACTTTTTCAAAAGCTTTTTGATCAAGAGTTCATGAAATCAATTGATACCTATCAAGACTGGTTTAACTACACCAATGAACTGATATAACACCAAAATCCAGCAAGATTACAGTATGGAACTGAAATGTGCAGACTTGATGAAATTTAGCAAATATAGACCAAAATTAAAGCTAAGACTGAAATAGAACCTAAGCAATTAGCTAACAACTAACATATTATAACTAACACACCAGATTAACACTAAAACACTCACAATTCAGCAGTTAAACTCTATATCTAGGAATTTAGCATGGCAAAGCAGTTTAGTGAATTAAAATGAGAATGTAATTCCTTTTAGCTAAGAAGCCTCCTCTGATGGAGTAGTTAGGCGCCGAGCCAACTATTATCAACACAAACATCAACTATCTACCACCAGTACCCATCAAATCATCATCATCAACAAGAACTCATAACCCCTGCAACAATATGAACTTTTGGCTATGGAAATGAACTAGAAACGTCTGAACTCAGCTACAAGCTTCCAAAACACATCAATAAGCTCTATTGATCTTGTTTGATCAATAGAACTACACAGCAACAAGAGAGGAAAGATAATGCAGAATTGAGAAGTGAATTTGAGTGAAGAATGAAAATTGAAAATTTATTAATGGTGGATGTTTGTTACAAAGCTGTTACAACTAAACTAACTAACTCGAGAGTTTGTCAGACTCTTGAGATTAGTAGCTAACTAGAATTCTAACTGAAAATGAGGGAAATTATAAAGTGTGTGTAAATTCACACACTAGGTACAATATACAAAATGAAGAACAACTTGGCTATTTATAGAGAAATTCTAGAGTTTGTTGGGGATAAGTGATGTGTTGGATCCAATCCCCAGCTTCCACGTGGCCTTGATATCTTAATTGGATAATTCCGTTAAAGAACACAATTGGGGTTTTTCATTTGAGTTGATTTCAGCTTTATTCAATTGTTGGAGTGTATTCGTCTTGTGATTTAGAGCAGGTTTGATGTAGAACACTGCTTCTGAAAATCACTCTTTGTTGATCTTGAATCTGGGCTCGTTTGAATACGAATGTGCCACGTGTTGTGATGTTATTGGTAGAAAGGGTGAGACGTGGATCATTATCCAAAAGATGATTTTCTATTGGGTGAAACAATGGCTAGTGGGCAGCACTGTGTAGATTTTGTTTATTAAATGTGGAGCTGTAAATGGATGAGGTAGCGCTTATGTGGCTATCCATGTATACCAATCCTTGGCCTCTCATTGGTTAGTTTCATAAGCACATGAATCAAACATAACTTGACTCCATTTTGGCATATTTAACCCCTCAAGTTTAGGCAGATTCATGTTTTAAGCTTGAAACTTCAATACTTTATCATTTTAGGCCCTTTGACTTCTTGTTTGACCAAATCATGCCCCTTGACTTGTTGACTTGAGAGTTGAGCATATTTGACTTTGTTCTTGACTTTCTCATAATTGTACTTTTAGTCCTTCATCTTTGAAAGTTGTCAAGAAAGGTCCTTTGACTTTGATTGGCTTGTCACTTTTCATCCTCCTTTTGTCTTTTCTTCATCAATAAAGCTTGAATTCCTTTGTTTGCTCCATAATTGTATCTTTTTACCTACATAAGCACAAACAACAAAACATACCCATAATACTGCTTTTATGAATCAAAATTAGGTATTTTGCTTTGTGTTTTTGGGTGATTTATGATATAATTGATATGAGATTTTACTCATATCATGGAGTACGAGCAACGGATGTTTCATGAGATATGCCAACTTCTTCATAGTAATTACGTACAATTTGATTAACAAATTCGGTTCTTATTTGTACGAATGTGTCGGACAGTAGTACTGAGACGCACTTGAATCATCTTGAGAAATCCGATGATGAATTTAGGTGCCTCATCTTTTGTTGCAAGAAATTTCACCCATGTAAACTGTGAGTAATCATCTATAATGACGAGGATGTACTTTTTACCACTATGACTTTCTACACGCATCGGCTCACAAAGATCCATATGCAACAAATAAAGTTTCTATCTGTTGGTGTCTTCCATCTTAGGTTTGTATGATTTCTTAGTGCTCTTCCGCATTGTACACATGGAGCATAAATGATCCTTGTGAAATTTAAGTTTAGGAAGACCACGAACAAGTTCGTTTTTCGCCAAATGAATGATAGCGTTAAAGTTAAGTTGAGATAACCGTCGATGCCATAACCATGACTTAGTCTTTGATGCTTTGGAGAGAATACGTACGGGAGAAGCGACCATCATGTCTTGTAGAGACAAAGTATACAAATTATTCCCTCGAGTACCTTTCAACAAATCTACCCCTTCTAAGTTATGAATGAAGCATGTATGCTCTTGAAAAGTAACTTCTAGGTGTTCATCACAAAATTGTCCCACAGAAATAAATTATGACCGAATCCTTCCAAATATTACACTCTTGAAATTATAACATTCCTAATATGATATTCACCGTAACCCATTATCTTTGCAATATGATCATTTCTAAATCTAAGCGTACCAAGAAACTTGTTGACAAAATTTCTAAGCTGAGAGCGATCTCCGGTCATATGCTTGGAGCAACCGGAGTCCAAATACCCGAGGACGATTTGGACCACCTGTTTTCAGTAATAACATTAGACAATGCATTGGAAACTATTGGTTCCATAGTGTTAACAGATACAGATATAATATCATAATTGCTAACATTTATGTCATCATTAGATTTCTAGAGTTTTTTTTAACATATGTTTGTTTAATTGCAAGTTTTATGGTTCCATCTTCCATAGGTTTTGGATTAGTGACAAGCACTACAATGGGAGTAGACCTATTTAAAGGGAAATTTAGTCCTACAGTAGTGTTGGTGTTCCTATTTAAAGGACACTCTTGTGTTTTGGTAGCCTTGGTATGCCTAGTTAAAGGGCACACTTTCTTTGTTTTAGTAGGAGTGATCCTAGTTAAAGGGCATGTGATCAAAACAACTTGGGTTAGCACTTTCCTAGTCGGTTTTCATTCTAAGTTGTGCTTTCGGGAATACATCTCATTCACATGGTCGATAAGGAAAGAATCATGATGGCTAGAAAACATACATTCATTATAATTCCATCATCTCAAATTAGAATTCATAGTAGGCTTAGAACACTGCACAACCATAGAGCTTGTACTTTTAACTACATGATTCTTTTTATTCAAAACATAAATAACATTCCTAGGGAGGGATTCTACTTTCTTCTTGACTTGGCTACTAGATGATGGCAAGATCCTATCTTTCTTTTTATTTCCTTTAAGCTTAGATATTTGAGCCTTAGTAGGTTTGTTCACTCCTGTAGAAGGCAACATGGGAACATTGGAGGTTGGTTTTGATTTTGCCTTAACTTTTGTGACCAATGGTTGAGATGATTTAATCCTAGAGCCCTTGTTTATTGGTGTGATGGCAATGAGATTTGTCTTGGTTGATTTCACTTTAGAACCACTAGAGGACGGTGTTGAAATGGCGGTTGTATTCTTAACACAAAGCAAATCTTTTAACTCAGCCAAAGCCATATCCTTATCACGAATTATCGCATGTAAATTAGAGATTTCCATCGACTTATGATTAAGGTTCTCAATCAAAGATTGAGTTTCAGCGGCCTCTAGTGTCCTTTACACATTCTCTATGTGCAATTCTTTCTCATTTTCTATCGGCAATAATTTAGCAACCTTGTCACTTGTCTGACGCTGTTTTGATTGTAAATTCAATCGAAAAACCTTTTGAAACTTTTGATCATCTATATTAACACCTTCGTGTGACGTTTCAAAATTCTCTTGAATAAATTATTTTTCACATTCAAGCGAAAAACAATGTTTTTGAATCTCATCAAAACGTTTTGAAAGCGAATTATATGAATCTTGAAGCTCTAAAAATTCAGCGTCAGATTTATGACAATTACTATCTACCATATTATCCATAGTTTCAACATTATGCACAACATAATCATTATCAACACTATTATTCACGTAAACGGATACAATATCATGCGACGTCACTTGCTTCAGAAGTTGATCATTTTGGCGTAAAATTCATTCCGTTTCAACTAAACCGTTTTCATAAGCGTCATCCATTTCACAGAAAACTCGTTGAACTTCTTTAATTTCCAAATCCAAATTTTGATCAAGATTGCTAAAACACGCTTTAATATTGTCCACAAACGGAATAATTTCATCACGAAACGCAAGTCCAGTGTGTTTGAAGTTCCATTCACCTTCGATTATAGCCGTAGTCGTCGTACGTTCCTTAATGACCTTGTCGAATGCGGCAAAGTGTTGGTGTAGCTCATTCAAACTTGTAGACACCTTACTCACCGGTGGAATTAACTTAGTTAAATCCTTTTTTAAAAGTGTAGGAGACGTACTAGGAAGGTTTTCGTTTGACAAACTTTGGGGCACACTTGCTGGTACGTGAGCTATTTCCTTTTGTGTTTTAAAGTGGGTCTTAAAATCAAAAGCCAATTTATTATGCTTATCAGAATCAAATTTTTAAATATTTTTCGAAAGCATTTTTAATCGACTTTCTTCCGTAAGTGATATCGTTTCCGCATCATCACGAACATATGAAGCCTATTTCTATTTACCAATTAGGGTCGCATCAAAAAGACTAGGAATTTCTTGTTGAGCTTGTTTTGCATAACCCAGATTTGGTGGTAAATCTTGAAGACGCTTAACTTCTAGTTCTTAGAATAAGTTAGTTAATAAATGAACCGTTCGTGTAGAAGAATATTATTGTAAAAGTTGTTGATCTCTCATTTAAATAAGTTTGGTAGCATTAATTTCCGATTCAATCTTTTAGACTCGAGTGTTTCGAAATCCGTTTTAAGTTTTTGAAAATTAGTGACGACAGACTCTTTTTCTTTTAATTCATTAGAAAGATTAGCTCTTAATGTTTCTATCTCTTTTAAGTGTTCTATCCTTTCAAGACGAAATTGGTCAAATTCTTAATAAGTTATTTTCTCTGCTTGAGGGACCATTTCAAAAGTTTTGACCTTTTCTTTATACAGCGCAAGCTCATCGAATAGGGTGGCATTCATATCTATGGTTTGTCGTATGGCAACATTCATATCATCAATAATATGTTTAGTCACCATTACCAAATCTTGTTGAGCATAAGATATCATACCCGTCGTAGCATTTGGTTGAGGTTCACTCAATTGTGTAGGATTGGATACCCTAGCATTTGAATTACTATTTATCGAAGGATGTTCGGGGTTGTTATTTTTATGCCCAACTTGATGTGGATTATCAGGAACAATATTGGTTGTGGTTGGTACCTCACTGACGACATTGGAACCGTAGTGAGAAAGATTTGCTAGGAGAGCATCTTGGGCTGAGTGAAGCTCATCACAATCCGAATCATATGCATCAAGATCATCCAAATCATATGAATCAATATCATCCGCTTGATATGCTGCATTTGAAGTAGAGACGACAGTAATGCCTTCATTATCTGCTGCGTCTGGGTCTGCAAGAAATGCTAACTCCTCTGAATCCAAAATCTTTCCCTTTGATTGGGCCTCTACTAAGAACATCTTCTCCTGAAACCATGATGCATCCCTTCTCCTTTTCGGAAGAGTACATTGCTTAGCCATGTGACCTTTTCCTCGATAATTGTAGTAAGTCACAACCTTTTGAGGACTAAGGAAACTTCCATTTCCACTAGCTTGAGCATTCACAACTTGAGCATTCACAACTTGAGCATTCACGGTTCTCGTAGTTGGTCCAAATGAAATTTTTATTCCTTGAATAGATTGAACCGTCACTTGACCGTCTTGAATAGTGGCTTGTTGGCGAGGATTTGAAGATGTGCGGAGCTGGTTGTTCATCGATGGAAATCCTCTAGTTGCAACAAGTTTTGACAAGTAGGCAGTGAGATGGTTTAAAACATCAGTTGGAGAATCATTTTGACTAAGGACCGGTACTTGGAGTGCTAGAAGTTCATTGGAATACAAGGCTTGTGCTTGTGGTGCTTAAATTAGAAAATATCCTTGCTGAGGATTATAGCCAATTGGAGAAGTGATAGCTTGTGATGGAGATGCCTGATGTGAAGGTTGTTGTGTATAAGGCTGTTGTAGAACACTTTGTTGTTGAAATGCTTGCTCAGCACCATTAGTGGTTGATATGATGGTTGTGGTGGTTGCTGATAGGTGTGTTGTGGTTGCTGCATATATGATGGTTGTTGATAAGAGTAAGCCAAGTTGTGTTGAGGATTCATTTGATGAGTAGCAATCATGGCAAGTGGATCATAGACTAAAGATTTTGACAACCAAATCTCATGCACGTGGCTTCCGTGTTGCTGAAGATAAGCTTGAAGTTGATCCACGTTGGTTTGATGTAAATCTTTAACCAATTTAACATCCGTCACAAACTTGCTCCATTCGAGAGGAAGAGTATTAATACTTGGTGGTGAGCTGAAACGACGGTATCTTCATGTCAAAAATATTAAGCTCGTTCATCAATAAAGTGAATCTTAAATTGTAATCATTAAGAGTCTCCCCTGGGACATAGGCAAACTTATCAAACATGTCATATAGCTTACACTCTCGTTCTAGTTGAGTTAACGAGGTGCCTTGCATCAAAGTCCGAATTCTCTCCCGTAACGCTTTGGCAACTTTGTAATGACTCACGAGTTTGTAGACATCTGGAGGAAGACCTTGGAGAATGATATTAACATCATAATTAGCTTGAATTTTATCATCTCCGGACAAGTCGGCCATTGTGCGAGCACGAGTAACCGTTCCCTCCGTCACGGTACCATAATCAAATGGTCCATTTTGAACCGATGCCAAAATGAGATGTCCATTATCGCGATACATCATATAAAGTTCCATTCTAGACGTCCATGCCTTGTACATTTCCTTCACCAACATTGGTGGACGATTATCCGTACCCGAAAGGATGGACTTATCCGTAAGAGATGTATACTCCATTAAGATAATTAAGATTTACAAGCGATGATCGAACAATGAGAGAAAGTAAATGTTCTTGTTGTCGAAAGAACAATACGGAGTATTACAATTTGTGGAGAAACTGAAAAATAAATTCGCAGGATTTTATAAACCACCGAATAAACCATAAACGTTCTTGATTCTTTGATTAGTGATGAAAAGTTGATTAAATCCCCTAAATTTGTTTTCTTGAAAAAACAAAATCTCATATACCAAAATAACTCACACGTTTTTTACAATTTCGGAATATTGAAAATTTATGATTTCGGAATATTGATCTTATGTGATTTCAGAATAATTCTCCTTGTTGCTATTTCTGAATATAAAAATTTCGATTTCGGAATATTTCCCTAATACCCCAATTCGGAATAATCTGAAGTTGCGATTTTAGAATATTTGAAAACCTCAATTCCGAATATCTGAAAACCTTAATTCGGAATATCTGACCAATTTGATATATTTGAGAGCCCCAATTCGGAACATTTGAGAACCCCAATTTGGAATATTTGAGAACCCCAATTCGGAATATTTGAAAAACCTCAATTCGGAATATTTGAGAACCCCAATTCGGAATATTTGAGAACCACAATTTCGAATATTTGAGAACCCCAATTCGGAATATTTGAGAACCCCAATTCGGAATATTTGAAAAACCTTGATGACGTATAGTCCCCAGCCGGGTCAGGAACCCGGCCCACGGGTACTACCCGTATCCGGCCCATCACAAATGGGTGGGAATAATGTCATTTAAGCTTATGGGCTTGGATGAACAGTAACCGCACACACGTGTGCGGCCCACGGCCCGGCGCGGCCGGTACATGGTTAGACAGAATCATATTCTGTCTAGGAATAGGATTTACCCCAAAGAAGAGGATATTCACTCACCATAATTAGAAGATAACAATCAGTCTAATTCTGGTACTTATCCTTTCCTTGGGGCCGAAGTATCAGTGAAAGCCCACTAGGGTTTCACTGCCTATAAAAGGAACCCCCAAGGGTTCCACAAAGGTATTACGTTCTATACTCTCAACTCACATAAACCCTAACCGATTACTTACTCTCACGCCGGAGTCTAATCGTGGGAAACATTCCCACGGTAAGCCTAACGCGTGTTGTTTAGTGTGCAGGATCTCAACCAAATAGTTCACTTGGTGCAGGAGTCGGAGCCCAGCCAACCCAAATTAAGCGTAATTCGGGTCTAGCAAGGATCACCCAACTTTTGCATCAACAAGTTGGCGTCATCCGTGGGACCCATTACACTAAGCTAGAGCAAAACCTCATCTTGAATCTCCGATGACGAAGGGGCATCCGCAAGCTAATCCCAGGAACACAAATCCTGGAAATCGGAAGTCCCAAGGGGAAGGGATACTCATCCCCAAGCAATCCCCTAGCCGCCCAGCGGGCGGACCTGGTAACCGCGGTGGTTTTCAGTCCATGGGGGTGACGAGCACGATCTCCATAACTCCCCCGCCTACTTCAACCCTGGACAACCCTGATCCAGGGAGTGCGCCCAATCCCCCTAACAAGGAGCCGCGCAGGCCAGCGACTGAGGAGGAAGTAGAAGTCCAACCACTCAGCGAGGAGGACCTCACTCGAGTTCTCACGCAGAACTTTGATAGGATCGTCCCAGGGATTGCATCAAGGTTGAATCTAGGGAGAAACCTCCAATCTACACTCAACTTTGGCAATACCGGACCAATCACCTCTTCCCAGAATCAGGGGAAAAGGAAGACTCGGCCTCAGGAGCAGAGCATCTTCTAGGAAACTCCTCAACCTAGGAATGTGTTCGAGAGGGGAGAGAGAAGTCTGACGGTTCACCCGAGCGACCAGACAGAGAGCTGACTAGAGCCGCTCGCCGCATAAGTGTGTGGGATAGGATGGACACTTGAAAGAAGGCTCCCGGCTCTTCTCAAAAGAGTGGACCTCACCCAAGGGATGGGGCACCACCCCCGTCTCCAGATCCGTCGGGAGAGGACTCGGATTACCATCCGCCCAAGCGTCGCCGACCTAGGCGTACCCCTCCACCACCACCAAACAATGATGAATACTATGGTGGCCCTTATTATCGAGAGGCAGAAGCAGAGGATCTTTCCCGCCCGTGGTGTGACCCATGGGATGACCCTAGGCTCACCCGTCCATGGGCGGACCCCATGGAAGATCCTTTTACTAATCGTATACGGAACTACTCCGAGGACACAAAACGTCGCATGCCGGCGTGTGTCAAGACCTATGATGGAACAGGTGATCCGGATGATCACCTCAAAATATTTGATACGCAGGCTATAATTGAGCGATGGCCCATGCCTATATGGTGCCAAATGTTCAATTCGAATTTGATCGGCAATGCCCGTGACTGGTTCGAGGGACTCCCTCCACGAAGCATTGATAGCTTCACGGAACTACGCACTGCGTTCAAGAATAATTATACTCAGTGGAAGAAGTATAATAGGGATCAGGTCTCATTTGCAACTGTCAAGCAACGGCCGGGGGAGTCTACAGAAGCCTTTACTGAACGCTTCAACGACGAGTGAACGCGCACAAAGACGATGCCGGAACTCCTGAAAATCTCTGACTACATGCACGCCATAACAGATAGGGAGTTAATCAGGCGTCTCAATGACAAGCGCCCAGAGAGGTATGATGATCTCATGGAAAGGGTCAGAAACTTCATAGAGGGAGAGACAGCGGTTGTCGCAGCTTACCCTTCCAAAGGAAACGGCTACCGATTAAACGACCAGTCCCGGAGGCAGTCGGGTGGGCAAAGCAATCAAAACAGTAGTAAGGGCTCAGACTACAAGAGCCAAAACAAAGGAGGACGGCCGGACGATAAGTTTACCCCCTAAAGATGTCCTACCGGGAGATCCTGCTGACGGAAGGGGCAAATTTTCCGAGGCCTCCCCCAATGACAACTCCGTCGGACCGTCGGCAAGGAAATCGCTTCTGCGAGTTCCATAATGACAAGGGTCATGGCACGAAGGAGTGTATCCAGCTCAAGAAGCACATTGAGTCACTGATCAAATCAGGTAAACTCAGGCATATGGTTAAGGATTGGAAGGACGGAAAAGACAACAAGAAGTATGACAAGAAGGATCCCCAAAAGGACAAACCTTCGACCATATACATGATACAATCCAGACAACGCCGCACTAGGCAGAAAATTGGCCAAAAATTTTCACGCGGCAGCGAAATCTCATTCCCTCCCATCACAGCAAGCGATGTGACTGATACGCCTCTCACTATTGAGATAAGCATTGGAACACACAATGTTCGTCGCATGTATGTGGACGGAGGGTCATCGGCAGAAGTACTGTACGAACACTGTTTTGTGCAGTTACGACCAGAAATAAGAAGCCAATTAGTACCGGCCACAGCGCCGCTCACTGGCTTTAGTGGAGACACCATCTGGCCGATAGGGCAACTACGTCTGCTTGTAACCATTGGGAATGAGGAACACTCCACTACGGCGTGGATGAACTTCATGGTGCTACGCTCACATTTTCCGTACAATGGGATCATAGGCAGACCAGGTATTCTGGCTATACGGGCGGTACCTTCCACGGCACACGGAATGATCAAGTTCCCTGTTGAGGGAGGAATCGTCACCATTTACAACACAATCGTACCAGCATCCGAGTGTCATACCGTGACAACACCGGCTCCACCTGTTCCACCCAAGGATGGATCATCACCCCCAATTGGAAGGTGGCAATCCATCCTGACTATCCGGAACAGGAGATATCCATAGGGGGGCGCTCTCGGATAACGGCAAAAGGGCCATGTGCTCTCTTCTAGGTGCAAATCTAGATATATTCTCATGGGAGCCAAAGCATATGACAGGCGTACCACGTGCGATAGCAGAACATAAGCTCCAAATCCGCCAGGGGTACCAACCAGTCAAACAAAAGAAGCGCGGCCAGGCGCCTGAGCGCAGCCGAGTGATATTAGAGGAAGTATGGAAACTAGTGGACGCAGGTATCATGCGCGAGGTATACTACCACGAGTGGCTATCCAATCCGGTCATGGTCAAAAAACATGACGGGAGTTGGCGCATGTGTGTGGATTTCACGGATCTGAACAAAGCCTGCCCATAGGATTGTTACCCATTACCGGAGATTGACTGGAAGGTAGAATCCCTATGTGGATATCCCTTTAAGTGCTTCCTAGACGCATATAAAGGATACCACCAGATCCAGATGGCGGAGGAGGACGCGGAAAAACGGCGTTCCATACTAGTCAGGGCGTATATTGTTATACGAAAATGCCGTTTGGACTAAAGAACGCCGGTGCTACATACCAGCGGCTTGTGGACAAAGCCTTTGACTCACAGATAGGCCACAACCTGGAGGTCTATGTGGATGACTTAGTCATAAAAAGTCACACCGAGAATGCACTTCTCCGGGATGTCCAAGAGACATTCGACACGCTGAGGAGGATTAACATGAAGCTAAACCCAAAGAAATGCACATTTGGGGCGACGGAGGGAATGTTCCTCGGATATATGATTGATCCAAATGGAATCAAACCTTGCCCAGAGAAGACGGACGCAGTAATACAGCTGCCATCCCCTCAGACACGGAAGGAGGTGCAATCCTTAAATGGGAAGCTGGCCGGGCTAAATAGGTTCCTATCCAAATCCGAAGAGAAGTCATTACACCTATTTAAGACACTCAAGAAGTGCATTAGGAAGGGAGACTTCCGGTGGACAAAGGAAGTCGAGGAAGCTTTTGGCCAACTCAAGCAGCATCTTGCATCTCTCCCTATGCTAGTAGCTCCCCGGCCAAAGGAGGAACTCATTATGTATCTCTCAGCCACTCATGGAGCGATAAGTGCGGTACTCATGACGGATAGGGATACGGTGCAAACCCCGGTCTACTTCATAAGTAGAACACTACAAGGGCCGGAGTTGAATTACTCCTCTATGGAAAAATTGGTTTTGGCACTAGTGTTTGCTACAAAGCGGTTGCGCCGTACTTTCAGGCGCACCCAATAGTAGTCATTACTGACCAACCAATAAAGCAAGCCATCTCTAGACCGGATGTAGCAGGAAAGCTACAAAAATGGAGTATTCTATTGGGGGAGCATAATATATCTTATCGTCCACGGACGGCTGTTAAAGGCCAGATCTTGGCAGATTTCTTAATAGAGAAGCCGGATGAGGAGGGACCAATCGTTAAACAAGACGAGACTCCAGCAGAACCATGGGTGTTATTTACGGATGGATCTTCGTGTACGGATGGGTCAGGAGCTGGTCTCATCCTCACAAATCCCGAAGGAATGGAGTTTACGTACGCCCTCTGTTTTGAGTTCACAGCGACCAACAACGAAGCGGAATATGAAGCATTAATTGCGGGTTTAAAAATCGCCGCTAGAATGGGAGTCGACAACCTTGAGGCCTACGTGGACTCACGGCTTGTTGCGAACCATATTCTAGGTGGATATGTGGCTAAGGAGGACAACATGGTCAGATACTTAGAGAAAGTCAAGTCACTAATCGCGGCTTTCAGCAAGTTTTCCATCAAGCAGGTGCCAAGAGGCGAGAACAAGAAGGCGGACGCTCTTAGCAAGATCGCATCCACAAGCTTCGCTCACTTGTCCAAACAAGTCTTGGTGGAAATACTCAAGGAGAAATCTATAACAGAAGGGGAGGTCGCTACTATAGTTGAAGAGGATGGACCTACATGGATGACCCCGATCATCAACTACTTGACTAGTGAAACCCTTCCGGACGATGAAAAAGTGGCGCGGCGCATCAGGAGGAAGTCGCCACACTTCGAACTTCGAGAAGGTATCCTTTACAAGCGCTCTTTCTTGCAGCCGTGGTTGCGGTGTGTTGGACCACGTCATGCCGCTTACGTAATCAGTGAAATACATGAAGGGTTATGCGGCATGCACGCAGGTCCACGATCCGTGGTAGCTCGATCCTTACGAACAGGATACTATTGGCCTACCATGCACATGGACGCGCGCGACATGATTCGTAAGTGTAGTGATTGCCAAGTGCATAGACCAGTGTCGCGACATCCGCAGCAAGAGCTTACACCTATTACATCCCCATGGCCATTCTACAAGTGGGGAATTGACATCGCAGGACCGTTTCCTGTAGCTGCGGGGGGAGTTAAGTTCTTGATTGTCGCAATGGACTACTTCACACGATGGATAGAGGACAAGGCAGTCAAATCCATCACAGGCAAGCAAGTTAAAAAGTTTGTTTGGGAGAACATTGTGTGCCGTTTTGGCTTGCCAGGGGAAATCATTTCGGACAACGGTAAACAGTTCGCGGATAATCCGTTCAAGGACTGGTGTGCATCATTGAATATCAAGCGGCGCTTCGCGTCTGTTAAGCATCCGCAGACAAATGGCCTTGTGGAACGAGCAAATAGAAGCTTGGGAAATGGCATCAAGGCACGTCTGGATGAACAAAGTGCCAAATGGGTGGATGAGTTACCACATGTTCTATGGGCGCATAGGACTATGATCAAAACAGCCAACAGAGATACTCCATTTGCATTGGCCTACGGCACTGAAGCTGTTATACCAGCAGAAATAGGAATGCCTACCATCCGCACGACGGAGGTTAATGTCGTTACGAACGACGAGCAGCTGCGAATCAACCTGGATCTGTTGGAAGAAAAAAGGGAGATAGCAGCCATTAATGAGGCTAAGTCCAAGGCTAAAATGAAGGCTTATTATGACGCCAAGGTTAAAGGTGTTTCTTTTCGACCGGGAGATTATGTCTATCGTGCTAACGAAGCAAGTCGAGCGGAGAATACAGGAAAGCTGGGCCCTAAGTGGGAAGGACCGTATGAGGTCACGGAAGCCTTGGGACGAGGCGCGTACAAGTTACGTGACATGGATGGCCATGACCTGGAACGCACATGGAACATCTCCAATCTCAAAAGGTGTTATCTTTGAAAGCTACGGATTCCGCATGGGTGCTTCGCTATATGTGGCTTTAATGAAGATCCATGCGCTCTATCTGTTTTTCTTATGTTTTGTTTAGGTTCCTTTTTTGTTTTTATGACGTATCATTCTTGTTCAAACAAAAAATGTAAACGTTCTAATAAAATGCCGTGGTGCCTAGCTAGCTCCACGGCTTGTTTCGTGCAAATTATTTTTTAGATTTTTTGTTAGTCATATGAATTTTAGTTATTATTATAATATGTCATGTTTCATTCATATGCATTCATTCAAATCACCGTACATGTACTATACGCCTCCAGGCGGGGCAAGACGATTAAGTGAACCTACTAATTCAACTTGCCGCGTAAGAGGGATGCAACCCTAGCGGCACGGATCATGTATCCTTACTAGACACCTTACTCACAAGACGTTGTGGTAAGTTTCGTATGCCGTACTCACACAGTGCTTTGCATAGTAAAGACGCACGTCGCATGTCTAGTAAATTATAGACTTGTGTGTATTTTCTTTTTTTTGTGTAACACGTGACATGTCATGCAGTATTGATATACAATATTCAAACAAAATAAAAATACACAAGTTTCCAAATAAATAACAAAATGGCCGTGGTTACCACGGACCTATAAACAAAAGACAGTTATCCAGCATATCAGTCTTAGCTGTGTACATGCACGGACGAATTAAAATCACAAATGTTTACAACTGATAAATTACAAGGGGGGTAGGAATTCCCCTATGTCCTTCTTTCCTTCTTCAATCAGAGCACGGAGGGCCTCCCCACGAGCATCCTTTCCATCCTGTGCCTTGACCGCAGTCGCATCCAATGCTTCCACAAGCAGCTTTTCAACTTTCATCGTTTTTGATGCGGGGTCAGAGGTGGGCAAGGTCAAAGGGATGGGATCCGCAGTAAGCCGGGACATTATTGCCTCGTTCGGAGCGTCTTTAAGTGCCTCAATCTCATCCAGGAGAGGGTGCTGGATTTCCGCCAATGCATTCATCGACGCGGTCATATTGTCCGCAGCTGAGGGATTATGGTATGGATGCTGCATGATGTCTTCATTCTTACCTATCAGTTCTGCAGCTTTGACCAAACCCTCATGTCTACCACGGTCGATTCCATCGGATATGACCCCGGCAAATGCCTGCAGTAGGTGCGGAGCTTCCATGGCTTTGCTTACGGCAAGGCGCATCCCTTGCCCAATCATCCACCTGCGTCCAGCTATGGCGGATAGCAGGGGAGGGCACAGTCTTTCAGCACAACTTGTGGCCATCTTGCTCAGCTCCTCCTCTGTCGTCGCAGTTTGCTCTTCCAACTTGGCCTGCACCTGTGTTAGCTCATCCTTCAGCGCATCACGCTCTTGAACGATGTTGAAGGCTTGTACGGTTACGGCCTTGGTGGAAGCTTCGGCCGCAGACACCTGCATATAGAACTTTGAGTTATCACAAGGATAATATACTTTTTTTCTTGGGTCGCATGAAAAAACAAGGCAAAAGTATATGTATAAAAGTTTCGAAAGCATACCTTCTCATTTGATGCGGCTACAAGGGCTTCGAGCTCGGCAATGTGCTTTTCTCGGGTGTCGGCGTGATGAGCTTGCTCTTTCACCGTAGCCTCGACTGTCACCAGCGCTGCTTGCAAGGACGCGATGGTCTTCTCGTTCTTCACGACCATTGCCTCACGACGAGCTATCTTTTTATCTGCCCGCTTCACATTAGCAAGGGCCTTGATCAAGCGGCGTCTTAGAGCGGCTCCCACCGTCACTTGATGCGCAGACGACACATCAAACTGCTCCAGAAGGGATTCATGATCCAGCTCATCTAGGTCTTGTGCAAGGGCTGGAGGGGTAATGTGCTCGATGAATTCTGAGCACTCAGATTCCGCTTCCAACCTTGTCAGACTTGAGAGGTTCCATGCTAGGCGCAGGCTATTTTCTAGCCCTTCATGGTGTGGCTCCTCGGCGTGTGTCGCGGCAGGGGATGGGGGTCTGTTAGTTGGTGCGGGGGATGGATTCCTCTCTACTTCTTTCTCTTGGGCTACGGCTGACGGATCCGCCCTGTTATTGACATGGCAAATTTTGTTTAGGCATTATATATTTCACAAGTATAGTGACACGACTAACATTCGAAGGGTACTTACGTGGTATCAATTGCAGGTTCTGGGCCAGTAGGAGCTATGGCGCTCACGGGGGTAGCTCGCCAGACTGGCTCTCCCATGTGCGGGGTCGAGTCGGCCTGAGCAGTCGCAGTACCACTCCCCTCTTGGTATTATGGATGGTCCTTCCTAAGTTTCTTTGGGGGAGCATTTGCGGCCCCAGCCTCATCCCCTATCTTCTTTGCCACCCTCCTGGTGGTCTTTCTCTTCTTAAATGTGAGCGGGGCGGACCCGGAAGCTTGAGTGGTGTCTTCATTGAGGGAATCATTTTCATCTTCCTGGTGGGCCGCGGTCCCCTCCAACAGTA
The DNA here is from genome assembly GCA_025667525.1 of Glebionis coronaria. NCBI lineage: Eukaryota > Viridiplantae > Streptophyta > Magnoliopsida > Asterales > Asteraceae > Glebionis > Glebionis coronaria. The sequence continues at coordinate 388,535,281 of CM046882.1, forward strand.
GTTCTCCACCATCTTCATTATGGAAGTCCAATGGGGATTTCTCAATGATGGGCTCCCCTTCATCTGATCTGGGCTCGGACGTCTCTTCGAGTGGCATGGTGCGGTCAGCGGTCGCCTCCAGTAGGGGAAGCTCATTCTCCTTCAGAGGGCGGAACCCTTCGGGCACCTTCATTGGGTCGCCCTGGCGTATTAATCCATGTAGGTTCATTTCTGCGGACATTTATAAGTATACGGGTTAGTACGGTTGTACAAATACGCATGACATTTCAAATTTACAAGGTATAAGTGAACCTACCCTCTCCCTGTTCCGTCAGGAAGCACGGATATAAGTCATCCCTCCCAAAGTAGCGGCGGCTTATTCCTACTAAGCACAGAAAGTGTTCTGGAAACCCCCTATGGAATTCTGTGCGGTGGGTATCTAGTATTTTTAAGTCTTTGCTACTATAGTCTTTGGCTTTGGGCAGGAAGTCTTTGGGTGCTTTGGTTTTGAGTACAAAAGGGGTAGGGAATACCTTCTCATCGACAAATAAGTAATGGTCGTACCAGTTCTTTAGGGAGTCTAAAGGCTTCCTATACGTCATGGGGCCGTTCCCGGGTCGCTTTTTAAACGATAGCCACCCATTCACTAGATGGGGGAAGTAAAAAGCCCTAAAAAGGTTCACGGTTGGAGTTACTCCGCAGGTATGGCATGTAATTTCAAACTGGTTGATTTTACACGCCCCTATGCAGTGAAGCTGGGTTATGTAGAAGTCGTAATACAATAGCAGATCTACCAAGAATTTGGACAGGGGGATACGGTATTTGGCCGAATCAAATAGGCGCGTGTATACGCCTATTTTCCCCGCCGGTGCATCCGTAATCGCCTCACCTTCACCTGGATAGGTGGGGTGTACGCTTTCGGGAATGTAATACTTCGACAGAAAGTCGATGTATTTTTCTGCCGACATCACGTTAAGGACATCCGTGATAAGTGGGTTGTCCTTTACCATGTTTTATAAAAAGGTTTTGAAGGGCGTGATGATCTAACCTGCGGCGGAGGAAATCCGTGGAAAAGAAGGCAAAGTTTTGGAGGTTGAAGCTTGAAAATAACAATGGCGGGAGGAAGGATGAATGGTGTGTGTAACAAACACACACACCAACTCTTATATAGGGTTGCCTCGGTTTCCGAGGTAACGTGGATGTTCGACACGTGTAGGCCACCACGTCTATCCCACGGATGGGATTTCTGACACTTCTGCAAAATCAGAAGGGGCCCACGGGTCACTTCTTGGCAGTTTTACGTGGCTCAATGGTGGGCATTAATGGTGCACTTTTGCAGAAGTGCGGCTGACTAGTTGACTACCATTAATGCATTCATTCTTGTGTCTGGTTATGCGGTCTTACGTAAGACCGTATTGAATGCTACATTTAATTTGTCTCGGCCGTTACGTACGGCTGAGGTGCTATTAGAATAATATTCCTAATGCGGGCAGCCACGTGCGGCCATAGCAGAATTTTCAGTATTTTTCATTCCCTAGGTCTTCTCTTGGTATGTCCGGAGAGCATCTTGATAGTATAGAGGTTACGCCTACGGCTGTAACAACTAGACTGGGGGGACATGATGACGTATAGTCCCCAGCCGGGTCAGGAACCCGGCCCACGGGTACTACCCGTATCCGGCCCATCACAGATGGGTGGGAATAATGTCATTTAAGCTTATAGGCTTGGATGAACAGTAACCGCACACACGTGTGCGGCCCACGGCCCGGCGCGGCCGGTACAGGGTTACACAGAATCATATTCTGTCTAGGAATAGGATTTACCCCAAAGAAGAGGATATTCACTCACCATAATTAGAAGATAACAATCAGTCTAATTCTGGTACTTATCCTTTCCTTGGGGCCGAAGTATCAGTGAAAGCCCACTAGGGTTTCACTGCCTATAAAAGGAACCCCCAAGGGTTCCACAAAGGTATTACGTTCTATACTCTCAACTCACATAAACCCTAACCGATTACTTACTCTCACGTCGGAGTCTAATCGTGGGAAACATTCCCACGGTAAGCCTAACACGTGTTGTTTAGTGTGCAGGATCTCAACCAAATAGTTCACTTGGTGCAGGAGCCGAAGCCCAGCCAACCCGAATTAATCCTAATTCAGGTCTAACAAGGATCACCCAACTTTTGCATCAACAAACCTCAATTTGCAATAACTAAAAACCCTAATTAGCAATAACTGAAAACCCCAATTCGCAATATCTAGGGTTTCTAAATTCGCAATATCTAGGGTTTTAGGCAAATTTTTTATTCTCGAAAAAGGAAACATTTGCAAGTGTTTATGGCGAAACGACTTGCACTTTCAAGGTTTATGGCAACGTAGGGACTATAAAAATACAATCTTTTTCAAATTTATTACGAAAAATATAAAATCAAGATTTGCACTTTATATAAACTTTTCAACAATAATTCAATCCAAACACCAAAATATTTTGTGTTTTTATCCAAAATAAAAAACCTAAGTCACTACCACAACTTTGTAGATGATTTATTGAAAGATATAAACCATAAAAACACAAAAAAATGGACGAGGTGTTTTTGGATCAAAATCACACGAACTCTTTAAAAACCAAACACATAAATAAAACTCTTATCCCATGGCTCTTGATACCATTTTTTAAAGTTACATAAATCTATATATCTAAAGAGATAAAGAGAAGAGAGAAAGGGTTACACAAACACACACTTTAGAGAGAGAAACTAGAGAAAACACATGTAGATGTGTGTAAAATAAAATGAGCAACCACCCCTCTCCAACTAAGGAGAGGTGTTATATACCCAATCCTATAAGACGAGCTTGATCCATACAATGGGCCGCCACCTATAGTTAAGTAGGTGGGCTTAGGCATTGTTTACTAAACTTATTACATTAACTACGAGCTACTAACATATATATTTTTGGAGTGACAATTCTTCCTAAATATGTAAAAAAGTATTCCTAACACCCTTTGAGATCAAATCTAGAGGACTTGGGGTACCAAAGATCTAGACTTGGTGTATCTTTAGGTATCTGAATATTCTCTTTATAGCAATAAGGTGTGACTCCTTTGGATTTGCTTGATACCTTGTACAAAGGCAAGTAGAGAATTGAATGTCAGGTATGCTTGTAGTTAAATACATTAGAGAACCAATCATACCTCTAAACTGAGTCTCGTTGACTGATTGTCCATTAAGATCAGGTCCTAAGTTTGTAGGGGGTACCATTGGTGTTTTCACTGAAGCACAATTGATATCATACTTCTTTAGCAGATCCTTGACATATTTTTTTTATTAATGGAGATGCCTTGTTCAGATTGTTTTATTTGAAGACCAAGAAAGTATGTGAGTTCACCCATCATACTCATCTCAAACTTGCTGGTCGTAAGCTTGGCAAATTGTTTGCAAAGTTTCAAGCTCGTTGAACCAAAGATGATGTCATCCACATAAATTTGTACCAAGATGCTGCCAGTTTTGGATTTATAGATAAACAAGGTGCTATCTGTTTTTCCTCTGACAAATTTATGTTCAATGAGAAAAATTGAGAGAGTCTCATACCATGCCTTTGGGGCTTGCTTCAGTCCATAAAAAGCTTTGTAAAGTTTGTAGACATGATTTGGGTATTTACTACTCTTAAAGCCAGGAGGCTGTTGAACATAAACTTCTTCTTTTAGGTCACCATTGAGGAATGCACTTTTGACATCCATTTGGTAGATGGTGAAGTTCATGTAAGTAGCATATGCAAGGAAAATTCGTATGGCTTCCATACGTGCAACTGTAGCAAAGGTCTGATCAAAGTCAACACCAGGCTCTTGATTGAATCCTTGAGCCACTAGCCTGGCCTTATTTTTGGTAACCACATTTGTTTCATCTCTTTTGAGTTTGTAAACCCATTTGGTACCAGTGGTTGATTTACAATATGGAAGAGGAACCAATTTCTAGACTTTATTCTTTCAAATTGAATAAGTTCCTCTTGCATGCCATCTACCCATCTAGGGTGAGAGAGAGCTTCATAAATCTTTGTGGGTTTAATTTCTGTGAGAAAATCTGCATATAGACATTCTCTAGGTGAGGCAGCACTTAGCTTTTTAGCCATAGCTCTTGTGAGTCTACCTTCTCTAGGATTACCTACTGTGTTCACTAGCTGAATGCGACTATTTTTAGTCCAAGACTTTTGTGGAGCTGGTGAGTAAGCACTGGGAGCATGGTAAGAGCTAGAACAAGGAAGTTTATGAGATGGAATTGGACTGTCTCTAGTGTTTACTGAAGGATATTCAATAGATAAGGGTTCAATGATTTGTAGACTTTCTTCTTGTTCAGAATGAGAGTTCACTTGAACAGTTTCTCTTGAAAAAACTAGAGAGTTTTGGACACAAGGCTCAAATTGTTCATTATTGGGAAATTCATTTGACTAATCATGTTGATCATTGTGTGAGCTTGTTGATCATTTTAGTTATTTGTTTGAGACTGATCATTTTGGTCATTTTAAGACTAATCATTTTGGTGATTTTGATTCATTGATTGACAACCATCAGTATTTGATACTAAAGGATTTCCTTTTGTAGGACTTGTCATATCTTCAAATGGATCAATATGAGGAACTGAACTGTTTGTTTGATATCTCTGAGAGGGCTCAGAGCTTTAGAGCTTTCATTAAAGGTGATATGAAAGGTTTCTTCAATACATTGTCTTCTTGTATTGAAGACTCTATAAGCTTTGGATACTAGTGAGTATCCAAGGAAGTAACCATCATCAGATTTTTCATCAAACTTACCAAGGTGATCCTTGTGACTGTGAATGAATACTGGACACCCAAACACATGTAAGAATGTGATGTTTGGAATTCTCCCCCTAAAGACTTCATAGGGAGTCTTCATGTGTCTCTTCACAATTATGAATCTATTTTGAGTGTAGCAAGTAGTGGCTACAGCATCAGTCCAAAAATGTTTAGAGAGAGCAGATCCAGCAAGCATTGTTCTTGCTGCTTCTATCAATGTTTTGTTCCTTCTTTTAGCTACACCATTTTGTTCAGGTGTGTAAGGAGATGAGAAATTTTGTGAAATTCCTTTGTCATCATAGAACTTGATCAGTGTATGATTTCTGAATTCAGTGCCATTGTCAGTTCTGAGTTGTTTGACATGAGTGTCATTTTGATTTTCAACTCTTTTGATAAAAGACATGATGGCATTTGGTGCATGACTTTTCTTTGTCAGAAAATATACCCAGGTGTACCTAGAGTACTCATCAACAATGACAAGTGTATACTTTTCATGACAAATAGTCCTAGGTAACACTGGGCCAAACAAGTCCATGTGAAGTAGATGAAGAATTTCTTTTATTGAGAAAGTTTGTTTTGTTTTGAAACTGGCCTTATGGTGCTTCCCCTTTTTTACATGCTAAGCATGGTTTGTCCTTGGAATAGAAAAGTGAAGGGAGACCAATAACAAGATTTTGTTTTGCCAGCTGAGTGATTGTTTTGAAGTTAAGATGTGCAAGCCTCTTATGCCAAAGCTAGTTGGTGATATCTGAAGCTCTAATAAAGAAGCATGTCTTATGAGTAGAGCTCATGTTCATGACATAAACATCTTTAACTCTGGGAGCAATCATCAGAATTTCATGATTGGAATTGAAGATTGTACCTTTTTTCATCCAACAGAACTAAGTATTTTACATCACAAAGTTGACTGACGCTGATGAGGTTATGCTTCATTCCATTTACATAAGCTACCCTTGTAAAGACTATACCACTGCAATTAACTGAACCAAATCCTTTAGTAGAGGCTGATGAGTTATCACCAAATACTACTTTAACGCCTGGTCCCTCCTTATACTTGTGTAGATGGCTTTTAGTTCCAGTCATATGCCTTGAGCAACCACTATCCAGGTACCAAATAGGCTTCCTGGGATAACACTTCAGAACTTAAGGAAATGGTCAGTTTTGTTTAGAAACCTACCTTTGATTGGTGGGTGTCTTAGATCTAGAAGGTGTTTGAAAGTGGGAGTTTGCTAGGTTAAAATTTCGTTTCTCGATTCAATTCGAATTGATTACTAGTTTAAGTGCGACTCGGTTGTCTTTTGGTGAAATAAAATATTTTTGGTTGTTGAAAAATAAATGTGCAAGACTTTAAAGTAAATGGTGCATAATTAAATCTAAAACCAATTAAAAACGTAAATGGTGCAATATTAAAACTTTTAAAAGTAAATTAATTAAATGACAAAAATTAAAGCTTGACGAAAAGAAATATTGACAATCTAATAAAAATGTAAACTTTAAAATTAAACTAAGACAAAGCAATGAAAATAACACTAAATAAAAATGGCGGGAAAAATAAATGCTTAAAAATAAAAAGGAAGTTAACAGAACCTGAGCCGGGATCCAAAACACTGTCACTATCCGGAATCCAATCTTACTCTTATCCTGAATAACAAACCTGTTGCTTATCCGGAATAAAACTGTCACTCTTATTCGGAATCACCAACCTGTTGCTTATCCAGAATTTGGTTCTACGAGGTGCTTATCCGGAATAATTTCACCCTCTTATCCGGAACACTTTCCTGACTTCTCTTGCTTATCCGGAATCTGGATCGGGAAGCTTATCCGAAATAAATCCCAAGTGAAACTTATCCGGAATGCTAATTCAAACCCTTATCTAGAATGTTGGATTGATGAGTTATCCGGAATCCACAAAGTGAAGCTTATCCGGAATAATCAGAAAATGCCCTTATCCGGAATTCAAACCTTGCTGATATCCGGAATAACCAAGACCTCCTTATCCGGAATACCCAAATGTTGCTTATCCGGAATCAGGTTGTAATCTTTATCCGATATACTGGATTGACGAGTTATCCGGAAACCGATATTCTGTGGCTTATCCGGAATACCTTTTTGTTGCTTATCCGGAATAACCTACACTCCACTATCCGAAATAAGTCTTCAAGTGCTTATCCGGAATTCTTCCAAGCTAGCTATCCGGAATACCTGGTCGGATCCTTATCCGGAATATCGATTACTTACCACTATCCGGGATATGATGGTTTCAAGGGAATCCGGATAAAAAAATGCAAATAAGCTAAAAAACTAATATTACGCTAAAAACAAATAAGCAATTAAACAAAACTTTCACCAAATCACATTTAAGAAAAAGGTATTAAGCCAAAATTTGAAAACTTTTAAAAACACTAAATAATAAAAATATTTAAAAGCAACTTTTTATAAAAATTAACTAATAAGCACTGATAGGTGTGAAAACACCCATCCTTTCACCACTTATTTCTTGCTAAAACGAGACCAAAACGCGTATTTAATATCATTTGTTTGGATTTATGCGTGGTTTGTGTGTTTGTTGTGTTTTCAGAGCCAACCAGATGAATATTGAAGAAAACATCGGATTGCAAGGGTTTTATCGAAGAAAAAGACTCAAGACGAAGTCTATTGTCCAAGAGATGCAAAAGATTTGAAGTCATTGGGCCTATTTTAAGATTTATCGAAGAAAAGGACCAAAGATGGAAGATTTATTATGTCGAAGAACTCGAGTCTATTAAACAAAAGATTATAAGACGAGTTGGAATTATTCACCGACACTTCTCAAAATCCAAAGTCGGAAACGTTTATTTAAAGAAACGTAAAGACTAAAGAAGAAAGAAGAAGAGAAGCCCGCTTACAAGCCCACAACAAAACAAGCCCACATCCAACTACTATATATAGCCCTTTCCATCACAAAATTTGGCTAGTCTTGAATTTTCTTTCATTTACTAGTTTTTAAAATTCTAGAGAGAGAAAGCTTAACTTTCTCTCACTAGAAAACTTTCAATCCTTGTTTTGAATTCTTGTTTTTAAATTCAATCTTTACATTTTTTAGCTTAATCTTGTTTTTCTTCATCTATCTCGTCTTTAATTCCTACACGCCGCAAAAGTTCATACTTTTTGGTTTTTCTTGATTCGTGTTTTAAAGATTCACTAGTTTTATCATTTGCTTATTTGGAGTCTAGCTTATTTCCTTCTTAATGTTCTTAAAAGTTTAATCGTTTAAAATTTTATTTTACAAAGTTTGCTTATGTGGTGTTTTGAATAGTTAGCCATTCATAGCTTATTGAACTCTCCTTAATATTGGTTTTATTAAGCTTTTGATGAGTGTACTTCTTGAACGTGCTTTGCTTATTGAGTTTTCAGCTTATCTCCAATTACGGATTGAGTTTTGAGTGCCATCGCAATATTGGGGTTTACGCATTCCGATGGGAAGCTTGTTTCTATCGCAATAACCATACTTGGTTCTACTTTGCGATAACTTGGATTTTACCCCTTATTCTGATCTGGGATTGCTATCGCTCATTGCGATCGCATATTCCGACGGGTGATAAGGTCACTTTGAATCGAAACTCTGCCAATTTTTTGTCAACCACTTTCCGATAGGGTGGTCTTCATTCCGATAGAATCATATTAAGACTGTACATTCCGATAGCTTGGTTTTAATCACATTCCGATGGATTTGAATTTAGTACATTCCGATAGAATTCAGTTTTGCATTTCGATTATTTAAGTTTTATAGTTTACAAAGTTTTAAGTTTTAAGTTCATTTCGTTTTTAGTTCAATCTTGCCTCGCTTAGTTTTCATATTAATTACTCTACGACTCTTTACCTTTTTAGTAGACTAGAAAACCCAATCCCCCTTTCTAGCCACCAAGAACGATAACTCCACTTTGAGCCGTGGTCGATTCGAGAAGATACCGAGAGAATTAATTTTGAGTCCCATGCAAAATCAGTGTATCAAATGGCGCCGTTGCCGGCTCTTCTCGTAAAGATTAACAGTTTTTTGTGAGAACTTGGATTTTGGGATCCGTTCACCGTGAACGTTACTTTTTCATAAAAAATTTCAAAAAACCCTAAAAAATATAAAATTTTCAAAAATCCTAAAAATTTAAATAAAACCATAAAAACCAAAAATATTTCCGCTTTTTTTTGCTTTGTTAGTTCTTTTGCAGGTGCATGCGTACACGATCAACGTCTTATCAAGAGCCCGAGCCTCTCGAAGACTTAGACATGGCCGGTGTACACAACAACAACAATAACCCACCTCAAAACAACAATAATAACAACAACAATGAGCCTCTACCGGACAATCGCCCGATGATTGAACTTTTGCAAGCACATGTAGACGGCAACAATGATCCAATTGTCATACCCGCGATTGCAGCCAACAACTTTGAGCTCAAATCCGGCTTTATTCAGATGGTCTCTGCTCAACCTTCTTGGGGCGTACCATTGATGATCCACATGACCACATCAAGAGATTCCTGCAACTCACGAATACGGTCAAATTCAATGGTGTTCCACAAGAGGTAATCCGTTTACAACTTTTTCCCTTTTCTTTAGAGGGACAAGCCCGTCATTGGCTTGCAAAGGAACCGCCACAAAGTATTCTGACGTGGACGGATTTGGAGACCAAGTTTATAAACTACTTTTTCCCACCCTCTCGTACTACCGCTTTGCGGAATGAAATTATTAATTTTGAACAAAAGTACGATGAGTCTTTTAGTGAATCTTGGGACCGTTTTAAAGATCTTTTAAGAAAATGCCCACAACATGGTTTTACCAAAGTGCACCAAATTAACACTTTTTATAATGGTTTAAGCATGAATGACCAAGATTCACTAAATAGTGCCTCAGGGGGTAATATTTTGGTTAAGTCCTCAAATACCGCTTGGGATATTATTGAAAATAAGTCTCGTGTGCAAACCAAGAGTGTTCGGACCAATGCCGTTAGTACTAGTACTAGTGACAACGACAAGCGACTTGACAAAATCACTATGTTTCTTGAATCGCTTGCTACCCAAACCGCCAGCAACACCAACAGCATCAACGCTAAAAACGCTCAAGTCAATGCTGTCAGCCAACCATGTGAAATATGCGGTGGTCCTCACTCTTAAACGACGTGTACCACCACCCAAGACTATCCTTCTGAGAATGTTATTGCAGCATACGGTACCTATCCTCCGGCCGCTTATCAAGCTCGTCCTCAAGGAGACCGCAACTTGCTTAGCTACCGCTCAAACAACTTTCTCTCACCGCCCGGTTTTCCTCCTAACAACCTAAACCAACAACAAAACCTCAATCGCCCCCCTCAACAACAACCTCGTGCACCATACCAACCACCTCACAAACAACCATATCCACCTCAAAGAAACAACCAAGTTTACCAACAACCTTCTTATCAACCACCCGCCTGCCATGCTCCTCCTCCCAACCAACCCACCGCATTACACCAAGATGTTGAAACTTACATGAGGACCAATGATGTGATCGTGGAAAATCTCCAGCGGGAATTGCTCAACTTGAAAGCAGACATGGTGAAACAAGGGAACGATCTTCGAGCTGATATGAGAAACACTTTGGCAAGTCAAACGAATGACTTAAGGAACATGATGGCTGGTTTCTTCCAAGGTAATCAATCCTCTTCTTCGGGTACTCTTCCGAGTAACACCGTTGCGAATCCAAGAGGGGAGATGAAAGCAATCACCACTCGTAGTGGCAAAGGTACCAAGGAACCCGAGCTTCCTATACCTCCACCGGTGATTGTGACTAAGGAAAACGAGTCACCTACTCCTATTCCTCATCCTTCTACTTCCACAATTTCTCCACCTCTTACTTCTACCCCTCCTCCACCCAAGGATGTGAGTGATCCTACTGTTCCAAAGCCTTCCTCTTCTTCCGACATACCTTATCCCTCAAGGTTGAGGAAAGAGAAGCTCAAAAGCAAGGATGATATTCAAGTTTCGAACTTTCTTAAAATATTTAAACAATTAAATTTCAACATCTCCTTCGCTGAGGTTCTCGCTCACATGCCCAAATACGCGAAAATGTTCAAAGATCTTCTTAGCGACAAGGAGAAGCTTCTTGATATTGCTAATACCCAACTTAATGAGAATTGCTCTGCAGTGCTCTTAAGGAAATTGCCAACCAAGCTTGGTGATCCGGGTCGCTTCTTAATCCCTTGTAACTTCCCGGGAGTAGAGAATTGCATGGCCCTAGCCGATCTAGGTGCCAGTATTAACTTAATGCCTTTAAGTGTTTGGAAGCAATTATCTCTCCCTGAGCTTTTCCCCACCAAAATGACTTTGGAATTAGCTAACCGTACGGTTGCTTATCCAGTGGGGATAGCCGAAGACGTTTTTATAGGAGTCGGCAAATTCACTTTTCTTGCCGATTTCATTGTCGTTGACTACGATATGGACCCTCGTGTGCCATTAATCGTTGGTCGTCCATTCTTGAGGACCGGTCGCACTCTCATTGATGTTGAAGCCTGTGAGCTTATCATGAGAGTGGGTGACGATAAAATCGTTTTCAACATGGGAAAGCTTTCTAAACAGCCTTATTCATACGAGAGTGTTAATTGTATCGACGTTCTTGATGAGGCTTGTGAAGAACACTTCAAAGATGCTTGTAAAAGTATTCCTACCTCTCTTCCCAATGTTGAGACCGTTTCCTCTATTGATTCATCACTATCTCTATTTGGAGAAAGTGATTTCCTTTGGAAAGATTTGGAAGCCACCATGGGAGATGTGAACTTAGGAAATGACGATTCTCCCACCGATTGGGATGAAGAAATTCGTCTCATTGAGAACCTTCTCAAAGAGGACCATATTTCTCCACCATCTCCCACGGCTATTGCTATCGATGAATCGACTTTGAATACGCCTCAAATAGAAAATCCTCTGGATTTAGAACTTAAGGAGTTGCCGCCCCATCTCGAGTACGTATTCCTTAAAGAGAAGAAGTCGCCCGTCATCATTGCTAAGGACTTGAATGAAGAAGAGAAATCTCGCCTCATCGCCATGCTTAAAGATCATAAGAAGGCAATTGCTTGGAAAATTTCTGACATTCGCGGAATTGATCGAAACTTTTGTACTCACAAGATTCTCATGGAAGATGACTTTAAACCCGCAATCCAGAGCCAAAGAAGGGTTAATCCTCGCATTCATGACGTCATCAAACAAGAGGTTATCAAACTTCTAGATGCCGGCTTGATTTACCCTATTTCGGATTCGCCATGGGTAAGTCCCGTCCATTGTGTGCCCAAGAAGGGCGGAATAACCGTTGTTCCCAATGAACACAACGAGTCGATTCCCACTCATCTCGTTACTGGGTGGAGAGTTTGTATCGACTATCGCAAGCTCAATGATGCCACGAGAAAAGATCATTTTCCTCTTCCTTTCATGGATTAAATGCTCGAGCGTCTAGCTGGTAATGACTATTACTGCTTCTTAGACGGTTTCTCCGGGTATTTTCAAATTCCCATCGATCCCAAAGACCAAGAAAAGACCACATTCACTTATCCCTACGGAACATTTGCTTACAAACGCATGCCTTTCGGTTTATGCAATGATCTTGGGACGTTCCAAAGGTGTATGATGGCTATCTTCCATGACATGGTTGAAGAAACTATGGAAGTTTTCATGGATGATTTCTCGGTTTATGGCGATTCTTTCTCTGCTTGCCTTGCCAATTTAGAATGTATGCTTAAGCGGTGTGATGACACTCGCCTTGTTCTTAATTGGGAAAAATGCCATTTCATGGTAAAAGAGGGCATCGTGCTAGGACACAAAATTTCCAAAGCTGGTCTTGAAGTGGACCGTGCTAAAGTCGATGTGATTGCTAAATTGCCTCCACCTTCAACCGTGAAGGGTGTGAGAAGTTTCCTGGGTCATGCGGGCTTCTACCGTCGCTTTATCAAAGATTTTTCTAAAATCGCTCGCCCGATGACCCACCTCTTGGAAAAAGATACTCCTTTTATCTTTTCCAACGAGTGTATTGAAGCCTTCAACCTTCTTAAGGATAAGCTAACTAAGGCACCGGTCCTGGTTACCCCTAATTGGGAGCTGCCTTTTGAGTTGATGTGCGATGCTAGCGACTTTGCTATTGGAGCGGTCTTGGGCCAAAGAGTGAACAAACACTTCCAACCGATCCACTATGCTATCAAGACAATGACGGGGGCTCAATTGCATTACACGACAACCGAAAAAGAGCTTTTAGCTGTTGTCTATGCTTTTGAAAAGTTCTGCCCCTATCTTGTCCTTTCCACCAAAATCGTTTATACCGATCATTCCGCGTTGAAGTACTTGTTCACTAAACAAGATTCCAAACCAAGACTTCTTCGCTGGGTTTTGCTACTTCAAGAATTTAAAATCGAAATTCGTGATAAAAGGGAGCTGAAAACCTAGCCGCGGATCATCTCAACAGACTTGAGGATCCTTTCCAAGGGGATCATCCGAACAAAGAGATCAATGACTCTTTTCCCCTGGAGACCTTAATGTCTATCAACTCGAGTAATGATGAAGCCCCGTGGTTTGCGGACATTGCAAACTATTTGGCGGGTGGAATTCTCATTGACGGGTTAACATCCCAACAAAAGAAAAAGTTCTTCAAAGACGTTAAGACTTACTTTTGGGATGACCCGTATCTATTCAAACAATGTGTTGATTTGATTATTCGCCGATGTGTTGATGGACCGGCAGCTTTAGACATTCTCGAAGCTTGCCACAAAGGACCCACCGGTGGTCACTTTGGTCCCAACTACACCGCCAAAAAAGTGTTTGACTCGGGATTTTATTGGCCCACCATTTATCGTGATGCTCACGAGATGGTTAAACATTGTGATGCTTGTCAAAAACAAGGCAAGATCACACATAAAGACGATATGCCTCAAAATTTCATACAAGAATGTGAAATCTTTGATGTATGGGGTATCGACTTTATGGGGCCATTCCCTTCATCTAAAGGAAACAAATACATCCTTGTAGCCGTTGACTACGTTTCTAAATGGGTTGAAGCCAAAGCTTTACCCACTAATGACGCAAGGGTGGTTTGTAACTTTTTGAAATCGGTGTTCGCTAGATTCGGTGTGCCTCGTGCCATTATTAGTGATCGTGGGACTCATTTTTGAAATGATCAATTCGCAAGAGTCATGGCTAAGAATGGTGTAAATCATCGTCTTTCCACCGCTTACCACCCACAAACTAATGGCCAGGCTGAAATCTCTAACCGAGGATTAAAGCGAATTCTTGAAAGAACCGTGGGAGAGCATCGTGCCTCATGGGCCGATAAACTTGATGATGCTTTGTGGGCTCCGCATACAAGACTCCGATTGGTTGTACACCATATCGTCTCGTGTACGGGAAAGCATGCCACCTCCCCATTGAGTTGGAGAACAAGGCTTACTGGGCCTTGAAGTGGGCTAATTTCGATATCAAAAAAAGTCGGTGACCTACGCAAGATCCAACTCAATGAGCTGAATGAACTCCGGAATGAGGCTTATGAAAATTCTTTGATCTATAAGGAAAGGACTAAGCTTATTCACGACTCTAAGATTAAAAACCGAGAGTTCCATGTTGGAGACAAATTTTTACTTTTCAACTCTCGGTTGAAAATCTTTTCGGGCAAGCTGAAATCTCGTTGGTCCGGCCCATTCACCATTGCCCAAATTTTTCCATATGGTACCCTCGAGCTCGCTCAACCTAATGGACATAATTTTAAGGTAAATGGCCAACGAGTGAAGTTGTACTTTAGTGAGGACATCTCTCAGGAGATGATTCCATCCCTCACCACGTTTCCCATGAACTAATTTTGGGTCGAGTCAGGCTCGTGACTCGGTTATCAAAAACAAGCGCTCCTCGGGAGGCAGCCCGAGTATCTATCTTTTTCCGTTTTAACCTCCTAAGTGTAGGGGGAACTCTATGGGTTCTTTGTGTTTGTGTGGTGATGTGATTACAGGGATAAGTGCACTCTTGGAATCTCTGACGAACCATGCTCCCGTGTTATCCGAAATCCGGTTCTATCTCTCAACTATCGTGATTCAATTTTCTTCATACTCACATTTGAAATTGATCACTTTAGTCGTCTCTTCCTTAGCTTGAGTTAACCAACGTGCACAATGTCATAAGTGTAGGGGAGACTTTTCCCACATGCTTAAACATTGATGACAATGTTTATCTTAATTGTAGGGGGACTTCTATCGAAGTTTTAAGTGGACTTTTCCATTAAAATGCCTTCATTTAACCAGAAAATCATCTTTTTCAACATTTTTCAAATTTTTTAATTAACTTTGGCCATTTAGTTGAAATTTTTAAATTTTTATCGTTGCTTTCATATGTATATATCCCGCAATAAAGTCAAAAAAATATTAATAAAGTGGTGTAGCTAGTTTAGAAGTCTTTGACATATTAGGCCCGTTGCGATTATTTTGACTCAACCCGAATAGACTTATCTAAGTTTATTCTAGCCAGTATCCTTAACCATGTAGACCTTAATCGGTTTATTAGGCTAAGCATCCACGAGTCTCATTACTTGAGATTTTAAATTGTGGAGAACGAGAGATGATAGAGTCAATTATAAGTCGGTATTCTTGCACAAGCACACTTGGTGTAATTATTGGCCTATTCTCCCATCACTTGCTAATAATTTATCTGCAATAAGTAAGGTCGTACGATTTGAAAAGTTACTTAGCTTCTAGCCCAAGATCGTTTAAAAGTTGCTCGGTAATGATAAGAGTTCATAGCCAAGGCATAACTTATGAAGCGGGGCGCGAAAATTGGTGAGTCCGAAAAGGCCCTAACAAGGCATGAGGATTCAATCTTATTGCTAAAGATCCAAGGTGATGTGAAAAGCATTATTCCCAAAATCAATATGAAGGATCAAGACTCACGACGAAAAGCAATCAACTCCCATAAAGATCATGGAGAAGTCTATCCGAAAAGACCCTAACAAGGTATGAGGATAAATAGATCCAAGTACGAAAAGGAGGCGGATCGTTGTATCTCAAAATCCCAAATAACGATTGAAGAAATAATCACGAAGTCGTGGTCAACAAAGTTGGAGTACCCCTCAAAAGTCTCCAAGTGAAGAAACACTATTAATGATGAGAAGACCATTATCTCAAGCACGTCTCTCAAGATATGAAGTATGAAGTACATGCCAAACATCGGCCCGAGAAAGGTCTCAAATCACGAAGCGAGTTATGCCAAGATATGAACTTTTTGATATCCCGAGAAGCAGTTTTAAGAGATTTTGTCCTTTAGCTAACTATTGATCAAATCGTCCTACTTTGCTTTCAGCCTAAATAAACTATCGCAATAAGACAAAAATAAAATATAAGAGATACACCTAGGAATAAGGGAGTTTAAGCGTATAATTAAGCCATGTGTGTAAGTGTTTGATTTGCTAACTTATAATAACAATGATCTCATTTTTAAGCTTAGTTTGGGGAACGTGAAACTTGAGGGTGAATAAATCTTCGCAGCACCAAAGCCCTAATGTAAGTCCTTGATATCTCTGCAAGTTATTTCCATATAGCTATTTTCAAGTGAAAATGGTTTTCTATCCTTTTGTTTCCTTTAAAGTTTTAGTTTCTCTTAGTACTCTAATTTTTGGTTTAAGTAGTATGTTAATAAGGCCAAGGTTGATTGATTATGAGAAAAGTGTAAATTTGCTTTATCACTAAGCATTGCATGAGGGCATGGCAATGGTTAAGTGTAGGGGATTTGATAGGTGTGAAAACACCCATCCTTTTACCACTTATTTCTTGCTAAAACGAGACCAAAACGCGTATTTAATATCATTTGTTTGGAATTATGCGTGGTTTGTGTGTTTGTTGTGTTTTCAGAGCCAACCAGATGAATATTGAAGAAAACATGGGATTGCACGGTTTTATCGAAGAAAAAGACTCAAGACGAAGTCTATTGTCCAAGAGATGCAAAAGATTTGAAGTCATTGGGCCTATTTTGAGATTTATCGAAGAAAAGGACCAAAGATGGAAGATTTATTATGTCGAAGAACTCGAGTCTATTAAACAAAAGATTATAAGACGAGTTGGAATTATTCACCGACACTTCTCAAAATCCAAAGTCGGAAACGTTTATTTAAAGAAACGTAAAGACTAAAGAAGAAAGAAGAAGAGAAGCCCGCTTACAAGCCCACAACAAAACAAGCCCACATCCAACTACTATATATAGCCCTTTCCATCACAAAATTTGGCTAGTCTTGAATTTTCTATCATTTAGTAGTTTATAAAATTCTAGAGAGAGAAAGCTTAACTTTCTCTCACTAGAAAACTTTCAATCCTTGTTTTTAATTCTTGTTTTTAAATTCAATCTTTACATGTTTTAGCTTAATCTTGTTTTTCTTCATCTATCTCATCTTTAATTCCTACACGCCACAAAAGTTCATACTTTTTGGTTTTTCTTGATTCGTGTTTTAAAGATTCACTAGTTTTATCATTTGCTTATTTGGAGTCTAGCTTATTTCCTTCTTAATGTTCTTAAAAGTTTAATCGTTTAAAATATTATTTTACAAAGTTTGCTTATGTGGTGTTTTGACAAGTTAGCCATTCATAGCTTATTGAACTCTCCTTAATATTGGTATTATTAAGCTTTTGATGAGTGTACTTCTTGAACGTGCTTTGCTTATTGAGTTTTCAGCTTATCTCCAATTTCGGATTGATTTTTGAGTGCCATCGCAATATTGGGGTTTACGCATTCCGACGGGAAGCTTGTTTCTATCGCAATAACCATACTTGGTTCTACTTTGCGATAACTTGGATTTTACCCCTTATTCCGATCTGGGATTGCGATCGCTCATTGCGATCGCATATTCCGACGGGTGATAAGGTCAATTTGAATCGAAACTCTGCCAATTTTTTGTCAACCACTTTCTGATAGGGTGGTCTTCATTCCGATAGAATCATATTAAGACTGTATATTCCGATAGCTTGTATATTCCGATCTGGAACTTTCCGATAAGACAACATTGCGACAGAATGGACTTTGGTATTCCGATGACTGTTAAGATGAGTCATTCCGATGGCTTGGTTTTAATCACATTCCGATGGATTTGAATTTACTACATTCCGATAGAATACAGTTTAGCATTTCGATTATTTAAGTTTTATAGTTTACAAAGTTTTAAGTTTTAAGTTCATTTCATTTTTAGTTCAATCTTGCCTCGCTTAGTTTTCATATTAATTACTCTTCGACTCTTTACCTTTTTAGTAGACTAGAAAACCCAATCCCCCTTTGTAGCCACCAAGAACGATAACTCCACTTTGAGTCGTGATCGATTCGAGAAGATACCGAGAGAATTAATATTGAACCCCATGCAAAATCAGTGTATCAAGCACTTAATTAAATTTAAGAAAAACACAATAAGCTATAAAATCAATAAGCTAACACAATTATAAACATAAAAACATGACAAATAATCAAATAAGCATCATAATAAGCACATAAGCATAAAGATTAAATCAAGAACAAGAAAGGTAGAATGAGAGATTAATTAAAACTTGATTAAAATTAAGATTCAACAATTAAAATAAAGACAAGAATTAAAAGCTTACAAATTTAAGGTGCAAGAAAAGAAATTAAAGGTGCAATTAAGTAAATGACATTAAGAAAAGTGAAAGTAATTAAATTAGAAGACTAGTTTGTCAAAATAGCCAACCACTCCTAATGTGTCATTAGGAGGGTATTTATAGGTGATTAGGGAAGGTTAGCATTCTCGTCTTCTAAATTCTTCGACTTTTTTGACTTTGTCTCGGGATTATTTGAACTCGTCTTGTAATTTCTTCATTAATTAGACTTGAGTTCTTCGACTTTTATTAAACTTCCGTCTTTATACTTTTTCTTCGATAAATCTTCAGAATAGGCCTTGGACTTCCGTTCTTTTTGCACTCTTGATCTTTCGACTTCGTCTTTTGTCTTTTTCTTCGATAAAAGCCCGTGAAAGCTCGTGTTTTCTTCCCTTTTCACATTTTGATCCTATCACAACAAAAACACAAACCACGCATAATTCCGACATTTACGACATAAAATACACGTTTTGGCTTGTTATTATTATAATTAAGTGGTAAAAGGATAAGTGTTTTCACACTTATTAAATCCCCTAAACTTGACCATTGCAATGTCCTCATGCAATGCATTAGTTACAAAGCAAGTTTTACATTTTCCATCATAGTCAATCCACCTTGGCCTTTATTAAAGAGACAAAATATTTAAAGGAAGTTTTAAGCAAGTTTTACATTTTCCATCATAGTCAATCCACCTTGGCCTTTATTAAAGAGACAAAATATTTAAAGGAAGAAAACAAGTAAAAAGATCAAAAACTTACCTTAGGGTTTTGGAATGTCATGAATAATTATCATCCTCAAGTTTCACGTTCCCCATACCAAGCTTAAAAACGAGATCACTGTTATTATAAGTTAGCAAACTATCACAAGCTCATGTGGCCCAATTATTTACTTAGACTCCCTTATTCCTAGGTGTATCTCTTATATTTTATTATTGTCTTGAATGATCACGAGGATGCATTGTTGACTTATTTCGATAGTTTATTAGGCCGAAAATAAAGTAGGACGATTTAATCAATAGTTAGCTAAAGGACAAAATCTTTGAAAACTGCTTCTCGGGACCTCATAAAGTTCATATCTTGGCATAACTCGCTTCACGATTTGAGACCTTTCTCGGACCGATATTTGGCAGCGACTTCATACTTAAAATCTTTGAGAGACGTTCATGAAATAATGGTCTTCTCTTCATAACAGGAATTTCTTCACTTGAACTTTTTGAGAGATTCTTCATATTTGGACCACGACTTCTTCATTTTTCTCCAATCTTTATTTGGGATTTTGATATACAACGATCCGCCTCCTTTTAGGACTTGGATCTATTTATCCTCATACCTTGTTAGGGCCTTTTGGATAGACTTCTCCATTATCTTTAGGGGAGTATTTGCTTTTTGTCGTGTGTCTCGATCCTTCATATTGATTTTGATAAATGATTCTTCACATCACTTTGGATCTTTAGCAACAAAATGTAGCCCTCATGTCTCGTTATGACCTTTTTGGACTCGCCAATCTTCGCATCCCGCTTCAATAAGTTATACCTTGGATATGAACTCTAATCAATACCGAGAAACTTTTAAACGATCTTGGGCTAGAAGCTAAGTAACTTTTCAAATCGTACAACCTTACTTATTGCAATTAAATTTATAAACAAGCGATGGGAGAAAAAGATTATTATCAACTCACATAAATTCATGAAAGAATACCAAACTTATAATTGACTCCATCATCTCTCGTTCTCCACAGTTTAAAATCTCAGCGAATGAGACTCGTGGATGCTTAGCCTATTAAATCAAAGTTTTGGGTTTTCGAGTCATCTATAGGATCTTGCAAACTCTTAGACTTTTTCAAGTTTAGAAATCGCATTTTAAAGTTCCCTTGATAAACGACTCTCTAGGATCAATTATAGGAACTTGCGAAAAGTTCTTGTTCTTAACCCGTAAGAGTTAAGACTTTCGCGTTTTAAAGTTCCCTATATAAAAGCCTAGAAAAACTTGACTTAAACACGTTAAGGATACTAGCTAGAGTAAACTTAGATAAGTAAACTCGGGTTGAGTCAAAAGATTCATGACGTTTAAAAAATTAAAACCACTTTATTAAAATTTATTCTAGCAAAGAAAGAAAATAACTATAACAAAGGTATATACTAATAGGCCAAAATAGATCAAAAATTTTGAAAAATGTCGAAAAATCATTTTTTCGGTCAAAATGAGGACAAATACAAGGAAAAGCCCACTTAACTTCGATAGAAGTCCCCCTACACTTAATATAAACATTGTCCTCAATGTTTAAGCATGTGGAAGTAACCTCTCCTACACTTAGGACATTGTGTACTTTGCTTAAATCTTGCTAAGGAAAGGAAAACTAAAGTGATTCCTATTTTAACATGGAAGAATAGAAAATAGTGAATCAAAAGAGTTTAGGATAGAACCGGGAAGACGGGTACACAGAATCACGGGTCTTCAAAATTCATCAAGAATGGATCTTTAAAAGCTCGAATCCCTGCACATCATAAGAAAGAAAACAACAAACACATACTAGGGTCTCCCCCTACACTTATTATAAAAAACAGATAAAAGGATAGATACTACGGGTTGCCTCCCGAGAAACGCTTGTTTTTGTTAACCGAGTCGTGATCCTGACTCGACCTTGATTAGCATAGGAAGAAACTTGAAACACATCCACCGGGATCAAAGACAAGGTTTTCATGCATCAAGTAGCACAAGCTTAAGGCGAACAAGGCAAGCGAAAGAAGAGTAGGCAGGGTTCCCTTAAGCAAAAATGGAGCACGGTGGTAGTAAGGGTGAAGAGGTCCAAGCATATCTCCATGAGTTCCAAAAGTCTTTCCTTTTATTTCATCAGATGGATACTAAGATGGCTTAAAAGTTCCAATGCCGGGATCGAACACCTTTTCCTTTACGGGAAAATAACACTCAGGCTCAGTAGAATTTGAATAGGATCCGCTCATAAATCGCACAATCTCATCCTCAGAAGGTAGATAGAGAGGTGTCAAGACATAAGTACTGCGGATATCGGTGTCATCCGGCTTCTTCTCCTTTGAGACGGGTTTCTTCATATCCAAAGGAGGATAAAGACCATAATCATCAAAGTCCAAAGGAGGAGCATCACTCTCATTTGGGAAGTAAGTGTTAAGAAAGGTAGCAAAATCTTCCTCAAATTAGTAGTCATCTAAAGTAGGAGCAAGCATGGTTGGTGGAGGATCTTCATCAAAAGTAGGTTCAAGGTCATCATGAGAAGAATCACTCGAGAGAGTATCAGCCTCATCAAAATCATCATAAGTGGGCATGTCTGGATACTCAGAAACAAAATTATCATAATCATCCCCATCGGAACTAGAATCATCATCATAAGCATCATAGATCGGTGGAGAATCATAAATTGGTGGAGGATCAGAATTGGAGAGAGAATCATCCACATCATCGTGGAACAGTGGATTATCATAGCAAGAATCGAATAGAGGATTGTTGTAGACGACAAAATCATCAAGCACATTAATCATATTCGCTGATTCTCTTCCATTGGGTTTGGTTGTGATCTTCCCCATTTTAAAAACTTATGCCTCATTCCCGACTCTTAAAATGAGCTCACCTTCAGCAACATCGGCTAATGCTTTTCCGGTTCTCAAGAATGGCCGACCAAGTATTAAAGGAATACGAGGGTCCATTTCATAATCAACAACAACAAAGTCGACCGGAAAAGTGAAGGTGCCAACTTTAATGAACACATCTTCGACAATACCAACGGGGTAAGCGAGAGTACGATTTGCTAGCTCAAGAGTCATATTTGTTGGTGTAAGGTCGGGTAATGATAACTTTTTCCAAACACTTAAAGGCATCAGATTTATACTTGCCCCGAGATCGGCTAAGGCAGTAAATTCTTCGGTTTGGTGAAAAGTACATGGTAGCACAAAACGACCGAGATCTCCAAGTTTCTCCGAAAGTTCTTTAAGAAGGACGGCAGAACAATTTTCATTCAATCGAGTATTAACAAACTCGGCCATCTTCTCCTTCTTATTAAGCAATTCCTTAAACATCTTAACAAATTTAGGCATTTGTGCTAGAGCTTCAACAAGGCTAAAGGTGATGGTCAGTCCCAAAATCTTCTTCAAATAGTTCGACACTTGAATGTCATCCTTGGTTTGCAGTTTGGCCTTGTCTAAGCGAGATGGATAAGGAATGTTGGGTTTAGTTGGTGTAGGTGTAGCCGGTAAAGGTTGAGATGTTGAAGGTTTAAAGGTGGAAGGTGGGGTTGGTGAAGGGTTCTTCTTGGGTACTTCAGTAAGAGGTGGAGACGGTAATGGAGAACTAATGCTAGGCGTGGGAGTAGGAGGGATAAATGGTGGTGGAGGAGGTGTAGATGGAGTAACTGGGGGAGGGATAGATGGTCCTACTAAGGTAGCTCCACTGCGTGTAGTAATAGCACTCACATTCGCTCTTGGGTTGGTGACGGTATTTGAAGGTAGAGAGCCCGAAGTAGAGGCTTGAGTACTTGGTAAGAAACTAGCCAGCATATTCTTCAAATCATTTGTTTGAGGGCTAAAGGAGGTTTGTATATCATGTCGAAGCTCGGATCTAATATCATTCCCTTTCTTAGTGATATCTCCTTTTAAATTGATAATTTGGCTTTGCAGATTCCTGATTTGCTCTCCTTGGGTTCTCATTAAGGTTTCAACATCTTGATTAATGGGTAGGGATTGTTGTGCAAGTGGGTGATAAGGATTAGAAGCTCGAGGTGGGTTTGGGTTGCTTCTATTGTAGTTGTTGGGGTTGTAGTTTTGAGGAGAAAAACCGGGTGAAAGAAAGTTGTTAGAACGGTAACTTAGCAAGTTACGATCACCTTGATGTCGGGCTTGGTAGTTTTCCGTTGAATAGTTACCATAAGCCGCACACACGTTTTCCGGATTGTCATGAGTAGAAGGACAATCAGTGTGTGAATGAGGACCCCCGCAAATCTCACAAGAAGTTGCAACAGCTTTAACTTGTTGTTGTTGATTTGTAGACAAAAGTTGCATATTCTTGCTCATTTCGACCATTGCGCGGGTCAATTCGGTGATATCAGGGTTTGAAGAAGTAGAAGACACATTGACTCTCGGGTTATTCCTTGAAGATGCGGATGAATCCTAATTTTTGTGATGAGTAGTCATGTTCTCTATAAGCTCTCTACACTCCTCGGGTCTTCTTTTCATAAATGTGCCACCGGCGGCTGCATTAATCATATCAGGATCACGAAAAGTTAAACCGTTGTAGAAAGTATCAATTAAGGTGACGGGGAGCATGTTGTGGTTTGGACATCGAACGATCAAAACATTATATCGTTCCCAAGCATCAAAAAGTGATTCATCAGCTTCTTGAGTAAATCCACTAATTTGATTTTGAAGGCTCGTGACCATGGATGGTGGAAAGTAGCGCGACAAAAAGCGTCGAGTCATCTCATCCCAATTATGAATTGAATTCTTTGGAAGACGATCAAACCATTTTTCGGCATGGTGAGATAAGGTGTGTGGAAATAAGTGAAGGCGAAGAAAATCCATAGTAACCCCGGCCAACTTCATGCTTTGAGTAACGGTAATGAACTTGTCGAGGTGTTTGTTGGCATCATCATCCGGTAATCCGCAAAATGGACAAGTATTTTGAACTTGTTGGATCATGTGATGCTTCAACGAAAACTCCGGAGCCGTGAGTTGCATCGACGCAATCGGTCCTCCTCGTCCATTCATCGTTGGTTGACAAAGATCATCCATCGTCCGAAGGTCGGGTGGTGGAAGAACATTGTTGTTGTTATTATTGTTGAGGTACGGTGGGTTATTGTTGTTGTTCACACCTGCCATATCTAAATCTTCACGAGTCTCGGGCTCTGGATAAGTTGAAGATCTAGTACGCATACACCTGCAAAATCAAAAGAAAAGGATACCAAATAAATAGAAAATATATATGTACGTGTAAAAATAAAAATAAAAATCTTTTTGGATTTTTGAAATTTTTTAATTTTTATTGATTTTTAACAATTTTTAAGCAAGAGAAATAACGTTCACGAGTGAACGGATCCCAAAATTCAACGCGTCTCTCACAAAAAACCGTTAATCTTTACGAAAAGAGCCGGCAGCGGCGCCATTTGAATGTAGCTTTTACTCAGTTAAAAATATCGTTGTTCCAGTCTCTTCGAATTGACTACTGGTTTAAGTGCGACTCAGTTGTCTTTTGGTGAAATAGAATATTTTTGGTTGTTGAAAAATAAATGTGCAAGACTTTAAAATAAATGGTGCGTAATTAAATCTAAAATTAATTAAAAACGTAAATGGTGCAATATTAAAACTTTTAAAAGTAAATTAATCAAATGACAAAAATTAAAACTTGACGAAAAGAAATATTGACAATGTAATAAAAATGTAAACGTTAAAATTAAACTAAGACAAAGTAATGAAAATAACACTAAATAAAAATGGCGGGAAAAATAAATGCTTAAAAATAAAAAGGAAGTAAACAGAACCTAAGCCGGGATCCAAAACACTGTCACTATCCGGAATCCAATCTTACTCTTATCCTGAATAACAAACCTGTTGCTTATCCTGAATAAAACTGTCACTCTTATCCAGAATCACCAACCTGTTGCTTATCCGTAATTTGGTTCTACGAGGTGCTTATCCGGAATAATTTCACCCTCTTATCCAAAACACTTTCCTGACTTCTCTTGCTTATCAGGAATCTGGATCGGGAAGCTTATCCGGAATAAATCCCAAGTGAAGCTTATCCGAAATGCTAATTCAAACCCTTATCCGGAATGTTGGATTGATGAGTTATCCGGAATCCACAAAGTGAAGCTTATCCGGAATAATCTGAAAATGCCCTTATCCAGAATTCAAACCTTGCTGATATCCGGAATAACCAAGACCTCCTTATCCGGAATACCCAAATGTTGCTTATCCGGAATCAGGTTGTAATTTTTATCCGGAATACTGGATTGACGAGTTATCCGGAACCCGAGATTCTGAGGCTTATCCGGAATACCTTTCTGTTGCTTATCCGGAATAACCTACACTCCACTATCCGGAATAAGTCTTTAAGTGCTTATCCGGAATTCTTCCAAGCTAGCTATCCGGAATACCTGATCGGATCCTTATCCGGAATATCGATTACTTACCACTATCTAGGATATGAGGGTTTCAAGGGAATCCGGATAAAAAAAATGCAAATAAGCTAAAAAACTAATATTAAGCTAAAAACAAATAAGCAATTAAACAAAACTTTCACCAAATCACATTTAAGAAAAAGCTATTAAGCCAAAATTTGAAAACTTTTAAAAACACTAAATAATAAAATATTTAAAAGCAACTTTTTATAAAAATTACCTAATAAGCACTTAATTAAATTTAAGAAAAACACAATAAGCTATAAAATCAATAAGCTAACACAATTATAAACATAAAAACATGACAAATAATCAAATAAGTATCATAATAAGCACATAAGCATAAAGATTAAATCAAGAACAAGAAAGGTAGAATGAGAGATTAATTAAAACTTGATTAAAATTAAGATTCAACAATTAAAATAAAGACAAGAATTAAAAGCTTACAAATTTAAGGTGCAAGACAAGAAATTAAAGGTGCAATTAAGTAAATGACATTAAGAAAAGTGCAAGTAATTAAATTGGAAGACTAGTTTGTCAAAATAGCCAACCACTCCTAATGTGTCATTAGGAGGGTTTTATAGGTGATTAGGGAAGGTTAGCATGTGTTGCTTCTTTCTTTCTTTTCTCGTCTTCTCGTATTCTAAATTCTTCGACTTTTTCGACTTTGTCTCGGGATTATTTGAACTCGTCTTGTAATTTCTTCATTAATTAGACTTGAGTTCTTCGACTTTTATTAAACTTCCGTCTTTAGAATTTTTCTTCGATAAATCTTCAGAATAGGCCTTGGACTTCCGTTCTTTTTGCACTCTTGATCTTTCGACTTCGTCTTTTGTCTTTTTTCGATAAAAGCCCGTGAAAGCCCGTGTTTTCTTCCCTTTTCACATTTTTATCCTAAATCACAACAAAAACACAAACCACGCATAATTTCGACATTTACGACATAAAATACACGTTTTAGCTTGGTTATTATTATAATTAAGTGGTAAAAGGATAAGTGTTTTCACACTTTTTAGTGTTCTAGATCTGAATGGTCCTTTTTAGCCTGAACGGATTCACCTCTTCTAAACCACTCTATATGATTATGATCAGATGTAGTGTGGACATTGCTTCCACATGTTTCACAGCATTTAGTAATAGAGTTTGGGTTCCTTGGTTTTATACCTCTTCTGAGATACTCGATTATGTCCATGAGTGTCATGGTCACAACTTCCACAAATGCTGCATGTAGGGTAAGAGTGTGTTGGAAATACTTTTTTCGTATTTAGAAAGTCTCGGTCACTCCAATAATATAGTTAAGGGCTCGTAGTATAGTTTAGTTATATCTTATGTTAACCCGACCCTCGAGCATGTTCATGGGCCGGAGGCCCAAGTCTACTAAGGGACTTTGGTATATAAACCCCTTTCCTTCATGGAAAGAGGTGTTGATTGTTTCATTTTACACTTAATACATTTCACATTTTCTCTCATCTCTCTCTCTACTTTCTCTCACTAGAAACATCAACCCTCTTGATAGATCATAGATTACCAAGGTTCTACAATTGGTATCAAGAGCCATGGGATGAAATAGAGGTTGGTTTTGTGTTGTTCATGCTTATTTTAGTGTGTTCATGTGTTTTTTATTGATCTTTACCCAAGTTTCAAAAAAATTTCTTGTTTTTGTTATTCCAAGTGATCCATATATCTTCTACATAGTTGTGGTAGAGATTTGGGTGCTTTGGGTTGGTTAAAATCACGGATTTCTTGTCAAAAATATCACCTTTTTACCTAAAGTTTCGGAACAGTAACTGTATTATGACAGAATACCATTGTTGTTCATCGCAAAAGACTAGGGTTTAACATTGCGATCCATATTGCGATCCAGATTGCGATAGGTTGATCTTTTGTGATATTACGACAGTTTACTACTTGAGGTATTGCGATAGGTGTTCTTTTGTGATATTGCGACAGGTTACTACTTGAGGTATTGCGACAGGATTGTTCTTTGTGATATTGCGTAATACTTCGCTTTTGGCTAGGTATAAAATCTTATCTTCCGAATCCTTTCGAATTGAAAACCGGTCTTAAGTGCGACTCAATCGTCTTTTGGTGAATCAAGAGAATGGTTTGGTTGATTGTCTAATTTAAACTATTAGCAAGTAATTAAAGTGTCGTTGAGTAAAATAGAAGAATAAAGATTAATACTAAAATGATGAGTAAAAATAAATGCTTGGAAACTTAAAGGCTAGATTAGAAAAATGCTTTTACACTTAATAAAAACTAACACTTAGAAAATTTAATGAAAACAATACACTAAATAAGCCTAATCGGAATAAGCCAAAAACAAGCCCAGATCGGAATATATTCCGATCTGGTGGTCGGAATATGGAGGGGGAAATGCAATCGGAATATCCACAAAGGGGGTCAATCGGAATATTGAACACACTAATCGGAATATGGGACAGCACACAATCGGAGAGAGCCAAAATAACCACAATCGGAATGTGGAACAATGCACACAATCGGAATATCCAACTGGGGCTGATCGGAATACTAAACCCTATTCCGATCTATTCGATCGGAATAAAAGGGCGCAAATCGGAAAATGAAAACCCTTTTCCGATTGAACAATCGGAAAGAGGGGTGGAAGGCTGCTCGGAATGTTCG
Organism: Glebionis coronaria; assembly: GCA_025667525.1. Taxonomy (NCBI): domain Eukaryota; kingdom Viridiplantae; phylum Streptophyta; class Magnoliopsida; order Asterales; family Asteraceae; genus Glebionis; species Glebionis coronaria. The sequence goes on from CM046882.1 coordinate 388,563,466, forward strand.
ATCGGAAAGGGGTTTAATCCCTTTCCGAAATCTTTGGGATTCGGTTAAAAAGCTAAGGTATAAGCTAAAAATGATAAGCTATCCCTCGAACTAGGACGAACCAAGAACAAATCGGATCAAATAAGCACTAATCTCAACTTATTCAACCTCAAAATAAGCAACTTTTTGGATCAAACAATCAAAACATGAAATTTTAAAGAAAGCTTTTTATAAGAAAATAAGCTAATCATAAAAATAAGCCAATAAGCACAAGAGTCTTAAAGCTTAATCAAATGAAAACTTATGAAACGATCAAAAGATTAACTTTTTAAGCACGAAATCATTTAGAACAACACGGATCATATGATAATCGCACCAAAATCAATCTAAAATCAAAGAAAAGTAGAATGAGATTAAGAATTAAAAGCTTAAAATAGAACTTTGATTAATGAAAAATAAGCAATACAAATGTTTAATCTTGAAAGATTAAAAGAAAAGATGAAATTTAGTGAGAAAAAGTTTAAGACGTTCTCTCTCTAAAACTAGAAAGAAAATGAAAAAGTGAAAACTAACTAAAAAATTAACTAATCACTCTCCTAATGACTATTAGGAGGGTATTTATAGGGAAGGTGGAAGGAGTGCATGTGTTGCATCTTCTTTCTTGCTTTCTTCACGTTTTCTTGACTCGACTTTAATTCTTTGTCTTTGTCGTCTCGGAATTTGAACTTGTCTTTTTAATTTTCTCCTTCTATTAGACTTAAGTTCTTCGACTTCGTTAAACTTCCGTCTTTAGACTTTTTCTTCGATAAATCTTCAGAATAGGCCTTGGACTTCCGTTCTTTTTGCACTCTTGATCTTTTGACTTCGTCTTTTCCCGTTTTCTTCGATAAAAGCCCGTGAAAGCCCGTGTTTTCTTCCTTTTTCATATTTTGGTCCTAAAACACAATAAAAACACAAACCACGCATAATTCCGACTTTTACGACATAAATCGCACGTTTTGGTCATGTTATTATTGGAAATAAGTGCTAAAAGGATAAGTGTTTTCACACTTATTAAATCCCCTACACTTGACCATTGCGATGCCCTCATGCAATGCATTAATTTTAAAGCACGGTTTACATTTTCCATCATAAATAACCCACCTTCGCCTTTATTAAATACTAAACATAAAAAGATAGAACAAGTAAAGAAATTAAAAACTTACATTGGTTTTGGCAGCCATGAACGTTTATCATCCTCAAGTTTCACGTTCCCCACACCAAGCTTAAAAACGAGATCATTGTTATTATAAGTTAGCAAACTATCACGAACTCATGTGGGCCAATTACTCACTTAGACTCCCTTATTCCTAGGTGTATCTCTTATATTTTATTTTTTGTCTTGAATGATCACGAGGATGCATTGTTTGACTTATTTCGATAGTTATTTAGGCCGAAAATAAAGTGAACGATTTAATCAATAGTTAGCTAAAGGACCAAATCTTTTAAAACTGCTTCTCGGGACCTCATAAAGTTCATATCTTGGCATAACTCGCTTCACGATTTGAGACCTTTCTCGGACCGATATTTGGCAGCGACTTCATACTTCGAATCTTTGAGAGACGCTCTTGAAATTATGGTCTTCTCTTCATAATACAAATTTCTTCACTTGAAGTTTTGAGAGATTCTTCATCTTTGGACCACGACTTCTTTATTTTTCTCCAATCTTTATTTTGGACTTCGATATACAACGATCCGCCTCCTTTTAGGACTTGGATCTATTTATCCTCATACCTTGTTAGGGTCTATTCGGATAGACTTCTCCATGACTTTTGGGGAGTTCTTGCTTTTCGTCGTGTGTCTCGATCCTTCATATTGATTTTCGATAAATGATTCTTCACATCACTTTTGGATCTTTAGCAACAAAATGTAGCCCTCATGCCTTGTTAGGGCCTTTTCGGACTCGCCAATCTTCGCATCCCTCTTCAATAAGTTATGCCTTGGCTATGAACTCTAATCCGTACCGAGCAACTTTTAAACGATCTGGGGCTAGAAGCTAAGTAACCTTTTAAATCGTACGACCTTATTTATTGCAAATAAATTTATTAACAAGCGAAGGGAGAATAGGCTTATAATTAACTCACATAAATTCACGAAAGAATACCGATTTATAATTGGCTCTATCATCTCTCGTTCTCCACAATTTAAAATCTCAAGGAATGAGACTCGTGGATGCTTAGCCTATTAAATCAAAGTTTTGGGTTTTCGAGTTATCTATAGGATCTTGCAAACTCTTAGACTTTTTAAAGTTTAGAATTTGCATTTTAAAGTTCCCTTGATAAACAACTCTCTAGGATCAATTATAGGAACTTGCGAAAAGTTCTTGTTCTTAACCCGTGAGAGTTAAGACTTTCGCATTTTATAGCTCCCTATATAAAAGCCTAGCAAAACTTGACTTAAACACGTTAAGGATACTAGCTAGAGTAAACTTAGGTAAGTAAACTCGGGTTGAGTCAAAATGTTCACGACTAAGAAAAATCTAAAACCACTTTATTGAAGAATTATTCTAGCAATGGAAAGAAACTAATCATGATAAAGGAAAATACAACTATACAACTAGGCCAAAATAGATTAAAAATTTTGAAAAATGTCGAAAAATCAAGTTTTCCGGTTAAAATGAGGGCAAATTCATGGAAAAGACCACTTACTTCGATAGAAGTCCCCCCTACACTTGAGATAAACATTGTCCTCAATGTTTAAGCATGTGGGAGTAAACTCCCCTACACTTATGACATTGTGCACTTTGTTTAAACTTGTTAAGGAAAGGACAACTAAAGTGAATTCAATGTGAACATATAAAATATGAAATATTGAATCACAAAAGTTTAGGATAGAACCGGTAAGATGGGAACACGGTATCACGGTTCGTCAAAAGTCATCAAGGTGCTCATTGAAGCTTTAATCCCTGCATAGCACAAGAAACAAGACAACAAACACATACGGGGCTCCCCCTACACTTATTATGAAAGCAGTAAAGGATAGATCACGGGTTGCCTCCCGAGAAGCGCTTGTTTTTGTTCACCGAGTCACGAGCCTGACTCGACCCAATTTTAGTTCATGGGGAACGTGGTGAGGGATGGAATCATCTCTTGAGAGATGTCCTCACCAAAGTACAGCTTCAGACGCTGGCCATTCACCTTGAAACTGGGCCCATTTGGCTAAGAAAGCTCAATGGTCCCATAAGGAAAGACTTTGTCGACGGTGAATGGACCAGACCAGCGGCTCTTCAACTTGCCAGAGAAGATCTTCAACCGAGAGTTAAAGAGTAAGACTTGATCACCAACGTGGAACTCTCGGTTCTTGATTTTTATGTCATGAATGATCTTCGTCTTCTCCTTGTAGATCAGCGAGTTCTCATAAGCTTCATTCCTCAGTTCATTTAGCTCGTTGAGTTGAACCTTGCGATGATCACCGGCTTTGTTGATGTCGAAGTTAGCCCACTTCAAGGCCCAGTGCGCCTTATGTTCCAGCTCGATTGGGAGGTGGCAGGCTTTCCCGTACACAAGAAGATAAGGTGTACAACCGATCGGAGTCTTGTAAGCAGTACGGAAAGCCCACAGAGCATCATCTAACTTATCGGCCCACGCGGCGCGATGCTCTCCCACAATACGCTCCAAAATTCGCTTCAATCCACGGTTGGATATCTCGGCTTGCCCATTGGTTTGGGGATGATAGGCGGTGGAAAGACGGTGATTGACACCATACTTAGCCATGACTCTTGCAAATTGATCGTTGCAAAAATGAGTCCCGCGGTCACTGATAATAGCACGAGGAACGCCAAATCGAGCGAAAAGCTGCTTCAAAAAGTTCACAACCACCCTCGAATCATTCGTAGGGAGAGCCTTAGCTTCAACCCATTTAGAAATGTAATCGACGGCGACGAGGATGTACTTGTTCCCTTTGGAGGATGGAAATGGCCCCATAAAGTCGATGCCCCATACATCAAAGATTTCACATTCCTGTATGAAATTTTGAGGCATCTCATCCTTATGTGTGATCTTGCCTTGGTGTTGGCAAGCATCACAATGCTTAACCATTTCGTGAGCGTCACAATAAATGGTGGGCCAATAGAATCCAGAATCAAACACTTTTTTAGCGGTGTAGTTTGGACCAAAGTGACCACCGGTGGGTCCTTTGTGGCAAGCTTGGAGAATGTCAAAAGCTGCCGGTCCATCAACACATCGACGAATGATCAGATCAGCACATTGTTTGAATAGAAAAGGGTCATCCCAAAAGTAAGTCTTGACATCATTCAAGAACTTCTTCTTTTGTTGGGATGTTAACCCTTTGATGAGAATACCACCCACTAGGTAGTTTGCAATGTCCGCAAACCACGGGGTGCCATCAAGATTCAGATTTATAGACATTAAGGTCTCAAGGGGGAAAGAGTCATTGATCTCTTTGTTTGGATGATCCCCTTGATATGGATCCTCAAGTCGACTCAGATGATCCGCGGCCAGGTTTTCGGCTCCCTTCTTGTCACGAATTTCAATGTTGAATTCTTGAAGGAGTAAAACACAGCGAAGAAGTCTTGGCTTATAATCATGCTTTGTCATCAAGTACTTCAACGCGGAATGGTCCGTGTATACGATAGTGGGGGATAAAACAAGGTAGGGGCGAAATTTCTCAAAAGCATAGACAACAGCTAAAAGCTCTTTTTCGGTTGTCGTAAAATGCAATTGAGCCCCCGTCATTGTTTTGCTAGCATAGTGGATTGGTTGGAAGTGTTTATTCACTCGTTGGCCCAAAACCGCACCAATAGCGAAGTCGCTAGCATCGCACATCAATTCAAAAGGCAGCTCCCAATTAGGGGTAACCAAGACCGGTGCCTTAGTTAGCTTATCCTGAAGAAGATTGAAGGCTTCGAGACACTCTTTAGAAAAGATAAAAGGAGTATCTTTTTCCAAGAGGTGGGTCATCGGGCGAGTGATTTTAGAGAAATCCTGAATGAATCGACGATAGAAGCCCACATGACCCAGAAAACTTCTCACACCCTTCACGGTTGAAGGTGGAGGTAATTTGGCTATGACATCTACTTTAGCACGGTCGACTTCAAGACCGGCTTTAGAGATTTTGTGTCCTAGCACAATGCCTTCTTTTACCATAAAATGGCATTTTTTTCCAATTCAGAACAAGGCGAGTGTCTTCGCACCGCTTAAGCATACGTTCCAAATTGGTAAGGCAAGAAGAGAAGAAATCCCCAAAGACCGAGAAATCATCCATGAAGACTTCCATGGTTTGCTCAACCATGTCATGGAAGATAGCCAACATGCACCTTTGGAAAGTCCCGGGGGCATTGCATAAGCCAAAAGGCATCCTTTTGTAAGCAAATGTGCCATAGGGACAAGTGAATGTTGTCTTCTCTTGATCTTGGGGATCGATGGGTATTTGGAAATAACCCGAGACACCATCAAGAAAGCAGTAATATTCATTACCCGCTAAACGTTCAAGCATTTGGTCCATAAAAGGTAGAGGGAAATGATCCTTTCTCGTGGCATCATTGAGTTTGCGGTAGTCTATACAAACTCTCCACCCAGTAGCGAGACGGGTAGGAATTAACTCGTTGTTTGCATTGGGCACAACGGTGATTCCGCCTTTCTTAGGCACACAATGGACTGGACTAACCCATGGCGAATCCGAAATAGGGTAAATCATACCCGCATCAAGAAGTTTGATAAGCTCTTTTTTGATGACTTCATGGATTTTAGGATTCACCCTTCGTTGGCTTTGAATTGTGGGCTTAAAGTCGTCCTCTATGAGAATTTTATGTGTGCAGAAGTGAGGATCAATTCCACGGATGTCGGAGATTTTCCAAGCGATAGCTTTTTTATGCTTCTTCAACATGGCGACAAGTCGGGCTTTTTCTTCTTCTTTCAGGTCCTTCGCGATGATGACCGGTAACTTGTCGTTGTCTTCCAGGAAAACGTACTCAAGATGAGGAGGTAGGTCCTTAAGCTCAAGAGTAGGAGGATTCTCAATAGATGGTGAAACTAACGATGGATCATCATTAGTCACCTCTTTAGGAGAAGGAGGAGACAACGGGTCCTCATTGAGAAGTCTCTCAATAGTACGAATGTCTTCATCCCAATTGGTGGACAAATTATCATACTTAATATCAAGAGGACCCAAGCTAGCTTCGAAATCATCCAAGTCACTTTCTACAAAAGGAGTCAATGCTGGAGCAATTGAGGCAACGGTCTCAACATTGGGTAGAGAAGAAAGAGTACTTTTGCAAGCATCATGAAAATGTTCTTCACAAGCCTCATCGAGAACATCAATAGCATTAACACTCTCATATGAATAAGGTTGCTTAGAAATCTTACCCATGTTGAAGACAATTTTATCGTCACCAACTCTCATGATTATTTCGCCTGCGGCTACATCGATGAGAGTGCGACCGGTCCTCAGGAATGGACGTCCAACGATTAATGGAACACGGGGATCCATCTCGTAGTCAACAACAACAAAATCCGCCGGGAAGGTGAATTTGTCAACGCCAACAAAGACATCTTCGGCTATCCCCACTAGATAAGCAACCGTACGGTTGGCTAATTCCAAAGTCATTTTGGTGAGGACTAGCTCGGGGAGAGATAATTGCTTCCAAACACTTAAAGGCATTAAGTTTATACTGGCACCTAGATCGGCTAGGGCCATGTAATTCTCTACTCCCGGGAAGTTGCAAGGAATCAAGAAGCGACCCGGATCACCAAGTTTGGTGGGCAATTTCCTTAAGAGCACTGCGGAGCAGTTCTCATTAAGTTGGGTCTGAGCGATGTCAAGAAGCTTTTCCTTATCACTTAGAAGATCTTTAAAAATCTTAGCGTATTTGGGCATGTGAGCGAGAGCCTCGGCAAAGGAGATGTTAAAATTCAATTGTTTAAACATTTTTAGAAAGTTTGAAACCTGAATATCATCCTTGCTCTTTTGCTTCTCTTTCCTCAACCTTGAAGGATAAGGTATATTGGATGAAGAAGAAGGCTTTAAGGGAATAGGATCACTCACAACCACGGGTGGTGGGGAAATGGGGATAGAAGGTGAAGGAGGTGAGGAAAGTTGCTCTTTTTCCTTGTTCACAATCACGGGTGGAGGTGTAGGAAGCTCGGGTTCCATATAACCTTTTCCACTACGAGTGGTGATTGCTTTCATCTCCCCTCTTGGATTCGCAACGGTATTACCCGGAAGAGTACCCGAAGAAGGGGGTTGATTACCTTGGATGAGCGAACCAATCATATCACGAAGGTGAACCGCTTGATTATTAAAAGAGTCTCTTATGTTTGCATTAATTTCATTGCTGTGTTTTGCCATGTCATTCCTTAGCTCGGCTCGAATACCGTTCCCTTGTTTCGCCATTTCGCCCTTCAAGTTGCGGACTTGACTCTGAAGATTCGTCACCATCTCCCGATTAGTCTTCATGAATGTCTCGACGTCTAGACTCACTGCCATCGGTTGATTGAGAGGTGGAGCTTGGTAAGCTTGAGAATTTCCTTGAGGTGGGTATGGGTTTCGTTGGGATTGATATTGATTGTTTGCACGAGGTTGGGATTGGTTGTAGCTTTGTTGTTGGTTTTGGTTTGCAGGAGGGAAACCGGGAGGAGCAAGATAATTGTTGGAACGATAACTTAGCAAGATACGGTCTCCTTGAGGGCGGGCTTGATAGCCTCCTGTGGGATAAGTACCGTATGCTGCGTTAACGTTTTCAGAATAATTACCTTGAGTAGAAGGACAATCATTGTAAGAATGAGGACCACCACATGTGTCACAAGAAATAGCAACGGCTTTAGCTTGTTGAAAGTGGTTTGTGGCCATGGTCATGAAATTCTTGTTCATCTCAGCGAGTTGTCGAGAAATTTCAGTCATTTCAGGATTGGAGGTAGTAGATGAAACATTGACTCTCTGATTAGATCTTGAGGATGCGGATGAATCCCAATTCTTGTGGTGAGTAGTCATGTTTTCGATCAACTCTCGGCACTCCTCCGGTCTCCTTTTCATAAAGGTACCACCGGCGGCGGCATTGATCGTGTCATGATCACGAAAAGTGAGACCATTGTAGAAGGTGTCAATGAGAGTGACAGGGAGCATATTGTGATTTGGACAACGGTCGATCAAATCATTGTATCGTTCCCAAGCATCAAAGAGTGATTCATCATTTTGTTGCATGAATCCACTGATTTGGTTACGAAGGCTAGTGACCATGGATGGAGGGAAGTAGCGCGATAAAAAGCGTTGAGTCATGTCATTCCACATATGAATAGAATTCTTAGGAAGACGGTCAAACCATTTTTCGGCATGGTGAGAAAGCGAGTGGGGAAAGAGTTGAAGGCGAAGGTCATCCATAGAAACACCGGAGCACTTCATGCTTTGGGTAATGGTAATGAATTTGTCGAGGTGTTTGTTGGCATCATCATCCGGAATTCCACGAAATGGGTTAGTTTGCACTTGCTGGATCATGTGATGCTTCAACGAAAACTCCTGAGCCGTGACGTGCATTGGCGCAATCGGGCCTTCGCGTCCGTTCATGGTGGGTTGACACAATTCCTCCATCGTTCGTAAATCAGGTAGGAGGACATTGTTGTTGTTGTTGTTGTTGTTGTTGTTGTTGTTGTTGTTATTCAAATTGGGTAGAGGTGGGTTATTATTGTTGTTATTAACACTAGCCATATCTAAATCTTCACGAGTCTCGGGCTCAGAATAGTTCGAAGATCTAGTACGCATACACCTGCAGAAGAAAAATATACACAAAGAAAATATCTATATAATCTATATAATCTTTTTGGTGCAAAACCTTTTGAAAAGAATTGCTTTTAATGATTTTTCAATGTTTTTGTATTTTTGAAGAGTTTTTTTTAGGATTTTTGAAAATTTTGAAAGCAAAGAAAATAACGTTCAAAGAACGGATCCAAAAATTCAATGCGTCTCTCACTAGAAACCGTTAATCGTAACGAAAAGAGCCGGCAGCGGCGCCATTTAATACTTCACTTTTGGCTAGGTATAAAATCTTATCGTCTGAATCCTTTCGAATTGAAAACCGGTCTTAAGTGCGACTCAATCGTCTTTTGGTGAATCAAGAGAATGGTTTGGTTGATTGTCTAATTTAAACTATTAGCAAGTAATTAAAGTGTCGTTGAGTAAATGGAAGAATAAAGATTAATACTAAAATGATGAGTAAAAATAAATGCTTGGAAACTTAAAGGCTAGATTAGAAAAATGCTTTTACACTTAATAAAAACTAACACTTAGAAAATTTAATGAAAACAATACACTAAATAAGCCTAATCGGAATAAGCCAAAAACAAGCCCAGATCGGAATATATTCCGATCTGGTGGTCGGAATATGGAGGGGGAAATGCAATCGGAATATCCACAAAGGGGGTCAATCGGAATATTGAACACACTAATCGGAATATGGGACAGCACACAATCGGAGAGAGCCAAAATAACCACAATCGGAATGTGGAACAATGCACACGATCGGAATATCCAACTGGGGCTGATCGGAATACTAAACCCTATTCCGATCTATTCGATCGGAATAAAAGGGCGCAAATCGGAAAATGAAAACCCTTTTCCGATTGAACAATCGGAAAGAGGGGTGGAAGGCTGCTCGGAATGTTCGATCGGAAAGGGGTTTAATCCCTTTCCGAAATCTTTCGGATTCGGTTAAAAAGCTAAGGTATAAGCTAAAAATGATAAGCTATCCCTCGAACTAGGACGAACCAAGAAGAAATCGGATCAAATAAGCACTAATCTCAACTTATTCAACCTCAAAATAAGCAACTTTTTGGATCAAACAATCAAAACATGAACTTTTAAAGAAAGCTTTTTATAAGAAAATAAGCTAATCATAAAAATAAGCCAATAAGCACAAGAGTCTTAAAGCTTAATCAAATGAAAACTTATGAAATGATCAAAAGATTAACTTTTTAAGCACGAAATCATTTAGAACAACACGGATCATATGATAATCGCACCAAAATCAATCTAAAATCAAAGAAAAGTTGAATGAGATTAAGGATTAAAAGCTTAAAATAGAACTTTGATTAATGAAAAATAAGCAATACAAATGTTTAATCTTGAAAGATTAAAAGAAAAGATGAAATTTAGTGAGAGAAAGTTTAAGACTTTCTCTCTCTAAAACTAGAAAGAAAATGAAAAAGTGAAAACTAACTAAAAAATTAACTAATCACTCTCCTAATGACTATTAGGAGGGTATTTATAGGGAAGGTGGAAGGAGTGCATGTGTTGCATCTTCTTTCTTTCTTTCTTCACGTTTTCTCGACTCGACTTTAATTCTTTGTCTTTGTCGTCTCGGGATTTGAACTTGTCTTTTTAATTTTCTCCTTCTATTAGACTTAAGTTCTTCGACTTCGTTAAACTTCCGTCTTTAGACTTTTTCTTCGATAAATCTTCAGAATAGGCCTTGGACTTCCGTTATTTTTGCACTCTTGATCTTTTGACTTCGTCTTTTCCCGTTTTCTTCGATAAAAGCCCGTGAAAGCCCGTGTTTTCTTCCTTTTTCATATTTTGGTCCTAAAACACAATAAAAACACAAACCACGCATAATTCCGACTTTTACGACATAAATCACACGTTTTGGTCATGTTATTATTGGAAATAAGTCGTAAAAGGATAAGTGTTTTCACACTTATTATTCCGACAGCTTAGTAATTGGGTATTGCGATAGCTTATTATCAGTGATATTGCGACAGAAGTTGTTTTGTAGTATTGTGATAGAATCAATTGGGGTGCATTGCGATAGATTGTTTTTGACATTGCGACAAGTGTGATAGTTGTGCATTGCGACAGAAGTTGTTTGAACATTGCGACATGTTTCTTCTGAGACATTGCGATCACTTGAATTTTTTGCATTGCGATAGATTGATTTTTTTGGGTATTGAGATAGAATTTGCACAACTTATAAGATTTTCATTATCCTTTAACAAACACACGCAACTAAAAGATAACAACATCTTGTTTAAACAACACTAAAACACTTAACCTTATTTCATTGCTCGATTTGATAATCTTTCTTCAAGGGATAAAAAATGAATTCACATTCATACATGCCTACAATGACATCGCTTACTGACCCTTCTATCATCTCAGGTACCGATACCCGTCCACCGTTGCCTGTCAAAGAGCTTGTAGAAACTAGAAGGGAGGGGTTGAATAGTTTCTTATATTTACTTGTTAAATGATGGTTTTCAAAAAATCCTTTTTCTTAAAAACTTAGACTTAAGGAAATAAGTGAAATCTTCTTATGCACAATATGAACAATGATAGTGTAACTAAACTAATACTAACTAATATATATGCACAAAGAATAAAAATGTAAAGACTTAAGGGTAAAGAAAGATCAAACCAAACACCAAGGATTTATAGTGCTTCGGCAACGAAGCTCACTCCTCGTTCCTACTCCACTCCTCGAGTACTCCTTATTCGAGAGTTCACTACACAACAAGCTCCTTATGGTGGAGAAAACCGTACACGTTGCTTAACCAATTTCCGAATCTAAGCTAAAAGTCGAGCCCTAATCGTAGCTAGGACCAATCTACATAAACATACTTAGTACATACACAACTTCCAAATGGACACAACTACTTGGATCTTCACAACTATGACACAACAACAAATGTATAAGATTTTATCTTCAAAGGATCTTTGGTGGTGGACTCAACACTTCACAAGGATAGTGTTCTTCTCTTTGCACTTGAAGAGGAAGGGATGGATGAGATAGATTCACTTCTAAACAAGTAGTAATCAATCAAATGATCAAGGATTTTAGTGATTTAAGAAGTATGTTTGAATCTGGAAATTTATGTGCAAAAGAGGTGAAGAGAAAAATTGAGAAAGGTCCACTATTTATAGGACAAAGGTCCAACGGCTATATCTGCCCACGGTTCCTTATCTCAGCCGGCAGTACCTTATTGATAAGGAACCGCCTAGGCACTAGGGAACCGCCGGAGTAGACTCCGCTCCCTTTTTGTCCTTTAGTGGTGGAGGTCTTATCTGATTATAAAATATCCTGAAAGAATATTCCAAATCAAAAAAGAATTTGCCATTTTCATATTTTCAAATATTTAATTTAATAAAACATTTTCTTAAAAAGAAAGTTTAATTAAAAACTTGTCACACTTAATAAAAGGTGAGTTTTAAGAAAAGATTAAATCACTTGATCACTTGATTAAGGTTAGTACTTGTTTATTCATACCTTAAGTGAAAATGGGTAAAATGAAAAATACTTGAACTCAAGAATTCGTTTTTCGTTGTTTTCGTAAATGCTTGTTTTTACATATTGTCGTAATCAAAACTAAGCGAGACCGAAAAATGCAAGTAACATTTTTAGGCATTATTGCATTAACAAACTCCCCCTTTTTGATTCTGACAATACATAAACTCAATCACACAAAAACAAGATTTTCGAAGACGAGTTTATTCATTTCTCCCCCTTTGTCGAAGCAAAAAGGTTGCACAAGTCGGTGTTCAAGAGACGGACTTTGCAAAGACTCCCCCTTGGTGCTTACTCCCCCTTGCTTGGGCACCGAGGAATCGAGATATGGTGACAAGCTACATAGAAGGGTTAGTTGAACAAAAGAGACAACCAACAAGAGATAGCTATAGGTCACAGAAAAAATAAAAAGAGAAGAAAACACAAAGACTAAGATCCAAGTGAAGTCATATAAAATAAAAAGAATCATACAAAGATGTATGAAAGAGGAAACAAGCCAAAAGCATAAATATAATCCTAGTTAATCTAGAATTCTAAGATTTGCTTGAATAAGGTGTCTTGTGGATAAGCAACCAATGCTTATATGAAAGACAAGGTAGTGGCGGAAGGTGGTGGTGGTGGCTTGGTGTAGATCTCATAATCAAAGTAAAGAGGAGGCTTAATTAGTAGACTCTTGATGTAGCTCAACTCCTCATAGATGTGTGCCATAGCAAGATGTTGATATTCACAACAATGACAATATGTCCCATGGTGCATGACATTATCATGAGAAGGAGGAAGAACACTAAAGGGTGCTGGTGGAAGAAAAGATGTTCCACAATCAACATTCTTGGTAGGAGAAATGTGATAAACAGTGTTCTTGGGTGAATTTAGATTGAAAGCAATTGGGGAAAATGGAGGAGAATCAAGGCTTTCATTAGGAGAATAAGACATTTTGGGATATGAAGTATGGCAAAATGCTTATGGTTAAATAGGGAAGGCTCAAGGTATTTTTAGGGTGGTCAAAGGGTTGAAACAAAGATTCCCAAAAGTGTTGGAACAAATTTGGAATTTCAGTAATACCCAAAAAGGAAGCACTGTACGCGGTTCCTTATTACTTTCGGTGGTTCCTTATTAATAAGGGACCGTGGTTCATATATGGAACCGCCTACAGAGGCTGTGTTTTGGTGGTGAAGGAATATGTTTCAGCAAATCTTATTTTTCTAGTCTAAATTATCATGGGGATATGCTTAAAGCAAAGATAGACAAAGAGAACACATACTAACTCACCAAATAGGGATTTGACCAAAATACATGGATTTTAAAATAAAATCGATGTTGGAGGTGTGTAAGACAAGACCTTAACTCATGACACATTGATCCTCCATGATTCTATCTTGTTCTTGCTATGTTTGAGTGAATCATACATATTAATTATGTAAGCTCGAGATTAATAGCAAGAATCAAAGAAAAACGTTTTTAGATTGAATTAACAATGTCAAAACATTTCTTGACCATTTTCGAAAGAGACTTTGAGGATTTTAAAAAGGAGAAGAGAGGGTTTTCAAGAAGCGTTTAGGATACTCAATGACTCAAAGTGAGAAAGACTCAAAAGAAAATACGAGACTCAATAAAAGGAAAGCAATTAAGGAATATGTTCCATTAATCCTAGACCTAGACGCAAGTAATTAAAAGGTTCCCTCTTAAGTGGCTTAGTGAAGATGTCGGCTAAGTTATCCTCGGAGGGTACCTTCTCAATTGAAATGTTCCCCTTTTGAACATTATCCCTAAGGAAATGGTGGCGAATTTCTATGTGCTTGGTTCGCGAATGTTGCACGGGATTCTTGCTAAGGTCTATAGCACCTTTATTGTCGCACATGATGGGAACATCATCAAGAGAAATCCCGTAATCAACAAGCGCTTGCTTCATCCATAGAGCTTGTTGGCATGCTTTTCCGGCACTCACATACTCGGCTTCCATGGTGGATATCGTAAGAGCGGTTTGTTTCTTGGAGAACCAAGAAGTTAAACAACAACCCATGAAGGTACAAACACCACTAGTGCTTTTCCGGTCCACATAGTCTCCCGCGTGATCTGAGTCCGCGTAGACAATGGTTTCTACACCGGTCCCTTTAGGATACCATAATCCTAAATGTATAGTGCCCTTAATGTATCGGAAAATATGCTTAACCGCTTCAAGGTGAGAGGTTTTGGGAGCCTCTTGGAAGCGAGCACAAAGGCAAACACTAAACATGATATCCGGTCGACTTGCCTTTAGGTACAACAAACTACCAATCATACCTCTATATTTAGTGTTGTCTACCGACTCACAATCATCATCTACGGTGAGTTTAGTATCCGAGGCCATTGGGGTCTTCATTGGTCTAGATTCTTCTAATCCAAATTTCTTTAGCATTTCTTACTTGGTTTGACTAAAGAAAATACCATCATCCATTTGTTTAATTTGGAGTCCTAAAAAGAAGTTAAGTTCTCCCATCATACTCATTTCAAACTCATCATGCATGATTTTGGCAAAGTCATCACATAATTCTTGACAAGTTGAGCCAAATATAATGTCATCAACATATATTTGCACGATTATGAGGTGAGAACCTTTCTTCTTTGTAAAGAGCTGTTGCTACCATCCCCATGGTATACTCATGTTTTACAAGAAACGCTTTAAGTCTATCATACCAAGCTTTGGGTGCTTGTTTAAGACGATAAAGTGCCTTCTTAAGCTTGTAAACATGATTCGGTTTCTCAAAATCAATGAAGCCGGGAGGTTGAGACACATATACCTCCTCATTGATCAAACCGTTAAGAAATGCACTCTTTACATACATTTGTTAAAGCTTAAAGTCTAAGTCACAAGCGTAGGCTAAAAGGATTCTAATGGATTCTAATCTTGCTACCGGTGCATATGTCTCGTCATAATCAATCCCTTCTTGTTGATTATAGCCTTGAGCTACAAGTCTAGCTTTGTTACGAGACACAACACCATTCTCATCTAGCTTATTCCTATATACCCATTTGGTTCCTATAATGGTAGAACTCCTAGGTAGAGGAACAAGTTCCCAAACATCATTAGCAACAAATTGATTCAATTTTTCTTGCATCACAATGATCTAACTCTCATCCATCAAAGCTTCTTTAACATTCTTTGGTTCAATCAAGGAGACGAAACAAAAGAAGTTGCTTTGGTTTTGGATTTGAGATCTTAGGGTCCTTTGATTTAAGTCACCAATGATATTATTGAGAGTATGATCCTTAGACTCCTTAATGTTTACTTCCTTTTCAACACTAAGGTCTTCAACTCCTATTTTTCTAACCTCTTTGGCTTTAACTACTTCTACTTAATCTAAGTCATCATCAACCAATGGTGGTGTCTTGGTTAAAGGAGGGGTTTCATCAGAAGTCACGTTAAGTGATTCTTCAATTACGCCCGAGGTTCTATTGAGGACTATGTAGGCTTTGATAGTTTGGGAATAACCTAAAAAGATACCTCCGTAAGACTTTGGGTCGAACTTGGTAAGGTAGTCTTTGGTGTTGAGGATAAAGCACTTGCTTCCAAACACCCTAAAGTATTCCAATGAGGGTTTCTTACCTTTAAGAATCTCATAGGGGGTCTTTCCTAGGAAAGGCCGAATAAGAATTCGGTTGAGAATTTAAGTCGATGTGTCCACGGCATTGCACCAAAACTTTTGAGGTAAAGATTGCTCGTTTAACATCATCCTACTCATCTCTTGTATGGTCCTATTCTTCCTTTCAACTACCCCATTTGATTGTGGAGTGCGAGGAGCCGAGAAGTTATGGGTAATACCATGAGCTTCACAAAAGGCACCAAATTGCACTTCATTATCAAATTCCCTACCATGATCCGTCCTAATAGAGACGATTGGACATCCTAGTTGATTTTGAATTCTTTGACTAAAGATTTCGAAATGATCGAAAGCTTCATTCTTAGATGCCAAAAATCTAGTCCAAGTGAATCTAGAGTAGCCGTCAACTATAACTAGGGTATAAAGGTTACCTCCATAACTCTGTACGGCGGAAGGTCCAAAGAGATCCATATGTAGGAGTTCTAAGCACCAAGAGGTTGAAACCAAATTCTTGGCTTTGTGACTTGAGTGAACTTGCTTTCCAACTTTGCAAGCATCACAAAAGTGACTATCAAACTTCATCTTGGGGAGGTGTCTTACCAACTCCTTAGAGACTAAAGATTGAATTAGACGCATATTAGCGTGACCTAATCTCCTATGCCAAAGAGTAGAACTATCATCTATAGTCGCAAGACATATGTTGTATTTTGACTTCTTATTGACCTTCATGACGTAAAGCCCATGCTTTCTAACACCTTTTCCAATGACCTTTCCATCTTTTACGATTTCACTGTCATTTTCCATAAAGATGACCTTACACTTATTGTCACAAATTTGACCTATGCTTAAAAGGTTAAACCCTAAATTATCTACGTGCTCAACATTTTCAATGGTCATGGAGTCAAGAGAAACCGTACCTTTGCCAATGATATTACCACGTAGACTACTAGCGAATGTGACGTTACCTCCATCATATGCTTTGTAGCGCGAGAACAAACTTCGATTACCCGTCATGTGTTTATAACAACCACTATCCTTAATCCACTCGTCAGGTTCCAAATCAATTCCCAAGCATATCTCTTTAGAAGTGTGAGCCATAAGACATTTCTCCTCTTTGGGGTTGTCATCAACATCTTCACCGCTATCGCTCCAAGAACCACTAACGAATGCCGTGTGATTCTTATCGCGTGAGGGCTTTGGACACTCACTAATGAAATGATTTGGATCGCCACATCTAAAGCAAATCCTATCACCTTTTTCGTTCTTGGCAAAAAGATTCTTTGAGAATGGTTTCTTGTCATTGTTGGGTTGCCTCACGTGTTGACCTCGTCTTTTGAAGAATCTCTTGAAATCTCTCACCGCCAATGCATACTCCTCGTCATCACTATCCGAGGAACTATCATGATCGCTTTGTCTCTTATTGGCTTTGAGTGCAAGAGACTTCCTTTCACTCTTGGTTTTCACCAATTCCAAGTCCTTCAAAATTATCATCTCATGAACCTTCAAGTTGCCTATGAGTTCATCGAGTGATAAAGTTGAGAGATCTTTCGATTCTTCGATCACCGTGACTTTTGCTCTCCACTTCGGATGTAAGGCCCTTAGAAACTTCCTAACATTGTTCTTGCTAGAAAAACCTTCATCAAGTGCTTTTAGACTAGTAATAATAATGTTAAATCAAGCAAAAGCACTATCAATAGTTTCATCTTCTAAGATGACAAATTGTTCATATTGTTGGACAAGAAGATAGATTTTGCTTTCTTTGACTTGGATATTACCTTGGTGGGTTACTAAAAGAGTGTTCCAAATATCTTTAGCGGTTTCACACATAAAAATCCTTTCATACTCTTTCTTAGGTAAAGCATTATAAATCACCATTTTAGCCTCATTATTTTTCGAAAGTTTCTTTTTAGTATCGTCATTAGCTTTGTCAAAAGTGACCAATTCCTTTGTTTTAGAAACTTCATTAAATTGATAAGGTAAAAAATCACCATTGGTAATAACATGCCAAAGATCTAAATCTTTTGATTTCACATAAGTCTCAAATCTATTTTTCTAATAAATAAAACTATCAGTTTCAAAAAGTGGTGGTCTATCCATAGATTGCCCTTCTAGGTACTTGTTAGAATCCATAGATCGATTCGAGTTTTTAAAATACAATATACTTTAAAAATACTTGAGCAACCCACTCTGATACCAATTGTAGAAACTAGAAGGGGGGGGGGGGTTGAATAGTTTCTTATATTTACTTGTTAAATGATGGTTTTCAAAAAATCCTTTTTCTCAAAAACTTAGACTTAAGGTAATAAGTGAAATCTTCTTATGCACAATATGAACAATGATAGTGTAACTAAACTAATACTAACTAATATATATGCACAAAGAATAAAGAATATAAAGAGTTAAGAGTAAAGAACGATCAAACCAAACACAAGGGATTAATGGTGGTTCGGCAACGAAGCTCACTCCTCGTTCCTACTCCACTCCTCGAGTACTCCTTACTCAAGAGTTCACTACACAACAAGCTCCTTATGGTGGAGAAAACCGTACACGTTGCTTAACCAATTTCAGACTCTAAGCTAAAAGTCGAGCCCTAATCGTAGCCAGGACCAATCTACACAACTATACTTAGTACATACAAAACTTCCAAATAGACACAACTACTTGGATGTTCACAACTATGACACAACAACAAAGGTATAAGATTTGATCTTCAAAGGATCTTTGGTGGTGGACTCAACACTTCACAAGGATAGTGTTCTTCTCTTTGCACTTGAAGAGGAAGGGATGGATGAGATAGATTCACTTCTAAACAAGTAGTAATCAATCAAATGATCAAAGATTTGAGTGATTTAAGAATTATGTTTGAATCTGGAAATTTATGTGCAAAAGAGGTGAAGAGATAATCTTAGAAAGGTCCACTATTTATAGGACAAAGGGCCAACGGCTATATCCGCCTGCGGTTCCTTATCTCAGCCGGCGGTACCTTATTGATAAGGAACCGCCTAGGCACTAGGGAACCGCCGGAGTAGACTCCGCTCCCTTTTTGTCCTTTAGTGGTGGAGGTCTTATCTGATTATAAAATATCCTGAAAGAATATTCTAAATCAAAAAAGAATATGCCATTTTCAAATTTTCAAATATTTAATTTAATAAAACATTTTCTAAAAAAGAAAGTTTAATTAAAAACTTGTCACACTTAATAAAAGGTGAGTTTTAAGAAAAGATTAAATCACTTGATCACTTGATTAAGGTTAGTACTTCTTTATTCATACCTTAAGTGAAAATTGGTAAAATGAAAAATACTTGAACTCAAGAATTCGTTTTTCGTTGTTTTCGTAAATGCTTGTGATATGATCTTAAATACTCATATCATTTGTATCAAATAACAATGAAATTGTGCATGAAATGTATCAAATATGCCTTGTATATGCTTGTTTCTTGTTTAATTGTGTGTAGGTACCAAGATCGCGAAAATTAGCAAAAACCGGCACGAGTTTGAAGAAAAAGATTGAAGAAGCCAAAATCGAGCTCGACTTGAGTGGATTTAATAGTTATACAAGTTTATGGCCAAGTGGGTCCCACAATGGGTTAAATGGGCTCAAAAGCCCATTTATGTTTCAAGTTAATATTATGTGATTTGAAAGTCCATTTGAGGCCCAAAAAGGGAACTTGTATACACGGATGGAATGTTTATTTGGGCTGAAAGCCCAACTCAATGATGGAATAAATAATGGAAGGAAAAGAAACGTGAATTGGGCCTTTAGGGTTTATAAACGAATGCTTCTTTGTGTTCATATAAATGATTGTCTCAGTCAAACTTTATCATTCACACGTTTGTTTTCTTCACACATTTACTTTTCACAAATAATAAGAAAACCGTCCCACTTCACCCTCACATTAAATAAATTACATCGTTTTATATTCACACCCACTCACACGTTTTTTCCATTCACACAAATAAAATAAAAACATTCGATACAACTATGTTTTTATCCCCTTCTTCCCCATCTTTTCCATCCAAAACCAGACGAAAAGTTACTGTTCCTATAAACCCTAGATCAATAAAAGTCCAATTAACATGGGGATTTTTATTTACACAAGTAATTCACTCAAAGGGAAATTAATTCCCCCAATTTTTGAGGAAGAGAAGATGAGGACGAGCATGCTACGTGGCAACTTTTGATTTGAAGAGACACCTCACTCTTCCTATTCCACCAATCAAAGGCTTTCAAAGAAGCACAACTAGCACACACGGATGCCACGTTGGCAATCCCTGTGCTAGTTGTGATATATCCACCATCCGATCAAAGAAAGAAAGAGAAAGAGAAGATCAAGGGTCAAGAATTAAAAGGGATATTCCCTTGGATATGCGGATATACCCCTCATCAGCAGCCTGGGATGGCTATAAAAACACACATATTTACTTGTATTTTTCATCCCTTATTTACATTATTGTTATAATGTTAAATTAGATTTAGGTTTAAATTTGTATTCTTTCTTAAAAGTATTGTAAGTTTTACTTGATTATTGATAAAAAAGTGATTAAAGGATTTACTGTCTTTAAATTTACTGTTCGAATTAATTTTTATTATTCTTACAAATTTATCTGTGAATCGGTTTGATATTATAATATTGAATATATTTGGTTTAAAACTAATTAATAGGTTTTTACTCAAATGCCTAAAAGTAAATTTGGGAATAATTTATCCTAATTGGATAAATTAAAATAAAAATGGTGGACGATGGTAATTTTTGGTTCGATAATCGAATGGATTGGAATGGTGGTTCTAGTTTCGGTTCTTAGGTTGCTCAGCGCATACCTACTCTCAATGGTTTGCTACAAAAGGTTTGATCTCCTTTTAGTTTCATGCTTATAGTTTAAATATGATGATATGTTAATCTGTTTATGAGTTTTCATTTAACATGCTTGAGTGATGATATTTCTGATTTATAGTTACGATATGAAAGCTGATAAGAGAGGTATTTTGTTAAATTGATAAGAGTCTATAAGCTTTTAGAACTTGTCTGTTTGTTTTTAGGATGAACGTTTGTTTTTATGATGTTTAGTTTAGATGATTAGATGAGTGAGACTTCTGTTTTTACCACTTACTGATAGTATTTTACTGCATAATTTCTGAATGTCTGATTGAATAAGGTTTTACTGTTTAGTTTATGTGTCTGTCGTTTTGATTTGGTACAAGAACTGAGTTACTTGCTTGTTTTTACTCGTTAATGCCTAGACAGTTTATATGCTATAATTTGATGGAGAAAGTTCTGAAATATGTAGGACTTAGTAATTAACTGGTTTGAAACTTGTTAAAAATGGAGCCGATTGTTTTTAACTGATCTTTTAATTTCTTATTACGTTTGGGACTGTTAATTTGGTGAGTTATTTGGACTGAAATCTTTAGATGATTCACTATTGGGAATTTGTTAAATCTTTCTGTTACTTGAGTTACATATTATTTGAGTCTGCTATGATATTGATTTAGCTGTAGCAGCTTGTGGTCTATTTGATTTCTAGCCTGCTTGTGTTTAATTTTTGCTAAGTCATTCCTGTGTTTAAATTGCTAATTAAATGACGGCTTTTAGATAAATCTGCTGAATTTTTGCCTTATACTAGATTTATTCTGCTGAGATAGATTCTTATTTTTTCTGCTGATTATATTGTTCATACTTTCAGCTTATCAGATCTTAATGATCTGATAAGTCCATAAAAGTTGTTTTCTTAACAGCTTAAATCATAATAAGTTTCAAAAGTCTCTCTTGAGACTATATTTACTCAACTGTCAAAAAGATAAAAATCCAAAAAAAAATATGTCTCCTCCTGGATTCGAACCTGTGACCCCCTGGTCACAGGTATAGGGTGTTTACCAACTGGGCTGAATGCCTTTTTGATTTTACTCTCTGCTAGTAAATTAATATAGTGTTTTTAAAACTGGGCAGTTTTTGTTTGAGTTTTCTTTGTTTATTTAACTCACGTCTTATTTTATATATAACTTTTAATTAAATTTTTAATTAAAGTAAATTCTAAATATTAAGTAGTTTAAAAATAAAATTAAAAAAAAAAAATAAAAATAAATAAAAAATGTTTTTATTAAATTTAAATTGTTTAATTAGTTTATTTTCTATTAATTAGATTTTTATAAAATTAGATTTAAATAAAATTAGTTTTTAATTAGATTTGTTTTAAAGTAATTTGTAATAAAGTAAATTAGATTTAATAAGCTTAATTAGATTTTTAAATAGATTAAAAGTTACTAAATAGATTTATTTTATAGATTTCTAAATAGATTAAATTTTAAAGATTTTTAATTAGTTTAATTTTAAATAGTGTTAATTTTTAAGTAAGTAATCGTTTAGATTTTAAATATAGCGGGGTTTACGATTCATGCACTTTAGGCTAAAACTTATTAGTTTAAAATTTGTAGATTTTAATTTTAGTTTAAAAACCGAAAACCAATTCAAATCGATTGTCCAAATCAAAGTAAAACGTCTCAAATTCATAAGATCTTCGTGCACAACGAACTTGATTCACTCACGTGTTTAATTGAATTCGTCATTGGTATTATTAGTCTATTACTTTTTCCTAAAGGTAATTTTCTAATTTACCCTATAACGTATCTCAAATTATCACTATACACATCTCGACACATCAAAAATTTTGGCGCCGCTGCCGGGGATCTTGTGTACGATTCGCTTTTGTGGAGATTTCTTGATCGTTGATTTGAAGACCCTTTCCGTCCTCGGAAAGTTTTGTTATTTTTCTATTATATAGTATGTATCGTTTTTCTCGTTTTTTTGTGAATAATATATTGTATTACGTAGAACAATAATTTTACATACTTTTCAAATAAGGCCTTGGTTGGGATTTCATCACCTTGCTATTGTATTCGAATCCAAAACAAAAATAAAAGGCAAAGTAGATAAATACTAATAAGAAGTTTGAACTCGATTTATACAAACTATAAGGTGGGTATAAGGCGACGTGCTATAAAAGGCCGTCTAAGGAAAAAGGTTTTTAAGTGCTTTGTGCCACCTCGTTTCCCCGCTTGCTTGTGCGTATATTGAGAGGGACGACCTATTATTGGTTTGCCGACTCAAGTAGTAATAAATCTTATTTTTGTTGTTTACTTATTGAACCTCGAGACGTTTAGGTTTTCAACTATCGTTTCAAAGTCGATCGAGGGTAATTTACTTCCATAGTAGTTATCCTTATTCCTTGTTTTTTATCGATCATGATTGATTGAGCAATACCAAATAAAATACCAAAAATAATCTTCTTCTTGTCTAATTTCTTTTCTTCAATCCTCTAAATCCTCGTCTTTGTAGTGTATGCAATTACGTTCTTCTCGTCTTGTGATTGATTTTAATAGGCTTGAAAATATTCCTCGTAGAAATAGAAATCGTCAACAACGAATAGTGGAACCCGAGCTTCCACCTATTGTTGTAGAGATGCCCGATAACCGAACAATGAAGGAATTGCTCCGTGCACCCACCGAAGGGTATGGGGAAGCAATCGTTGTGCCGGCTATTTTGGCGGATCATTTTGAGATTAAGACGGGTCTTTTATCGCTCATTCGTGCCGACCAATTTCGTGGCAATGAGACCAATAGTCCGCATTCTCACATTCGGAATTTTAATCGAATTACCTCGACTCTCAAGTTTAGAGATGTGCCGAATGACGTGATTAAGCTCATGCTTTTTCCGTACTCGCTCGAGGGTAATGCTAAGCTTTGGTATGAGAAAGAACCACCGGGTTCGATCTTAACATGGGATGATTTAGTGTCTAAGTTCATGAATTATTTCTTTCCACCATCTAAGACAACACACTTTAAGAACGATATCACTAGATTTGAAAAAAAAGTACATGAATCGTTTGGGTTTGCATGGGAAAGATTTAAAGATTTGTTGAGACAATGTCCACACCACGATTTCTCGGAATTGCATCAAATAAATACTCTCTATAATGGGCTAAAGAGGATAGAACAAGATTCTTTAAATGCCGCCGCGGGTGGTAATCTTTTAAGAAAAACTCCGAGAGACGCGTGGAGAATAATAGAGGATAAGTCTAGAGCACAATATTCACGAAAAACACCGGTTGTTTCTAATGTGAATCCCGAGATTGCTAGATTGGACTCTAAGATTGATAGTAGATTTGCGACTTTGTTGAGTGAGATTAGGAAGAATCCTCATGGATCCATTAATATGGTTGAGAATGTTTGTGTATCATGTGGTGGAGCACATCCTAATTATGCTTGTTTAAACACGGGGTTTGATCAAGCTAATGCTTTTGCTGCGACGGGAACTTATGGCTCCAACAGTCAAGTTCCTCGTCAAAATCATGTTGCTCCACCGGGTTTTCCACCGGTTCAAAATAGGTACAACAATGGTAACAATGGGAATATATTTAACCGTAGTAACCAAGGGAATTATAATCAAGGAAACGGGTTTAATTCTAATCAAAACAATCAAGGTTTTCAAGAGAATAATCAAAATGATTTGTCAAGCTACATGAAAACGAATGAAGCAAATTTGAAAGCTTTTCAAAACAACATTCAAGGACAAATGGCAACTTTGAAAAATGAGTTTCAAAATACGATTAAAGGGCAAAACAATAAGATTGAGCTTAACCAACAAAGAATTGAACAAAGATTTGAGCAAATGTTTGAGCAAAGTCAAAATCGTATGCAACAAAGTATGGAACAAGGTCAAAATAAATTGCTTTCGATGTTTGAATCGTTTATGACCAAACCTTCCTCGTCTTCGGGTGGCTTACCTAGTAACACCATTCCAAACCCGAAGGATGAGATGAAAGACATAACCACACGTAGTGGGAAAGCTTTAGACGGACCTTTTATTCCACGTGTGAGTACCTCTCCGGTGAGGGAAGTGGAGCAAGAACCCGAGGTGGTTAAAGAAAAGGATATTCCTATTCCACCAAAGGTAGACCAATTGCCTATTCCGGAACCCGAGCTTCCGAAGACTAAACCCACACTACCCTACCCTTCGAGACTTACCAAAGAGAAGCTCCGCGAAAAGACCAATGCTCAAGTTTCTACGTTTCTAGATGTGTTTAAGAAAATGTATATTAATCTTAGTTTCGCGGATGCATTGCTTAGCATGCCTAAGTTTGCTTCTACAATTAAAAGGTTGATGAACGATAAGGAGAAATTAGTTGAAGTATCTACATCCTTAAATGAAAGTTGTTCCGCGGTTCTCTCTAAAAAGTTTCCCAAAAAGCTTGGAGACCCCGGTCAATTTTTGATACCATGTGATTTCCCTAATATGGAAGAATGCTTAGCATTAGCCGATCTAGGAGCTAGCATTAACTTGATGCCTCTTTCCGTATGGAAAAGGTTATCACTTCCCGAGCTTTCACCTACTAAGATGACTATCGAGCTAGTGGATCGATCGATCGCCTTTCCAAAAGGTATAGCCGAGGACGTATTAGTTAAAGTAGGAAAGCTCATTTTTCCGGTGGATTTTGTCATTTGTGATTATCCGGAAAATTCTCGAGTGCCTCTTATTTTGGGAAGACCGTTTTTAAATACGGCTAGTTCTCTAGTTGACATGAGAGAGGGAAAATTGACTTTACGTTTTGATGATGAAAGTATCACTCTTAATGTTGGTAACATCTCGAAGTTTTCTTCCCAAGACGACGAGGAATCAATCAATTAAGTCGATGTGATTTATGTTGCTAGCGAAGAGGTTTCACAAGATATGCTTGGTTTTTCGGATACCTCTAAAAGTGGCAATCCCAATTCATCGAATCCTATTATCTCTCCGGCTAAGCCTCCACTCACTCCATTTGAGGGAGGTGACTTCGTTCTTGAAGAGCTTGAGAATAATGGTTATTCAAAAATCGAGAAGGAAATTGATGATTACCTTAGCACACCATTTGATCCTAGTGAGTTTGATTGTGAGAATTTTGATCCCGAGGGAGATATTGCGTTGATTGAAAAATTGTTGAATTTGGATCCTTTTGAATCACCACCTATGGAATTAAAAGTTGTGAATGAAAATGAGACTAAAGTGAAAACATCTATTGAGGAAGCACCCGAATTAGAACTTAAGAATTACCCACTCATTTGGAGTATGCTTTTCTTGAGGGAACGGATAAGTTACTGGTGATTATTGCTAAGGGATTAAAGGAAAATTAAAAGGATGAACTTATCAAAGTGCTTAAGAAACATAAACGGGCCATTGCATGGAAAATCTCCGACATTAAGGGTATAGATCCCAAATTTTGTACTCATAAAATTCTAATGGAGGATGATTATAAACCCGCTATCCAAAATCAAAGAAGGGTCAATCCAAAGATTCATGAGGTGATCAAAAAGGAAGTCACTAAACTTCTAGACGCCGGAATGATCTACCCTATCTCGGATAGTCCATGGGTTAGCCCCGTGCATTGTGTTCCAAAGAAAGGAGGAATGACGGTTGTTACTAATGAGGATAATGAATTGATTCCTACTAGACTTGTGACCGGTTGGCGTGTTTGTATTGATTTTAGGAAACTTAATGATGCCACTAGGAAGGATCATTTTCCATTACCTTTTATGGATCAAATGTTAGAGAGACTAGCGGGGAATGAATTCTATTGCTTTTTGGATGGATTTTCCGGCTATTTCCAAATCCCCATTGACCCTCGTGATCAAGAAAAGACCACATTCACTTGTCCTTATGGAACATTTGCTTATCGTCGCATGCCTTTTGGATTATGCAATGCTCCGGGGACGTTCCAAAGGTGCATGATGGCCATTTTCCATGATATGATCGAGAAAACCATGGAAGTCTTCATGGATGACTTTTCGGTTTTTTGGGAATCTTTCACTTCATGTCTCTCTAACCTTGAAAGAATGTTGCAACGTTGTGAGGAAACAAATCTCGTGCTTAATTATGAAAAATGTCACTTCATGTGCAAAGAGGGAATTTGGTTAGGTCATAAGATCTCTAAGGCCGGTATTGAGGTTGATAGGGCTAAAATCGATGTGATTGCCAAATTACCTCCACCCACCACCGTTAAGGGAGTAAGGAGTTTTCTCGGCCATGCCGGCTTCTATCATCGTTTTATTCAAGACTTCTCTAAGATAGCTCGGCCTATGACCCATCTTTTGGAAAAAGAGACTCCTTTCATCTTTTTGGATGAGTGTATTCAAGCCTTTGAGATGCTTAAAAGAAAGTTAACCGAATCTCCAATCTTGGTTGCCTCGGATTGGGATCTACCTTTTGAAATTATGTGTGATGCTAGTGATTACACGGTAGGTGTGGTTTTGGGGCAAAGTAAGTTAAAACACTTCTTGCCTATACACTATGCAAGTAAGACTATGACGGATGCTCAAACAAAGTACACTACAACGGAAAAGGAGTTACTTGCCGTTGTGTATGCTTTTGAGAAGTTTAGACCATATCTCGTCTTGTCTCAAACCATAGTGTATACGGACCACTCGGCTATCAAATATCTTCTTAATAAACAAGATGCTAAGCCGAGGTTGCTCCGGTGGATTCTCCTCCTTCAAGAATTTAATGTCAAAATTCTAGAAAAAAAAGGAGCCGAGAATCTCGCGGCCGATCATTTATCTCGACTTGAGAATCCTCACCAAAGAGATCGAGAGAACAAGGAAATCAATGAAACATTTCCTCTCGAGACGCTTGGTATGATTGCTTTTCGTGGTGATGATAGTACCCCATGGTTTGCGGACATCGCTAATTACCATGCGGGGAAGTTTGTGATCAAGGGTATGTCGTCCCAACAAAAACAAAAGTTTTTCAAGGATATCTCCTATTATTTTTGGGACGACCCCTATTTGTTTCGTGTGTGCGCGGATCAAGTGATTCGTAGGTGCGTGTTTGGCAAAGAAGCTCAAGATATCCTTAAATCTTGTCATGAGGGACCCACCGGGGGACATCATGGTGCTAACGCCACCGCGAAGAAAGTCTTTGATGCCGGCTTCTTTTGGCCTTCCATATATCGTGATGCCCAAGACTTGATCAAGTCTTGTGATGCTTGTCAACGTCAAGGAAAGAACTCACAAAGGGATGAAATGCCTCAAAACATTATCCAAGTTTGTGAAATCTTTGACATGTGGGGGATCGATTTTATGGGGCCGTTTCCATCATCGAAAGGAAATAAATACATTCTCGTAGCCGTGGACTATTTGTCTAAATGGGTTGAAGCTAAGGCTTTGCCCACGAATGATGCTCGAGTTGTGGTGAAATTTTTGAAACAACTCTTTGCTAGGTTTGGAACTCCGCGGGCTATTATAAGTGATCGTGGGACACATTTTTGTAATGAACAATTTGAAAAAGTTCTAAAGAAATATGGTGTCACTCATCGACTTTCTACGGCTTATCACCCTCAAACGAGTGGTCAAGTGGAGGTTTCAAACCGTGCTCTTAAAAGGATTTTGGAGCGTTCTATTGGAGAAAATCGCACTTCATGGTCGGATAAATTGGACGATGCATTATGGGCTTTCCGTACGGCTTACAAGACGCCAATTGGTTGTACACCATTTAGGTTGGTCTACGGAAAAGCATGCCACTTTCCAATTGAACTCGAACATAAGGCGTATTGGGCTCTTAAGCATTGTAACTTTGATTTGAGGACCGCGGGTGATCATCGCAAGGTTCAATTGAATGAACTAAGTGAACTAAGGGATCAAGCTTATGAAAATTCTTTGATCTACAAAGAGAAGACTAAGAGGATTCATGACTCTAAGATCAAAAACCGCATTTTCAATGTTGGTGATCAAGTCCTCTTATTCAACTCTAGACTTAAGATTTTCTCGGGCAAGCTTAAATCCCGTTGGTCCGGACCATTCACCATTGCACAAGTTTTTCCTTATGGCACCGTTGAGCTAGCTCAAAAAGACGGGCCTAACTTTAAGGTGAATGGTCATCGTGTGTAACACTACTTTGGAGGGGACATACCTACGGAGGTTGTCCTGGATCTTCAAACTTTCCCTAAGGACCAATGAATGCGGGGATCGAGTCGAGCTCATGACTCGGTGAACAAAAACGAGGTGCCTTGTGGGGGAGTCCCATACATTCTATCTTCTTTCTATTTTCTAACATTAATAAGGCTTGATCTTTCAAGCTCGTGCTCGTGTTTTGTTGTGTTGTGAATCTTAGGTATGACCCTAATATTTGAAGATTCTCGTGTTCGGTTTTTGCCGGTCCACTTGATCTTCCTTTCTTTGAATGCCAAATAGGGGCACACTTTCTATCCTTTGATTTTTATCGACTAACGTTTTATCTTGAGGCATAATTAATAAACGGCTTATAGATTTGCGTGCTCTTTCCATGCTAGGAGTTTGCATTAGACTCTTCGTGTTTTAGCAAGGGGGTGTTACTCTTGAGCTAAGAAACATTGAGGACAATGTTTGGTTTTAGCATGGGGGAGTCAATCGATATAATCGCTTGCAATTGCTCTTGTCGTGTCCAAACATATTGTTTTTCTCATTTTTCAATAAAATTTTAAATTTTGTAGTGTTATTTTTATGTTTTAATAAATAAAATAAGTGTTTTTGACACGAATGTAGGCTTTACGTTGGTGAAAATAAGAATAGTTTTTGACTCGACTCGGTTTTTAACCTTAGCTTTTCCTTAACGTTTTGAATTAAGTTTTGCTAGGCTTTTATATAGGGAGCTTTAAAACGCGAAAGTCTTAATTCATACGAGTTAAGAACAAGAACTTTTGGCAAGCTCCTATAATTGATCCTAGAAAGTCGTCTATCAAGGGAACTTTAAAACGCAAATTCTAAAACTTGCAAAAGTATAAGAAGATGCAAGATCCTATAGATGACTTGATGATACAGTCTTTTTCATTGGGTTCTAATTTCTCTCACAGTCCTCTCGAATTGATCTCGGCCTTAAGTGGAATGATTGTTCTTGGTTACTAAATAAAAGGGTTTGGTTTTCTAATCTAATAAAAAATTTAAATGTACTAAAATGAAAACTCAAATCAAAAACAGTTACTTTAATAATAATTAAAAACTTGAAATAAAAATTAAAATGGAAACTGAAATTAAAGTTACAATTACAGTTAAAATATGAATGGTGAAATAAAAGTAAAGGAACAGTAAAATAGTAAAACAGTAACACTAAAAGAAAATTGATTCGGAACTTTTTAACCTTGATTCGGAACTTTGTTCATCCGGAACTTTTCACCCGGAAGTCTTCATTCGGAACTTCTAAAAATCCTTCATTCGGAACTTAGGTTCATTCGGAAGTTTTGCTTCATTCGGAACTTAGGTTCATTCGGAAGTTTTTGGAAAAGAAGTTTATTCGGAACTTAGAAACTCATTCGGAACTTCTCACTCATTCGGAACTTTTGGAAATAACCTTCATCCGGAACTTTCTTGTTCGTCCGGAAGTTTTGCTTCGTTCGGAAGTTTTGCTTCGTTCGGAAGTTTTGCTTCGTTCGGAAGTTTTGCTTCGTTCGGAAGTTTTGCTTCGTTTGGAAGTTTTGCTTCGTTCGGAAGTTTTGCTTCGTTCGGAAGTCTGGGAAACCCAGATACAGTAACAATACCCGAAGAACAAGGAAAAACGATTTTGATCCAAAAATTACCAAGTTTTCCACTAAAAACTTAAATAAACTAATCACAAAGCATCTACTAACCATAAACTACAAATCCCATCAACAAAAACACAAAACCCAACAACTTTTGAAGATCAAATTAATCAAATAAGCACTTGAAAACTTGAAATAAAAGATGATGATGAACAAGATGAAATGGAAAGATTAAACAAGAACTTGTATTAAATGATTAATGTTTTAACAAGATAAAACAAGGATTAAAATAACAAGATTGGAAAAACAAAGATCAAAAATCACCAATCACCCTAGTGGTGATGGTGATGATACGAACTAAAAGGGAGAAAAAGGTGGAAGAAGGAAAAAACTAAAAAACTAACTGGCACTATGTGTGTGAGGGGAGTCCTTTTATAGGCTTGTCTTTTGGTTTGGTGAGTGGGCTTTCTCCCGTTCTTCTTGTCTTCTCGTCTTCTCGTCTTTTCAGAAAAGTCGACGTTTTCGATTCTGATTCGGGATTTGTCGTCGATTAAATTCAACTCGTCTTTTAATTTCTTCGTTTAATAGACTTGAGTTTCTTCGACTTGTGTAAATCTTCCATCTTTGGTCCTTTTCTTCGATAAATCTTCGAATAGGCCCAGTGACTTCAAATCTTTTGCATCTCTTGGACAATAGACTTTATCTTGAGTCCTTTTCTTCAGTAAAACCCGTGCAATCCCATGTTTTCTCCAATATTCATCCGGTTGGCTCTGAAAACACAATAAACACAAAAACCACGCATAATTCCAAACAAATGATATTAAATACGTGTTTTGGTCTTGTTTTAGCCAGAATTAAGTGGTAAAAGGATGGGTGTTTACACACCTATCAAATCCCCTACACTTAACCATTGCCATGCCCTCATGCAATGCTTAGTGATAAAGCAAAATTTACACTTTTCTCATAATTAATCAACCTTGGCCTTATTTAAATACTACTAAACAAAAATTAAAATACTAAAAGAAATCAAGACTTTAAAGTAGACAAAAGGATGGAAATAACTTGCAAAGAAATCAATGACTTACATTAGGGCTTTGGTGCTGCGAAGATTTATCACCCTCAAGTTTCACGTTTCCCAAACTAAGCTTAAAAACGAGATCATTGTTATTATAAGTTAGCAATTCAAACACTTACACACATGGCTTAATTAAATGCTTAAACTCCCTTATTCCTAGGTGTATCTCTTATATTTTATTTTTGTCTTAGAATGATCATGAAGATGCATTTTTGGACTTATTTCGATAGTTTATTAAGGCTGAAATCAAAGTAGGACGATTTGATCAATAGTTAGCTAAAGGACAAAATCTCTTAAAACTGCTTCTCGGGATATCAAAAAGTTCATATCTTGGCATAACTCGGTTCACGATTTGAGACCTTTCTCGGGCCGATATTTGGCATGTACTTCATACTTCATATCTTGAGAGACGTGCTTGAGATAATGGTCTTCTCATCGTTCATAGAGTTTCTTCACTTGGAGACTTTTGAGGGGTACTCCAACTTTGTTGACCACGACTTCATGATTATTTCTTCAATCTCTATTTGGGATTTTGAGATACAACGATCCGCCTCCTTTTCGGACTTGGATCTATTTATCCTCATACCTTGTTAGGGTCTTTTCGGATAGACTTCTCCATGATCTTTATGGGAGTTGATTGCTTTTCGTCGTGAGTCTTGATCCTTCATATTGACTTTGGGAATACTGCTTTTCACATCACCTTGGATCTTTAGCAATAAAATGGAATCCTCATGCCTTGTTAGGGCCTTTTCGGACTCGCCAATCTTCGCGCCCCGCTTCATAAGTTATGCCTTGGCTATGAACTCTTATCATTACCGAGCAACTTTTAAACGATCTTGGGCTAGAAGCTAAGTAACTTTTCAAATCGTACGACCTTACTTATTGCAGATAAATTATTAGCAAGTGATGGGAGAATAGGCAAATAATTACACCAAGTGAGCTTGTGCCAGAATACCGACTTATAATTGACTCTATCATTTCTCGTCCTCCACAATTTAAAATCTCAAGTAATGAGACTCGTGGATACTTAGCCTAATAAACCAATTAAGGTCTACATGGTTAAGGATACTAGCTAGAATAAACTTGAATAAGTCTATTCGGGTTGAGTCAAAATAAACGCAACGGGCCTAATATGTCAAAGATTTCTAAACTAGCTACACCACTTTATTAATTTTTTGACTTTATTGCGGGATATATACGTATGAAAGCAACGATAAAAATTAAAAATTACGACTAAATGGCCAAAGTTAATAAAAAATTTGAAAAATGTTGAAAAATAGGATTTTCTGGTTAAATGAAGGCATTTTCATGGAAAAGTCCATTTAAAACTTCGATAGAAGTCCCCCCTACACTTAAGATAAACATTGTCCTCAATGTTTAAGCATGTGGGAAAAATCTCCCCTACACTTATGACATTGTGCACGTTGGTTAACTCAAGTTAAGGAAGAGACGACTAAAGTGATCAATTTCAAATGTGAGTATGAAGAAAATTGAATCACGATAGTTGAGAGATAGAACCGGATTTCGGATAACACGGGAGCACGGTTCTTCACAATTTCCAAGAGTGCACGAATCCCTGTAATCACATCACCACACAAAGACAAACACCCTATAGAGGTCCCCCTACACTTAGGAGGTTAAAACATAAAGGATAGATACTCGGGCTGCCTCCCGAGGAGCGCTTGTTTTTGATAACCGAGTCACGAGCCTGACTCGACCCAAAATTAGTTCATGGGGAACGTGGTGAGGGATGGAATCACCTCCTGAGAAGTGTCCTCACCAAAGTACAACTTCACTCGTTGGCCATTCACCTTAAAGTTAGGTCCATTTGGTTGAGCGAGCTCGAGAGTACCATATGGAAAAATTTGGGCAATGGTGAATGGGCCGGACCAACGAGATTTAAGCTTTCCCGAGAATATTTTCAACCGAGAGTTAAAAAGTAAGACTTTGTCTCCAACATGGAACTCTCGGTTCTTAATCTTAGAGTCGTGAATGAGCTTAGTCCTTTCCTTATAGATTAAAGAGTTTTCATAAGCCTCATTACGGAGTTCATTGAGCTCATTGAGTTGGATCTTGCGTAGGTCACCGGCTTTGTTAATATCAAAATTAGCCCACTTCAAGGCCCAATAAGCCTTGTGCTCCAACTCAATAGGGAGGTGGCACGCTTTCCCGTACACAAGACGATAAGGCGTACAGCCGATCGGGGTCTTGTAAGCAGTACGGAAAGCCCACAAAGCATCATCAAGTTTAGCATCCCATGAGGCACGATGCTCTCCCACGGTTCTTTCCAGAATTCGCTTAAGTCCTCGGTTGGATATTTCAGCCTGGCCATTAGTTTGTGGGTGGTAGGTTGTGGAAAGACGATGGTTTACATCGTACTTAGCCATGACTCTTGCGAATTGGTCATTGCAAAAATGAGTCCCACGATCACTAATAATGGCACGAGGCACACCGAATCTAGCGAAAAGATCTTTCAAAAAGTTACAAACCACCCTTGCGTCATTAGTGGGTAAAGCTTTGGCTTCAACCCATTTGGAGACGTAGTCAACGGCTACAAGGATGTATTTGTTTCCTTTAGAAGAAGGGAATGGCCCCATAAAGTTGATACCCCAAACATCAAAGATTTCACATTCTTGAATGAAATTCTGAGGCATCTCGTCTTTATGTGTGATTGTGCCTTGTTTTTTGGCAAACATCACATCTTTTAACCATATCGTGAGCGTCACGATATATGGAGGGCCAATAAAATCCCGAATCAAACACTTTTTTGGCGGTGTAGTTGGGACCGGTGACCACCGGTGGGTCCTTTGTGGCAAACATCAAGGATTTCCGAAGCTGCCGGTCCATCAACACATCGGCGGATAATCAGGTCGGCACATTGTTTGAATAGGTAAGGGTCGTCCCAAAAGTAAGTCTTGATGTCGGTGAAGAACTTTTTCTTTTGTTGGGACGTCAACCCTTCCTTGAGAATTCCACCCGCCAAGTAGTTTGCAAAGTCCGCAAACCACGGGGTTTCATTCGACTTCGAGTTTATAGACATTAAGGTCTCCAAAGGAAAAGAATCATTGATTTCTTTGTTCGGATGATCCCCTTGGTAAGGATCCTCAAGTCTGCTGAGATGATCCGCGGCTAGATTTTCTGCTCCTTTTTTATCGCGAATTTCGATTTTAAATTCTTGGAGCAGCAAAACCCAGCGAAGAAGTCTTGGTTTGGAATCTTGCTTTGTCAACAAGTACTTCAGCGCGGAATGATCGGTATACACAATGGTTGTAGAAAGGACAAGATAGGGGCGGAATTTTTCAAAAGCGTAGACAACAGCTAAAAGCTCTTTTTCGGTTGTCGTATAATGCAATTGTGCCCCCGTCATTGTCTTGCTAGCGTAATGGATTGGTTGGAAGTGTTTATTCACTCTTTGTCCCAGAACCGCTCCAATAGCAAAATCACTAGCATCGCACATCAACTCAAAAGGCAGCTCCCAATTAGGGGTAACCAAGACAGGTTCCTTAGTAAGCTTATCCTTAAGCGAGTCAAAGGCTTCAAGACACTCTTTGGAAAAGATAAAAGGTGTATCTTTTTCCAAGAGGTGGGTCATCGGGCGAGCGATTTGAGAAAAATCTTTGATGAATCGACGGTAGAAGCTCGCATGACCCAGAAAACTTCTCACACCCTTCACGGTTGAAGGTGGAGGCAACTTGGCGATAACATCGACTTTAGCACGGTCTACTTCAAGACCGGCTTTGGAAATCTTGTGTCCCAGCACGATGCCTTCTTTTACCATAAAATGGCATTTTTCCCAATTTAGAACAAGGCGAGTGTCTTCGCACCTTTTTAGCATACGTTCCAAATTGGCAAGGCAAGAAGAGAAGGAATCCCCGAAGACCGAGAAATCATCCATGAAGACTTCCATGGTTTGTTCAACCATGTCATGGAAGATAGCTAACATGCACCTCTGGAAAGTCCCGGGCGCATTACATAAGCCAAAAGGCATTCTTTTGTAAGCAAATGTGCCATAGGGACAAGTGAATGTCGTCTTCTCTTGATCTTGGGGATCGATGGGTATTTGGAAATAACCCGAGAAACCATCAAGAAAGCAGTAATATTCATTACCGGCTAAACGTTCAAGCATTTGGTCCATAAAAGGTAGAGGGAAATGATCCTTTCTCGTGGCATCATTGAGTTTGCGGTAGTCTATACAAACTCTTCACCCAGTAACGAGACGAGTGGGAATCAACTCGTTCTGTTCATTGGGAACAACGGTTATTCCGCCCTTCTTGGGCACACAATGGATTGGACTAACCCATGGTGAATCCGAAATAGGGTAAATCATACCCGCATCAAGAAGTTTGATAACCTCTGTTTTGATGACTTCATGTATTTTTGGATTCACCCTTCGTTGGCTTTGAATTGTGGGCTTAAAGTCGTCCTCCATAAGAATTTTGTGTGTGCAGAAGTGAGGATCAATTCCACGAATATCAGAAATCTTCCAAGCAATAGCCTTCTTGTGATCTTTCAACACGTTGATAAGTCGGGTTTTCTCTTCATCCTTCAAATCCTTAGCAATGATGACTGGCGACTTCTTCTCTTCTTCAAGGAATACATACTCGAGATGAGGCGGCAACTCCTTAAGTTCTAAATCCGGAGGATTTTCGACGGGAGGCGTATTCGAAGTCGGAGTATCGATAGCAATAACCGTGGGAGATGGAGGAGAAGGATTGTCTTCGTTGAGAAGATTGTCAAAGAAATTCATGTCTTCATCCCCATCGGTGGTAGAATCATTAGTAGCTAAATTCGCATCTCCCATGGTATCTTCAAGATTGTTCCAAAATAAATCACTATCTCCAAATAGAGACAACGATGAATCAATAGAGGACACGGTCTCAACATTGGGAAGAGAGGCAGGAATACTTTTGCAAGCATCATTAAAGTGTTCTTCACAAGCCTCATCAAGAACGTCAATACAATTAACACTCTCATATGAATAAGGTTGTTTAGACAACTTTCCCATGTTGAAGACTACTTTATCGTCACCCACTCTCATGATAAGCTCACCGGCTTCAACATCAATGAGAGTGCGACCGGTCCTCAAGAATGGACGACCAACAATTAGTGGTACACGAGGGTCCATCTCGTAGTCGACGACAACAAAATCAGCAGGAAAGGTGAATTTGTCGACTCCTACAATGACGTCTTCGGCTATCCCCACTGGATAAGCAACCGTACGGTTAGCTAATTCCAAAGTCATTTTAGTGGGGACTAGCTCAGGGAGAGATAATTGCTTCCAAACACTTAGAGGCATAAGATTAATACTGGCACCTAGATCGGCTAGGGCCATGCAATTCTCTACTTCCGGGAAATTGCAAGGGATAAGAAAATGACCCGGATCACCAAGCTTAGTTGGCAATTTCCTTAAGAGCACTACAGAGCAATTCTCATTAAGTTGGGTGTTGGCAATATCGAGGAGCTTTTCCTTGTCGCTCAGAAGATCTTTAAACATTTTCGCGTATTTAGGCATGTGAGCGAGAGCCTCAGCGAAGGAGATGTTAAAATTCAATTGTTTGAACATTTTAAGGAAGTTCGAAACCTGAATATCGTCCTTGCTTTTGAGCTTCTCTTTCCTCAACCTAGATGGATAAGGTATATTGGAAAAAGAGGAAGGCTTTGAAAGAATAGGATCACTCACATCCTTGGGTGGAGGAGGGGTAGAAGGAAGAGGTGGAGAAATTGGGGAAGGAGAAGGATGAGGAATAGGAGCAGGTGACTCGTTCTCCGTAGTCACAACCACCGATGGAGGTATAGGAAGTTCGGGTTCCTTGGTACCTTTGCCACTTCGAGTGGTGATTGCTTTCATCTCCCCTCTTGGATTCGCAACGGTGTTACTCGGAAGAGTACCTGAAGAAGAGGGTTGATTACCTTGGAAGAAACTAGCCATCATGTTCCGCAAGTCATTTATTTGGCTATCCAACGTATTTCTCATGTCGGCTCTCAAATCGTTTCCTTGCTTGACCAAGTCTGCTTTAAGGTTGAGCACTTCTTTCTGAAGATTTCCCACGATCACATCATTGGTCCTCATATAGGTTTCCACTTCTTGGTGAAGAGTGGTGGATTGGTTGGGAGGAGCATTGTATGCGGGTGGTTGATAAGCAGGTTGTTGGTAAACTTGGTTGTTACGTGGAGGTGGTTGTTGTTGCTTGTGAGGAGGGATGTATGGTTGTCGAGGCTGTTGTTGTTGTTGAGGAGGGCGTTGAGGTTTTGTTGTTGGTTTGGGTTGTTTGGAGGAAAACCAGGTGGTGAAAGATAATTGTTAGAGCGGTAGCTAAGCAAGTTACGGTCACCTTGAGGTCTAGCTTGATAAGAGGTTTGAGGGTAAGTGCCATAAGCTGCATTAACATTTTCAGCAGTGTAGTCTTGGGTGGCGGTACAAGTGGTGTAAGAGTGGGGACCACCGCATATCTCACAGGGTTGGCTGACAGCGTTAACTTGAGCGTTTTTAGCGTTGTTGCTGTTGTTGTTGCTGACGGTGTGGGTGACAAGCGATTCAAGAAGTGTAGTGATTTTGTCCAGTCGCTTGTCGCTGTCACTAGTGCTAGCACTAGCGACATTGGTCCTAACATTCTTGGTTTGCACACGAGACTTATTCTAAATGATATCCCAAGCAGCATTGGAAGTCTTAGCCAAAAGATTTCCCCCCGAGGCACTGTTCAATGAATCTTGGTCACTCATGTTTAAACCATTGTAAAAAGTATTAATTTGATGTACTTTGGTAAAACCATGTTGTGGGCATTTTCTTAAAAGATCTTTAAAACGATCCCAAGATTCACTGAACGACTCATCGTACTTTTGTTCAAAATTTATGATTTCATTCCGCAAAGCGGTAGTACGAGAGGGTGGAAAAAAGTAATTGATGAACTTGGTTTCCAAATCCGTCCACGAGAGAATACTCTGTGGCGGTTCCTTAGCAAGCCAATGCCTGGCTTGTCCCTCTAAAGAAAAGGGAAAAAGTTGTAACCTTATAACCTCTTGTGGAACACCATTGAATTTGACCGTTTTGGTGAGTTGCAAGAATCTCTTGATATGGTCGTGTGGATCATCAATGGTACGTCCCAAGAATGGTTGAGCGGAGACCATCTAGATAAAGCCTGTTTTAAGCTCGAAGTTGTTAGCCGGCAATTGGAGGAATGACAATTGGATCCGTGTTGCCATCTACATGAGCTTGCAGCAGTTCAATCATTGGGCGATTATCCGGAAGGGGCTCATTGTTGTTGTTATTGTTCATGTTGTTGAAAGGTGGGTTGTTGTTGTTATTATTATTGTTTGGAGGTGGTACACCGGCCATGTCTAAGTGATCGAGAGGCTCGGGCTCCTTATAAGACGTGGATCGAGTGCGCATACACCTGCAAAAGAACGAACAAAGAAAAACAAAGCAAAAATATTGTTGGTTTTTATGTTTTTTTTTTTAATTTTTTTGTATTTTTGAAAATTTTATATTTTTTAGTGTTTTTTTGAAAATTTTTGTGAAAAAGTAACGTTCACGGGGAACGGATCCCAAAATCCAAGTTCTCACAAAAAACTTTTGATCTTAACGAGAAGAGCCGGCAGCGGCGCCATTTGATACAGTCTTTTTCATTGGGTTCTAGTTTCTCTCACAGTCCTCTCGAATTGATCTCGGCCTTAAGTGGAATGATTGTTCTTGGTTACTAAATAAAAGGGTTTGGTTTTCTAATCTAATAAAAAATTTAAATGTACTAAAATGAAAACTCAAATCAAAAACAGTTACTTTAATAATAATTAAAAACTTGAAATAAAAATTAAAATGGAAACTGAAATTAAAGTTACAATTACAGTTAAAATATGAATGGTGAAATAAAAGTAAAGGAACAGTAAAATAGTAAAACAGTAACACTAAAAGAAAATTGATTCGGAACTTTTTAACCTTGATTCGGAACTTTGTTCATCCGGAACTTTTCACCCGGAAGTCTTCATTCGGAACTTCTAAAAATCCTTCATTCGGAACTTAGGTTCATTCGGAAGTTTTGCTTCATTCGGAACTTAGGTTCATTCGGAAGTTTTTGGAAAAGAAGTTTATTCGGAACTTAGAAACTCATTCGGAACTTCTCACTCATTCGGAACTTTTGGAAATAACCTTCATCCGGAACTTTCTTGTTCGTCCGGAAGTTTTGCTTCGTTCGGAAGTTTTGCTTCGTTCGGAAGTTTTGCTTCGTTCGGAAGTTTTGCTTCGTTCGGAAGTTTTGCTTCGTTCGGAACTTTTGCTTCGTTCGGAAGTTTTGCTTCGTTCGGAAGTTTTGCTTCGTTCGGAAGTTTTGCTTCGTTCGGAAGTTTTGCTTCGTTCGGAAGTCTGGGAAACCCAGATACAGTAACAATACCCGAAGAACAAGGAAAAACGATTTTGATCCAAAAATCACCAAGTTTTCCACTAAAAACTTAAATAAACTAATCACAAAGCATCTACTAACCATAAACTACAAATCCCATCAACAAAAACACAAAACCCAACAACTTTTGAAGATCAAATTAATCAAATAAGCACTTGAAAACTTGAAATAAAAGATGATGATGAACAAGATATATATATATATATATATATATATATATATATATATATATATATATATATATATATATATATATATATATATATATATATATATATATATATATATATATATATATATATATATATATATATATATATATATATATATATATATATATATATATATATAACAAGATAAAACAAGGATTAAAATAACAAGATTGGAAAAACAAAGATCAAAAATCACCAATCACCCTAGTGGTGATGGTGATGATACGAACTAAAAGGGAGAAAAAGGTGGAAGAAGGAAAAAACTAAAAAACTAACTGGCACTATGTGTGTGAGGGGAGTCCTTTTATAGGCTTGTCTTTTGGTTTGGTGAGTGGGCTTTCTCCCGTTCTTCTTGTCTTCTCGTCTTTTCAGAAAAGTCGACGTTTTCGATTCTGATTCGGGATTTGTCGTCGATTAAATTCAACTCGTCTTTTAATTTCTTCGTTTAATAGACTTGAGTTTCTTCGACTTGTGTAAATCTTCCATCTTTGGTCCTTTTCTTCGATAAATCTTCGAATAGGCCCAGTGACTTCAAATCTTTTGCATCTCTTGGACAATAGACTTTATCTTGAGTCCTTTTCTTTAGTAAAACCCGTGCAATCCCATGTTTTCTCCAATATTCATCCGGTTGGCTCTGAAAACACAATAAACACAAAAACCACGCATAATTCCAAACAAATGATATTAAATACGTGTTTTGGTCTTGTTTTAGCCAGAATTAAGTGGTAAAAGGATGGGTGTTTACACACCTGTCACTTGAAAACCCAAAACTTTGATTTAATAGGCTAAGTATCCATTGATTTCACATTCTTGAAATTTTACAATATGGAGAACAAGAAATGATAGAGCCAATTATAAGTTTGGTATTCTTTCGGGAATTTATGTGAGTTAATTATAAGCCTATTCTCCCATCGCTTGCTAATAAATTTATTTGCAATAAATAAGGTTGAAGGATTTGAAAAGTTACTTAGCTTCTAGTCCAAGATCGTTTAAAAGTTGCTCGGTATGGATTAGAGTTCATAGCCAAGGCATAACTTATTGAAGCGGGATGCGAAGATTGGCGAGTCCAAAAAGGTCCTAACAAGACATGAGGGCTATATTTTATTGCTAAAGATCTCAAGTGATGTGAAGAATCATTTATCAAAAATCAATATGAAGGATCGAGACACACGACGAAAAGCAAATACTCCCCAAAAGTCATGGAGAAGTCTATCCAAAAAGACCATAATAAGGTATGAGGATAAATGAAGCCAAGTCCAAAAAGGAGGCGGATCGTTGTATATCAAAATCTCAAATAAAGATTGGAGAAAAATGAAGAAGTCGTGGTCTAAGTATGAATCTCTCAAAACTTCAAGTGAAGAAATTCCTATATGAAGAGACTACCATTTTTCATGAACGTCTCTCAAGGTTTGAAGTACAAAGTCGCTGCCAAATATCGGTCCGAGAAAGGTCTCAAATCGCGAAGCAAGTTATGCCAAGATATTAACTTTATGAGGGCCCGAGAAGCAGTTTTAAAAGATTTTGTCCTTTAGCTAACTATTGATTAAATCGTTCACTTTATTTTCGGCCTCATAAATTATTGAAATAAGTCAACAATGCATCCTCGTGATCATTCAAGACAACAATAAAATATAAGAGATACACCTAGGAATAAGGGAGTCTAAGTGAATAATTGGCCCACGTGAGTTCGTGTTAGTTTGCTAACTTACAATAACAATGATCTTGTTTTTGCACTTGGCATGGAATAGTGAAAAGTCGAGGACGATGAATCTATTTGAGTTTTATGATCCTTAAAGTTATTTTTTCAATAATGATAGCATTACATTATGTCTTTGCTAAATAAGTTGTCATAAGTTGAATAATGGTGTAGTTAGAGTTTAATTTTATCATTGCGTGAGGAAACGGCAATTGCTTAGCATGGGGGAATTTGATATGAGCTTAAATACGCATATCATTTGTATCAAATAACAATGAAATTGTGCATGAAATATATCAAATATGCCTTGTATATGCTTGTTTCTTGTTTGAATGTGTGTAGGTACCAAGATCGCGAAAATCGGCAAAAACCGGCACGAGTTTGAAGAAAAAGATTGAAGAAGCCAAAATTGAGCTCGACTTGAGTGGATTTAATAGTTATGCAAGATTATGGCCAAGTGGGTCCCACAATGGGTTAAATGGGCTCAAAAGCCCATTTATGTTTCAAGTTAATATTATGTGATTTGAAAGTCCATTTGAGGCCCAAAAAGGGAACTTGTATACATGGATGGAATGTTTATTTGGGCTGAAAGCCCAACTCAATGATGGAATAAATAATGGAAGGAAAAGAAACGTGAATTGGGCCTTTAGGGTTTATAAACGAATGCTTCTTTGTGTTTATATAAATGATTGTCTCAGTCAAACTTTATCATTCACACGTTTGTTTTCTTCACACATTTACTTTTCACAAATAATAAGAAAACCGTCCCACTTCACCCTCACATTAAATAAATTACACCGTTTTATATTCACACCCACTCACACGTTTTTCCATTCACACAAATAAAATAAAAACATTCGATACAAACTATGTTTTTATCCCCTTCTTCCCCATCTTTTCCATCCAAAACCAGACCAAAAGTTACTGTTCCTATAAACCCTAGATCAATAAAAGTCCAATTAACATGGGGATTTTTATTTACACAAGTAATTCACTCAAAGGGAAATTAATTCCCCCAATTTTTAAGGAAGAGAAGATGAGGACGAGCATGCTACGTGGTAACTTTTGATTTGAAGAGACACCTCACTCTTCCTATTCCACCAATCAAAGGCTTTCAAAGAAGCACAACTAGCACACACGGATGCCACGTTGGCAATCCGTGTGCTAGTTGTGATATATCCACCATCCGATCAAAGAAAGAAAGAGAAAGAGAAGATCAAGGGTCAAGAATTAAAAGGGATATTCCCTTGGATATGCGGATATACCCCTCATCAGCAGCCTGGGATGGCTATAAAAACCCACCCATTTACTTGTATTTTTCATCCCTTATTTACTTTATTGTTATAATGTTAAATTAGATTTAGGTTTAAATTTGTATTTCTTTCTTAAAAGTATTGTAAGTTTTACTTGATTATTAATAAAAAAAGTGATTAAAGGATTTACTGTCTTTAAATTTACTGTTCGAATTAATTTTTATTATTCTTACAAATTTATCTGTGAATCGGTTTGATATTATAACATTGAATATATTTGGTAAAACTAATTAATAGTTTTTACTCAAATGCCTAAAAGTAAATTTGGGAATAATTTATCCTAATTGGATAAATTAAAATAAAAATGGTGGACGATGGTAATTTTTGGTTCGATAATCGAATGGTGAATGGTGGTTCTAGTTTCGGTTCTTAGGTTGCTCAGCGCATACCTACTTCTCAACGGTTTGCTACAAAAGGTTTGATCTCCTTTTAGTTTCTTGCTTATAGTTTAAATATGATGATATGTTAATCTGTTTATGAGTTTTCATTTAATATGCTTGAGTGATGATATTTCTGATTTATAGTTACGATATGAAAGCTGATAAGAGAGGTATTTTGTTAAATTGATAAGAGTCTAAAAGCTTTTAGAACTTGTCTGTTTGTTTTTAGGATGAACGTTTGTTTTTATGATGTTTAGTTTAGATGATTAGATGAGTGAGACTTCTTTTACCACTTACTGATAGTATTTTACTGCATAATTTCTGAATGTCTGATTGAATAAGGTTTTACTGTTTAGTTTATGTATCTGTCGTTTTGATTTTGTACAAGAACTGAGTTACTTGCT
This sequence comes from Glebionis coronaria, assembly GCA_025667525.1. Classification (NCBI taxonomy): domain Eukaryota; kingdom Viridiplantae; phylum Streptophyta; class Magnoliopsida; order Asterales; family Asteraceae; genus Glebionis; species Glebionis coronaria. Next base: position 388,607,272 of record CM046882.1, read on the forward strand.
TGTTTTTACTCGTTAATGCCTAGACAGCTTATATGCTATAATTTGATGGAGAAAGTTCTGAAATATGTAGGACTTAGTAATTAACTGGTTTGAAACTTGTTAAAAATGGAGCCGATTGTTTTTAACTGATCTTTTAATTTCTTATTACGTTTGGGACTGTTAATTTGGTGAGTTATTTGGACTGAAATCTTTAGATTATTCACTATTGGGAATTTGTTAAATCTTTCTGTTACTTGAGTTACATATTATTTAAGTCTGCTATGATATTGATTTAGTTGTAGCAGCTTGTGGTCTATTTGATTTCTAGCCTGCTTGTGTTTAAATTTTGCTAAGTCATTCCTGTGTTTAAATTGCTAATTAAATGACGGCTTTTAGATAAATCTGCTGAATTTTTGCCTTATACTAGATTTATTCTGCTGAGATAGTGTCACACCCCACCATGGCGGAATATGGGGCGCGACGTATGGATATCATCGCAACATGGCGTGTCTATAGAGATAACTATATGAAATAAGAATTGTCATAAAATGGTGACACAAAAGTCATGACAATATCTCATCAAATGCAGGAGTCTAGGTAAGTAGGTAACAGTCCTACCTCTTACCCAAGACAAACAAGTAACATAATCAAAACAAACATATGTGTGCCACAATATCACTTATTAAATAAACAAATAAAAAAACTAAGAAGGAAACGGGGATATCCTTCTATATGCATTCCTACGCTCTCCAAATACTAGCCACTTAAGTTCTCACGCCTAACCAAAGCATCACCTGAAAGAGACACTAAAACACGTCAACATAAAGTCGGTGAGAGTCATAGGTTTAGACTCCAACGCTAAATCAGTTACAAGCTGTGAATAACAACCATCAACACAATAACATATGGATAATGTGTTACAAGTATGCATTAACAACTAGCATTCAAGATAAATCAATCATCACAATTCCAAGGCATCACGCCTCACCAACAACCACAATTACCAAGGCATCACGCCTTACCAACAACCACAATTTCCAAGGCATCACGCCTTACCAACAACCATGGTACCATAGGCGCCCATACACCTATGTACCTATCCTAAGGCCACTACCTTGTCATTTTCCATTGGTCCCATAGACGATCACGCTATGTACCTATCCCAAGGCCCCTACCTTTTCAAACCACAATAACTGAGACGACACGTGTCCCCCGATCCAAATCATACACAATCAAGAATCACATAGCAGTTAATCACACAATGTACACATAAGTCCATCTCAAATCACAAAAACATTCACAGCATCAATTTAGAAAATAACTCAACACAGTGTCTCTTCCATCCCATCTGGAAGTCAAAATCAAAAATAAACATGGGACTATGAAACTCACCTGATTGCTTCTTCACAAGTCCTCGCACTAGCAACAAGCTAACAAACCAAAAACACGCAATCAATACACGAACCAATCACTAAGATGGCTCATCAACCTATGATGGACATCTAGCCTATTCCCATATAAATACCTCATAGATAAGCTCTAATCACCCCATTACCCTTCCTTAACAAGTCCTTAACTTGGTTAAGTTTAATAACTATCCCGTTCATATTTTACACAAAACAGTCCCAGTTTTTAGGTCTCAAAACTTTAAGTCAAACATCCACTTAAACATACCCATGGTTTCTGTAATAGGAATATTCATACTTTTACATATGTTAGCTAAACCTCCCACTTGCCCTAACCTTAAAGCTACTGTTAAGGCCCCGATATATGTGTATATATTGCTACCTATCCAGAATTCATTGATTTTAAACGTATGAAAAGTTTGTTACCATTAGATGGTCTTACCCTAACGCACAATCTTAGCCCAAGTGCAGATACTTTCTACAGTATATAAACCATCTCTCATGTTCGTGAGAAGATCCCAATGCAACCCTAAGTACCCCAAACAACCCAAAACTTAAAAAGAAAACAGGCTGACTTCAAAACAGTTTTGATCTCCGACTGTTGTAACCTGTTTTTGACCCACTTCCCGACCACCAATTTAGTTCTAACTTCTTGCATTGGAAAGACACTTCAATTACCTTTTCAGGGATACTTGGATCGCATCTTGAATGTTCCTAGAACTCCCGATATGATCAAAACAATTGACTCAAAATTCTGCCCAATTTTTAAAAACGGGTTTAAACAAATTGAACTAATTAATTACCCATAAACCCATGTAATACAAGCCCTAGATTATATGATCATCATATTATGATTATCACATCATTAATTTACTAATTTTATACAAACCCTAACCCTAATCCATCATAAGAATGCCTAATTAAACATAAAAACAATTTAATCAAAAAGGTTTATGAAGGTTTACCTTTAATTTAAATGGAAGATGTAAAAAAACAAACTTTTGAAGAACCCTAATTTCCCTTGTGAAACCCACGAATTTTATTAGTCTCCAGGGGAAAAATAATGAATTTTTATTAACTAGGAGTCTTTAAATAGAATATGGGGGAGTCCTAGTCCAACCAAGCCCAAACTCCCCTTTCCTTTTCTCCTTCTTCCTTGATTCGTCCCAAACCGACCTACATACCTTTTTTTATTTTTTTTTCTTTTTATTATTAATATATGTATTAATAATATTACCTTAATTTTCCTTAATTTATTTCAGCTCCTAAAGCCTCCAAAACCTCAAAACCGTAAAACTAGTCAAATTTACGCGTTTTACCGTAAAAGACGTAAAATATACACTTTTATAAAAAATATAAAATTTTGAAATAAACTTTATAACTAAGTCCTAAATGACTTAAAACCATCCCTAAAAATATTCATATGACTAATTACCTCATACGAGACCTCTAAATGCTAAACCGTAAATCGTAAAAATACGATTTTCTATAATACATATATGTATACGTAAACACCAAAATAACACCATCTCACTTCATAGTCACTACCATGTGAACTTATGAACATGAAATCACCATACATCGTTTCATTCACAAGGTACCCCGTACCGGAAACGATATCCAAACCACAATCTATACCCACCAATAAGCAGATAAACACGTAAAGACACGTAACTAGCACAAAATAAAACTAAGTGACGAACCTCAAAACCAGGGTTGTCACATCACTCCCTCCTAATAGAAATCTCGTCCCGAGATTTACTCCTTAGGATCAAACACACAAACAACAAATCACATGAGGATACTTGTTCTAAACGAACTCCCTTCATTTCCACGTGAACTTTAGATCAAGTCTCAAAATACCACATATACAAACCAAAAATAACTAAACTCATTGCCAAACTCTTGACCTCGCAGTCAATAAATCTCACAGATGACTCTTTGATAAAACAAAGACTCTTATTAATACAAGTCCCGAATAACCGTACATGCAAAATGCATTCTCAAACAACATTTACCAATCTTAATACATGCAATATATCATATATACCACTCATTTCCCCCAGTTAAATCTATGCTCATAAGCTACTGGTCCGATCTTTCCAAAGATCATAAATGGACCTACAAAACTCTACATCAACTCTTCCATTTTACCAAAACATACCACCCGTTACTATGGGTGAAACTTCATACATAACTCTGTCACTAACTCTAGTGGTTTCCTCCTTTTCTACGTAGCCATTAGTTTTTCCAATCCAAATCAACTTATGATCTATACACATCATCAAAAAGACGGTTATCTCGGTTAGACCAAGCCCTTCGTCCCTATGGCACATCACACCTATAACTCCTCATCCATTCGATTATCGATACTAAGCCTCCCAAACAATCAGTATGGGTCAGTGCCATTTCCTTTTCCACATTATGACAGCATTAACCTACGTTGTGCTTTATTCTACTCATTAGGCTCTACCAAAGTTTTACCTTCGGTTCCTATCTCGACCTATTTCATTCATGCTTCGCTTCTATACACACTTCCTTCTTTCTTCCTCAACTCCTTCCATACATCACGATGTGATGCTTCCCATCGTTACTTCCCTTGCCATAATCCTTCATAAGGCATTCCATACATATTAGGCTAACTTTTACGCAGAACCCTCTATTCCATCACATCCGTACGCAATCCTTCTAAATTCTCAACTATGTGACTTATCCTTCCTCTTGAAATATGTGATGAATTAGTCAGTCTATCGACTATCACCCAACTCCCATCGTACTTAATCCTCCACCGCATTATGCATCCCTTCCACCAACTTCGTCCTTACATCGCCCTTTCTAAGCTGCTCCTATCTATGTAGGAAGTATAGTCTACGTCCTTTTCTCCATATGATTGTCCAAGCCACGCAACATACATGTTGACGCGTTCTCTGCTTTAGACAACTCAACTAGTGCAACCTACATCCTTCATCCAAACCACCCTAATACGTCATCCATATAGTTCAATTTTGTCTCAGCTTCACTTCATTCTTCTTATTCCATGTCTCATCAACCATGCTTGCCTTTCCCAGATGGTACTTGGCCTTGCAATTTTCTTTCATCAATTAACTCCACCCATCACCTTTGCCA